>JACAXG010000026.1:1138452-1738452 GCA_018881555.1 Amblyornis subalaris | reverse complement strand
GCAGTTGTGCCTTCCACAGAGCTGAAAACCTTGCTGTGGAATTGTTTAAAATGCATTTTGACATAGAGAGAGAAAAAAAAAAAGGTATATATGATTTTGTTAAGGGACATCACTGATCTGTATGAATGTGTGTGTATATCCATATTCTGCCTTTAAAAAGAGCAATGGAACTGTTCTTGCATTTGTTAAACTGTCCCCAACCAGTCATCAAGGCAAAGCCTTACCCAAGCAACAGACACACCCCCAAACTCAAACCTCAATTCGAAAAATAGCCATTACTAAGCTCATCACAAAGGCAACTGGGATGCACCCACAGTTCATGGGACAGGTGGAACTGTGGGAAGGAAGCTTTAATGACTGGAGCCACGGAGGCTGAATCTGGAAACTGTGAACGAGCACTGGCAATTACGCGCTTGAGATTTCCTCCAATTTCTCTCGAAATAAAAGGTAAAAAGATAACCAAAGCATTATTCTTAGGGCAGCAAGGTGCTCATTAAGATGACAAGATGACCACATCCATTACAGCTCCCGTTGCTGATTCCATCAGGGGAGCACAGTCCTCGGCACTATTGCCAGCTTCTGAAATCACTGYATCTACTCCTCTCCCCTACCTCCACCCCACAGGATACCCCCATCAAATCCACATCAAAGCCTCCTGTTTCGGTGGTTTTGTAGTCCAGTTCAGCATGGTGGCTCACTTCCATTTCTTTTCACAGAATTTATAGCCTCCTTCTTGCCAGCACATTAAACTAATTCTTTCTATCCGTTACATGCTGACTGCTTGACTTCTGCTTCTATTGTTCAAATTTGGAATCTTTGGTCTTTTTATTGCCATTCATCCCATGCTTTATTACCTTATTTTACCTTCCCTACATATGGCTTTATTTCAACTGCTTCACTCGTACCGTTTCCCTCCTGCCAATAAATCTCATTTTTCTCAATATCAGACTGACTTTTAACTATTTTTGTAGGTTCTATTTTCCCTCTTCATAGTAGACATGCAAAAATATGAAGACACAGGGACAAGCAGGTCAGTTAGGATGGATAAAAACCAAACGACGATTAAAATTGTTTCCCATTTCCTTCAGCAGGCACATACAAAAGTATTGTTAAGATGTTTTTTAATTTWTTTTTTTTTTTAATTCATCTTCCCCTTCCAATTTTCGTTGACCCAGAACTCCCGGCAAATCTATGAGATTTCCTTTTCATTTACTTGAGACCACAGCATTAGGTGACAAACAGCATGTACCACACCACATCCTATTAAATATCATTTGCTCCAGATGAGTGCCTGTGTCTGTGCATACTCTCACACGCACTCYATTTCCTATCCTGTGAGTAGTATTCCCAGATTTCATTTATCCTTGATATTGAAGTTATTCTATAATCTTTCCAGGCCCTGGTCAGCTGACCCCATCAAAACCCCAGTACAATCACTGAAATCTAGTTAGAGGCTATGACTTTGCTCTCACCATTCTTCACAAATTTGTCGAATAATGAAAGTCACAGTAGTTATTTAAGGGATTTTTCAGAACCCCAATTATGTAATTCATTAGTATAACTTCATTTACTCAAAACTTTTTCTTTAATTTTAATAACTGCATCATAAAACAAAAATAGAAATGCTAATTTTGAATGCTTTAGAATTTGATTCATTAGTATACTGTTTTAAATGAAAGCATTGGACAAAAATAAAGGGGAAAAATTATGTGTGTTAACAGCTCCCCATAAATTACTTACAGCATAAATCTACTGCCTTACCACAGAAAAAGTATAAAATATATTCATAATTATTTTATTTCCCTAGTCATTTCATGAAGGATCACACAAAAATAGAGGAAAATAAATATCAAATTAATGCATAAAATAATGAATGCGGCTTCTSTCATTAACTAGTTATCGTTGTCTTTCAGAATTCTTACACAGTTCTCATTCCCAAATTCATTTGGAAGAGGTTTGTGAACTGAATGAAGGTAACTCTCTTTCAGTTCTTCAGTTGGCTTAGTCTGCTTTCTTTACCCACTTTGCTTTCAGCTACTCCTTAAGTGAGGAGAGGTGGTTTTAGGGGGGAAGGAGCTTTTTTATATTTGTGGAGTTTTGAAGGAAAGGGGTGTGTATCGAGGATGAAGGACAYGAGGAAGAATCTGTTAACTGGGATGCTTCTCAAGGCACATCTCAGAGCAGAATTTGGACCAATACTTTTGACAGCTCTGGAGATTTCAATGGAAGGCTATTTGCACAGCATGGTGCAACACAAGATTTGATCTGAGAAGAAAACTGCAAGCTCAACAAGACTGWCTGACTACTGAGCTGGTTGATTATGGTGTGTAAGCAATGGGTAAAAAACATAACAAAAAATCTATGAATCCTTGCAGTCCAATTTGCAAAGAGGCTGTTTGCAGCCTCCTGCATTTGTTTGTTTAAAGACAGAAGAATGTTCCAGATCTAAACACTACACAGAAAAGAAAGTGTTTAGGATCATTTTTCCTTTCAGACCTTCTTGAAGTGTGTTTTGTTATAACTAATTAAATATGTACAGTGAAATAATCTTCAGGTCTGTGCTTTGAAAGTAATACCACCACAGAGCTTGCTCTGTGAATCTACTCAACAGCCATTTATTAAGCCAAGTAACTGCAGTCTTTCCAGCTCATTTACCTTTGCATGACACACTTGCAATGRAGAAAACACACAGGAAAAATATGTAGAAAAATAAGTTATTCTCAGCAGTCTGTCAACATAATTTACCTTCCAGAAGCAGGACCAGGCAATGCCACGCAACTAAGTGTGCCACACCAATTGTTTCCAGAGGAACAGAATTACCCACACAAGACAATTTTTCAATAGTATTGTATCAGATTTGGTGCATTGATGCAAGTGGCATTAGAGGTCAGTTTATATCTATATCCTACCAAAACTGCTGAAGTCCTGAAGTATCTCTAAATCRTTGCAAAAACATAACCCAGAAGGAGGAAGAGCTGCCTATTTCACTTGTGATGTTCGTTTATCACAATATCCTTATTATCCAGACAATGGTTTCACAAAAAAAGAATGAGCATGGGAAAAAGAAAACAACAACATTAGTGGTGATACTGTAGACATCATTATATAAAATTCTCTCATAGATGTACTCAATACTATGAAAGTAAACTTTTGAGTCTAACAAATGGCAAAGGCTATTCTGAACAGGGGAAAATAAAAAAAGCAGTTCTTAAGACAGAGGAGGAAAATGCAACTACATCACTGAGCTGCATCATTATTTTAATTCATTCCCTTTCAAAAGTGAGTGGATTTTTCTGAGACTTTTCTCTGTAGCTTTTAAAAAAGAGTTGACTAATTTTTTTTTTTTCAGGTTTTAACCCTGGTGTTSAAACCATGCTTTGTCCGAACTAAGAAAGTCATCCTTACTTTGCAGTATCTTTGCTTTGCATCTTCAGTATAATTATAGAACCTGTCAGTGGCTTGAAGTACATCAGTCATAAACCATAGCCCAGCTTACAGTTGTTATTGAGATGGTATTGTAATGTTTGCACTTTCATAATTCAAGTATGATAATTAATATTTTCATTTACATAAAAGCAGAGCAACTCTTTTAATAGCATCCTAAGTGTGCCTTGAATAGTTCACTTAGGTTCACCAGAAGGTAAAATGTAAAACACAGCTTTATTTTCATTTTCTCTTACTAAGGTGACCTGTCAAAACCAATMGTTTCTGTAAAAAAAAAAACAGAAATAAAAAACCTGAACTCACTCTCTCTTCCTCCCTCCCCCATATTCTGCATTTCTTGTACTTCCGCTCTGCTTTCAAGTATTAAAATCCTTCCAGGAGAGATGCCTCCTCCCTTCCCATTCACCAGCAGTGGAGGAATGCTGACCCAGGAGCGTGATCAGATGTATTAGTGAGGTTGCTCGTGTTCCAGCATGCACAGACAATTTGTTCTAAATCAGTTTTACAGATATCAGGCACCAAAATTCCTCTCCCCGAGAAAACCTTTTAGTTTGAAGCATATCCAAATAGYTGTAATGTGATTATTCCACTCTGTGTTTATCTCTAGGTCTCCAGCTGGAAGTCCAGGCCCACAGTGGTCACAGCCAACACTGGGCTGCAGACACCTGATGGAGCATCCTCTGTGCTTGCTGCCTAATGAGCATTTCTCCCCTCTTTTCAAGGAGAAGCAAAGTGTGCTATAAATATTTGGGTGCCTTAAACAATACCTCTTACTTAGGCAGATGTAAATACTCACAGACCAGAACTGCCCAGAGACTATATGTAAAGATAAAAAATATTTCCATTTTAAAATAAATCTTGGTTTTATCCATTTCATGAAGGATAAACAGTTCATTATATTTGCTAACCTATACAACTGCACAAAACTTTTCTATTAGTTTCTCAGGGTTTCTAGTTGTCCTTATCCAAGACATCATCTTTGTGACAGCTTAGCAGAGACAGGATTAATAGATTAAATAAACATCTTTAAATTTTATGAAAGTTGTCAATAACTTGTCTTCCAACTGCTATTTAATAAAGCTAAATAAAAAAATAGCAGTTATTATGAGAACTGAGTTAATTCTAAGGTGTTTTCATTTCTTATTAAAGCCCTGAAGCTGCTTCATCTTAAATGCTATTAAAGAGACTTTTGAAAGGCAGAAGAGGAGATGGCTCAGCTTCCAACAAGTACAGCGGTTTGGTATTAAACCATCTGTAGGATAGCACATTTCCTGTGCAGTTCCTCAGAGGTAAGGCTTAACTGGCAAGCAAATTAAGAGAACTCAGTTTAAGTTGAGTAGAAACACCATTATTCCATTGATAAATATGACAATAACCACATTCAGACAATACAATGAGGACCAATATAACTGGCTGCAAACTTACCTCACCTTTTGCATGCTGCAATATTTAATTGTTCTAAAACTATTTGTTGGTCTTCACAATTTGCACTCAACAAGAAGTTTTATAAGCCAAACAAACAATTCTAAGTACAGAGTGTACTTTTTTTTGATCTTGACTAGACTCAGGACAGTGTTACATCCCTGAGTTTCACAGCAGTTTGCAATGATATTGCTTATGTACTAACAGAGACCCCAAATCTTCCAGGTTTGTTCTGGGGYGTGTCTGCTTGTTTAGGATTGTTGGGGTTTTTTTTTTGTCCAGGTAGACCACAGACACTTATTTTATTACAAGTCTACACAACTTTAGTCTGTGGCACAACTCCATAGAAAAATACCTTTCAAAACAGGTTGTGATCATTTGAAATAAAAAGACCTACAGAATAATCTATATTAGAGGCTGAAAAAATATTTGTTGGACCAAATAGTAGCATTGTCTTTTTTACTGCATAGCTCATTTTCCTTTAATTTGCTGCTTGGTTAAAATGGCTAGGCAATAGATTTTATTGTAGAACATTCCCTCATGCAGACAGCCTGAGAGCAATGTGGTGCCAGATACATGCATTGACCTCCTTCCCACAAACTTCTCCTCCCACAGAAAATTCAACTCTTTTCAAAAGCCAATGCAATCAAAAATTGACATCTGTGCTTCTCACTCCTAGTCCTAGCACAATTAGAAAGGAAATTAATTGAAAACTGTTTATTATAGATGAGCAATGAATAGCAAAAGCTGTTCTCCATCTAGCTCATTTCTTATTGAAGATGAATATAGAAGAACTGAGACAAGTCACTCAGCTATTCTTATTTAGTGTACATTACAAAAACATACAGTGGAACTATTTTCCCCTCCCTGCAACCGGAAGCARCTATGAAAGATGAGAGGAATACCTTGCAAAATTCCTAAGAAAACAATTTCAACTCCTTGCAGAATAAGTATCAGTGCTCTTGTACATGTTTTAGAAGTAGGTATGGAAAGTGTTACAAGCCATCTATACTTTTGTTTTGTTTCTGTTTGTTTCCAACTTCAGAGCTTTATTTATGCTTCACTTCTGGAATTTAACCTCAGAGCTCCTTAGAAGAAAGAATTTGCATTTCCCTTTTAGGCCTCATGTTTCTGTCCCAACTGGGAGACCCAACAGATGTAGAATTTTTCTTTTTAATGCATTCTCTAATGACTCATTTTTAAAGTGACTGAAACCCTATCTCTAATTATAGCCGCAATATGTTCCTCAGCGAATTTCACATCCTGTCTAAGCATCACATTATGTTCTTCCAATAATTATAGCCTTTCTTCCATCCTTTTTGCTTTTATTTCAAGCCAGTCAAAACTTAAATTCGGTCTTTAGCTTCATTACCTAAAGCTTCTCCCCCATACTAGATGTTCTTTGGATGTTCAAAAGCAGTTGCTGTTTAAGACCACCTTATAAACATTTCAACACATTGATCCTTTCCCTGGTGGATACAATGATGCACTTCAGTCTGAACTTTCAAACCCAAAGTTTAAACTTGATTCAGAAGGCTGTGCTCACCAGGAATCTAATTTACATGCATCTCCATGAAAGGATGTATTTTAAAAATAAATAGGTATAGACAAATTCATTGTATTCCTTTATAATAAATATCCTTTTTTCTCATAGAGAGAAAAGGAAGATGACTGGGTCAAGAAAGATYGCTGACAATAATCTAAGTTGTTATAATAAATAAGTTGGTTTTGTTAACAGCAGATAACTGTTCTCACAGTGCCTTCCTTTGTTGGTCCCTCRCACATGCATACACATACACTTCTCAGGGTTGGAGCAACAGCTGGGAGGCCAAACCCAGCTCTTTATTCAGAAGTGGAACACCACATGGATGCACACTGATTTTTAAGACAGCAAGTCCTTCAAGGAATTCTTTTTTTGCTTCAAGATATCTGTAACTAATCCTGTTGACTTTGTCTGCATACAACAGCCACTGTGTTCTTGAATTATACACCTGCCTTAGACACCAGTATGTGCCAATGGTCTTGCACATTTTCAGCATTTCAGGGCCACTGTTCTCCAGGGCTGATGGATTCTTGGGAGCCTCTCACATGTTATCTCTCAGTACATTCTGTTSGACCTTGTTTCCCAACAGATGTTTCTTTTTTCAGATATGTAGATATTGATAAAAGATATTGACGTGAGCTGGCACAGAGGGCACTTTCACATTTTCTTCTTAACAGGTTCTCAAAACTATGAGCTTACTACACCCTGTTGTGATATATTACTTCACTGTGATGGGAGTGCATCTCAAGACTCATTTAAAATGAACAGACATTGAAAAAGYGCAAATATTGAAGTGGGCATATTTAGTTTGCAGATGATATATTGATTCTCTCTGAAGCATTATGTTCTTTCCAGTACACTTCAAAGAACAAGAATTTTATCTTTCTTTTTTCTCCAATTTCTCATTTCCTGAGTATWTTTTTTCCCTTAAGTAAGGGAATAGAATGGATACAGAAAGCCGCAATTATTACATTTCTGGAATTTCTGTCACTTCCTAACTGCAAGGAAAAGAGTCAAGAGAAGTATCTTGGGGGCTGGACTAGATCACCTGTAAAGGTCCCTTTCGAACCAAAYTACTCTATGATTCTATGATCTTCATTGACTGCACACTTAGGCATTCACTAAATGAGAAAAATTAGCTGCAGGAGAATARGAAATTTTTTCCATCTTTTTCAGAGAAGGGCAGCGATACACTTTGGCTGAAGTATGGCCAGAATTGTTTTAAGTTTTTCTGTATCAATCAGAGTTTTCATGAGCTGCACTTGGTCACTAGCACAGAAGCTGCCTATTTGCCACACACTCTTCCAGCCAATGCCACAGAAGAATATCTATAAATCTGCAATGCTAGTAAGGAGTGGAAATTTGTTTGGCCYGATAAAACAGAGTATAATGTTCAGAAACAGTCATTCCTGGACTGACACTTTTCCTAATGCAGATCACTCAGCACACATATTCCTCTCTTCCGATTTTTTGAGCAAGGTAGAGCCAAGAACTCATCACAGTCTGAATGTACCTCATCACCCTCTATGTACTCAGAGAGGGTATCCTTCATACCGTACTTGAGATTACTAAATACTGTTGAAATTCAACAATCTGTACCTCAAAATGCCAATATCAATCTCAGATATCCTAAGATTCCTCCAATAATAAATTTTCACTCTTTTTCATTTTACCTCAGATGCTTTCAGGGAATACACACGTATTCCCACATTTTGAAGTCAGTTATACACATTTTAATGCTACTTCTTCAGGGCAAGAACAATACAGTTGTGACTAGAATTTAACCTGGACTCAACTAATGCATCCAGAAAGTAAATGCATCCTACTTGCAARTATTAAAAAAAAGAGCAGCTAATCTCAGATGTATGAACTCATCCCTGTATTAGGTGATTGAGCTGCTGATCTTTAGGTTCCTTGCTAGCTATTATTTATCCAGGATGTTATGTCTATCTTTGCTTGTCCTTATGATAAAATGTCAGATGCAAGGCTTTGGAAGGATGTCTTGCTGACTTAGTACAACTATAATGCATCCTCTTGCTGGACATCCTTTGAGAGCTAATTATAAGCTGTCTGATAAATGTGAAAATTTATTCTTGAGCTGTAAAGTTACAAATTAAGAGTGGAATGAGTTAAGAGAGCTAAGAGTTGAACTCGTCCAGTCCATCACAGGAAAATTCACAGTACTCATAAGGATGGCATGAAAATATTTCTGTCTGTCAATGCCAGCACGAAAATGCTTTCACTGACAAGAGAAGCACGGAGCGCCGAGGTCTCGTGACAGCTGCCAACCACCATTAGCAACAGAGAGGGAGGGAAAAGGGAAGAGGCTTTTGAAAAGACAAGTTAGAATGGTAAAATAAAACTTCAGTTGCAAAGCTTAAGGCATTTTGGGCRTACACCAATGCACATCACAGATCTTCCAACTGCAGTCACCAAACAGGCCCCATGGAGGACCTGTCCTGGCACATCCATATTTATTAAAAGTTGCCATCCTGGAGCTGTGGCATTCTATACCAAAGGGATGTACTTAGAATTAGCTCAGGAATCTCTCCCCACAAATCTGATTTTTTTGTTTGTTTCAAATTCAGGTTAAATTCTGTCTTTCCGAATGACATCAATTCAGACCTTGGATCTCAGTCCTACACTAACAGTACATTTCACCCCATAGTTTGTCTTAGGAAAACAATAATGAAAAAAAAATACCCATTTTCAGTATTAATTTTTAAAAAGAAATTTCAGAAAAGGCCAGAAGTATTCTGGGGGTTTTATTACATGTAAAGATAATTGTTTCTACTTACAGATGGGATTTAAATGGTAACAGCTGTGCATAGCCAGTTCAGTTTGTGTGCATTTTCTCTAAGAAACCATATAATTGTTCACACTTTTTGTTTAGTATTATTAAAGAAGACTGGATGGCTTGGGTAATGGCAATAAACATGAACTGTGGGTCACAATATCAGATGGTAGCAAAAATTATACATAAAAGGGAATTGAGATACAGGAGCATCTGTGAGAAATTATTCTGACTTAAATATGCACAATAAAATTGTGTCTGGTTAAGTTCCAGGCTGGCAGAATGGAAAAGATATTAACAGCCAGGAGACTTGCCACACTTCGAAACCTTTGCAATCCCTAATGCTGGCAAGGCCAATTGAAATCTTGCAGGAGATACAGGACTAGCATTTCTCGGTGGGTCATTTCACTCTCCAGAGTAGATGAAAATGTCTATGCTGCAAAGCCTGTGACTAGCACAGTGTACAGGGTTAAAGCATCAGTGCATATATAAATATATATATATATTTACAGAATACATTTAAAATTTAAAAAAGGTTCAGCTCTTTATAGTCATCCTAAGCATGTACGTAATGAGAGATGCAGTGCTGACAACTTTAAAATCCTCTTTTGCCATTCATGCAAACAATTAGGTTTCCTCTTTGATCTATTTTTGTTGTTGTTTTTCCCTTTTCTTAACAGAATGGATGATTCAGATTCAAAATAGGGCACAAAAATTGTGTGTTGTTCACTGGAACAGAGATTTGCATTACATAAATACCTTGAGTAAGCTTGAAAATAGAAATAKTGAAGCCAAATAGAAATGATCTTTGACTGGCTGTAAGTTATTATTTATCTCCAYGAGATTAAAAGAACTGTGACAAAGAGGAAGCAAGTTCTCAAATAAGAAAACTAGAAGGGGAAGAAGAGGCATCATAGAAATGAAGAGATGTGACTGCAATATCTTGCAGCTACTATGAAGTAACAATGGACATGAATTTTAAAACCATATAAAAATACATTTTTATGATAGTAATAAAAGCATTTGTATTAAAGTAATAATSCTATTTAATTAATTCCATCTGGATCAGACATTCCTAAACTTGCCACTCAACGTTTTCATTCCAACTCACCATTTTTAGAAGAGCTACRAGCAGCTGAAGCAAACCAGGTAGGCAGAAACACCTGGAAAAAGAAAGTACTTTAGAGAAGGCCATACTACACAAAAAGAAGTACAACTTTTGTCTGGTTATAGATATCATTCTTAACCATTTTAAGGCATTGAATAAAGGCCTATAGAGAGAAACATTCTCTTTTATATTTCATTTTGGTTTTTTTTAAAACTCATATTCCTCAAATTCTTACCAGGTCCATTCAGCAGYCTGGTGCCTTCCTTCTCTGTTATGTTTCCATCCTGTTGTGGGTTGATCCTGTCTGGATGCCAGGTGCCCYCTAAAGCAACTCTGTCACTCSCCTCCTCAGCTGGASAGGGGAGAGAAAACATAAAAAAAGGCTCACRGGTCAAGATAGAGGCAGGGAGAGATCCCTTACTAGTGACTGTCATGGGCAAAGCAGACTTTATTTTGGGAAATTAGTTCMATTTATTACACATCAAAATAAGACCGGGGTAATGAGAAATGAAACCAAACCTTAAAACACCTTCCCCCCACCCCTCCCTTCTTCCCAGGCTCAACTTCAGTCCTGATTTTTGCACCCCCAAAGTGGTGCAGGGGGAYGGGGAATGGGAACTAAAGTCACTTCATCACRCGTTGTCTCTGCTGCTCCTTTCTCCTCAGGGGCAGGATCCCTCACACTGTCTCCTGCTCCAGAGTGGGCTCTTTCCCATGGGAGACAGTCCTCCATGGACTTCTTCAAAGCAAGTCCTTCCCCTGGGATGCAGTTTGTCACAAACTGCTCCATCATAGGTCCCCCAATGGGGGACATAAGTCCTTCCAGCAAACCTGCTGCAGCATGGGCTTCTCTCTCCMCAGGTCTGTAGGATCCCTGGCAAGAGTCTGTACTTCAGGACAAGTCATGCAAAGCACTTTTACTGCACACAGATTTTTGGTGGAATTAAAGCATCCATTAAATTCTCAGCAACTTTTAACATATCACATCCATTAAAATATCCGTCAGGAAAGACAAAGGCCTTGGATGTTACTTGGTACTTCAAAAATATCAGTAATTCAAGCTATGAAATRAATAGAGCCTGAGGTCAGTAATACTAATATGGGTTATTGGGAAGGAGGATAAGTAAGAAGCATCAAATAAGGCAGAAAATGGAAATAAGTTTTTATTACTACTCCTCTTTAGCATTCTCTCCGAAGACTCAAATAACAATCCATAGCTGCATATCACATCTCATTTCCCTTGCAGGGATCTTGTTGCCATTTTGAGTGGGGTTTTTTACACGTATGTGCACACACATGGATATGTGTGAGCTACCAGAAGATGCATAAAAGGTCACATAACTTACAACTTACTGTAGTGACAAAAACAGTGTAACTCACGAAATTAAATTCAGATTCTTTTTGAGGTTTTAGGTTATTTTCATTTCCTTTTACAAATATCTGCAAGAAATGTTAAAGTGGGATATCCAAAATGACAGGGCAGAAGCACTTTCCAGTTGATTATGATAGACAAAATATCCAGTGTAAAAGATATGGCCTTGCCTTCTAATTACCCACTGTGGACCATGACTGCAAGCTAGAAAATACATTATTTCATGTACACACCCTAGAAGACACTGCAGGTACCCCGTGCATAGGAGATTTCTGCAGCAAACTGACTTTTTCAATGGATAATTGATTTAAATATAAAAGAAACCTTGTTTTATAGGACCAAACTGAAAAATGGGGTGGAAGAAAAAAAAACCCATGTGTCAAAATGGTGCAACAGCAGGAGCTCAGAAGGGAAATTGCAGTACTCAAGTTTCTTCATACCAGCCAATTTGACAGAATTGCAGAAGACGTAGAGATGCTATCAAGCACTGATTGTGCCATTAAAAAAAGCCTGGAAAATATTGAGAATTAGTCAGAAGGAGCTCAGATTGAGATGGCAATGTTGAAAGAGAAAAGCGAGACACTTAAGAACAGAAGATAAACAGGGCAGAAAATGGAATAACCTATCAAAATGATTACTCAATAATGGCAATTAGACTTTCAATGAGATGAGACTATGCCACTAAATTAGGAGCAGAGCAGCAGCTAATAAATTCTAAACTGTGTGCTGTCCAAGGAGCTGAGTTATTTGAGACATTTCTCCACAATGACAATTAGAGTTATTGTAGTTTACAGCATAATTGAAAAAAGTCCAAGATCCCAAGCTGATACACGATCAGGTCACAAACCTTAAATTTCAGTACAGAGAACCTGCACACCCTGAATGCCCCAAGGCCAGACCTTCAGCTGACCCAGACCTAAGGGATACAAGGTAAGTTACAGCAATAGAAGATATTGATTATAGAAGAGAGGCCATCCAGACAGGATCCATTACACCAGAGAGGAATTTTCACAGAAACCACAGRTGTATATGCCCATCATAAGCTAACAGTCTAATAGCTTTCGTAACTATGAACACCACCCACCAGAAATCACACTCCACAAGCTTTCCAAGAACCCAGAGAAAATTCTCTGAATACTTTTTACTAGTTCTCTCTCATTCTTGTGCTGCAGATTTAGTCAACCATAGTCTTGTTCCCTGTTCCTGCCCCACCCCACCCCACTTCTTAAAGTGAAAAATCTCTGCATTATGATTGGTGCTGATCAGGAATCAGAAAATGTCTACATTTTAATCACAAGTCTTATAATTTCATRTCTCATGTTAAGTTATAGATAACTTCCTGTCTTCTGAAACGTTTTGTGGTAAGCAATGAATCAGAGGGAAGTTGAACAGCAAAACCTGCACATAGTTGTATCTGAATCACAAATTCATCCACCTGTCTGGTTTMGATTGCAAGTACAATTGCAATTCAGTTTCTCTCCTGCTCAATGACCAAGTTCCATGAATGGACCAATACTAATTTTAGGTATTTATATTGTTAGACGACTTATGGAAACAGGACAGCTGATTATGCTGCAGCTAATGATTGACAATAACAAAAATGTGATATTGTAAATAGAATTAATGCTACTTTGAATTTTTTGGCTTTGTATTTGCATATAAACCAAACTTACTGCAGATAAAGGCAAAACCGCTTGCTTTTATGCATTTTTTTAGAAACACCATAGAGCATTATCTAACAATGATTAGAATCTGCTATTGAAAATCTCTGGGTAAAAGAGGAAAATTACAAGTTCAGTAAAGTCCATGCTGATGTCCTATTTTCACTGGGTTCCCTCACATCTTTACTTTTAGACCTGAAACATCAAAAATCTATCCATTTAATGTGATGTTTAAAATGCTCACTTATATAAGGTCAGCTTTCTAACCAGTATTTTTTCTCTTACGTCACATGGTGTGAAAAACAAAAAGGGAAATCCTAGAGTTAACACCAAGCTGTTAAAAGTCAAAGAACAATGCTTTAACAACATTGTGAAGAAACTAGTCTGCATCTTTAACACATTTTGAAGTCTTCTAACTTGGCTTTGTAAAACCAAGAGTAAAAATGCTGTAATTCACAAAAACTCTGAGCCTAGAATATTTCCTTTATYTTTTCCCTAAAGTTTGTTTAAACATAATTCAAATAAGTAATTTCATAAAAGTGACTATCTCAAATTGGTCATTTTAAACCAGAAGGAAAAAAAAAAGAAAAAGGCTTGAACAATCTTGGGTCTTCATTCTCCCTTCAGATTTCTCCTTTAATTATTTGTACCAAAAGTGAGAAATGACACTGGCATTCACTGGCAATTTCCTTTCTTTCAGACAARAAAATCCAACACCACCACCAAAAATAAACCAACCAACTAAAAACCCACAAAAACCAACCCCGAACAGAAACCAACAGAGGCTTAATTGCAGAAAATTAAAACCCAGGAAACACTTCCTCACTTGTAACACCTGTTGCAGGAATAGTTACAGCAAGGTGAGTGGCAGAACAGCTACTTCTAATCCACATACCTATCTGTAACACAGAAATTGATTCTGAAGACCTTGACTCTCACCCAGCCCTGGGCAGCAGGTTTAAAATACTTGGACAGGAGTCACCACTTTGCTTAGCACTTTACACTTCTGCTGTGTCTTAAAAAGAGTGTACATGCACTCAGGGTGCTTTATTGTGTTGTACAGTACCCACAAAATGCAGGYGCACGCATGTGAACCTGATTATTTGAGGTTTTAACTTTGACAGGTTAGAATACCTTGGTATCTGCTTCATTTCCCAATTCCATTTTATACCTCTCTGCTTTCTAAAATGGTATTTAGGTACCTGTAAAAACACTGAAGGCGAGAGATCACGTATAGAGGTTTTGTAACCAACTGCTAAGAGTGAAAAACCTTTTCCCATGCCATAAAGTCTTAGTTACCTGAGAGACACTGGGGCTTGCCATGCAAACCACTGCAGACAGTACCTTTAGTTTTGGCAGCACACAGCCTTGAGATGGTGTAATTGTTTCTAAAGAAAAACAAATGACTGGATTAGACCAAGTGACACTAACCAGCATCGATCACAAAATTTTGTTCTCCATGGAATTAACACAAATTTTGTTGATTTTTATTCTCTGTATCTAAATATGAATCCCCATCCCACTGTACAGTCAAATGTCATAGCTAGACACATATATTTCTTAGAATTTTGGAGGTGTTAGACTGTAGATTCATGACAAATCATATGGAACTAACTCACTAAATATTTATTTTGAGCCTATGTAACTCATGTCATAAAATCATAWCACTTGAGCTTGTTATACCACTGTTTAACCCAGAATGGAGAGGATAATTTAATGTCCAATCTTTATGGTGTTAAAGTATTTTTGTGAATGTGTTTGCTATTAAACCCCACAATGAACCCTGAGAAACAGAAGTAATTTTCCCATTTGAGAAATGAAGGACGTTGAGCATAATCTTTTTTCCCTTTATCGAACACACAACTCTGCACCAGCCTGATGGAAATCAGTAACTGTTCTTCATGAGAGAGAGTTAACCCGGCTGACCAAGGTCCATCTGGCACTTTAATATATTGATATCTGGGAACACTAGCAGAGCTGGTGAAAAAAAAGTAGAGATTTTTGGGGTTTTGTACATTCCCTTTACGCCATTCTATTTAAAACAGCTCTTCCTCTTGCTGAGACTAAACAAGGAATGTCAGTGTAKCTCACCTTCCCTACAGATGTCTAACTTTCATCAGAGCACATACTAGTCCCTTCTAGCAGGACTTTTTCTCTTTGATTGCACTTGGATAGACTAAAGTAGGGCAATTTTAATACTCAGCCTCATCAAGCTCAGAAAGAACCCCCAAAGCCCATAACAAGATGCCCAGACATCCACACACAGCAACCACATTTCCAAACTGGTTTATCTCTTCTGTGGAATGTACACTGCAAGACTGATTAAAAACCTGTACTTTCTCTCTAACAGTATCACATTTGGGATCTGCATCTGCAAGGAGTAATCACCCTGGACTTCTATTTTTTTATGAAAATACCTGACCTTCAATAAACTACAGTGCTTTACGGTTTTCAGTCAAAGTTATAAAGTAGCGGTCATGATCTGCCCTTGTTAACTACTACTTCCTTCCCCTAGTCCATGATATTTACTGTGTTTGCTGTTGAGACAGTCCTGCTAGACAATTAGTTGTTCTTCTCATAGGAAACCCCCAGGGCAATGTCACATTACACTGCCATTACCTCAATACCAGATTATCAGCTTTAACCTCTTTCTAATTCCTTGTCCTTAACAGACCAGTTTTCTTTCCTGTTCATATCATGTGGCACAAGTGACTTGTGCTTCTTTTAGGAAAGGTGCAACTGATGAAGCTGGCAGAATGAAAAAAAAAAAGAAGCTAAAGTTGACTCCAAACACTGCTGACCCCTTTTGCCTCTCTCTGAATAAGTGAAAAAGTATGAGTATTACAGTAAATACGCTATTSTATCTTGGAACACAAATATTAAAGTATTTATTTTGTAGTTCTGTTTTCATTTCTTTTAATTTCAATCTAGAAATCATACCCTCATTTGACCAAAACTTGAATAAGATGAAAACACTTCAGGTATGTTAGTAACCTTGTCCTGTATTGGAAAAATCCTTTAACTACCATGTTGTTTAGGTGGATGAAAGAGTGATCACCACACACTTAAGCAGTGTAAGCACAATGATATTTCCTACATTTCCACTGCTTGACATGCTTTAATAGATGCTGCTTTGATAGGAAACTCTGTATGGTGATAGACATCTTTTAATTAAAAGACACCTATAAATAAATAGAATTAAATTTTGCTTGTATGGAAAGAATATTAAGGTTGCAGTTTAACACAAACCTGAAATTACGAAGTTACAAACTTTTACACCTTAAAACTCCTTCAAGTGATCAAACGCTCAGAGAGGCTATCAGAATTAGACACCTAAAGGACGTATAAAGAATATGGGCTTAAGCAGACTAAGGTCATTGCAGTGCTTCATAAAAGGTCATCAGAACTTTCTGTAAACAAATTATAGTTCTGAYTTTGCAGACGAAATGCTCCACACACAGTGAGAGCAGGGTCCCAAGCTGCAGAAGCAACATATGGAAACAACAAAGCACATTCCAGGCTCACCCCATGGAAAGGGACATACAGAGATCTCCATCTACCTCAGTGCTTATTAAATGGGAAAGAACAAAAATCAATAGTAAGAGAAATTGCATTTTCAGGTTTCAGAGTGCTGCAAGTAATGCAGAAGAAAAAACTATCGAAAGTAAAGCAAACATCAGTGTCCTTCCCACAGAGAACTTACTTTTGTTTAGCATTTGCATTGGTGATTTATGTTGATGTGGCTATGGCTCAGAGTAGTGGACTAATCTGGAATACTGATGAAAACTACCCACTAATAACAAGAGCTAGATGTATTATCATAATCTCCCTGTCTGCAAGAAACCTAATAGATAATTATGAATATTTGAGTGGGATAAGTATTTTAACAAGTAGTAATGACCTCATAATTCAGTGCTGGAGAAAATCCACCGATTCCTTTAATTAGTGTTTTTCTCACAACCTGCCTATTAAATTCAGGGAACAATGAGAAACTCTTACGAAACTTCTAACATCTATGTTCTGACATACTGCATTTGCAGCCATGACTTTGACACTTTTAATGAATGGAAACATTATTGACAGCTTATTTTATATATTTGAGATTTCTGTTTTTCTCTAACAAGTTGCTCAGTACTTTTACTTTCAGTATCACTCAAGCAGTTACAGTTTGATGAAAGACTATTAAAGAAGTATTTAATAGAAGTATTTAAATGCAATACACAAATTTCACAAAGAAATGAAGCAATTCATCACTCTGAGACAGATGTACCCTTCATTTCATGTGGACCTAGAAGATGTGCTTTGTTTTTACTACTAGGTTATTTGATTTTCCATTAGCTTTATATGCTGTAACATGTAGCTCTCTCAAAAAAAACCCTCAAAACCAGACCCTAAAGTTCTTTTTTTTCTTTTTTTTTTTTCCATTATGGTGCTATAAGCACTAGTGAATGCTGTGGAAGGGTGTTAGGAAAAAAAAATCCATCACATGAACAAAACACATTCAAAGCCAAATTCAATGCCAAGACACTGAAGAGCTTTATACAAAGGGTAAAATTATTTTAAACAGTGCAAACAATTTTTGGATTCTCTCTTACAATGTTGGCCTTCAGCATGTTCCCTTTTTATTTGTTTGCCACTTAAGTTTAACACATCTCTGAGAAAAGGAGTAGTTATTTTCTTTGTCTCTGGCCAGAGGACAGTTTCTGTCCTGGCATTAATGCTTGGGCTGTAAGTGCAAAATGAGCAGGGCTAGTGGTAAGGCTACAGATCAGCCTCAGGCAATAACTACCGACCTCTGTTCAAACCGACATTAAAAAAAGAAGAAAACCTGAGTTTTGAGGATCAATTCCTATTTCTTATAATATGCATCTATAGCCTAATGGCATTTTCATACTGTCCCAGTATTTCTAACATTGATTCAAAGTCCCATCTCTAAACACACTCTCAAGTATGTCATCTGTCCTTCTCATATATTAACTGTTCTTTTGATACTCTGAATATCAAGGGAAAAATAATTTTTCTTGAAAGAATGGGCAACATATTGCCATAACATCATTTAAAAATCAGAACCAATAGTCCTTTAATAAATATCATATGCCATCCTCAGATTTTCCATGGAACCCTTGCCCAGTCACGACTCCTTTTGAATAAGTGAACAATTATGGACCTCAGCACTGACTCCCCACAGCTCTGATTCCACTCTTGCTGGAATGATCAAGGCTCAGCTTTCTTCTTTTTTTCCCCTTACCTGTGACTTCCAAGAGCTATAAGGCCCAGGCTGCAAGGAGTGTGGAATGCCAAGAGCAGATAAGTGCTCCTACACAGCATGTGTTCACAGAAAGGTACCCTGGTATACAAACACGCTCTTTTTAGCCAGGAGTTGGTTTCCTCAGTGTAAGTAAATTGGAAATACATTTAAAGTTGCTAAAATAAGGTTCTCCCTACTTGTACTGATCTACATTTTGGAAAAAATATAATTGTATTTAAAACCGTTAATAATTGTATTTAAAATTGTAAATAATAAGAGTAATGAAATCTCTGTGTGGGAATTCAATTCTATTGACATATACACTGTTGTATTGGAATGGGAAAAAATTATATAACCCTTAGGTAGCATTGTAACAACATACTTTAAGGAGAAAAGATGAAATTCTAGTGTATCATTTTAACTGTTCTAGTAGAATTACTGCAAGTGTAGTTCAAGATCAAATTAATTAAGATACTACAAGCAAATAAAACTAGCCCTTTACTAAACATGAGATTTGAAGATTTGTTAGCCAAGATAAAATTTTCTCTTTGTAGAAATGCAGTTTTGTTGTCTTTCTAATTTTAGCCCAGCCAAGGAGATCATGCCTTGCAAGAGTCATGGAAGAAACAAAATCCTAAAGGAAAGACTGCCTTTTGAAAAGATCATAACACCACTTCAGTGGAAAGCTGGTTCTTTTGCCTTACTAATAACTTGCCTAAATGGTTACATGTACAACAGTAAATATGCTTTAGACAGAAGGATATGTTACGGTAAAATGATGATCTTGTAGCAATACTAATTAACTGAGATTATCACCATAAAGTTGATCATATATTTCAATAACAGACCATTCCTGTTATTTGAGCTGAGGAACTTGGATTTCAGAATGATATTCATCAGGAAAGAAATATTTATCAAGCTTGCAGGAAAACTGTTTAAGTAGTGTTTCCACCTTTTCCTTATGGCAATATTACTACCATGCAGCACTTGCAAGTTGAATTTTTGCATCTAAACCAAYATGTATGTATGTCCAGGTTATAATTTATGTGTGGAAGATTAAGGCCAATAAGGCAACATATAATTAAAACAACATGGTAGACAATGCCTTAGAGGGAAAGTGCAAGCAACTGTAGCAGGACAAGAGCATTGATACCTAATGCAGTGAGAATGTCTTAATGCCACTAAACCACACTGTGCAAGAGTTTCATGTACTCAAGATGTGTTAAATAGAAGTTATTTAGAAATAAAGGATAGCAGCTCTTCAGATTCATTCAAGGGTTGTCTTTATACCCAGAAATATTTCAAATTTAAAAAAAAAAATCCATCACATGAACAAAACACATTCAAAGCCAGATTCAATGTCAAGACACCAAAGGGCTTTGTATAGAGGGYGAGATGATTTTAAAAATAAATAAMCAGAACAAAACCAGCAATGTCTGTGATTTCTGATAGAGCCTCAAACTTCACAAAGCAGCCAAATCAGTTGTGTGATTTAACCAATGCAGTCCTTACTGCTTTGAGATTGATGTTGGCCCTGCTGCGAGCTCTCTGTTTTTCAAGTATTTGTGTAATATGGATACTATAATATTGCTTCTCAGGGTCATATTTTTTGGGTCAATAAATAATAGGAATAACCTTTTGAAAATTAATGCCAATGGCTGCAAAATAAAGTTTTTCTCTTTTTTCCACTGTCTTAATTCAGAGTGAGAAAGCTCAAGCCTACATTTTCCTCAAAATGTTTACGAGAATAGTTCGCAAACTCTGAGAAAAAATGTCACAAACCTTTTTTCTTTTCAATTATTCATACATATTATACAGAATTAGCATACTACAGTATAAACATAAAATGTGTAGCAAGTCCCTCATTCACTCTTTGTGGGGAATTTCAAATGCGCCTTATTGCTTTTGTGATTTACAAATGAAATACAGCCAAGAAGTCCCTAGTGGTGCACGTTATTTGTCACTCACAGTGACAAATAGGTTTGGTCTGTCATCACCCAGCGTAGTGACAAATGGGTTCCTGAAAATCTTTGAGACAACTGAAGTGCCAGAGAGCAATGCTGAAAGTTTTGCAGTCAAAAGGAATCCATATGCTGCCCCTGCTGAAGGCAGCTCATCTTTGCAATTKAAAGAAAAAAAAGCCTATAATTAGGTTATTCCATCAGAATTATATTTTGACAATTTTAAGATACTCCAAACTTTACCTCCATCTTTTTTCCCCCCAGAACATGTTTTTGACATCTTGTTTTATTGTAGACGTACATCAAACACATACACCCTTCTTTAAAAACTTTTTAGGGCAGCTCCATCCCTATGGGATAGTTACAGAATGAAAGCTTTCTGAATAGAAACAAAAGCAAACTGAAATTTCTGTTAGAACAGTGAAATCTCTACAGAGCCTCGTGATGATACTTGTAAGGAAACTATTTTAAACAGAAATGGAGATATGGATTTTCTTAGAAAACAAAGGACACATTAATGTATACAACCTAGTTGGAAAAATATTCCTGCAATATGATCTACTAGCAGCAGTTTTCCGGCAAAGTTTTTGAAACGTCACTACTTCAGAAAAAATTTTCAGAGACAAGATTTGATTATTTCTACTGCAAAGAAAAACTGAATTTCTTTTGCTTCCTGAATAAAACACCATTTCAAGAAAAAACTATTAGATACTAATTACTTCCTATCCAACTATAATGCTGTGTTAAGTATCCTGTAAATATATTTATTTTGTCGATAAACAGTCAAAAGAGACACTCAGTTATCTGATACTTTCCAGTGTGATTTTCTGGTAGATGAAAAATACTCAGTTATTAAAAAATGCAAGACTGATTAGTTATTCATTAAATGACTGAACTAATGAATAATTGTTTTCTTTAAAGAACAAAGTTTTAGAATTATGTGGTTTGCTTTGAACAATCTCCACAGGTCATCCCCATGTGTAGCCAAAAAGCACAGAGCCAGCTAAACACACACGCAGCTTTCCACACACCTCGAAGCACCAGATAATCTACCTTCACTTGTTGTTGCAATTTTAAATTTTGATAGTTTGTACTAGTTTTTTTTCCAAATTGCAACAGAGTCTCAGCACTTTGGTTTTGGCCAGAAAAGTTTGTTTCTGGACCTTTTTTTAAAAATTCTGATCTATTCTGCAATAAAATTGCAGGGTCCTAGAGCACAGTGAAATGGATGGATTCAACGAGAAGGGAATAACCTAAACAAAACTATCCTGGACATACAAAACAGAAAGAGTGACAGTATTCTGAAATTATTATTATTTCTTTGAGAGGTTTTGTTTGCACTGGGTTTTTTGTTTAATTGTAATTTGCATTAGACTTCCTGGTTTTTTACCCCAGTTTAGAACTTCATTATCTCTAGGACATCATTTTGCCTCTGCCTGGAGAACAGAAGCACACCCACAGCAGGTAGACCATGGAACTGAGAATAAACTCTGCCACAGAGACATCTTGAAATAATCGGAGAAAACTCCTCCATCACCTCCCCAATACCAAGGGCAGTATCTCAATTCCCAGCTTTACAGCCGCAGCAGACCCCATAAAGATAAAAAGCTCACAGTGTCACAAGCAGCTGACACTGAAACAAGAGAAGCTTTGCTTCCCAGCCTCCACATGGAACACAGCAAGGAGCAGAGGCTGCTAAATGGGAGAAGTAATACTGAGAAAAGGGTCCCCATCAAGAGGAATTATCATCTAGTTATGAGCTGGATCTGGCATCACTAGGCTCAATAGTGATTATCTGCCTCAATTTTTCCCTATTCTTAATTCCACTAACACAATTCTCATGACTTTCACATATTTTTGTTAATCTATTCATCAGCATTCATCGAGCAAATATTTATCTTTTCTGTCAACACAATGGATTCCTCCCATCCCCAGTTTTTTTCTTCCTAATGTTTAACAATAGCACTGGGAAACAAAACTACTCACTTTAAACCTCCATTTCAAGGCTTGGAACAGGCACATTGAGGAGGTGGGAATTTTTGTGCACTTTTTAAATGCACTTTATGGTTTGTTTAGCTTAAACACTTGGGCTGTAAAAATATTCTTCATTTCTGTATAATGTATAGACTTCTTCAAGAGTTATGTGGTCTGCTTAATTTTATTTAAATTTTTAGATTGCACTAGAGAGATGTTTACGTTTTGTTTTGTCCGCTTTCCCTGATTAGTCCCTAAGCAAAGTATTACCACATTGCATTCATTAAAACTTTACTGGAACACAGAACTTTGACTCATTTTTAAATTAGCTCAGAGAAAACATAGCAGAAAAGTGATTACCAAAATGCAAATTAGAAAGAGTCTATCAAGTTCCATCCAAAAAATACAGGAATTTTGTCATAATACAACATCTGAACTAAACATTGACTCAAAGAAAGACTGATACTTGTACTGACTACCTGCAAAGGTTAGTTTTTTCCCAGCTTTGATTTTATGCCTGTATTTGTGTATCCCATGTTTCTGACCTGATTAGGATGGTCCCCCACCCCTCACAGACACCTTTTTTCTTGTATTGCTGATGACTCTGACAAGTACCCCCTTGTGTATTATTTAATTCTTGGTTATTAAGAAAGCACATATAAATAAGCTCAATGATCTATTTACACCTCTGACACCATCCCAGACATGGATTCTACTGRAATCATAGTTAACTCTACCCTTTAACACCTCTGTGGGATTATGGCACCAGGATGTTTTTTTCCAAGGATACCATAAAACAGACTAACGAGAAGCACTAAACAAACTCTAACAATTCATTGACATCATGTTTAGTGTGTTTCCTTATTTAAACCAGTTAAAGGGCTTTCAGAGATCCTTCCAGAGCTCATTTCACCTAATTCACTCTTTAACCTCTGTCCTGCATGCTCACAGCATTCCAAAATAATTCAGAACTCTCAAACACCACACAATGCCCGAAAAAGTATTGCCATTTTGGTCATGATCACAAGCTTATTAGCTTGTCCCCTTCTTCTGTCTGTCAGCAGGAGCCCAGAGCAGTCTCCATTCCTATGTGAGCACCCAGAATATCTATTGGAAAAGGCAAGTCAGGGACTACAAATGAGGAGACATGTAGCAGAAAGGGTTAGCCACAGGAAGGACAGGAATGCTGGAAGTGGCACAGAAAGAGCCCATATCTGAACACTCACCTACATCTGGCATGTAATTTTAAGCCACAGTTTCAACTCATATCATCCCCTACAAAACACAGTCTTAGAAAAGTCCTTGTTTTAAAACCAAGTGATACATCCGTGATTTTTACCTCCTAGCAGATTAGGACAGAGTTAGAAAACTCTGGAGTAATATCCTCTACCCTTTCCTTGAAAAATATACTCTATTTTTATCAGAAGAAAAAAGAAACTCTCCTTTCTAATATAGAATAAAAACGCATGAAAGCAACAAAGATAATTTTTCTTAGTGCATGATACACAAATAAATATTCCTGTTATTCCTGTAAGACATGCTGCAGCAAAAAGAGTTAAACACTTATATAATACTATTATTTTTCTTAACACAAACAGACACAGGAGTTCAGACAATGAATTACCATTTTAAATTAATAAGGGCACAGCTGTTTAAGATGCTTTCAATATACCTTATTATTATTATTATTATTATTATTATTATTATTATTATTATTATTATTATTATTATTGTTATTATTAGAACTGGAAAAATCCTTAAGACCTCACAATTATATAAAAGCTAAATAACTCTTTTTGAAATAATTTGCCTTGGAATTTACATTAAGGTTTTTTTAGTTGTTGTTTGTTTGCTTATGGTTTTTTTAAAATCAAACACACATGCACTAAGACAACCACTTAGTATAGCAGTGTGCTTTCTTTTTGGGCATCTTATAACAGTATAATTTTTTAAAAAGATCAGTACAATTTTTTAATAACTCACACTCCTAGACTGAGTGWTCAGCCCCATAAAGTCAGCCTCTTTCTACACACATTTTTATGTAGTTCAGTCGAACCAGAAAGACGGAGAAAATGTTTAGGCCTATTCAGGCCTTTTGCTTTCATGGAAAGGGGAACTTAAGACAGTCACAGTCTTTCTGATATAAAATCCTCTTTYAAAGCTCATAGTCACTTTTTTAGATTTCTAATTTGTATGTGCAAGACAATTGGTTGCCTTTCCATAACAAGATATTGAATTTATGATTATTCAAGAACACCACGTGGTTATAGTGGTCTTTATTTCTCCGTTTCATGCAGTCCAAGTTTACATCACTGTAGCCATGCTGTTTTCATGGAAACTCTATAGATAACCAGCTTTAAGACAAATTGTTGAGAATTAAATACTTTTGAATACTTGGCAACTGTGTGCTTTGATGGCACATACAAGTGCACAACCAACTATTATTTGGATTCGTACAATCAAAACCGTACCTTACAGCACTCTTAAACTCTTTACCTAATTCCTATTCAACCTTTTTTATTTTTTATTTTTCCCAAGCAGACAGAAATAAAAGATGGAATTGCTGTCAGATGATGGAAAATTTCTGCTGATTTGAGAAAAGGATAAATATTAAATCTCACACAGTCCAGGTGACGTCCACTCCTATTCTGCAGCATGAGAACACACCATTCCTATAGAGCAGTCTTTCACTCCCCTGTGATTTTTCATTCATCTAAAAGAAATAAACGAAGATCAAAAAGACGCCAATATTTTCACAGTTCCATTCCATTCTACTCCTCTCAGGACTAGACTCAGGGCTCCCTGAGTCAGATTAAAATTCAAATTAAATAAGATTGTTTAACTTAATTTTGCTTTCACTTGCCTTCACTCGTAAAACTCTTCAAGGTGTTACATAAATACCACTGACTGACTGAGAAGATGCCRCAGGCCTGAACAAAGCATGCAGGCAGGCTGGAGATGTACATATTCACTTCTAATTTTGCATACAGTGCAGGTCCATATCTAACAGAAACAATCATGGTTCCAATAATTTAAAGGGAGCCCTGACAGCCGTCACCAGTTATAGATCCGTTCCAAACCACTAAAAAGGATTTAAAGGGATCAAACAACAGGGACTTCAAATGTCTATGGCAGTAATAAGTGCAAATTAGTTACTTGCCTGCTTTATGGGAACAGGAGGTGAATCTGTATACCAGCAGGCACGTATTTAACTTGGCCCACTTTCCCCCCACCCCTCAAAGAATATTCATTCAGCCAAAGAGACGTCAGCACTTAAACCTGACTTTTGCCTCTTCTGAAAACACAGACTTTATTTCATAAAGAAAATCCGAAATAATAGAAATGTTGAAGTGCTTGGGAACTTAAATTACAAAGGTTATGCACAAACCATACACAAATCTCTTAATGCCAGATCACTGGTATAATGTTTTATATATTAAAGRAGAGACATTCTGGATAAAGGTACTCTAGGCCTACAAAGAGCAAGATGGTTTTTAAACTTCACTGAACAGAAACTGCAGGAATATTGGTTTTCTTAAGAAAAGCCGGAGAAACTAAGCTGAGACAGCCACAATACGAGTTAGGGTTATTGTGATGCTTCAGTAGTGTGTAGAAAATACTTAACAAGAACAAAACTCTGAAAGTTYCCAGTAGGACACAGCTGAACTACTGGTGAGGTACATTTAAGTTATCATAGTTGTCTYTAGAAGTGTAGAATAATCCTGAGAGATACATCACATAGAAGTCATGTTTATTTTCTTTGACTTTAACATGTTAAAATTGGTAATTTTATTTAAAAAAGCCCTATAGGGATGGAAAACTTAAARACTGCATACTAGGTTTTACTAGTATGTCATCTAACATCCCTTTTTTCCGTTATTTCCATTTCCATTCGGATCAGAAGTCCTAGGTGAACTCGTATACAGCACCCTTTTAAYCCCCCACCATACAAGGATATAATTTTTGAACAGATGATGTGTTTACAGACTGAAAATGGCTACAATAGACAAGAAAACTGACAAGCTGAAATCCTTTGGTGGGTTGTTGATCACTGCAATTAAGCACTGCCTATTCTTAACTACTTAATTTTTACCATTATCAATGTTGTGTTAAATCTAATCCATGGGGAATTTACATGATTGAACTAACATCAATTCAGAACCCCAGTATCTGGTATTGAACACTATACTAGAGACTATCCCATCTTTCTTTTGCCACAGCAGCAAACCCCATGCAGTTTGGACAAGCTCTGGGGGAGGAAAGGGAATCCCATAGCAAAATAAGTAGGCATATTCCGTATTTTATTAGTCAGTGTTCCATATGGCCACATATACTGAAAGGTTTCCTTACTCAGAAGCGACACAATCCCTCAGTTTCTAATTTTACTCAAATGTGAACTCCATTTTAGCATGAATACAAAGGAAAAAAAGAACAAACCAGCATATTTTCAAGTGACAATCCTGTTTTGGTACAGCACCACAGAATTAATTGTTTTCTGTGGTCCATATAACACTGTCATATGACCAATACCATTGCCTGGCACTCCAGTAAATGAAGTAGATAGGCCTTTTGTTGTTTTTAAACATGAATCCTTTTTAATAATTTTATTTTATACACTTCATGGGAAAAAGCCATATCACCGACTCAAACAGAGCAATTTTTGCAGAGTAGTTTCATACAGTAATAGAACTCTTTGAAAAAATAGTCATGACTCAAGTAGCTCTTTCTTATAATTTATGTAGGTTTTCACTAATTGACACAATGAGGAATTGGTAATTAATTTTTTAAAGATTGAACGGAGAGTGAAGAAAACTTAATGAAATAATTTAGGACTCATCGTGGTAATGCTGCACCTCTCAACCAGGAAGCAGAAATAATGTATGCGATTYCAGGCAGCTGCCTGAGGGGATGAGTTTTATTAGCAATTGTTTGTTTCACTACCAGGTGGCCACATTCCTGGTTTTGTTTAGAGCCCTTACAGTTCCTGCTGATTTAAAAGGCAGGGAATAAAATACAAGCTAGATCAGGTAGCGTGGAGGAACAGAATATTCAGTGACACGCAAGGCAGATTTGGTGGAGTCCAAGAATGTCATGAGTGGACACGAGTAACACAAATGGTCCCACCATAGGAGCATGAAGACAGCAGCTGTCTGCTGCAGAGACAAATTATTTTCATTGCATAGACTTGGCTGGGTTGCAACTACTCAGTTACTCTGAGTGGAGGAGAAAAAAARTAATAATTCCAACTAGCATTTCATCTTTGCCTCCGTCTTTTCATCTCTCAAGCTTCGCAACTTTTAAGTTCTGTCCTCACTTCCAAGCTGTCAGTGATGTATTATAAAATGAATAGCTTAAAGTGTTTGGCTACCTGGGGCCGTAAACCCAGCAGGTCAGCAGCAGAAACTGTTGGGGGACTTTCTGTGGCTTTTGCTGGAATTAAAACAAAACAATCAGGAGGAAAGCGTCATGGGTGCAGCAATAACTTATTAGTTCTAACACACATATCCCTGCAGATCACAGCGACCTCAATCTGCTTAAAAAATGGCTTCCTTGGGTTAGCCAATCTTTCTATTAAATAGGTTGGTCTTCCCTGGAGCCAAGATCTGCCTCCTTCTGCATGGCTTATTATAACAGCACAGGCAGTATTTTTTGCTCTGACAATTTTCAAATAAAAATCAGTCCTATAAAGGCTGAGATTGTTTATTTTTCCTTAGGGCATTCGGTTGCTCTGATTAGGGACAGAGCAGAAGAAAAGTTGGATATTAAAACAGGAAAGCTGTTGTGAACCTGAGGTGTTAGTTTTAGTTTAATTAACAATAGAGGAAGGCACATAAATGAAATTAAATCATACAGCACTTAAAATATGCAGACAAGGATACACTATGTGACCTGCCAGTAAAGATCGCTGTGATAAAGACAAAGGTAGTAGGAAAAACACCCTGCACAGCTCCAGAGTAGCAAAATGGGGGAAAAAAGTAACCTGTTATAATTTATGACACTGTTATCAAACATACTCGCTGTATAGCTCTATTCAAAAGACACATTTTAGGATATTTGAAGTTTATAAATTAGCAAAACCAAAGATACTCTGTAAACATCCCACGAAACTCATCATCTTCCGTAATTACAGAAGCACCAAAATGAGTCAATGCATCAAACAAAACAGACATTCACTCTGTTTTATATTTAGCTTTTTCCTTGGAGCTTCTGGACTGTAGAAGAAAAAAGACCTCAGATTACTCACATATTGCAAATTGTGGGGAAGCAGCATGAAGAAAAGATTTCTTTCCAGACCATCATGGGTACCAGCTATYGCATTTATACCACATCACCTGAAGGTCATAGTAAAATTTTAGGCAGCCTTTGCAGCCATTAAATGGAAGCTCTGAGCTTCTTTCCCAAACTTGGATTACCTCATAGCTGTGCTCACACAATCTTGACTTCAAAAACCTTCTTTCAGTCACAAGAGCCTCCAGTTCCTTTTTATAACCTCAAGGGGTCAACAGCAGCACCTTGTTCTGTGACTCAGTGATAATTACCTTGCATCTGCATGCGGAGTTCAATCAACCAAGAGCAGAGTGTCTGCAGAGGAGCCCTGTGTCCYCAGAAAGGGTCTGCAAGTCTGTCCTGTTACTAACAGCTAATGCATATTATCAGGTTTCCTATTAGATCCTAATATTTTAGGCTAGATTAGGTAAATGTCAGAATGTCATTCCTGCTCATGAATTATTCAGAATAATTTACAGTAAAGCTATTGTTGGCACCACCGTGACCTGAAAGTATTTCAGATTTTGAAAGACTGTAAGTGAATTTACTTCTCTCTGGATTAATGTTTTTGTGATTTTCATAAACATCACTATCCGCATTTCATGGAAGTGTTAAGTAGTACAGACAGCAAACAAGCCTGTTTTGTACTGGTGGTGTACATAAAACTGTCCATGAATTACTAAACACCCTGATATTTAGAACTGGATAACCACAGCTCATCCAAAAAGACATGCGAAACCAGAAGGTTGTTTTGGTTCGGGGTTTGTTTGTGATCTTTTCRTTGCTTTCTGGGAAGCAGATATGTTTGTCTTTAAGGATAACTTTATGCAAGGCATCAATATGCACCCAGGAGCTAATTGAATGCTTTAAAATGCTTCACCTTTGCTAATCCCTAGCACTGTCTGTAATTGCCGTGACTAATCTCAGCCTGTCACTTGGGATTATTTCTGCTTCCTAACAGAGTGAATCCAGAGCATTCAAAGAATATTCTCAACTCATTGGATATTAATATTAGCAAAATTAKTTCGCTCTATAATTGACCCAGGCTCACAAATTCAGAGAAGCCTTCTGTTTTTCGACTTCAGAAGCCAAGCTTTGGATCATATTAACAGCTGGGCTTAAAAGACTTATTTGGGGTGGCGGTAGGGAAGGGGCAGAGGGGAGAACAACACAGAAAGAGCAGTGGGTGCATCTTTTATGAACCTGCTCCACGGGACCCCRAGACAATCCAAAATAGCAGAAGCTAAACACTTTTTCCATACTATTACAGAAAAATTCAGGCACAGAAGAAGGAGGAGGGGTGAGGAAGTTCTGTAAATGTGCAAAAAGAGACCCTTAGCATGTAGTTAAAGACGATTCTTTTCCTAGCAGAAAACTTAGCACCAAACCAATTGAGACCAACTTTAAATTACATACAAGCAAAGGAAAAATGTCTAGAACATTTCCAGCCAGCTGTATGGAATGCTAAAGCACAGAGCTATAAAATGAACTGGCAGCTGTCACCTTAGCCATTGTCAAGTACTAGCTGATAGCCCACCACAAAGCAAAGCACCGTAAATTTTTTTTGTCTTTTTAATAGACTTTCTTTTCCCTGATTAGTTGCAATTAACAGACTAAAACACTAAAACAATCTATCAGGCTAAGCAACAAAATAAAGATTAATAGACTAACCTCTCTCTCCTCTTTTTTTTGCCTTAGCTTTTTTGTCTAGTATTTCAGAAATATGTGTTTCTGGAATGTTAAATCAATTCTAGTTATTCCTGGAAATAAAGAAATTCTCATCCATGTCATAGAACTTCCCATATTGCTTTCACATTCCTTAAAAAAAAGGTCAAACAAATAAACTAGCACTTAAAATCCCTGAAAACCACCAGCAACCCCACAAAAACAGTTTAAAGCCATAGCTATAACAGCAAAAACCGTGACAGATGCTGCATATTCATATCCAGTTTACATCTGTAATTCCAGATACACTACTACTGCTGCTGCTGCTGCTGGAATTCATTCTGGATCAAGAAAACAGTTTTATGTCAAACCCCACTATTTCAAGCAGAGGTCTGATTAAGAACGTCTATATTTTTAGTTAAGGACTGTTCTGAAAAGCTGGTTGCAGTAATAGGTCTTTTTATGCATGTATATGAATTTGCTGCAGACTTAATGAAGTTTAGAAAAATAGTTTTACACTTAAAAAGGAGCCCCAAACAATAAATGAAGGAACTTCACTAATAGCAAATAAAGAACAAGCACTTGAMAAATTTGAAGACAAAACCTGAGAGCTTCAATTTGATCCAAAGYGCTTCCTGCTATTTGGGCAGGAAACAAGGGGAGAGAGAAATGCAGAGAGACTGCTATGAGTCATCCTTACTGTGGGTTAGAGAATAAGCCATGCATCTGGCAAGCAAGGAAGAAAGGAATTTTATGAGAGTGGYAGAAAAAAATACAAAGCAATCTGAAAACATTGGACAGACATAATTTAATAAACTCATATTGCTAAATAATTGAAACCTACTCTGTACCTGGGAGTTCTCCTTCAGTTTACCACAAATGTGGCACAGTTTCACTGCAGAGGAGGAGCTGAGGGACAGCTGCAAAAGCTCCAGGTTGTGATGCCTGTAGTGTTCATTCCTGTTGTGCTACCCCAGCTCTYGTATTTTCAATACAGGCAGTTTGTAACGCACAGTAACACTGGGGACAGACTGCTGTGGACAGACCCACAGACCTTACGGAGCTATCCCACAGAGCAGGACCCCTCCTGAACTCCAGACTAGCAAAGCAAAGAAACAAGGACAGTGGGAGAGGGAGCTGCCATCCTCATGCAGATCTCCTGYAGAAAATGAGGGTGGTGGAAACGAGACAAAAACAAGGCATGGGTGACAACCTGATTCCATCATTAGGTGGTGCCTGATGCTTTGGAGGAMGGAAACTCAATTCTTAAAGAAATAAATGCACTGGGAACAAATGAGAAGTTCCCAAGRATTGTTTCACATCTCTGATTCAGTAAAACTCTGGGGTTCAGCTCTTTGTCTGTAGCTGGGAACAAGAAGTACTAAGTAATTTTTTCAATATACAGTCACGAATCTGAAAGAGGATGGGACTGACCTAYCAGACTTTTTTTTCTATGACAAATGAATCGAGAAGGCATAGCTACATTTCTGTAAGCAGACTGATTGAWTTTACACCTGTTACACCCCAAATTTTACACTGGCAGGCTTAGTTATTGCAGTGACAGTGAATAGAACTTGCTCAGAGCAGCTCTTAATATGTGGCAGGACATGTACACAGTAAATCAAGCACTCCAGCTTGACAAAAGAACAGTTGGGAACTTACTGTGTTTTCATACAAATGAACAAGAGAAAGAAATTTATGAACAGGAGAGAAATATTTATCTTTGGAAGAGGGCAAATAAGCTAACCCACTCAGTAYGAACCTGCTGAAAATTCTGTATTTAGGGTCAGCCTAAATACAGCATGTTTTGGTAATTGAAGATTATTCTCCTAATACTTAGTTGTAGGCGTCTGCCTGAGTCGTGCTAAACCCTATCTCTCCTAGGACACATCTCATGCTAAAATCTACTTCACTACAAGAAGAACCAATCTCTGTCTCTCTCAGTCTGGGGAGCTTTTTAGTGTTACAAGCTTTAGAAGGCACCTACATTTGCCTCAGGGTTTCACAGTGTTCATTTCTGCCTGGGCCTGGAAAAATACTCCTGTGAACTGTTCCGTCAAAATATCTCAGCTTTGAGTGCTGAAAATTAATCACCTGGCTAAGCACTTGACTAGGTTCAAGTTTTGTGTTTACTGTAAGTATTTGAAGTCATTAAAAAAACACAGCATGACTGGAAAACAAATATATATGGAGTTCTGTAGAGAGTTCAGTTTCATGAAAATGTAAATGTTCAATRCACAGATAAGATGATTAAAAATGGAAAAGACAGCTTGAGCATAAATATATATGGTAACTATGCAGCAGTAACTGACAGTGCTGCATCTATTTTGCAGAACTTTTAAATCAGCAAAAAGCCAAGATACAGTATTTAAATGAGTCTTTATCAAAAAATGTATCTTGAAAGTTCTATGGAAGAATAATATCAGCTAGGGTATACTTTAAAGATTGTAATTGGACTTTATCCCAGAAAAGGCTAAATAAATTGAAATATGTTTTATATCATTATGCATATTCTTTTGTGATAAAAATAGTTTTATATTTCGTAGCAGTTCAAAAAACTATGCAACAAGGGAATAATAATAAAGGAAAAGAAGCAATCAAAATGAGAAAGGGGGAGATTTCTTGTATCCCTCTGCAAAAGAAGTAACAAATTACTTCTGTGAATAATTTCAAAGACTTGAATAAGCTGCTTGCATCTCCCAGATGGCTCTTGGAAAAAAAATTTAAAGATTTGTCTGAAACACTTGTAGAAAACACATAAGACTTCTTTTTTTTTCTTTAATCTCAAACATAAAAATGTGCGAACTACAATATTTACCGACACAGTTTTCTCAGATAGCCCTCTAAGAGAATCCTACAATAGTATAATATCCAAAGTCTATAGTCCATGAAATTTCTTCAGTAAACTGAAGATCCTTTCCAACGCGTATATTCCTTCATAGAGTGTTCAACAAGTGTCTTAACAGGTTTTTAAGGATTTTGAACAGGGCAAGATTCAATACCTGTAAACCAGATGTAATCTACCCTYACTCGTTTCAAACTCTTTTACCAAAAGGGCCAATTTCACTGCTGTGTGACAGTGGGACTCTGTCTTGCAAGAGAGCAAAACTTTTTTTTTTTTTCATATATTGAATATACACAAGCAAATGAAGAACTTAACGTAAGAAGTTTTTAAAATCATGTTAGCAATCAGTTTTTTAACTTCAGTATTTATAACTCAAAAGAAAGATAAAATGCATATATGCTATTTTACAGGCATATATTTAGATTATTTATAAACACTAAGAAGTGTTTCATAACGCACTTGGAAGTATTTTTTATGTGCAGACACGCACAGACACTCTGCATCTTCCACATATTCTTTGCATGTTATCTTTGGTTGAGAGAGGCAAAAGCTTTTACTTTTGCTATGTTATTTTGCATTAAAAAGTTATTTCAGTGCAGTTCTTCTCAAAGGCCACTGGGGCAGGATTTCTGTCTTCAATCTGAACTGGGAGTCACTTCTAAAACTGTTTCTGAGCAGATGATCAGTTCAAGCAGAAGGCAGGCTGCTATAGATTGTACCAGGATGAGACCAAAGCTGACATTTAAGGACTTGAAACATTTATTAGGAATGGAAGTTGATTTTTTCTAATGTGGTCCAAAGTACCTAGGTCACCTGCAGGCAGGAGAAGGCAGGAATGCACATGTGTCTGTGTACCAGCCATGGGGGAAAAACACAAAGAGTGGCACCAGGGTGGCAGAACTACCAGTTCTTGAGTTGGGGTAGATTTTGATTCTAGCACCTTTTTTCTTCATGTTATCCTAGCAGTCTACAAAAAAGGTTTTTTGTCTTTGCTCTTACATGGTCTTAAGAACATAAAATCGAGTATCTGCATCACAAACCTTTCTAAAACTACAGCTAGAGCAGCAGCACTTTACTTTTCCATGTGTCTTTCCTTCTTTTCTCTCCTTTCTTTCTTTTCTTCAAAACGTAAATATGAAAATCCCAAAACATTCACATAAATAGYACACACAAATGCACTTGGGTGCTCATGCATTACTCACCCTGTGTCTTATTTTCTCACCTCAGTAAGAGATTTGAGAGTTGCTTAGGTATCAGCCTGTGCTGTCTCCTATTTTTGGACCCATTCTGTTATGTGTGCGCCCATACACAAAGGAATGGCAGAGCTGCTGAATATTTGCTTTTCCACTATTTATAACTCTAAATCAAAAGCTCTGCTAAATGAATTGCTGAGTGCTATCCCCATGAGGGTGCATTTTTTACATTTATCCTGGTCTTGAACCTTTCCACGCCAGCAGGATAGTGAAGCAGTGTTTCTTGTGGGGAAACCAACACTCTCTCTTTTTTCAAAATGTCCATTTTTACAGGACACATGATATGCCATTAGGTTACTCGAGGGGTTAATAAACCTCGGAATTACTTGCCTTGTCTACAGTGAAGTGGCATAATGACTTGGCTGCTGCATTTTTTTCCTGTAAAGAGGGACATTAGAAAACACACTGGAGAGAAATGAATACATGCCCTAAGCCCCTAACCAGCACTTATAAGTGTACCTGAGAGCATATTAGGAAAATAAAGAAGAATCTTCAATTTACTGACTTAAAATKATTTTTTTCCCCCTTGTCTCTGTGGACTTCAAAACTGAGTCTTGAGGAGTTTAAATTACATTTTACATGCAAAGYTTAAAACCTAATTTACCATATTCCTATCATCCAACAGATAAAGTCTATAGCACAGTGGTAGATAACAGTTTCCAAGGGCAATACCTATGCCCAGAGCTTTCAAAAGCTATAACATGGAGGGTACAATAGAGAAGGTGATACACATCAGGCTACTTGTCCCYGGACCCTTTCCTTTCAGCTTCGGGCTAGCCATGTATCTGACTAATCTGAAATCCTCTCATCCCCTCGAGAGTGTCACAGGCACTGGCATATATGGATTGCTGCAACCTCYTTTCTGTGCCAGTGCCACAGTTATCTCAGTTCAGGGACTCTGAAAGAATCACAGAGGGGACAGATAACTATATTTAAGCCTTAAGAATTGCCATCTTTGTGAGGGCTAGCCTCACTTTCCCATCACAGATAAAAGGGACATGGCAACCTCTTCTGAGACAAGCAAAATTGCAAGGACCATAAGGTAAAAGCTGGAAWAGCACAAGAAAAATGTACAGAGATGTCTTATAAAAGCACAAAAGTATTGAAAGCATAGATAACTTCCTGAAGCTGGCAGCTCTAGTTCAATGGAGCTGTGCCAGCCTACTCCAGCTGAGCATCAGGCCTGCACTCTTTGCAAACAGAAATAAACATTTTATTAAATCAAACCTTCTCCTTGCTGTGCTTTTACATCTAAGAACTTTTCCCAGCAGGCAGCACCCTGCTAATGCTGCATAAAGCATTTTAGAGACACTTCCTGGGTACTTTTTGCCTGAGAGGAGAATCTTCTCTCCCTGGTCTCTCATCACTCTAAGCACCTGGTGCCACTGCAACAAGCACCTCATGCTTTGTATTTCTCTGCTTTCTGATGTATTATTTTTGTTACCTCCATCACTGRTGTATGCCTTAACCATCTTTCCAACAGTAAACACTCAAAGGGCTTGGGCTTTTTTAACAGCATTAAAATTAATGCTGTGAAAATTAAATTAATTCCTGTTTCCACCTTTTGAGTAGCAGCCTGCCAACAAATCACCGAGCTGAYGTGTTTCAGCTTTCAGGGTGGCCAACCTCTTTCTGAAGTTTAGTTTCTAGCCCATATACAATCTGTCATACTTTGATCCATCACAAAAAGTATGACAGCACAACGAGGTGTCCCTCTGCATCTCAGCTGTAATTGCTCGGAATTTTGCTTAATCAGGAAATCCTGAGTACCTGCCAGGCCAAAGTCAGGCCAGGATGCTGCGACAAGGGTCATCTGTTTCTCTCTGACTGCTTGATATTAGCACAGCAGAGAGTCTCATATTACTGGATGTGCTGCATTGGCAGAGAGATAATAAAGCTTGCTATAGACTCTGGAATTCCCTTTGGGTTTCAAGTAACAGGCTTGCCAAAAGTGGTTCACCTTATTTTTAAATATTTTATAGCTGCATAAAAAGTGCCAGATGCTGTTCAGACACTGGACTTAGAGCTAACCACTCAATCAGCAGAAAAAGGAAATTGAAACAACTTTTATTTAGCAGCTGCCAATATAAAGGAAAAAGCCAAAACAAAACAGCTCTGCACATGATACAATTTGGGTGTAGACYCACTGTTAAAGTGACATACTCAGAACATTTTCCGTTCAATTTGAGATGGCAGGTATTGTATTTCACATACCACAGACTTGTTTTCTAGTCAAGACATCTTTTTCCTTGTGTCAGTGGAATAGATGCTTGACCACCTGTTCTCAAAATTGAAATGTTTCATTAAAGAAACGAGCTCATTATCTAGCGTGGAGAAGATATGCCATGTTGGAGGTAAACTTGGAAGAGGAAGATAATGAGAAGARAGACAGTAAAATAATTAGCAGCAAAGTGAAGACAGCAAAGGTAATATTTCTGGATTTTGCTAAACATTTGATATGGTGCCCCACAAAACTTTATTTGAAAGAAATTAATTCAATATTAGCTCAGGCAAAAAGCATCATCACATTAATGAAAAGCTGTCTAAATTGTTCTAAGATGTGTAAGGGTAAATGAGAACCTACTGATGGAGATGAAGGACAGATTTTTTGGGGTATTACAGGCTTTGGTGTTTGCTTTCATGCATTGACAGATATTAGATAAAGTAAAGAATTTAGTCTTCAGTTCTGAAAGATATTGCATTGCAACAACAATATTATTGGAGAAACAYGACAAGAGGGTGACTCTAAACATGTGGTTGAAAGAAAACCAAAATTTCATTTCAAAAACATGCATGAGATGATTATGTGAACGATAACATTAAATGAAGTTTTTTTAGGTGAGAGAGTGGATAGAAAAATTTCACCTAAGCCAGAGCTGGTAGAATATGTATGGTATAGAATAAGCATACTGGCAGTTAGGTATAGTCAAAAAAAAAAAAAAAAAAACAGACATGTCCTTTTGATCCACATTTTTTTGTGAACCTTACCTTCAAAAAGAAAAAATATCACTAATTTCTGAAGAAAGTTCAAGGTACCAAAGCCCAGTGAGGAGAGAGAAAGGGAGGACAGGGAGGACAAGGACTGGGCACCCATCTGAGGGAGCTTAGACATCATAAAGCTCATACAAAAGAATTATTAAGACTAGATAAAACTATTCAAAAAATTATAGCCAGATAGATATATAAAGAAAAAGTAGAAATTACATCATTTGCAATGAGACATAGTCCCCTCTCAAAAAAAAAAAAAAGGCAATAAAAGCTTTTCACTAAGAAATTCCTATTCTGAACAGATTTGTACAGAGAAAGCACAGAAGCCAGTGGAGTTATTATAGTTATGCTGGGACTCAATCCAACAGGTAAGGAATATTGCAATATTGTTTTGGTAGCTACAGTTCAACTAGGGAGAACCAGGAAGAAACTCAGAGCATTTAAGAATCCACGGGAAATATAAAGAACAAACTGCAATAACTTCTGTAGTTTATTTCAAACTCCCAAAGAGCATATAACTGTTGAATAACAATCTAAAGTAGTTTTACAATACCAGCTAACTGAAATGGAGAAGTCTCATCCAAAATACCAAAGACTTTCTAGATGAAAAAGAAATTTGCCTTGACTGACTCATAAAGTCTGGATCAAACAGTGATCTACTCSCCCATATGTTGAGGGGAGATTCTGGATGTGGTCTCAGTTTCACTGACTGTCTTTCAGTGAGGGAAATCTGAAATATATATGAAAAATACACTCATAACCTTGACTATATTCAGTTAAAGCTCTAGCAATCAATATCTGGTAGTTTCCCAACTCTAATAATGTCCAAACTGATTAAATATCAGCTTCTATATGTGACATATACTACAATATATGCTGTGGCAAGGCCMGGATAGAAACATTGATCCTGCTTTTAATAAATTCAAATACTTACGGCTTCTCATAGCAGGTATATATATTAGTATGCCTAAAAGTCAACAGCTCAAGCATACATGTATTCCTCAATTATCCAGCTATAAAGCCATGGCCAATTTGTTAATATTGAAAAAAATGGCTGGAAACCTATCTGCAGATGGAGGGATATGCAACCACAGACCAGACCTCCTKCCCTAGCCTTGGAAGGTATGATCTAGTATAATGAATTAGTAACATCCTACRGTGTCCATAAACCCTACAAGTTCACAAAGACAGCTGAAGACTGTATGGTAGTCCCCAGAAACTATACATTCAGAATGGGCACAACTGAGACATAAAAGCATTTAGAAAATGTTATCTTCTAGAGAAAAAAAAAAAAATTCCATGAAATTTCCATCTTTTATCATTGTTTAGGTGGCTGCCTGGGGACATTAGGAGCCTAAAACCGAGCTGAACCACTCCATCTTTTTTGAACATCTCATCATTGCACTGCTAGACACGTCATTGCCAGCCCAAGTGCAAAGATAAAATGCTAGTCTCAAAGGAATTTTTAAAAAATTACTAATGAAGGGAGATTATGTTTGTTTTGTTGGGTTTTACTGTTTGCTTTATTTTTTTCTTACTATTCCTTCCTTTCCTGTTTGTTCCCATTTGGCATCTGGACYGATCTGTTCCTTCACATGTACCTCCCTCCTCCCCAACCCAGTACCTGCAGTGGGAGGTTCATGTGCAGATCTGAGGCCTTAATTTTGAAGACATTTTATTTTGGGAAACGAAAAAAGGAGCTTTCTGTAGGCTTTCCTCTCAGGAAGAAAACCCAGTAGAGATCTAATGCCAGTACACTGGAGCAACTTTACAGTGATATTATTTAAGAAAAGAGATCAGAAGCTAATAACCTCTCTAGCTTGGCAAGAGCTTCCAAATGATTGCCTTCTAGACAATTTATCCAGAGAACTGCTGGTGCATTGTCCTGGTGGAGAAGGAACCAGCAGTTGGTCTTTGCAGCAAAGAAAGCCTTTTAAGCTCCTACTAGCAATCTTGTACAGAAGAAATGATTAAGGAAAAGTCACCTCCAGGCACAAAAAATAAAATCCTCACAATAAAACAGATGGGATAAAATTAGAATCTGTTATCAAGTCTGAAAAGCTCAAAGTTAATGCTGTAATTGCAGCGCTGAGAACTGCTGTAGAAGGAATTAATACATCTGCTTTGAATTAAAATGGTCAAGGAGTACACCATTTGGAAATGGAGAGGTTTAAGAAAATGAGTCCCTCCATAAGAGGAAACAAACTGCAGCATTTCACCTGATGTAATAAGCAACTCATCTAATAAATATCAATATTAAACTAATGAAATGGAATGAGTCCAGAGAAGATTGAAACAATGGCTTCTGCCACTTCTCTAACTTCTGCCTTGCAGCAGTTCCAGGACCAGATCCTGCATTTCAAGCTCCACCTCTCAAAAGCAAATCCAATATTATGGGCACAGTCATTGCCAGAGTTTAAAGTGTTAAACGACAGATTACACACACATTACACAGACAGAGTGGGCTGCAGCAGTCAGATTTGCACGGACATTTGCAAAAAGGATTGTGGATGTGACCGATGGCACCTCCTGCTTGTGCCTGGGCAGGCACTTCACTCCAGGCTGTCCTGATACTGTGCTGACTTCTGCATTTGCAAAGCCCAGTGGTTTTGCTCTGAAGAGCTTGATGCAGCCAATTCCAGGACCAAGAAATTCAATCTGCACCAAGTGAATGTGCCCTGCTCAGAAAGCAACTCAGCTGAAAAGAGAGATCTCCTGTGGATGTCTCACTAAGGCCAGACATTTTGAAGTAGTGCAGTGTTTCAYGAGCAAAATATCTTAAAAGGATCTAAAATTGTTCTGAGATCTCGTGAGCTTAGGTACCTTTCTATGAATCTGTATCCAAGTTCAAACTGTAATGCAATCTGCAACTATGACAATTTCCAGATTACCACACTGCATAGAAGGTTTTTCTATTACCTTTTTTTTGTTGGTTGCCTTTTTTTTTTAATCTTTTTTTTTCCCCCCAGGRTGCCTTGTAGGATTAGGTGGGGTTTTTTACAGTGTAGTTTACTCAGACTTGGAAATGGTAATTTGACAGCAAGATATTTCAGCTGACATTATTCCAAGTTCTACTCCGCTGCCRTTGATGGGATTTAACAGGGCGTGACCTGGCCCTATGGTTCTAGTCCATCAAAACACAAACTATATATGTTATCTGAAATGAAAAGGTCGGTTGTTTGGTGGTAGGTTTTGAGGCAGAGAGAAAATAATCTYGCAAAGATCAATATACTATGAAACATCTCTATAGAGAAAGGTATTTTTCTCTTCCACTTGATGCAAGTATAGTCATTATCCATCTGAGACTATTCCACTGAGTCATATTCTACTGAGACTATTTATTTTTTTCATGTATCTATCTACCTCATGAGTTACATTTTTGTTTCAAATTCAGTAGAAGAGGTAAAATCCTGCTGTCTCAAAGACACTGCTCTTGGCTGAAGTTGCAGATCTAAAAAAAAAATAACCCAAAAATAAAACTAAACATGCTACTTACAGGATGGAGGTGACCTGGGTCTCATGCCTAAAGATGCCTGCTTAATCTTTTGGAACATCCTGTGGAAAAGATCAATTTTGAATTGACAGGAACATCCAGTGTTGCAAACTTCCCTGCTGGGATACAAAACCGAGGTCATTTATTAAAAGGAATATAATGAATGGCAGGGATGATCCTTGTAGTTTTATGGATACATACCAAAAAAGTCTATCTAATCAAAGACTGTAAATTAACAGCATGTTAAAGCGGGCTGGTTTAGTGTCTGTGGTTACTGACAAGTCACCAGATGCTCAAGATCAATAGATSTTTTACATATTTTAATTATTCTTCTGGGTTTATAACTTAATTACTCTTATGAACTTCTGGTAGTTTTGGCAGACAGAGTTTACCTTGAGTTTTAGTGTTGTTTCATTAGCTAGAACAAGGTGCCAGCGTGCTGATGTAGACCCTGCTTTTATTTCCAGTTGCTCATCTGGGTGCTGGAAGGTGATACAGAGAGATTCCAGCATGTCTCCCACAATACAAAGTTATGTTTAGTTTGTTGGCAAATAKGGGAAATCTGCTAAAAAGAGAACATTATTTTATAATCTTACATTARTTTTCAGAAACAATACTTTCAGTTGCTTGGACACTGGCAAGGCCTATAAAGAAAAGTTAGTGAAAACAAATGTCAGACAGATTCAACAAAAAGGGGGGRAAAAAACCAATTTGCCACCACTGTACTTGAATTCAGGGAAGGATTAAATTGTATGGATGGCAATAGAAAGAAAGGAATCTGCTTTCTAGTTAAAGCTTCTGGTTTTGCCCTGCCTCCTCTAAATATTCTTGTCAAAGGAGTGAAACATGAATCACCTCAGTAAGGAGTCCACAAAARCTTGCTTTGTTCTTTTCAATGCCTGGACTAAGTCATATGGGAGTGTACATGAAATACAGGTTACGAGCAGCTAACACGAAGGAGAAAATTTACTCCTTACAAAAGTGTGTACACAACAATAAATCCAAATAGAACAGCCTGATTTGTTAAACAGCCACAACCAATAATACATAACATCAATCTTGAGAATTCTTTTCATAATTATATTGCACTATAAATTACTGGAAATAAGGATTTAGAATTGGGAGAAAAAGATGCTAGAGGAAATAAATCAGATCAAGGATGGTAAGAGAGAAAAGCAGGCAAAAAAGTCATAGCAACTCAGGGTTAAAATACATTTCTCTGAATCTGTGCACTTCCCAATACACACTTTAAAATGATTGATGGGGATGGACATTCTATCAACACCTAAAACACTTAAAATTCATAATAAATCAATCAATCCAGAATGTGAACAGGACTYGTGTGACATCGGCACTGCTGGTGGGTTTTTTCCCCATTCTCCTTCATTTCTCCAGAAAYATAGTCTTATTTACGCATTTTTGCATACTATGAACATTCATTTTTCATTCCAAATTATTAGTYGTGCCTAATTCCTGCTGCAGTCAGCATTCTCCTTCAGCTGAAACACGACATTAGGTCCTGTCTAGGTGGATTTCAGAGCTCTTTTTCTCAGTATATTTTGCTATTAATAATTGTTACAGCCTTTTGCATGTCCTAATTCTTCCAGGTAAATTTCTTTTTTATACATTCTCTTTACTCTAGGTTTGCTGTCATCATGATGCTGATAATGAACTAAAAAATCAGTTACACTTCATCTTTTTTTGTGTTTGTTTTTAGCATCTGATGCTAAAGATCCAAAATAATTTCAATAAAAATTTATACATCTGTCCAGAGTGTTCTGAACCAACATGAGAGCAGCAAAATGCAGGATGGGAGGCTTCTCTAAAAATTTTCACCCTCTTGTTTAAAAAGAGATTCATTTCAAGCTCAAAGTCCATTTCAAAGATCTCCTCATTGTCACCACCGGTTCAGAGGTCTTGTGACAACAAACCCCAAAGGGCTGGGGACAGTCTGCTGAGCTCCCTAATAGCTGTGGAGGACACGCTGATGGCCTCAAAGCATGTGTGGGCCAGGTTTGCAGATGCATGGAGGCAGCTGAAGATGCAGCCAGGCATGCCATGGGACTTACACWATTGCCTAACTGGGCACTGGCTGCCTGCCACTCTCTTTAAAAATTAGTTAAATGTCTTGCCTGCTCATGTGTTTTTGTTAATTCTGCCAACTGCTTTTCTGCCTTTTTGGGCAGTTCAATCTTTTTTTTTTTCTGGCCCCAGGTTATTTTGTCACCAAACAGTTTTGATATATGCCACAAAGTAATTTGCAGTAAGTACATGGAACTTCAGAAACCAAGACCTTCTCTGACTTCGTCATTTCAGTGGTGGTTGCTAACTAATAGCTTCAACATTCCTATAGTTGTGCCATCTGATGACCGCAGAAAACTCTCAAAATATTAATTATCCGAGCCRCACAATACACCTGTGAACTAGATTTGTATCACTCATTGGCAGATGGGGAAACAAAGACACAGAAAGGTTGAATGCCTCATCAAAGAGCCCAGAGGGGCCWGTTGCAGAGCTGCAAAGCAAACAATTAGAACCCAGATACACCAACATTTGGTGTTGCACATTATTACTGCTCTGCATTACATCTCAGGTCTTCCTTTCGAGTCTCAGACCACAATCCCTCAGTAACTCAAAACCCTTCTACCACTACTCTTCTGCCTCAAAGCCTTTCCACCGTTTTCCTTCTGTGGACAACACCCTGTCTGTCACTCAGCCATGTGTGACACTTCTGACTGCTCTAGATTTTCATGTTCTGTTGAGGACTTGCAGGTAGTTAGAACCAGCTTTCCTATCTTGCCTTCTCAGACAGAGTGCTTGTCTGAAGCTTCGTCATACATCAATAGCTGCAACCCTTTCCCTTTGGTCTTGACAAATGCAATCTCACACAATCAATAGTTCTCCAGAAAACATTGCTTGAGAGATCATTTCTGTAAGCCCTTTGCTTTGTCTTTGTCATCCGCTCAGTGGTTTCCATTCATTTTCTGTTACAAACATAAGCCCCATTCTTCATTTTTTAAGTCCCTTATAGCCTACTCCTGCATTTTCTCTATCAGTCATTGGGTATAGAAAGGTTAAGTCCTACCACTGATGACCCTTGCAAAGATGGTAGAATGGCAAAAGCAGTGTGTTAACCAGTAACTGGCAGGACAACTGGTATCAGCAAGAAATAATGGAAAATATTAGTATGATGATTACTGTCTAACAAGTTAACTGTTAACTAGTAATATTATCCTTCAAATATAAATGATAATTGATTTTAACTTCAACTATAATTATAGTTGAAGCAGATTTTAAGGACATAAAACACTCTTGCTTGCATGCTATGTAGGTAACTTTCTACTGTGAAGGAAAAGGAATAACATCATTGAAGACAGAGAGAATAGAAAGAAAGAATTTCTCTGCATCTTTACAACAAAAGGATTTATAAGAAATATTTCTGCTGAGAAGCTGTCCTGCTGAATCCAGAAGAATTTTGGTACCTAAGGCTCTGGACATTCAAATCACAAGCRTCTGTAACTTAAAAAAGGATCACTTCATTTTCAAAAGCAACTGAGACCATACCAATGACGATCATCAAAAATAAGTCAGGAAACAATATCCCCTTTTATTTTACTGTGATGTGACTGGGGCAAACAAGTCAAGACTCATGCAATTCACAACTCCTTAAAAAAATGCCAAAATACAAATGTTTAGATAATTATCATAATGTTTTCCTGGGACMTTTGCAAGTAAATATTTGTATCAAGGTAGCAGATTTAAAAAAATACCATGACGCACACGAACACAGCAGGAAGTGTTGTTCTATGAAATAAATTTTAGGCTATGAAACAATTCTGTTAATCTGTTATTTCAAAAAGAAATTCAGTTATGATAATTTAGTTTTTAGAAATGTCTTTTATACAAACACTAAATGAAAAGCACTAGGTTTTTAACTGTTCTGCTGGTTGAAACAGAAGAAAATACTTTTGGTTAGCACTACTGTCTTGAATTTAGGTAAAATAACAAATTCAAAAGGCTGTCTGAGAGAGAGGTTAGAAGAGAATACACAGAAAAATCTTTCCAAAGTTGGACATTTTCCCCTCTCTTGTTCATAGTGCAAGACTCACCAATTTCAAGATGTTGTAAATTTAGGACATTGTGCACCTGGTGATGGTGTGACAAAACCTGAAATTTCGGATGAATTAAGAATGGAGAATGAGTAGAGTGATGGAAATGTTTCCACTTCCCAGATGACAACCAACAGCAGAGGCATTTTGACATCCATGTCCTGGGTTCCAAGAAATGCAAAAAAAAAAAAAAAAAAAAAAACCAAACAAAAAAAAAACACAACAAAAAACCAAGGCACAAAATGATAGAAGGATTTAGTTGGCAAACAAATGAGTTCATAAACCATCACTTTACATGAGGTCAGAAGGAATACTGGGAAAAAAAGTTATATTTTTAGAAGCTCACCTCAGGGTAAAAAAAAACTGCTGTCAGTCAACAATTTTCAATAGACAACAGTAGAAAGGTAAGACACTCCTTCTCACGCATCATGGGAAAGGGTATGAATGATTTGCAGTCAATAATCAGTCCTACAATACCTGCCACAATTATCAGCATGCTCTGGTAATACCTCCAGCAGGGAACACTCTGCCTGCACTCCTAAAATGAAGTGGAGATCAGCAAGGAGACAATGAGAGAACGTTGTTGAAGGTAAATGCAACAGGTTTCTCCTATGGGACGACCTCCACAAATAGTTGTCATTCTCATGTTGTTACAACACTTTATTTTTTCTGTATTCTTCAAATGGTATTTATACCAGGAACTCTGACTGGATGTTAGGTATTCTTATCACACTCATACTGCTAGATAATGGAGTGTATGTGAGGCAGAGCTCCTGTTTGGTTTTCATCCTGCTCTTCTCTTTTGTGAATTATTCTTTTAAGCCRTAGAAACTCAATAACTGCAAAAGTCATTCAAACAGTCCTTATAATGACCAGGAATCAGTCTTCTTTCCTTACCTCTCATCTTCACTATGAAAGGCCAAAAAAAAAATAGAGGTGGTAATGTGTAATCCATATAATCCATTTAGGAAATGTGTCCTACTCCTCTGGGAGGATTTGGGCAGGGGGCTGAGACATTTTATTTTGAAGCCTTTTTTAGAGATGAAGCCTTGTGGGTGTGGAAGTAGACGTGGCCAGCAAAGGAAGCAAGACTTTAATACTGGAGTACGTGTGGCAGCAGCATCTGTGAGAGTTCAAAAAAGAGGGAGAAATCAGCAACAAGCAGGAAAAAGGGCTCAGGAGTTATACAGACCAAGAAGCTTTGGTTTGGAGAGTGGGTTCCAAGGTGTGTGAGGTGATCAGACTGGAAGAAAGATGGAGCATGGAAGGAAGTGGGGATTGTAGAGCAAGGATATTTGAATTGATGGGATGACAGTGACAGCAGAGTGGATGGGAGAGGTCGGAACAGGCTGGAAAGAGGCCACAAATGAGGACGTGGTCACTTCAGGGCAGTAGAAGACAGCCTTAAAGGTGGGAGAGCAGAGACTATAGAATGGATTCAAAGGAACTGAGGAGCCTTGGGTATTAGGGGTTGGTATGAAGGATATGTAGAGTTATTCAAAGCTGGAAGAACTGGGGCATTAGGTTTGTGTTTTGCTGAAGCACTTTTAAGCTGATGTGGTTAAAGGAACACAGAAAAACSAACAAAATTCTTTCAGGAATAGAGATAATGTAGTCAGTCCTGGTGTAAAAGGGTATATACAAATGCCAATAAACACTTGATAACAGGTACTACGATTAATTGAAGGTACTGTAATACAAGGGAAGAGTGATGGACAGAGATAATCCATGGAATAATATCTTAATACCAGCATTTTAGTATCTCCTGAGACAGCACAATCTAATTGAAGAAGTTAAATAAGAATGAGTTGCAATAATTGAAGTTCTAAAAGTGTGTGACATCAGGCAGTGTTAAAAAACTTTAATATCCTAGCAGTATTTCTTATTTGGCAATTTAAAGGGTGAACACTATTATTAACAGGGGCTTTTTATCACAAAATTAGGTCTATTAAGATCCTCAGTGTTCTTGGTCATATTGGATCAGATCGCTGCCTAAAAGGAGCTTTAAAGTTGGGGCAGATTTTAATAAATTCAAGCCAATTTCTAACACTTTTGTATTAAAAGGCATTAATTATTAACAAMTYCTGTGACACCCATATTTGCACTTTTGCTGAACCATCAAGCTAAATGTTATGAACATTTAACAGTGACAACTGAGGGTTTTAAAGCCTAAGAATTTGATGCCAAAAACCCATGAAACTACAAGAGATGACAACTCTTGAACCAAGTACTTTACGCAGCCTAACACTCATTTTGAGCGGGAACAAATGATTTTGTTTTTAAAGACACTACCATTAGTAGAGCAAACAAGATCCAAAGCAAAAAAGAATTGTGTGCCAGTTACCTGAGATGTGTTGAAAAGACCTCGTGATCTGAAGCTTCACAAGTTAATGACATGTGCAACAGAAAATAACACTAAAAGGAATCCACTATGGACCCTTTGGCAAACCTCCCTCATGTGGGAGGTTATTAATGGGATTGAAGTCAAGGAGATATTTCCTATCCGACTGTGCTCATTGTGMGGCGACTGCCACAGACTTACCACTGGAGCTGTTCCAGCTTGACCCTCATGTAAAAATAGAGTATTTTAATAATGTCACAGTAAGCTTTTCCAGATCCTTTTAAGAACAGTATCTCTCTTTTCATGAGGCATCTCTTTCTGAAGAACATCATCAGGCAGGCTCAGTTGTGAGACATTGTGTTCATTAATAGGTTCCACCTTGACTTCTGTAGAATATGAATCACTGACCTGTTCACAGACAGGGAATTTTCTTTAAGGCAGAWGGACAATTATTTTGCTTCATCAAATAAAAAGGCTCTACTTTACAAAGAAGAAGCTGGAATAATGAAACGACCCTTCCCAGTAGTTTGTAAGGAAATCCTGTATTATTGAAATTAAATATATAGAGAAGGAGCTATATAATTTGTGGGCAGAAGATGAAGAAAACTAAAATATAATTTATGCCACTTCAGGATTGGAATTGGAAGGATATTTTTTTTAGGTAAAATAGACTGACTCAGAGTTTCTCCTTACAGAAGCTGAAGAAAGTAAGTTCTTTCTTTGGGAATAACAAAATATTAAAGAATGTGTTAAAGGCCTAGGAAATATCTAAAAAAAAGTCTTCATGAAAGAAAGATATCAGGAAAAGTTTTGTCATTATAACATCACATGTGTATTAAAAAATTAGATAAGTCTCAAATGTTCCTAGCAGCTCCTGCATTATTTCCAGAGCATAGCATGGGTAAAAATGTGAGGGGAGATGCTGACAACTGCAACACCAGGAAAATGCTTGTTACATATTCTGACTGTTTTGATTAGAGTTGATCAAAAGACAAAAAGTCTTTCAAGACTTTATATTCTGATTTCATAATGGAGAAAAGGTGTATCGAAACAGAATTGGGACAAATTTCTATTTTTAAATACAGAGTGATAGATGTTTCTCTCTTTCTTGGTAGCCGGGTGATAACAGAGTATGTGAGAAATCTCCATTCATCAGCCACCAGACCTTTAATATAGGCTCATCTGTTTCTTAGAACAGTAATTACAAACCAGGACCACTGCTGGTTGCTTTGGGGATACATATTAATTACATATGATGATACATGTTAATTTATGCAGTTAACTGCTACAATTTAATCTTGCATTTCATTGCTCTTCCTCCACTTTTTCTTTATCCTGAAATGTAGTACATGTCATGATATCAGTTTGTGCTTCAGGAGTTAAGGGAACTTGTTACAGGAAGTGAACTGAAAATAAGGAGTTCTAAAGGAATGAGATTATGTAGGATGTTTTCCTCTTTAAWTTTTTTTCACTACACCCTCTACTAGTCAGCCTTTACTAGTGTTGATGCCAGTTTTTCTACCCATTGTTTCCTTTTTTTGATTTCTGTTTGTACGTAATGCAGTGGGAACATAATTTTTCTTTTCTTTTCTTTTTTTTCTGTACAAGCAGCAGGAATTCAGTGTAACTCAGAGATTAGCCTGAGGAGCAGAAAATGATCAGTAAAGTACTTTAAAACTCTTTGCAGGAAGAGTTTTTTAGACAACAAATTGCTAAATTATGCTAAGCCTGAATGAAGTTTGAGATCAGAGACAGTCTACATTAGCTGATTCTGCAGCCAAAGCAGAAGCAAACAATGACCTACATGAAACATACACAAAACGTTTTGGTTCCTTTACAGAGAACATGAATTGGCCAATTTAAGTACAGTTAATTGAGAGTTGAGGTCTAATTAATTTCAAGTGATACTATACAGGATGCAGTATTCTCCTGGCTACTGGCTGTACATCAAAATCTGTTGTATTTAAAGAAAGGAAATAAAGAAAATTTTTTAAAAAAGTATTTCATGTACAAGACGTGGTCAGGAAGGAAAAGTTTAACCAATAAATCAGTATTTCAGGGACTGATGTCCTAAACTGGTGAAGATAATTGGATAACCTTTGGTCTGTCAGTTGAATATGTGCTGTACCTCAAGGCAGAAAATCACAGCTGATAGTAACAGGTCAAAGCATGCAAAAAGTATGCAAAGAATAGCACATCTGCTTCTCATTCAGCATGGTAYCACGTATGTGTGCAAAACAAAATTATCCTTTTAAAACAGGGATTTAATTTTCAAGTTCCTTCAGAACATTCAGATGGTCTAACTTATAAGGAAATCCCCCCCTCCCCCCGGAAAAATCCTTGTCAAGTTTGTTGCCTCTTTTCACACTCTAACTTCCTTGGGTTTACAGTACTGAAATATTATGAGATGCTCAGGAAATGCCTAATTAAAGCACATCAAATCCATGGAGATCTACGCTTTGGCTTCATTATGTAGAGACTCTCAGTGAAAATGCAAACACTATTAAAATTGGGACTTTTGTTCCTGTTTATTAGAAATAACATCAACTATGCAGTAAAACATCTCAGAGCTCTATATCCATGATTTAAATCTCATTTTTACTGTCCATGTAGCCACATTTGCATGAATGCAATGGCCTTACAGCACAACAGAGAGATGGAGGATCATATACCCAAGCAGAGAGATGGAAGATCATATAGCCAAGCAGTTCTGAACCTAATTCTCAGATATTAAAAAATAAAGTTTAGTTGTAATACYAAGTCCTGCTTCTGTGATGTCTGGACTCACATAGAATGGTATTCCTATGGGAAAAACAGAAACAGTGCATGTTGTAAATTAATTTTCCTGAAGTTTGAGGATGGACAGAAATGGATAAAAGGAAAAATCTTTCTTTAAAACCACTGCACAGTTGATGGGAAATAAACAACTGTTTTTTGGTGAGCCCTTGGATTCTCATTAACCTGAAGTTTACATCCTTTTTACTCTAATTCCCAGGAGACCTCGAAAGATATACTAATTAAAACCGAATTATCASATTATTATATTTTACTTCCAAATATATTTTCTTTAAATGAAGTGAATCAAAGGATACAGCTTACCTATTCTGCTGCATCTTCAAGGATGGAAAAGGGTCTTTCTCTATTCTGATGAGGTAAGTAGCCCCCCAGAGCTATATAGAAACTATGATATATGGAAATTATAGAAACATTCTTATTTTCATTGATACACTGTGGTGAGGATYTTCCTTGTTCTGTTTTCTTGGCATTTCTCCAGATTTTTCTATTACCCCTTTGAACCTCCAGGCCCGGAGAACAGACTGCCAGGAATCTGTGTGAACATAGAACAGCATGAACTGTTTTAGCAACTTCCTCCTTCTTCTCCCACCCCCCACGAAAATTCCAGTTAAAATAGAGCAGCTCAACAGGATTTTCTCTCCAGCAGAGTTCAGGCTCTGTTTCTTCCTGGTTTCATATCAAATTTACAGGTCCTGCAAGGAAGAAGGTAAACAGAGAGGCAGAGCAAACAGATGCAGTGGCAATGCCAGTCTAGCAGCGCAGGGACACAAGCCAGGCCCGTGTAGCAGCAAAGGCAGCATTTTCCAACTTGTTACCCCAGCGATCAGCAATGTATGAGACACTGCTAAGGAGCTCTGCCACACCACCACACCGAGAGATCACAGCCCTCTGCCTTTGAATGCCATCTCACACGAAGAAGAGATTTGGCTTTTGAAAGATTCTGTCATTTTCTTATTATTTTTCTTTTTTATGAGTGAAGAGACCTATAAAGTAATTTTAGCACTCCTTGAAATGAAGGGCATTATCTAGACAGCTCCCGTAAAGGGAAATACTATTTTCACATAGGAGCAGCAGGTATCTCTAATAATCTATTCTCTCTGTATATATTTGTAACATGACCCTGAGATGAGTTCAGTTGGTTAGAGCATGGTGCTAATAATGCCAAAGTTGTGGGTTTCATCCCTGTATGGACCATTCACTTACAAGCTGGACTCAATGATCCTTCTGTGTCCCTTCCAATTCAGAACATTCCTTGAAACAAGGCTCACTTTATATCAGTGCAAGAGTAGCAGAGAAATTTATAATTGCTTTACAAGTTGGATCATGCCATGTTTGTCTAAAAGCACTTTAAGARCATCGAAACAACAACAAAGAACACTTCAGTTTCAAAACTGAAAACAGACAAAAAATTTTTGCAGGTGAAAAAGTGGGATAATGAGACCAGCTCTGCTATCTCGTGCTTACCTGAGTTCTGCTTTTGTTTACCCTGTTACCTGTCCTGGAGAAGTTCACCAGGAGTGCTGAGCCTTTGAGATTGCCTGGTTACCTACAGCTTTCCTCTTCCCTATCAGTGTGAGCGCAATTGCTGCACCTGATACTGGAACCTGTTGGGCACATCAGCTCTTACCAACAAGACTTGACAGAGAAGATAAAAGAAAATGAAGAATTTCTTAGTTTCCTCTCTGAGCCAAGATATTTACAGGGAAGATAAGTACAGAATGTGCAGACATGATGCCAGTGGGAGCTGAGGGGGCAGTTAGGGTTTTGTAGAACAGCTCTGCTGTCTGTGACTTACATCTCATCATTTTCAGAAAGATGTTTGGTTTTGTTCATTCGTGGCTTTTTTTTTTTTTTTTTAACTGAATTAAGCTTATGAAGGAAAGAAATGTTAAGGAGGAAGAACAGGAAAGGGAAACCAAACTTCCAATCAGCTAGAGTAAACGACAGGTTTCTCTTTGTGTGGCTACTCACAGTGATATTTGGATGCAAGAAAAGCAATGGATTTTTGAAAGAATAAATATTTGCCTGTGTAGTAAGTCCCAATGTCAACAACAAAGCTGAGAGGCATGTCTTGGCACTGAACCAATCACCTGAAATCTCTATAACTTCCTGTAATGCTGAGAAAACAGATTCACTACTAATGATCTTTCAGGATCCTCATCATTGGTCCTATACCAAGACAATAAAATAATCCACRTAGTCACCTCACAGAAAGCTGGACTCTGGTTCTCATGAGATAAAAATACTGAGCCAGTACACTCACATGCCTTCCTGATACTCAGGTAACATATTTCCTAGGCAATTAGCTCACCAAACTCTAATCTTTGTTATCATTTCAGCATCTTGGTCATGAACAATTACTGATCTGAGCACAGCTTTTGCACTGATATAAGCCAATCTGCTGAACCAGATTGTAGAAAATTTATTACATCCCCTCATCCAGGAAATCAGAAAAATTAACTGGGTATGCCTCATGATAGCTTTTTATTTAATATCAATCAGTAATGTTAAATTAAAATTCACATATGTTGGAGCCCAGACAGTTTTTATTTTCTGAAAAACAGAACAAGTTCCTCACCTTTTCTTTTTCTTGGCTTACTGCTAAGCCCTTCCTTCTCTAGCTATTCTCATCCTTCAGTTATCAGAGAATTAAGAACAAGAACCTAGCTGAGAGTGGGAACAGCCYTTAAGCAGTAAAAGGAGAAACATACATACTTCATGAGGAAGAGCTGCTAAAATTATAAGCTTGGCCCCATTTGCCTGYTCCTGCCGTCTGCTAGAAAACAGAACAGCTCTGCCAGTCCTCCTCTCTYGCCTCTCTCCAGAGCAGAGTGTGCATGCACGAGGCTACTGGGCAAAAAGAAAGTGTTTGGGAACAGACATTTGTCTACCAATACTCAGCAGCTTTGACTGGGATGAGATAGATGCAGACTGTAACTTTGGAGTGAGAGGCCAGAATTTAATCACCAATAATATTATTTTTAAGAGTTACAGACTTGTCATTGATCATATAAGAAAAGCACAAAGCTTAATCTTAGCTTGTCCAGTAATGGATAAATACTTCAAATAATTATTTCTGAATGAAAAATAACATGGTCAACATTTTCAGCTACTGGAAGTTAAACTTGGGCAACTACAGGTAACTGATCTGTTTACTCATCTTGAGGCTCAGGAGAGCAATTTTTTTTTTTTCTTAAAACAAAGTATTGAGTATTTTAAAATGGTTCAAAAGACAAAGTGAAAAAAAGCTGTTTAACTGCCCTCAAGGCAGGAATACTGTGTTATAATCCAAAAGTGATATGAAGAATCTCACTGTGTGAGATTTAGGAACTAAATCAAAATTGTAAGAAACCAGGAGAAATCACATGACTAAGTTGATTTGCTGAGAAGGCAGCTGAGGGTATATAAAAAGACATGGATCAAGTTCACCAATATCTTTCCCTTATTCATCCACTACTTTTGAACAGGTTCTTGAAGTGGATGGTCTAACTCATGGGTAGAAATGCACAGACATTGCAAAATTAGAGGCAACAAATGCACAATAAGTTATGAGCAAAATAGATCTGAAAATCTAAATCCAATCTGGAAATATCTAAAATTAATCAGAAGCTTCAGAAATTGTTACTTTAATACTTATAAAGTAACAGATTTCCCAGCAGTTGCCTGGTAACCCTACCACAGTAGAATCTAGGGGCTGTTAAGCCATATTTCAGCTTCACAGGTTTTAATGCATCTAATAAGACAGCCCAGCAATACATCATTATGGACAAGGTGTACACTATGAAATTCTACATGCACTACATATTTGTGCAAAAATGTGCCATTTTCTTCACTATGTATGTATTTGACTTGAAGTGATTAAATCCTTTCAAATATAATATGTGTGTCCACTAAGAAATTATTTCTCTCACATTTCCTAACTTCAGAAGGCATTTATGAATGTGTCCTCAAACTCTGGTTGCTTTGAATGCATCTTCAARCTCTGATTACTATTACTGATCGTGGTTCTGCTATTCCACTGAAAAAGCCTGAGAAAACAGAAAAAAACCTGACAGTTAAAGAGTTAAAACCTGAAAATGTTGGGTGGAGGGAGTGACAAGGATCAAGTAAGGAAAATTTCACATCTACCATGAAATTACCACTGAATTTACAGTTTAAAAGTGTTCTACCATATACTGGGAGAAATTATTTTGTACTTGAGATATTTTCTGCAGTTTTATCAAAGGTGAAAAGCAACTGGTAGTGAAATACATGAAGCTGCTGTAGCAGTGATTGAGAAAATAATTTTCATCATAGAGCTTATACACTAGAGAAAACATGAAAAGTACTTAAAAATAGTCCATTGATTTATTTCCTTTTTAGATATGGATGTAAAGGAAATATAAGATATCACTATTATAACACACTCTGGAAAACTTTATCAGTCTAACACAGTCCTGTCTAGTTTACAAACACCAAGGGAAGCAAAAAATGGTTCTAATTTTAATGTATTTTTGAATATAGATGTAGTGCATATTAAACATTTCAGCTTCATATTTATATTGATTTCTGATTAAGACCTTAAACCTCAAACCTTAAACTTCCCTTCTTTATGTACAAAAAGAGAAGTATTCATACAACATACAAAAAAACCCCGAATTAACCTAAAATTTAAGTTCACTATGATCAAGCTTATGATAATGGTGCACACACTTAGTTAAAAAATAATCTGGGAAACAAGTTCCATTACAGAGCTCCAAGAAATTACACTTCTGTCTGCATGGGCTGGTGCAGACACTTGTGCATTTGTTTTGCTGCAGTCCAAGCAAGCAGGGGATGAGCTACAGTGCTGTAGATTTACRCTGCAAAACTCAGACTCTTCTCCAGTGACTCCCAGTGTACAAGATGATGTATTACTCACCTTGATATATGCAAAAATATGCATACATGTGTGTGAAGCAAGTTGGTAATTGTCATCTCCATACCACCATTGCCTTAATATATCAGGAGAGCAGAGGCACAATATTTTAGAGTCCCAGTTGGATCTTACACTGATCCTCACAGATTAGGAATACAAACACTTCACCTGAGTCCATCTGGCAGGCATGACACCAGTGAAAAACATTAGGAGGTGAGGGACTGGATAAAGAGAGGTAATTCACAGACGCCACGGGGAGAGCAGGGCAACCTGATGGTGAAGGGAAAGCATTTTTCCACAGCTTTTAACTATGTGCCTAATATGATTCTAGTTTAGATTGACTGCTTTCTGTTACTCTCAAATAACTGTTACCCAAAATGCATGTTCCACRTGTTTAGCCGGTCGGGACCCTGGAATTGTTCACTCTGCTTGTGCTACAGAAAATGGAAGATGCCAGAGAGAGCCAGATCCACTCCATAACTTACACTGATAACAATCATCGCTTGAGCAGGAAAAGAAAGTATCAGAAAGAACAAATGGAAAAGCCTCACTTGAGAACCTGCTTTGTTTTTTGAGGAGTTCACTGTCTTTTCATCAAAAAGGCATCAGCAATGTAATCTGCTGTTCACACACACAAAAAAGTATTAGGAAATGAAAGGTGTGTGCATATATATATATATATATATGGAAACATCTGTGCTAAGAAGCCACTTGAAAAATATTTTGCTGAGATGTGTCTATATTTTTTTAGACATCTACTAACCTTTTTTTTAAAAAAAGAGTTAATTTACATATAAATATTTTGAGAGGATCTGAAAGCAGTGATTAACTTCTATGCTGACAAAGTTGTAGCTATTAGAATGGTAACAAATTGTAACAATACTAAGTGAAAAATTGACATATTGTACTAAATGCATTTTAAATATTTTAACTTTTTAATAGTTTATTAAACGATAGTTATTCGCTAGTTATTAAATAATWAGAATTAATTGTGTTTCCTTTCTTCTAATAGTCAAAATCATTTAATCAATAGCAAATGTTCAGTACATTATCATAACTATTTTGAAACCACATTCACTTCCCAGAGTACTTTTAAATCACGAGCCTATTRAAAACAAAAATAACAATTAATATGCAAATAAATAATAAAGGTACAGTAAAACTCTATTATTTTATTGTTATTCACATTTAAATAATGCATTACTAACAGATCGTTATCTTCAGAAAATAGTATCATGGCTGGATAATGAAAAAGCAGCATTAATTATAATAAATTTGGAGCAGTAATAGATTGAAACAGAATATTAAAATAGAGTGAAAAAATACTCCAGACCAACAAGATTTAACCTGAGCTGTGATGCAAGAATTTGGACTTTTAGGATTCACACATGAGCTTCAAATAATACAATTCCTGCCTTGGATGCAGAGCACCTCTGTACACACTAAGTCTCATTAGGACACACTCACTTCAGTCTATTCTAAAAAGACTTAAAACCGCTGCCACTGAGCAAATTTGGAGAAGCCAGTCAAAAGGCAACACATCTAATTGAAAGTTACATCCTGTCCTTGGGGAAACTCTAGTCCAGTCTCATCTGGTTTTCAAGCCAGGAGTGTTGAAAACCAAACTTGAGACAGTTTGGTTCTTCACCACCGRTGGATAGAGAGGGAGAATCACTTTSACCACTCCACATCCCTCTGAAACACTCAGCCTGATTTCAGCATATRTAAACACTGAGGTAAAGGCTTTAATGTAGCTTATGGTTATCCAGAGCCATTTATTTTGTGGAATATCAAACTTACTGCATCCCCATCAGGGAAAAAGTGCAGGAGGTCCTTAGTCTTTCCTGACATAAACAGAATGAAGGGTGAAACAAGAAACAGAGTTGTGGACAGCAAGCCCCACTCAAAAATCCCTAAAAAGAGAGAAATATGAGCTATACTTAGAGAGATTAATCATGTCTGCTGAAAGGGGTTGGATATCATTCCTCCCTTGGCTGGCAGCACTTATGACCAGCAGGACTCCATCAGTCTCTTTGGTATAGATTGCRCAGTCATATAAACACAGAAAAAGAGTAACAGCATCTGGCCCAGAGGGGTGATATCACTCCTACTGAAGTTGCCCAGATTCTGTGGAAGAAGGAAACACTCTGGAAATGCATAGAGGAAATAATAGAGAATTTCAGCTAAAACAGGTTTCCCAATTTTTTTAAAGGGAACTGTAAAAGAAAACCATCTCTGAGTTACAACCTCAAATTTTACAGTTTTCATCAAGCAAATTTATCACTTCAGAACTTTGGTTATTTTACTACACTTCGTTGCATGCAGGCATTGAGAGGATATCTATTATTTCTTAGCACATTATAATGAGGGATTTTTTTCTGAACAATGCACAAATAAAAATATCGTTGTAAAATCCCTCTGRAAACTTAACTGATAGTCTGCCAAAACTTCACCCAAATTAAATAAACATTGTTCTTGGCACTCCTCGAATTCACTCAAAGTATAACTATTGATTCAGTATTCAAAAGTATATGAAACCATTTTCTATGTTATACATGTGCTTTTAAACATTAAAATATTTTTCCCACTGCAAAGAAGTGTGAATATCAATGAACTAGCAAAAGTTTTAGCTAGCACTTTTCATTAGTTGCAAGCCATTCAAGTTGAATGCTTTCAATCTCTATTGTTTATAATTGACACAACTARGAGAGAAATACATTCACACTTCCCACAGAAAGACTCCACGGATTGCCACCATCTTCTTGTCTGTTTACTTTCACGGCCATCGAGATCAGTCACCCAAAAAGTGGCCACAGGCCAGCCAGAGAAGTACTTTTCATCCTGCAAATCAGGAATGGTGGCTTGTGTGTACATTAGTGAAAAAGTGCTCACTTTTTTCCACAAATGACCTCAAAAGGTGAAGGGGAGACACTCAAGTGGTACAGCAAAGCCACATTTTCTCGAATTTTTAAAGTCATCTTGTTTTTCCACTAAAAATCTTCTGTGATTATCTAAATGACACTGAGATCTTGTTTTGTGCATGAGCAACACTTTGTTCTAATAAAAGCATTAAAAATTATTTCTCTTTTCTTCCACTCTCCCACAGGAATACTAAGTTCTTCAATATCCTGAAATTCATGTAGCAACAAAATCACAGCTCAATGCAAGGTCACTTGAGTCTAATCAACCCTAACCAAGAATGAAGATTTGTTCTTTTCTTTGGGTTTTGATAGACCAGAGGTAATTAATCACTGCAACTCGAGCACATAACTATTTCACAGGTACGTTAAGGGCAACACCAAAAGAATGAAGCATATATTAGTTTGGGGTCTTTGTGGCTTCTCTTTCTTCTTGCCAAAGATTAATCAAGCAGCTCAATCTAGTTTTCAAGTCTGTCAATACCACTACTAATCTTAATGCAATAAACCCCTCGCTTGCTCATTTCCTGGCAAATTCATAAGTGCATTYATCTTGGCTTTCCATCAGTATCACAGCAAAAGATACCTTCCCACAGAGGAAGCTCCCACACTCAGTAAACTTTGTTTACATCATTTGCACTGCTGTTCTCAGCCTGTCTTCTTGACAGCCCAGTGGGTTATTTTGGGTCACCCCTCTTGGCAGCTCCGGTCAGCAGAGCTGTGCCAGTCCAACCTGAGACTGGCTCAAGCTAAATGTGTGTGTGCCTGACTCCAGCCTGCCCGACTGGAACTGGAAAGAGAATAAAAAGAGTGTATTGGAAGGCAGAGTGGAATCACAGATAATTTCCTAGGCACATGAAAAAAACTGAGAAAACTATTCCTGTGGCACACTTGGGAAGGGTGGCAAAGAAAAACCCAAACCACAGAGCAGAGTTCATCTAAACAAAAGGATTAAGGCTTGCCACAATTAAAGCTTCATACTAAATGAAATAAGAGGGGTTTTAATTAAAAACTCTTTCTGCTAGTCACCCACAGTAAAGCAGGAAAGAAAGAAAAATATGTTCTTTGAGACAGGGGTAATTCCCTTCAGATGGCCATGGCCCACAACCTCAAAGAACAGTGGCAAGACAGGGCACCACTGTTTACAGCATTGTGGGGTGACACCTTTAACCTTTCCCTGTCAAGCTTTGGGTGGGTTGTATCTTTTAAACAAGACAAATTACTACAGAAAGCAGTCAGACTGACTGTTGCAGTGGAATTCAAACACCTCAGGAAGTTGTCCTCTGACTCCTCCAGTGTACCAACTCCTTGGATGAAATTAAATAATCRAATGAATGAATGAGTGAATGCATGAACAGTCATCATTTGGGGTGTGGGGATAGAGTAAAACAGCTTAAAACACTTTCCAGAGAAGCGTAAAACCACCAATTCTTTCATGGACTGAAATGGACTAAGAGTCATCAGTTAAAGCAGCAAAGTCCAAGGGTAGCAACAAACTCCAAGAAGTGGTGAAGTCTTAAACCTCTTAAATGTGACCACAAGAATTTTTGTGATTACGTCTGCAATGCTACATTGCAAATGTCTTGAGTTTTCAAAACTTTGTTTTCTTTAGGACTCTGTACTCCAGCTGGAGTCAAACACATTAATAGCGATGCTTCACTTTTGCTTAAATCTTCATGCTTTTAACAAATTAATCCTCTTAACATCCCTGTTGGGTAGATAGGCAAAAACCTTTCTTGTCTGTARAACTGAGATAAGTGCCTTGCTTAAGGACATGCAGTTAGGACTGGGCAAAATAGGGTTAAAATTCAGTAAACAGTGTCTCTCACTTGTGCTCCAACAACTAGATTACACCATAAAGATTGTGCTAACTATTAGCATGAAATATAAACACAAGACAGWAAAAAAATAAGACAGATAAACATTTCCTCATTAATATTCTCACTAATACTAGAGATAAAACACCTTACAAAGTATGTATTTTCCTATCTATTCCTATTGTGGGGGGAATGATTTCGAGGCAAAACCCCAACACTTCTAATAGAATCAGACACTTCTTTAAATTATTCAAAGGCACACGGTAGAAATGTACCAAAAATGCATATAGGTAATGAAACTAATTATGGATGGTTTTGTTCATTGTATGTGTACTGAGATTCTTAATGAGACCATTCAATATCTTTCACTCTTATAAATCATCATAATGTAACACAATAATTTTCAAATATGTTCATTTTAACCATATTTAAAAATATTTTTTCTAAATAATTTATTTTAGCTTATTATAATGCACACAATCTCTCCCTAGTTTTTATGACCTGAGACAGGGAGCCAGTATCTTGTGACATTTGATATAGGACTATTTTTTGTAAAGCCATTTGATTTTTGGTCATTCTTAAATATTTTAAAATGTTGTACTACTCAAACATTATTTTCTTGATAATTGTAGAAAAATTACCTGAGTTAGGCTTGCAAGATGGTCTTTAAGCCTTGAAATACTGATGACAGGACAGAATTTATTATTCCTATCTCAGCCTGTCAAGTCTTGATAAAAGATTCAGAGAAGGCATACTCAAACCTTTGTGAATAAAAAACTGCTAACGCTCATTGATACAATTTCCATTATCATATAATCCCTAAAGACATTAAAAAAAAAACCGAAAAAATCTGAAAAACACCAAAGTACCTTTTTCTTATCATACCATACCATGGTACAAGATTTCATGCTAGCAGAAACACATGACACTTTATGTCTTTCTATGTAAAGAATATSTGTACTGGCCAAGACATTACAACTTTTGCATATATAATTTCAGGACAAGACCCCGTTTTTGGATAGAGAGCAAGGACCTACTCATTAACCAGATTATTTGAATAAAATAAGAAATCTCATTTAATTAAAGATGTATGAGTTGAGATTTGGACTACCAAAGAACTTTTCTATGTCATAATTTATAGGTAGAGCAGACATTAAGACCTAATAGGATACTTACATTTCAACCAAGTATTTTCTGGAGAGTAAAGACAAAATCATCTGCTACGACTATGCATGAGCAGACCAAGTCCCTAGACACGCACAGTAAGCAAGATGCTTCTAGGACATGCCAGAGATGCCTCCAACATGCTGTGCAGGCCATTTGTGGATGTGGACACACGGGAATCCTGGGTTTAGGCTCACTGGTTTTGCTTCCGATCACGGGACGCCCAGTAGCTCATCCAGCACCACTTTTCCATCCAGGCTGCCAAGCTTCTGAGTTGCAGCAGGTGGCCAAGGTACGGTTAGGATCCTTCTGCTTAGAGGAAAACTTTCTGGGAAGATAAAAGAAGAGCATGTGGGGGGAAACCCAAGCATATGGTAGCACTAATAACTATTTATTGTGGTAAACATTAATGGTGCTCATCACATGGCTATCACTTCCATAAAAGTGTGCATGGATTCCTGTACAGTGCAGTGCTCTGAACCTAAGTAACTTCAATAACTACTGAAGCTACTGCATTTGTTAAACAAGCAGTCCAGCAGCATGTTCACTGTTCTCCCTAGGTGGCTGAGGAGCAATTTCCAGAAATTAAATCACCTTTGTTTATAATTGCTTTACATAGAATGTTTCTTCAAATAACTTTTGAATATTTAATAAGACTTTCTTTTTCTACATAATTTCCTAAATGTCAGTTAATTTACTACAAACATCTTTAAAAATTGTTCTCATATCTTTATTAAGATTATTACTGTATTCTGTTTTCCACTTCACTTTTTTGGCATTACCCTGGCATACATTATTKTTATAAAATGCAATAATACCTAGAATAAAACCTTAGAAACAACTTTTTTTTTTTTTAATACATCTCAGAGAAGCCACATTTGGGCTTCCAGCAGAAATGGGCAAAATTCTCAATACGGTTTTGCAACAGACTCGTTTATTGCTGTCCTTATATGCAACAAAAATGTACCATCACACTGCTTCTGTGCAAGAGCTGCAAAAGGGAGAGAGAATCCACAAAAAGAATCAAAATCTGTGGTAGTATTCAAATGTCCTTTATAGATCAAAATTTAATTATAGAATTGATGTGCCTGCAAAATAACTTGCTCAGCCCACCTCCCATTTTGGACCAAGGATGAAAGATATCTCACCCTTAGAAAATTTTGGATCAAGAAAAGGATCTGAGGTCAGATTTACTGCTTTGGACAGAGTTTTCTCTTTGTTATGCTTGCTTTTTAAAAAGATCCATCCATAATTCTAATAAATGGTGTGTGAAAATTTCTTTAAATTAAATTTAATGTTGTAACATTCAGAATTAAAAGGTCAAATTTTCAGCGTCCAAATCTTGATGTGAAAACCTTCTTCCCGACACAGGTGCCAAAGGAAGGTCCATTGCTGCTTCCACTACACTACAGAGACAGTAACAGACTTTGCCCTGTCTAGTCTGGATTTCATGAACTGTTTTCTGCAAAATTATGGAGGAGAGAACATTCTTCTCCAAATAACCTTGTGAGTAGATGTAGTTACACTACCCCATTCAGATAAAGGTGGGGGAAAAAACCATGGAAAATCAGACAGCAAAATCCGCAAACCTATTCTGAGATTTTCATGCTGGAGGAATGAGCTGACATGAACCTTGTGAACTATAACAAGTAGAAGTGCAAAGTCTTGCACCTAGGGAGGAACCACCTTATGCTGTAGATACCAAGCTGGACACGAGGCAGAAATGTGCTGATGGCATCCTGGGCTGCAGCAGCTGAAAGGAGATGATCCTTCCCCTCTCCTCATCACTGGGAAGGTCACACCTGCAGTGCAGGGTCCACTTGGCTGTTTAGTGCAAGACAGAGATGGACATACTGGAGAGTCCAGTGAAGCGCCACTAAGATGACTGGAGCACCTCTCCTATGAGGAAAGGCTGAGAGATGGAGTAGCTCCTCTTGGAGAAGACAAAGTGCAAGGGGGGGGTCTCATCCATGCATATAAACACCCAAAGGGAATGTGCAATGAAGCAGGAAACAGCCTTTGTCCAATGGCACCTACTGACAGAACATGAGGCAGTGGGCACATTCAAATGTCCATCTGAACATTAGGAAAAACTTCATCTCACTCTTAAACCCCTTAATATTTTGCTGAAGGATGAGGTGGGCTTGAACCCTCTAAAACAAATATGAGAATTCAGCATGGGCTGAATGTTTGACTAAATTCCAGTTATGAAAAATAGCATAAAAGGATGGAGTATTTCAGCATACTATGCTAAGTGGAAGTGGTCCTTCTTAACTTAAATCCCCATCTGGAAAATGCATTTCTCAAAATATATTGCTGCCAGATTAATGTCTCAGAGGTGTGCAGTTGAACACATGCTCTAGGGACCTAGCTGGGTCTAGCTATGAAAGAGGTGGTGTGCTCTTGAGCCCTACAGCAATAAATTTTCTGATCACACTTAGAAATATTTCTGGGAAAAAGAAATAGTAAAAAGTACTAAAGTAAATTTTCTAGGAACCCTATTGACACACTCTTTGTTCTTTGAAGGAAAAAAAAAACACTGTAAGTGCATAAAAGTCCTCTGATTCTCCATGTAATTCCACCTTGACAAACATGTATGCATTGCAGAATAAAGGATCTAATTTTACTGCTTTTGAATTTCTTCAATGTGGACAAATGCCCTATCACAGTATAAACCAGGAAAAATTAGAAAGTAATTTGTGGGTGGTGATTTTGTCCTTTGGATTTTAGGTTGATTTTGTAGAGTTTGTCAACTTCTGAGTCCTGATGCAGAAGGCTCTCTAAAAAGGTTTATAAGAAGTACTTGCTTCTTTAAGCACTTAGCTGTGAAATCACTTAATATCTGAGAAAGATGTGCTTGTAATATAATGAAGCAAATAAAAAGGAACAAAGATGTAAAGGAGATTAGAAGAGCAGATTAATTTCACAATTTCATAGAGCCAGTTTCCAGGAGATAAGTTAAAAAAACTCTTCTAAATTATTTGTATTGGCTGACAAACAAAACCCATGAAAACACAGGATTGATTACATTGCCATACATAATGTCTTGTAAATACAAGAGTATCCTCTTCATAAATCTGCAGTAGCATACGTATCACTTCTGTGTGCAATGTTAGCAAAGAAATGAAATTCCACCCTTTCTAATTAAAGGGTATTTTAGAAAGGATTATATGAAAGTAGAAATGAAAAGACAAATAACACTGCAGACAAAATTTAAGAAATTAATTAGGGATCTCATTTTACTCTCTTTTCCCCATTGTTTTGATTAATTAAAAGCTACTTTCCATTAAAACAAACAAAACGTGTACACACACACACACACACAAAAAAAAAAACCCAAAAAAAAAAAAAAAAAAAAGCCCAACAAACACTGGGGAGGTGATAAGGAAAAAGAGTTTTAATAGTCTTCCTGTTCAGTAAAAAATATTATTGAGTAAAATTTGAAAGCTTATATCAAAAATAGATACATCATGAACAGATGATGAAGCTTGCAGAAAGAAAGAAACAGAAATCTCCTTCCTTCCATTTCTGTTCCACAGAATGTGACACCACACAAATGCAAAAATGCAATTAACCTCAGGCACCTACAAACAGCATTTGAGTTACAGAGAGGATCTGTTTTATTTGTCAGCATTCTGTATGAAAAGGTGGCTTTTTTCRACAATATTTTGCTGTACTTCCCTGCGAAGTGCTGAGGTTAGAAATTTCCTTGAAATGATCTGTACAGCCTAACACTTCACCAGTGAAAATTTTCTTCTGATTAAACAGTTATTCTTTAAAGCAGAACTGACACCTCCCGAGCAAGGAAGCCTTAGAAGGTCACAGATTCTGTCTCCATAGGAGGCCAAGCTGTTTAGCAGAAAGTCTGACCTACTGTGGAAACCAATGACCTAGTAAAAAAATAAACAGTACTGTGCTGCAAAGTGGTGGAGCCAGCTGAGAAATAGAGAGCTCGGTAATGAACTGCCTTCCTCCTACAGAGATCAAATCATGTTAAGTGATGCTATTAGAATAAATCACATTTTAAAAGTCTTTACCTGAGACACTAACAACTTAAATTATTAAACCACAAAAATATCTATTTTATTCTTCAACATATATGAACACAATTACTTTTTACTTGGAAGGGACTGAAGTCCAAGCTCTCACCTCAACACCCACTCGGGAAAATATTTAAAATATGTATTTAAGCCACAGGAGCTTAAAAATTATTTTATTATTTTTCCACRTAAATTAAAAACTCAGAGAATTATCTGCTGATTTCAATGAACTCTGAATCATGACGTCAATTTGACAACTTAGTTTTTTATTAATATTGTCGAATAGTAATCAGTTAAAAAAGCTGGAAATAAAATGTCAATGCATTAATTGTAGGCTACCCATTTGCATCTAATACAAACACATGAGTTTAAACCTCAGAGCAGATCCTGACAGCACTCTCTCTATCAGAGGACTATGACCATCTGCACCACCAACAGCCCCTTTAAAAAGGCAAACCACATAACACCTTGCTTAAATTTCTGAGAGATGGACAATGCTTCATGGCATTATTTTAAAGATAAACTTGGACATCACTTTCCRAAAGAAACCAAAAAGCTACAAGAAATAAAACTCTTTTAAGTGCCATTGACTGCATCTCAGCAGTGCTGTGTTCTTCCATCAAAGCAAGTTGATGCGGCCGTGGGTTCAAAGAGGGGGCTAAAACTGACACAGCAACGAGGTGCAGGAGTGATCAGTCACCCAGAAATGAGGATGCTTGCACAACTGTTACATCCACGTGTAACTACTGAGGAAGGCAGACCTGCCAGTCGACGTAGCAGGTGCCACACCGTGGGGAGCTGCAGAGAGCGGTGCTGAGATGCTGCGAAGAGTCAGATACGATGGATTAAAAGGCCTTGGAATGCTTTTAGCCCAGAGAGCCAAATACAATTTAATCAAATTATCTTCAGAAGAATGAATCTTCTGCGATAGACTGAGTTCAGGGCTCCCTCTAAAAATGCAGTTCCAGAGCTGAAGCTGAGGTATTTCCCAGGAAAAATTGCAAATACACTGTTTATTCCATTATTGATCCTTCTTGTGCTGCTAGACTGACAGTAAAACTAAATAGAATAGCATCTGCAAGGCTATCATACTTCTGCACAATACAAGAAAATGTCATCTTTGGATAAATTTTGGTAAGGTTGAAACTAAAGTTCAAATAAATATTTTAAGCTAGGAAGAAAATTCTGCATTTTGGGCTTCATATTGACTTTTGGTTTCCAAGAAAACATGTTTATGAGCTAAAAGAGCAGATGTCCCAAAGCTCAGCAAGAGGAATAAGTTTTTGTCACGCAGTTTTTTAACACATTCTAATTAGCCTTTTCACAGATTATATTTCACAATCATTTCTAACCACATCTACCTACAAAAAAAGTAGCAGGCGGTCTCCTACAAGACTAACCATCTGAGAGAAAAAGCGTTCTGATTATATTATCATGTTTTATTTCAAAGCAATGCCATAGATCTGGAGTTCAAACTGTTTGTGACATCCTTTGTCTTCCAAGCAGAGAAGGTACTGTATTTTCTTACTGTCACTGATATAACAAGAGGAATTTTATAAGGGTTTTGTCTGGTACTTTCTGCTCAGTTATTTGATTTGTAGCTACACAATATAATCCTCCTTTCACTTGAGCTAATGTCAACTTCCCAGCCAAAATCAAGATTTACACTTACATTAAAGAGTAAGACCTACTAATGTATTAAACCTCACAGCAACCCAGCAGTACATCTAATTAATATCATCACCAAACTTGTCRTATCTAATACTTTCTTCAGAAAAATCATCTCGACCAGGTTTGCTACCTGCTCCTTTCAGGCATTTTCAGTGCAGAGCCTCTAACCAGCTGCTTTTGATGTGCACAGACATCCAYTGACCAGCTACATGTGGACCTGAAGAAGTACTGATGTGTCCTTGTGATGAGAAGAGACACATTAAAAGTCACAGTCCCCTGCTACAAAATCACATGGCAAGTTACAAATACTCTCAATCACATAAATCAGCTGTCTGGCAAAAAAAAAAAAATTGGCTACAGACAAGCATGAAGCAACAGGGAGTGTGTCCAGAAAAGGGCAAGGAGGCTGGTGAAGGGTCTGGAGCACAAGACTCATAAGGAGTGRCTGTGGAAACCAGGAGTGTTCAGCTTGGGGAAAAGGAGGCTCAGACCTTACCTGAAGGGAGGTTGTGATGAGTTGGGAGTCGGTCTCTYCGCTCAGGTAACAAGCAACAGGACAAGGGGAAATGGCCTCAAGTTGTGCCAAGGGAGGTTTAGGTTGGATATTAGGAAAAATTTCTTCACCGAGAGGGTTATCAAGTGATGGAACAGGCTATCCAGGGATGTGGTGGAGTCACCATGCCAGGAGGTGTTTAAAAGATGTGCAGATGTGGCTCTTAGGGACGTGGTTTAGTGGTGGGCTTGGCGGTGCTGGGTTAACTGTTGGACTCTATTATCTTAAAGAATTTTTCCAACCGAAATGATTCTGTGATTCTGTGATCCAAGCAGAGCTCAGCACCTCTGTTTAACTGCTGTGATGCATAGCAATTATAGATGACTATCCCACAGATACAAAGAATGAAATCCTTAATCACTGACACACTATCATTGGACTAAGCATAAGACTATCTCTCCTAAATGACACAAAATGTACATTAAAGGGGAAAATAAATAGTGAGATGGTATAGAAAATACTCAAATGTTCCTCGACTCATAGCTAGCTGGGGATTAGATTATTTAATAACAAATTTACTATGCTTCTGTAAAACTACTTGTTAGGCCATATATTACAAACTTAGAAAAGCAACTAGGAAAAAAATTGAGAAATCAATTTCTAGTCCCTGTGGTGATGTATTCTAAGTGTGAACTGTGTTATGCCTGGGGAGCACAGATTTCATCCTTAAATAGAAAAATTTTGGCTTGTCTGAAATATCTTTTTAGTTCACATTTTCTTATGAGGATATGCCTTGCTGTGAGAATACCATGCTCCCATTTATATTACCAAATATGAAATCCATCTCTCTCACAGGATATTATTACTATTAGCACTTACAGAAGCAGATCCAAGTTCAAAAAGTTTGAAGAAATGGAAAAACTCCGTTAACTTTTCCTTCAACAACTAATCCCAAGTTTAAAAAAAATGTGGATGGTGAAGAGCCTTGAGAGGAAGACATATGAGGAGCAGCTGAGGTCACTTGGTCTATTCAGCCTGGAGAAGAGGAGACTGAAGGGACACCTCACTGTGATCTACAGCTTCCTCATGAGGGGACGAGGAGGGCAGGCACTGATCTCTTCACTCACACTGTCACTCCTCACACTGTCATCAGTGACAGGATCCAAGGGAATGGCCTGAAAGTGYGTCAGAGGAGATTTAGGCTGGATATCAGGAAAAGGCTTTTCACCCAGAGGGTGAAGGGGAAGAGGCTCCCCAGGGCAGTGGTCACTGCACCAGCCTGACAGAGTTCAAGAAGTATTTGGACAACACTCTCAGGCACATGGTGTTACTCTTGAGGTGTCCTGCACAGGGTCAGGAGTTGGACTTGATGATCCTGATGGCTCCCTTCCAACTCAGCTTATTCTATGATTCTATTATAAAAGTAGCAAGGCTTATAAACAATCAGTTTTTCACTATAACTCATGAAAAATCCTAATACAATATTTTAATTGTTCAGCAACTTGAGATAGCATAATAGAATCATAGAATTGTTCAGGTTGGAAAAAGACCTCTAAGGTCATCAAGTTCATTAACCTAGCACTGCCAAGTCCACCAATGCTGTTCTACCTTACTTCTGGAAATCAAGGAAAGAAAGATCTAGGATCAGATGAGAGACATCTGCTATCAGCTTCTCTCCAAGTACTGTACAATATAAAGACAGAGGAAGCAAGAAGAGAAAACTGTGCTGTTGTAATTCTGTGTCCAAGTGTCACACACAATTGCTTTGCTTCCTCGAGGACTAGCAGGAAAACAAACCACGACAACTATGAATAAGCAAAGTCTATTTCTAAATATACTTATATATAGCTTAGGCACAGCGTGTGTAGGTATAGACCAGTATTCCACCTAAATATTAAGTAGCTGTGCTGACAACATGCTGGAGGATGACAGATGACACTGGCAGCTGCTGTAACAGGGAAGGACTTTTGCCAGAGCTGTCAGAGGGGCTCAGAGCTGACAGCCAGCTCCAAGCGAGTCAGCCTGCCCTCGCCACCCCAGYGTAAGAGATACTGGGGGAAAGGTTTGACAAGCCCACACTTCTCCACACAGGAAACACAAACAAATATCATGTCAGGGAATACACAGCGTCTATAATTCATCCCACAGTTTAAGCAATTTTGAGTAAAGGCGGCTATAGTTAGCACGTTACGCTGCTAGCAGGTCAATATCAGATTTTTTAAAAAARCACAACCAAACCACCACAACCAGAAGCAAAATCCCCTCAATATTTAATCTCATCTGAGTATTTWGAACTCCCTAAGTCACCTTGTTTCCTTAAACAAAAACAAGTGGCACAGGTAATAAAAAGCAGAATATGTTAAGATTTGAGATTTTCAGACTGAAAGATGTCTTTATTGTGAGATGAACAAGGAAGAAGCAGGCTGATGATAAGCTCTCACAAACTCTTGTCTTTCTGCTTCCAGCTCCTGAACCTGGGAGACTGGCAGTACAGGTGAGGAAAACCTCTTCAGTTGTTTCCAACTGGCAGAAACAGTTTAGGCAGGTTGAGATATAAAAAAAAAGAATAGATTCCATTTCATCAAGTTGAGAAAATTAAAAAGTCATGACATCATCTTTAAAAAAATCCTCAACAATCAAAAAAATGAGAGAAAGTTTAAAAATCTCTACAGCTTTCAGAAGCGTTTTTATTTTCAAATTTGTGTTCATGATATGCTACCATTTTTTGTGGATTTCTGTATAATTTTGAGCTTTGAAAAGTACTCCATTTAGTGAAAGCTGGTGTTTCTTTATTCTCATTTAACTTAAGGACATAATAGAAGTATAAACTTCTCCTTTACCACAGSATTTAGAAAAAAAAAATCATAAAATCTTTTAATAAATATGATATTCTTTATTTAGGACGTAAGATTAGAAATAATATTACTCTTGTCTAAAGCAGCCTTATATTTCTGAGGTCTTGAACCAACCTGCTCCCAAAAATGTAAATGTCTGTGTGACCTGCAACATTGATATGACTAATTAGCTGCASTCCTCCTGCAGACCAGACAGAAGTAATGATAATGAGAAGGTCAAGGAGAGTGGCTGAAGAATTGGTATAACTTATGTTGACTCCACATAGGCAGGACCATTGGAGACTTTGAGGATKATATGCTTCTCTAACACAATAAATATTCGAGAGTCACTGACAAGGAACAAGATTCCTGTCATTTTGACTGTTTTTCCATTCCCAGAGTATTAGAATACTGACTTGTAGAGAAGCTGTAAAGCTTGTCTTCTCCTACTAAGGGTGCAAAATCAAAGCCAAAAGGGTTCAGCAGATATTTATACAGAAGRTACCTACATTTATGTAAGTTCCTTGGTTTTAAATGCATAAGACAGGTGCCTAGGTTTGGAAAGTCCTGGGRCACTCATTAATGAACATATTRAAGGGAAAATAGTTAAGGTGTGTGGCTGTTCCAAATCACAACAATCATGCAAAAGAYGTAGATTTTATTTCTCTTTGTTAGAGATGCCCAATGTCACTATATATTCCATTTATATCCTCTTCCGTGCCTCACAGAACCACTTGTAACCTGGAGATTATACAGTTACCTAAATCACAAAGGAAATCCAACAATGACCAAAATGAATCTGCTACGACTCCAAAATGCTCCCATAAAAAGAAAACAAATGAAATGCAAAACACTCCATGCAAAGTTAGGTAGCAAGTTCTGATGTGTGCAACAATCACAGCACATACCAACATCTTGCCCTGCTTGCTATGTTAGTAATACTTTATGGTTTAACACTAAGAATGTATTTAGATGAAGAGTTAATTGAGATTAAAACCCCATTTCCAAATTATTCCCAAATCCTCACCTTCGTATGGTTCTCATTGCATGCAGCTGGGTTGACCATCTTTTCAGAGGTACCTTCTCCCAAGGACTGTTATCAAACATTCATCACAAAGAGAGTTAAGCCTGCTCCTCTAGGARCACCAGCTTAGTTTACGCTGGATCATAACAACCCACAATTCCCAAGTAAACCTTGCATGGATTATTGATGAGAACTGCAAAAGGGGACTGTCACCGGTTGTGCAGCAGAGACAGTGAGAAGGGCAGCAATTACGACATTCAACAGAAACTGGGATTTATCGTGGTACTAACCGTAAAGTACAGGCTAAAATATATATCACGCAGACCAGAGGCTGTGGTAAATCTACAACAAAACCAGAAAAATGTGGTTTCTTAAAGTTCAAAGAGCCTCATGGCTGAAAATGAATCTTTATACCTGGCAGAACTTTTCATACRCAAGAAGACTGCTGGAGCCATCTCTAATGGTTTCAAACGAACTAAATTTTTTTAAAAAGGCAAACAAACCAAATCAAATCAAGAAACACAAAACAAAATAAAAAAGGAAATAAACAAACAAATAACAATAMAACAAGGAATAAACATTGCAATTATGCTGCCAGAAATCCTTATCTTAAAAAGTCTTTCATTATTGAAAATGGCAACTATCGTAAAAGAGTGTCTAGAGATATTTTTTGTGCATATCCGTAAAYGCAAATTGAAATTGTTGAAAAAACTAGATTGATTTTTTTTTTCCTGAAAAATGCTGGGATATGTCTTTTTGTTTGTTTGTTTTCTGTTATGATTTGTTAAAGGTGTTTATTTCTTTTTCTACTAATTATTCATTAAGTCAAAATTCAGACTTTTCAAGCTCCTTTTTTTTTTTTAACAGAATATTCACAAAACAAAAAGCAACGAGTAAGCTCATGGTTATGAGATCTTCATGGGATACTCAGGTCTGACAGACAGACCCAACTGCTGGCTGTGTTGTTATACAATCCATCCCTCTAATATTAGGACAGGTTTTGGGGTTTTATTTTAATGTAGCAAAACCCATAAATATTCCTCAAAATACCCCCATGAATCAAGGACCAGATAAATCTTGGATAAATGCCTCAACCTCTAGGCAAATTCATGCTGGATCTGAGAAATAATCAAAGCATTTTTCAAAAGAGTTTACTCCGAYAAATTTTCACTTACTATAGAATAATCCTCTTCAAAATGAAAGAAAAAAAAAAGTGTTCTTAACGTGACTGAATAAGAGGAAAGAAATCTATGTAAATCAGTCATTAGAATAATCATGTCAGACAATATACTAAACTAAGCATATAATTTCCTTGATGATAGTTTGATGATTTCCTATTACTTTTTATAGAMTGTTAAATGCGATGTCCTCCAATTAAACTATTTACAAATATCTGCAGAGCTAATTATCTTTTGGTCATTAACCTGGCTTCTCTTCATGTTTGTTTGTTTTCGGAGACAGCTATCCACATTAGAACAGCCAAACATCCAAGATCAGCATGGTATAGTGTTTTTCAGATTTTTCCAGGCTTATGGATATTTCCTGATGACATAGGACACAACTGTAGCACATCATGCTCTGATACACTAGGAATATCCAGCCGAAAACTTTGCAAACAATGTTGATTTTGAAGGTCAAAGAAGTCATAAAGTAGTTTATAATTATATTAAGTCTTAAAAATATTCTGATTGCTCTTCAGCTTTGACTTCAGTGTTTAAATTTAAATTTATTTKCCATTTATATTTTTAAAGTACTTCACTGAACTGGAGATCATTYGAGGCCTTTGTGTGTGTGTGTGAGAGAGAGAATAGAGGCAAGATCACTGTTATCATTGGTAGGATTTAACATTGGTTTCCTCCTTAACATCTGCAAAACCTCATATTTTGCGCAAAAGARGAAGAAAACATGATGAAAACAGGAAAAGCAGCTTCACTGACTTCTACAGTGTAGATGACCATRGACAGATGAGATAACATAGATTCAACTGAGTAGTGACAGAAAATTTTTATATACCTAAGAGGTATTAAACTAATGAATTTTTGTTTTCCTCGGAGATTTTTGACACAAATATATCTAACCAAACAGCATTTCGTTTGCAATTTTGATGAATTATAAGACTCTATGAAACTGAGTAAAGCATTGTGTAGTACTTTAAAATTATTACTTTAAAATTATTATTTTAAAATGTCCTCCTCAGACTTAAGTTATCACAGATGTTTCATCTGAAAAGAATAAAATAAAATGAAAAAAAAAATTTAAAAAACCTCCACTGTGTAATACAGAACATGCAAGAATAGTGGAATGCTCTTTAGCAAAAGAGTGGCTGGTAACTACCACCTACAGTCAAAAAGTCTTGATTTCCAGCCTTTCTGGGAAAAYAATGTGGGAACTGCCATCTCACCAGTGGCCAGTGACCAGATGAAACCAACTGCACAGCAAAAGGTCCCTGGCAGAGCATCTCCTGCCACACCTTTCCACAGAGCACTGATGTTTACCTTGGCTACACGGCCACACGAAATGTTTCAAACTCAAATCTCTGTTAACATTGCCTCAAAGTGAAAAAGTGATCAAGGGTGACAAACAGTGACATAACAGTCATAACACAAAATCCAGTGCTGCTTGAGTGGGATACCACTATTCACATATTTAATTTATATGATCGTATTAGGGTCTGTAGGCCATAAGCAAACTAAAAGGTCACACTTATCTCCTTTTATGGAGTCTTTTTTGTGCACAAACAATTTTATGGATGGAAATTTTTTTGAGTGGTTTGTTCTACAAGGTGCTTGAACAAGGTTTTTTTAAATAGCACAATTATCTCACATTGGCTGTGGCACTTTTCAGAGGAGTTCCTTAAAGCACGTTGTGAATTTGGTGTTAAACTATTCCATATGTTTGCCTCCAGTGTGTGGTTAATTACAACTAGTTTTCTTAGCACCTTCCCCTCCATTATGAGCCTTTCAGAAAATGACTGAAGGAAAAATCACGGAGTTCAGGAACCTGCATTTGTTAAATATCAAGATYTTATGAACCACAAGGCAATTTCAGGGAGTGTTTCAGCACCTTTTCCTCTTTTGTTCTCTCTAGCTGCAATGTCAATATGAAATCATCAGGTCCAACACAATAATTCTATCACTACTTTACMGACTTCAGTGTATATCTAATTACATGGACTCTTCTGTAACAGACTTGACTTGAAAATATCCTTCTTAATAAACTATATTTTCAAAAAGTTTTATTGATAAAACAAATTATAAAATTAACATTACTCTTAATTTTAAAAGTATATTGCTTGAATTTGTATTTCTTTCCAATAGATTCCACACATATTTTGAAGTATTCATCTCAGATAAACTTTTTTTTTAATTTATATTGTCTCTATAAAGTTTACATATATTCACAAATACTCTAATAGCATTAGCATTTAAGAATGTCCTGTATCAAACTATCATTAAAGGCTAGAAAATGTTCTATTACTACTGACATAAAAAAAACCTAATATAGTCAATTAATGACTGCACTTTATTTGTAAAAACCATTAGGAAAAGATTTTCCCCCTAGCGATAAATGGTTTYTAGTTCAAAACATCTTTTTTTCTGGTGGGAAAAGTTCAAAATTCTGATGGTTTGAAAAAATAAGCAGAAGTGATAAACACTACAGTGTTCCAATTCCAATTTCTCCAAAAAGATCTCTTTAAAATACCATGAAACCATAATACAACATGTTTTGGAAGATTGTACTTTACAACGCACAAGAAAGTAAAACTGTGAAATATTCCTGCAACATAGGAATTGCCTGTTTCAACAGGATCCTGTACTTCTCTGGCAGAATTATGGAGCACCCATCAGGAGGCAAATGCAGCATTATCTGTGATCATTATAGCCGGAAGCGCTGATAGAAGTTTGCAATGGTTCATTCTACTCCACCYTTCTTCCACCCTTGTTGAAAAGTGTGACAAATGAGAAGCCCAGACTTTCTACTGAAGAGGTAATGATGGCTACATGCAGAAAATTTATTATCCTACCTTCAGTTTTCCTTTAAACAGACATCTTTAATGTATTTTTGCTCCTGAGCATCCCACTGCCACCTAATCTGTGATTTTAACAGTCTAAATAAGCAACTACTTCATTAATATTAACAAGACATTTCAATATTTATAATACACAGCAAGACTAAGGGTAAGTGAAATGATGGGTAGCTCAGCATTCAGATGCTAAATCCAGAAACTACATTATAGATGTGTACAGAGAGATGTTGGAGCTCAAAGAAGTCCAGAAGAGAGAAGCAGAAGGAATATCTTTTGACTATGCTACAGAGCATCTTGCTTTCTGGGTATGCTCAGGTCTGCTCTAACATTTGGTGAGAAGTATATTTCAACTGTACTTTTATTATACAAACTCATATCATTTTAATATTATATAAGACCTTGGCATGCAAGAATTTGTAACATTTTACAGGTGTTATATCAATAAATGTCACTAGCCTGGAATTACACTTTCATATTCAAGTATGGTAACACTCAATAGAGAACTGAGAGCCAAAGTAGATCAAACCCAGTGCCAGCTTTCTTCACATAAACACTAACAAGCAATCATCTGCATTGTCACCTAATCACCCTAAAGTGTCTTACATTAGTAAAAGAAACTAATTTTTCAAGTTTCATCATAGAAAGGTCAACCCAAGAACACTGAACAAGTTTCACAGGACATGATAAACATTTTGACCTGAAAGTAGGTGGCTAAATTCTATCTACCATCCATAACCCTTCCACGGGCCCAACACGATTCCTATATTCCACAGTGAAAATACTGAGATTGCTTAACTTACCATGTACATGAAGTTCAGTCTTTTTCAACCAGGAAATCTCTGCTCGTTCTGATCGCAGCCCAAAGATGTTTCATCCTGTGAGTCAGTCAGTTGGATACGGCTTAAAGTCCAGGAGCCTGGCAGCAGCTCTCCTACACCCAAAGTCTGGACTTAAATGGCAGAACCTACAGTGCCTCCTTCTCCTTTCACCTTCCCAGAGGACAGAGCAGCCTCCATTTGAGGAGTTATGACAAATGAGTCAGCTGTATCCTCACCCTTTTTACTCTGTGGAGAAGGTGAACAACTGGATGTAGCATAAGCCAGGCAGCCCTCCTTCACAGCTGCTCGGAAATAAATTCCTTAGAATATATATTCCCTGTTTATGTTAAACTTTGTCTTAAACTTGTGAAGAAAGTTTTTGTTTCTTCTCTTACCTTTCCACATCACTTTGAAGATCTTCTCTTTGGGGTAGATGCCACCATAAGGGAAACCACTGTTTCCATCTCTATAKTTAATTTGTAGTAATGTTACTTATCTAATGCATGAAAAAAGTTGCTGCCCTGCCTTTTTTTCTTTTAAGCCATAGATACCTTTCCAACAAAGCAAATACTTTCATACCTTCTTGTTTTTTGGTGGGTTTTTTTKTTATCTTTGAGGAGGATGTAAATATATCCCTTTTTTCAGATAATTAATTCTTCTGCTGTAAAGAAATGGATAGCATTCTCTCAGGTTTTGAGTGTGCATCTCCTTTGTTCAACACCTAGCACAACTCTTGAACTGGATCTCTTTCTCTTTTTGGAAAGATTTTAATGCTGCAGAAAAAGGAAAATAATTATGTTCAGTTTAGCATGATTGCCAGTTTTTAGCACAAAACCAATCATCACATGAGCAAAATAARAAATACATTGAATATGCAACAAATGAAAATTGAATTACATCTTCAGGGAGCATCTGCAGGTACACAGCCAAATCACTGTGCCTAAACCTGGTACTATACTAGAATAAATTTTATTTTTTAAATTTTATTATTTTACGGTTTTCATACGCCACTTAAGCCACTCTAATTGCAACACGTGTCTGAACCTCTGGCTTTTAGACATATCAGAGAGAACAAGTAGACACTGACAAAAGCCCCTCTGCTCAAAGCTGTTCTGCTTCAGAGGACACACATCCACATTTGGGCAATCCTGAACCTGAGCTGGTGGGATCAGTATTTCAGTCAGTATGAACTGTGCCTACAGAGACTCAGAGCCAAAGCTTCCTCACACCCTTGCAGTCAGACGTTAGGGAAAGCAGCTTATTCCGCTGTGCAGGCATGCCTCTTGTCTTGCAGATTTTTTCTTTTTCTCCTCTTCATCCTTCAGCTGTTTTTCCAAAGGCATTCATCACCAAACCTGCTTGTACATGGCCACTTCTTGCTATCATTTCCTAGCTTGCTGCTGTGCTATGCAAAGGGCTAATTATCTATCAGCTTCTGCTATTCTAATGTAGGAAATATTACCACTTGCAATGCCTTGATGACTGTTCTAAGCTGATTTTGGAGATGCATCTAACAATTGTTACTACAAAATTTTGTCAGCTGTATAAAAAAACTAACCTGAGGAGAAAGTGGATAGCTCAGAAACAGCAATGGGCTACAGAACTACACATACCTAATTAACTGGTTTACATCTAGTGAAACTAAATTGAAGCTAACAACCTAGTGAAGACTCTTATGACCAAAATGGTATTTGCCTCAACTTGATTTCTAGTGCACACAGGCATAAATCAGACAAATTATAATCAGTGTCACTATTTTGCAGATGTCTTTCTTAATGAAACAGATCAGGGCCTCCCGTGCCGAGGGCAAGTGAGGCATGGAGCAGCCTTCCTCCCCTAAGCCAGCTGCCTTATCCCAGCAGGGGCTGGAGCTGTCACCACCGCATGCTTGGTGCTGGCAGTGGCCACCAGCAGTGCTTGGGGCTCTGCTGCAAGCTGAGCCCTGTAGGTTGTCATGCACTGTTCCCACACCCTCTTCAGCTGGCCAGGCTAAACATCACCATGAAGGTCAATGATAGAAAATGTTTTGGATCATCTCGAGCACCTTGTAGGTGTGATCAGGCAGTAAAACTTCTTACCTCTACTCAAAGCTCTCTGCCCACATCCAGCTGTTTCTCCTCACTCACACTTGTCCCACGCACTGATATCCATGACCAGCTTCCATCCTGCACTAGTTATTTCACTCCACTGCTGGCAGTGCACAGGTCACCTTTTGGAAGGCTGGAAGAGACTTGTCAGATGGATATTTCCTGCTTGCCCTATGAGAGCTTAGAGGGTTCTAGCAGGAGGTGGCAAAATCTTTGCCTGATGCTCAGTGTGGAAAGTGTTTCTAGAGATAGCACCAGCTCAGCAATTTTCATCCCCAGGCTTACAGAAAACCTGCTTCCCCAGTGTAACCACACATTAAAACGTCAGACATGACCTGACAAGAGCAGGTTGCCCACAATAAATTAGGAAGTGCTGATGCCAGTGGGAGAGTAATGACTGAGAAACATTGCCACAGCAGGGCAACATGTTGGACTAGGGTTACAATAAAATATCCTGTAGCAATCCATGAGTCCTTTTTCCTGGTAGTTAAGAGACAAATGACCAAAATTTGACTCTAGAGCAACAGTTTCTGAAGAGGAGAAACATTTATCGATCTTGGCTAGAGTTTAAAATAAGAAAAGAACAAGCACTTGATAGCTGCAATGCTGGATAATTGCTTGATAAATTATGCTAATTAAAAAAAAAAAATCTATCCTTTAGCTCTTGCTTTCTTTGACTGCCCCTTCACAAAATGGACAGAGCAGTACCGGTATGATGAAGCAAGGATTTCTGCACCAGAGCTATCTTTATCATAGCTTTGGTGTAGACAAACAGATATCTTAAATTTCAAAACTACCATTTTGTCTTCTTTCACAAACAGCAGATCAAATGGAATTGCTTCTAACAATGCTTATTTGTACTGCAAAATGAGGCATTTATTACTTCTAGTAAACAAAACTGAATCAGCTATTCTGCAAAATTTTCTGTAGCACATTTATTTTTTTTTTTCAAAAGAGAGGGATATTCAAATCTCATTTTAGAAAAGCCAGCCATGTACTGTAAACCCAAACTTGTTAAAGAGAGAAGCTAAAGGTCAGCTCTCAGTAATTGTTTAGGGAAGGATTAGCACCATGTTAAAAAGCCTAGTTTGCTGTTTTCCTGCAAATGCTGTTTTCAGCTCCAGGCATAATTTTGAATGAACTGTCTTGTCATTGGCACAGAAGATAATTATGCCAGTCCCACCCAAAGAACTGAGCTTGAGCCAGCAGGGACAGCTGAGCTAAAAATTAAACAAATGCCGTGTTGAAATTGAAGATATTGTACCATGTTTCCAGTAGGATCTTATTGAGTTTTCAGACACTTTTAAATGTTAGAGAGAGGGGTCATGTGCCACTGACCCACAAGCAGTGTGTGAGAAGGGTCATACTGAACACTCTTAGCCAGTTAACAGTACAAACAAGACTTTCACACAAGTCTCGTTCAGAGAAGCCAAATTAAATGTATTACCTATAATCGATATCCTCCATGCCTACAGAACTTGTCAAGATAGCAAATTATCTAGATAATGGCTTTTTAAGAATGCTCAAGGTCAAGAGCAAAAAGTGCATTACGGTAAAAATACGATAATAAACAAAATTAACACCTTACAAATAACTGTGTCACTGTGCTTCTTATGGAAAACTTTGTCCTAGCCCGAGACTACACAATTTCAGAGCTGAGTGTGTACAGAAGCAGAGGAAAACAGTGTGTCCATCCTTAAAGACTGCTTAGACCAATCCCAGTTTTAAAAAAACCGATTTTATTGTTGTTGTTGTTTTTTAGCCAACTCATTGTCAAGATAACAACCTTTATTAAGGAATCATTTAGAAAGGAATCATTCCAAGGTTTAATTTAGAAACTCATCAAAAGTCAAGCCTGAACATGAAAACTAGATTCACACATCCAACACTTAGCATTTGCAGAGACAACATCATTTCTTACCCATTAAAGTTAATTATTTGTATGCAAGAAGTCTTTTCAAAGCTCAAAGGAAGTACTAAACCCAGCAATCAACATGTCTTCAAAATTCATCTTTTAGACAGTCAGCTGTAGACAAACAACATATGCTTATGTCATACAAATTCAAAAGAGGGTCTCCAAAGTCCCAACACACTGAAAATACTGGAAGATACACACATCTTACTCGTTGAATTGTGCCTCTCAATTACTCAACTCCACATATCCCAGAAGATGACATGGAATTTAAAATATACTCTTGCTCAGTCAACATGATGAAGAAGAATGTTAAATATTTAGGTCATTTGACATGATCAGAGAAGCTGCAAGAGTGGTAACTGCAATAGGTATGGAAGACCAGCTGTACCTTGAATTTGAGAAATATTTCATTAGAACACAAGATAAAATTCAAATTTTTAGGCAGGTTAAATGATTGATTTATGGAGGCCCTAGTCAGCAAATAAAAGAAGAAACTTCTAACCAGGTCCTGACTAGTAGTATGGTGTGGCTTACAGATTATGGTTAAAGAGCTGCTCTACGTAAATAAAGTAGACAAAAAGTTGCCTAGGTTGGACACCCATATAGGAACAAACAGACTTGCAAAGTCTACTACTGCTTGGTACTACAAATTGTGAAATGCAGAATTACAAAGAATAAGGAAGCTGTTAAAATCTGTGAAGGGAAGTCAAAAGAGTAAATTGTTGCAGTAGGCTCAAAACTGGTTAAAACCAGAATATTAGAGGCACAAGCCATATGCATATCACTTCTAAGAAAATTTTAGAAAGTTGAGAAAATCGGGATAAATATCAAAGCAGGAGAAGGTAGTAAAAATCCAGAAGTCTGTTTTTAAATACTAAAGATGTATGCAAATGAGGAAGATAGAAGGGATCATAATCTTTAGCAGGTTTTAGCACGCCAAATATGAGCTCAAAAAACAACTTTTGAAAGAACTAAATCCAGATAAAACATCCTAAAATATTTTTAAATTTTTAAACACATAAAGAGTCCTACAAAAAGACCATAGAAAAAGTAGAACATTTAAGCAGAAGTATGCTGAGTAGATAATGCCAAAGAAAGTCTTTTTATAGTCTATGCTCTCACATAAGTGCCTATTCCAAAAATTCTTCATTTGCAAGGAAAATATCAGTGATCCATCCCAAGCTGAAATACTGGTAGAAGAATTTATGAATTAAGTTGACAAAATAGTGATTTTTCAGTAACAGATCATACTTGGGATATAGTTTAAAGGGAAATCAAAGTTTAAACAGCTGATCTGTTGCTTATAATAAAGAACTGAATTAGTTAGTATTGGAATAAAATACATTGTGAAGGTTCAATACAGCTCTTCTAAATAAAAATATTTCCTTCAAAATTATAGGGGTCTTCTGAAAGAATGAATAACTATAGTGATAAATCAGATTTGCATGTCAACCACTCGGAATGCCAAAAGGTGTCTCGTAGGTTCAACAATAAACACTTAAGAAACCTAGGCATAGGGTGATGGCAAAGGTCCTCACATGGTTGGAAAACAGAAACAGAAAGCAAAGGGGCTCGTTTTCACAGAGCCAGAAATGTCAAATGGGAAGTTATGAGTTATAGTCACCAATTGATACAGAAAACTGGATAAACAATGAAGGATGTAGCTTGATGATGATCCCAACATATTCACAATAACAGAAACAATGGTTGCTTTCAACAAACAGAGAAACTTCAAGACGCCATGATGGGCTGATGAAATTCATCATAGACAAATCAAAAAGTTATTTGTGTATGGAAAAAACCCAATTTCAACTTTACAAATACATCTAAAGGCTCTGGCCAATCAGGAACATCAATAAAATGATCAACAGAAATTTTTAAAAAAAAAAACTAAAATCAAACAAACCAAAACCATGTTTGGTTAGAAAGAAAGGGAAAATAAGTCAGATATGATTATGATTATGTAGAAACCTATGCTGCACTTTCCTGTTAAATGCTCTAATATAGTGTTCTCACGTCAAAAAGGGTACACTGAAAATGTGAAGTTTTACAGGAGAATGACAGTGATTATCAAGGTAAGACTTGTTTCTGCACAAGAAGTGACAAGACAGGACCCTTCAGGCTGAAAAAGACACAGCAGGGTGAGGGGTACATGGCTCAAATGCACACAGTCATGAGCAGAACATGTAGAGCAAATAACGACCTTGCTCTCTCCCTATAAAGAGCTGGAGTGCATAAAAATTGGTGTACATTTAAAGGAAAAGTGAAATTTTTGAAGATCATAAAATGCAAAGCATTTCTACTCTCTAGGAAAGCCTCTGACCAGAGGCCACGGGATGTTGGGACAGTATTCCAGGAAATGCCATTACATTTTTGCCATGTTCTGGAGATCCACTGCTGGCCTTTGTCACACAGAAGACTTTGTCAGAAATGGTCTGAACCGATTTGGTCTCTGCCGTGTTTCCCATGTAACACTGAGACAATTCACTAATGACAAACTGAATGCAATCTGCAGCTGTAGTCTCCACGAGTGTGTTGTTTTTTTTTCTTTGCACATTTAATGTACTCAGAAAAAAGACAGCACTAGATATGGTGCTGACATATTTGACTAAATACGTAAGAAATGGCTGGAACAACATTTCCTGTCAATTTGCACAATGAGCAAAATGTATTTAATGAAAATCTCTTTCCGTAGATCTTTCTAATCGTTCGGGTATTGCCCAATCTGTTCAAAAGGGCTGATAGCATCAGGCAGATTTCCAGCTGTGCCTTATCTGAAACCAGGAAATAATGCATAAGCTTGCTCATGGAATAATGAACCAGCAATTAACAGAATCAAGAGACTTTCCAAGCGGATCCTGTCTCTCCCCACATATCAGTGGTGCACTTCAAACTGGTACCCTCCAGTTTCTCTGGGGCAGCCTTTAGTGCGTTGGTTCAGAACTGCTGTGCTTCTGACGGGGTGTGGAGCRCTAAAGAGCACAACTTTTAACCTGGTGTCCTCCAAAACAGACTTAGTTCATGTGCACAATAACTATGGGAGCTGATTCAATTCACAGTAAATAGAAATGTTGTAGTGATCCACTCTGTAACATCTCCATCACACTGTACCGTGAACAAAAACTCTCAAGAGATGTTTCCATAGATATAAAAGCTTCTGTAGAGGCAGTTAATACTGCTGAGAAAGGGTATCATAATGCACTAGCCATAAGGGAACGTGGAAAATAAAAGTTTTAATAGATGGTACTTAAGATACTCTTCAATGTATTGGCTCAAAAGAAAAAAATCCTAAGAATCTTTTATTTCATTTTTTTAAAACAATAATTGTCATGCAATAATTCTAAAAATAACTGAAGCAATTAATTAAAAAGTAATTATTTAAAGTATTATACAACTATGTTTCTACAGCTAGAAAAGATATATTACAAATAATCAAGAAAGCACACAACCTTGGGAAGTCGGCTGTCAGTAATTTAGAAGCTAACTCCATCATCCCTGATTTCTCCTCTTCATCTCAATTGTATAGTTTCTATTCTGTAAATCTCTCAGAATTTAAAAAAAAAAGGACCGAAGAAAAGGTTCTTAAACGTTTAGTTCTGTCTTAGAAATGTCGAACTTCCTTTTCAGTATGAAATACTGGAAGGGTGAGGAACAAAATAACTAATTTAACTGGGAGATTGTATCACTTACGTTGGGGTAACTGCTGATTCTGGTTGTTCTCTTGGGATTTAGTAGGTGTGCTGGAGGTGTCACAGAAAGAAAAAAAACCCGAGAGGATCACTGTATGAAATAATTCTGAAAACATTGTTTCTTCTACAACTTCATCATAGTTTACTTTCTATTCCTGTTGCATTTTATGCTCTCACAACATTTTAGTTGATTTGACCCTTTTGATACCATACCACATTGTAATAAAGAGAGATGCATTCCACGGTGAGGAAATGACAAAACTGTGGCAGCTTCACATACCAGTTGTTAAAATGTAGTTGATGAAACATTCTGTTTGTTGTTTGGGAGCTTAGCTACTTCATCAAGCATTCTGCTTATTTCCCCTCATTACTGGAATTATGCCTTTCAGCTACGGAGACCAAAAACATTAATATATGATTTAGGCAACAAGAATATTAAAAGTGTGTGTGAGTGAAATACCGACTAGGCTAAAAAGAAAATGGGACAATGCTGAGCATCCACATTCCCCTGGAACCTCATACAGATCTCAAACACTGTTTTAAGGATACATGTTCAAAACAAAGAATAAGGCCCACTTTTATTTTTTTTTTTTTAATATTAGCGGAAGCTGTACATAGGCTTTTCACCTGGAAAATAAATAAATAAAAAAAAAATTATGCATTTTTCAGTCTCTTGAATGACACAAAGGATTAAATTTTAATTTAGAATTTCTGATCTTTAGTTTGTGTTACACACCAGTTTAACCATGATATATTGGGGTGTTTTGCTGACTTGTTGACTGCAACACCCCCAAACCTAAAAGAAAACAACACACACATGCACACACCCCCCAAACCCCCAAAAAGCAACAAACACATTTCAAAGCGTCTGGGAGTGTCTTTCCATGATGAACACAAAGAAGACCATGTGTCTGAATATATGGGTACATAATGAACATTATTAATATAGGATTGAACTGCAAGAATAAGAAAATTTAATGTGACTTAAAATAACCCCTTCACCCCAAGCAATCGTAAAAAATGTGGTTGACTTTTCAAATTGAAAGTAAAATTTTTTTTTAAACTTTGAATGGATAATTTCACTTTTTCTGATTATTTTCCTTTTTATTTCTGAAAGATAAAGACTAAATTAGGTGATTTCTGTCTCATTGACTTTTGCATTTTATAGTAATAAACCAGTCTCAACACCGCCAAGCAATAACTTAAAAAAAAAAATTCTTTAGCATTTAAATTTTCAAAGCTTGGATTAGTAAAATGAATCAGAATTGTCATCACTGCTCCTGCTAAAGGTAATGGTAAACAAAACTCCCACGATCCTTAATGAGATAAAATTAGGTCAATGCTGGGAGTTTCCATTCCCATGAAGCAAAAAAAGCACAACACTACCAATATTTTTGCTGTAAATCCAAAGCAGATAAAAGGAACCTGCTATGCTTTTCCTGGTATGTTCAGGCATAGAAAAGCGGACGTGGTTGGGCCAGGAAAAATACCACCTTTTTCACAAGCAGCAGGCAGAAACTGTGGAATGGTGATGGTCCAAGGAATGCACAGATCCTCCTATAATTTCAGACCTTGATGAAAGAAAAATACACAAGTCTGGCAAAGCRGCAAAATATATGATTTTGTTTTAGCTGTTCCATGTGTGTGGTTATGATTAAATATACAGATGGAGAACACAATGTTAGAACATGATGAGTGAAGGTGAGCTTTAATTAGGGTTAAAAAATGGAGATGATCTGGCAAGTATACAATATTACAAGAGCATCAATTTAATAATTTAATACATTGCAGTTGTACCCAGAAAGCTGTCCTTGCCCTAAAGAGCACTGTCCAACAAATACATACAGGAATACCTGTGTGTATATATATATATATATATATATATATATATATATATATATATACACACAAACACACATGCACATATGTGCAATTTCTTTTTTGCTTCTAAATAATAATAGCATTTTCTCTTGCTACTGTTAACTCTGAATTTCTTACAGGCTTCATCATCGAAATTTGTCTGGAAAACAGACTCAGAAAATGTAAATTTTTAAGATTAACATCAGTTTAGGAAACAGCATGAAGAAAGTTATGGTAGAGATGGACAAACAGATAGAAAACAGTGTTACACTGCCAGAGAGGAAGCTGGGGATGAGGAAATAGAGCATAAATCAGACAAGCAGGGAGTATCACAGCTGTGAATGACCTTAAAAATAAGGAAAAGTGATCTGAATTGAAATTGCTATGAAATTGGGAGCCCAAAAGATGGATTTGAGGAATGGAGATGATATTACTGAAGAGGTAGTAAAAGTAAATGAGATTAGTACTGAAAGTTGTAGTACCACAGTTTTGATTGACAGGTGAGGATGGTGCTATTCCATCACTATGAGAAAAAAAATAGAATTTGGAATGGTAAAGTAGAAAATTAAATTCTGGATGGATAGACAGACTTTAGGAAACCAGATGCTGTAAAGGTTATGAGGGTAAAAAAGCCTGAAAGGATGGGGATAAATTGGTTCTGGAAATATAATTTTCAGATCACTACATAGCTTGCGAATGTATCCAGTAATCAGACTTAGTGTTACAAAGATAGATTGCACAAGTAAGGCTTACTGTGTTGTTGTATCTCCTTTGATTTTCTGGGAAGAAGAAGCAGCTTAAAACCTATCCCAGGATAAATATCCTTCTTTCAAATTGCACCTRGATATCCTAAGAAACAAAGCTTATTCACAGGCTTGCTGCCTACCTTCCCTCTGAAAACCTTTTCAATAAATCACCTAAATCCAACTATGTAAGTCTAGTTGCATCAGAAACATCAAGCCTGAGAAAATCAGCTTCTGAGTAGAAAAAAAAAAAAAAGATCAAGTTTGTATCCCTGCAGARTGAGGAACTGTTTGAGTTCTCATTCATCAGCTGGTCAACCAAACAGCATATATATTCATTTCAATAAATTAGCTCAGCAGTGGCCTGAAAGAAGTCACCAAGTCCTTTTCTATCCATCTGAGGATTCGGATACCTGAGAAGGTCAAGGTGCTGTGGAAGAACACAGGGAGCAGAGTCTGGAGCTAGAAGCAATTGCTATTGAGGGGAAAAGAAAAGCAAAGGAGGGGGGAAAAAAAAACACCTATTAGATATAAACCCTTAGAAAGAGAGCATCATGAATTGTAATATTCACAAAACAACTTCTTCCTTTAGAAGATTCTCCCTTTGAGGTGTGTGTAAAARAGAAAACAGAGAAAAATATCTGTTAATCTCTTTATGAGCTTTTTTTCATTTTCCGGTGATGAAGGCTTAGATCAATTACAGATCCGTCAGTTCAGGTTAACTCACCCTGCATCCAGCACACCTCTRTTGTGCACTTCTACTGCTTCAAGTTTCTCTTTGCCTTGAATGTTTCATGCACTACATGAGACAAGATTCCTGTCTAGATACTTATGGTATGCATAGCCTAAAAATTCCAGTCCCCTCGTGCTCACTCTGAGAACCTATGTAGAAGGCAGGTCCAGTCCCACCATCCTCATTCCCCCAGTACCCCCCTGCTGTTCTTTGTTCACCTATTAAAGTAGCCTATAAGTAGTAAATAGCTGTTAGGCATAAGTGAAGGCAAATCTTAGAAGCTAAGAAAGGGTGTTATTCTACAAGCTGGGGTGACACTGCCAAAATACCCAGATATGCTGATTATGCTCTTCTGTAAAAGGCCTCTGTAAAGTTCAGTAACCTATCTGATTAGTTAAAGCAAATTTTGACAAACATTCCTTTACATCATACAGAGGCTAAAGCAGCTTCAACTTCCTGTTCCAGAAAAAGGAACAGCAAAATCCATATAACTACTTTTTTTTTTTTTTTTAATTTATAAAATACAGTCTTTGCAACAAATTGAATTTTAATTTACTTGCAACATTAATTGGTGTTCCRTGGTAACAGTTTAAATACAAAATATGTGCAGAATCACACATTTATATGCTCAATCCTCAATACATACATTATTCAGTGACTAGGAGCAAAATCCACCGCGGAGTAATGAATTAGCAATCCAAAAATAAGGAATCAATGCAGTTAAAATGACTGAACATATACTTAATGACATTCTCATGATCCAGATCTGGTATTTTGAGAAATAGAAAAATTCTATAAATTTCTTGATGAAGTTTAAGACATTTACAGGTCAATAAGTGACGAGTGCACTTCCACCTGAGTTAAGCAGATACTTTTTTCAAGTTAGAAATAAAGATTGGTGTTGTGGAATGAACTTCGTTTCAGTTCAACAGCTGCGTATTTACACTAAAACAAGCATTCTGCATTCTCACTGATTTTACTGAGACTTGGCAAAATAAGCTCTGATTTACACTTAGATCCTAATGAAGTTAAYCAGATATTGTTATTACTGTGGCTGGAATGCACAAAGATATTCTTTCATGTTCCCAAAATCCCCTCCCACACTATGCGCTAACACAGCACTCAACTTGGTATTTTGGAGGTCTTCCTTGGTGGTGGGGAAAGTATTTACAGGTAGAAGGAGCATAATGAAGATAAGGCTGGAACTCTTTTAGCCCTCATGTGTTACACATTTTGGGAGGTGTTATAAGGGGATAGGATTAACATTCACATCACTGCAGGCTTCAGGAATCACACGTCTTTAAAGGTTTTATGACATCTCTTGGGCTTCCCAGCTATCATGGAAAATTTCTGTGCAGATGTGTCCTACATCAATCTTGAAAGAATAAAGCAGATTTATTTCCTATTCTAGGTAAGGGACCTGGATCAACAATTTTCCTCGGTTTTCTAGCAGTTTACTTGCTCAATATTTATATTAACCCTGTTTTACTCTATCAGCTGGGCTGTAGAACAAGTCTCCTCTACACTGTCGTTTTTCAATAATACTTTACACTTTATAAATTTGGTGTTCATCTCTTAGTGAATGAAGCCTGCAGTTTCCATCCTGAGTTAACTCTGCATCCATTCTTAAATCCACCTAATTCTGAAATATATTCCCAGTCATAAAAATGGAGCTGAGAAAAAAAAAAAAAATCCTGTCTAGTCAGATCATGCTGTTCACGAGAACTTGAGGGCTGGGATTTTGGAAAGCTTTTAGTAGTTTCTGAACCACAGAAAACAGATCAGTTTCCACACATTACATCTTCTTGTGTCTGACTTTTGTGAGATGATGATGTGACGATGCCCAGCGATACGGTTTCATAGTTTCTGGCTGACACCTAGATTTGCAAGGACATGAGCTAAGATTTAGTTAGTGTCAGCTCTAGCTGATAGCAGTGATAATGCACATGTTAGCACTTCTGGGCTAGATATGGTGCCTTGCCATAAAAACTGGCGCCTTGGTATTCATTTGAAGTTATGTAGAGCTATCACCAAACTAGAGCTTAGTGCTCTTTTCCCTTCTCTGCTGTGCTGTTCTCTTCATCCATGCAACGCACCAGAGTCTCACCTCCTTCTGGTGCCTTCTTGTGCTGATAAGAACACTGAGTAAACAGGATAAATATTTTGATGTCTGAAACCCAAATTCTGAGGCTCAGGGTCTGGTGCAATCAAATCCTCGCTCCAGGAGAATGGCTCATATTTGACAGGGCTTCACCTAGCCCAGGAGGTGTGCAGGATGACAAAAGAAGAATTTTCTGTGTTCATAAAACAGCTTCATTGTTCTTAAATATTTGTTCTTACATATTCAAATGTTTCATTTTTGTATCATAACTGAAGTTATTATATTGAAATTTTAACAKATTTCTTTTTTTGCATACCCTGGTCAGCAATTCACATTTATTTAAAGCTGTGATGCATCACATGCAAATGGCTGTTAAAATTGTTATCCAAAGCRCAGAATTTTGCCACTAACAAAATCATTATTTTTTCAATTTTTTTTAGACTGTATTCCAATAATATATTCTAGCATTACGAAGAGCAAAGGACTCATRGAGTACTATAACCAGGCTTATGTATACAATGTTATACAAATTCCCTGAATTAATCCATAGTTATCCAACATTTCAAGATACCATGTATGGTACACAAGGCATTGCAGCTTGAATCCATCTCATATTGTTGTTACTTTGGATTTGTATCCTCCTCCTCATATGCTGCATAAATTTAATTCAAGATTTCTCTGTTACAATCAACAGTCTAAACACGAGTCTTTTGAGGTAAAGAATCTACATTTTACTCTCCAAGAAAATTTATTTGCAAGGATTCACTGATGTTATAAAATGAGACCAAGAGCAGAATTTGTCCTTCTGTCTGAGAATTTTTAAAAGCTAAAACTCTGTGATTTTAATCAAAGAGCAAAATTATTAATGAAGGTCTTACCCATTTGATCTTTGTAAGGAACTGGGGCTTTAAGTCTTAAGTGTCTGAAACTACAAAAGCTCCAAGGAAATTAAACTACTGTGAAGAAACATGGTGAAAAGAGCTTTCTCTGGGGTTTGGGTGTTTTTTGCCTTTTTTTTCCTTGCCCCAAAAAAGTGTCTACTGATTTAAAGAGCTTTCTGAATATTTATCAGCTTAATCTTGGCTTATAAGGGGAAAATTAGACTCCAAGGGTCAGCTTCCACATTCAGCTACATCAGTTCATCCCAATTTAAGTCAGAGATTGTTCATAACCTATCTGAAATTAAAAAGTTAAAYTTATACAATGGGGTTCAAAGAATGGGTGCAATACACAAAGGATGGAGGACAGGATCTAGGAAACAATAAAAGAATTAATCAATTTAAAAGAATAAAAAGCTAAATGGACTTATCCATTAAGTGAATAAAACTCTACTGGGAGATATCAATGTGAATGCTGATGTCAGACCACCACATCCTCATATCTTTGCACTCAAAACCAGGAATTACTCAGAAACCCCTACCCATTCCTTTTTTAAAGAACTGCATTATTGCAATTATAACAAAATAAAACCACAGACTTAAATCCATCAGTAAATAGAAAAAATTAATACTTCCTACAGTGCATGACCAACAGGGCCATTTTGGGAAGGGACAGGAAGTGAAGAAAAAGAGAAATGGAGGAAYTACATTTGTTTGTCAAATTCATTAATTCTGTTCCCCAAAGGCACATTACTACTTTTAATTGCAATTACAGACACACCTATGCTGGCATGGTCCACAACCTTTAATTTCAGTGTTTCCAAATTTCCCCTGTCTGTAAATTTTCAATTTTTATAACGACAAGATGACATAAGGGCTTCATGTTTGGTTGTTCCACACAGACGAGGGTTTAGACTTCARATATAAACCTTGCTTTAGGCTTAACTGATGAAAATTGTAGTGCTGCCTGTGGGTTTTTGTAAAGAATTCCTATCTGCCACAATTTAGGAAGTTTAAATTCCGAGTGCATCAACTCYTGTTGTCAATAAAATAGCAATGAGCAACTGAAAAGATCCCACATAGTAGCACCTACATATTTTTTAACATTCATGTCAAATACATTGYGGTGAAAACCATATCCATACACCAAATAGTAACTTCAGAGGTACAGAAAGATCCTACAATTGCTATTGCTGTAGCCATCAACAAACAGTCTTGGGGGATGATTGTGAAAAGAAATAGTTATGCTAGTAAGGAGTAATGTCTACACTACTTGGTAGAAAAGAGAAAAAGGGTAAAATTCATTCTTTTAAGAATCATTGAATCATGAAACTGGGCCGTCAGAACGGAATGACTTGGTTCTAATGACTGACTAAATGTTTTCATGCAAAACACAAGCATTTTGCTATTAGCAGACAAACATGTTTGTAAATACTTTTAATAGTTAATTGGTTTTAAAAATACCGGTGATAAGTAACCTGTTTTATGCCCCTTGTTTCAAAAGTAACCAATGTCACAGATGCAAAAGCTTCTTTTTCTCCTCTCTCATGCTTTCATTTTTGTGTTCACTAAGGTAATGACAGATACACACAGGGATGATTTGTAATTAAATTAAAATCAGCAACAAAAGGTGTGTAAAATGCATTTACTCCAGAACAATAAACAAGTACATGATTAATTGCTCGCAATATGCCTACCTTTGATGTGTGAAAATAAAGATGATGCAGCACCTGATCACCTTTGAATCAATTCAACAGCCACCTGGTAGAAAAGCACATCATTTACTGACAATTTAGACAGGTTCCATGAAAGAATTTCCGGGATCTCTGCTGGAAATGCACCAGAACAGAAAAACTTACATCCATTTAATTCTTCCTCCTCTACTACAATGACTTAAAGTAATTCCCACAGAAATAAAATATCCCCCAAACATCTATAATTCAAACTATGTGGTAGGGCAAAATCTAGAATACATAACTACACATTTTTAGACACCCTGATAACAGAGAAATATAATCACCATTTGCACAGTGTATATTTTTTATCATGATTTATCATAATTTCCTATGAATTCACAGAATTATACTCACACAATCTGCAAAGAAATAAAATATAGGAGAGCCCCTTAGTAGTGGCATCTAATTTYGTTCATGGGCATTGTGTTTTGAATCTCTGAGCACCCTTCTGTATTGCACTGTAGCGYAGTAATACTTATTAAATACACTGAGTACACAATCATATACACAATGAAAATAAAGAGGAAAAGATGTGGTAACAACAAATACCATTCCTCCCATGTGCAAAATTCTATTACCCTGCTTGCAAGTTCAAGAGTGTGAAAGTTCAGTCTACTTATTTTTTCAGTATCTGTAATATTTCTTGAGGAAACTTGGATTACTGTTGATTTTCTTTGTTTTATGGGAGAAGCAGTTCCATTTTAGTGGTGAGTGATGATAATGCAGATTATCTGAAAGCTTGTTTAGGTTTAATTCTTTRTGGTATTCACCTAAAATGTGTTACTGTCAAAGCAATCATTTACACTGGGTTTCAGCAGGGTTGCAAGTCAAAATCTATATTCAATAGGTTTGGGAAAATACTTTTTTCCCACACAAATCTTGCAGATATATCTACGATGCCAGAAACTTGAGATTTTGTGATGTGAACAACTGAATGTGAAGCAATGTAACAGTGCAATTCAGCGTAAATTGAATAAACTAGGTTTTCTAGCAGTRCTAAAATATTTACACCCCATCCCCACACTCGTCTGTACTCTCTCTTTACATCTCACACACAGAGATATGTCACCCTTTTTTAAGTGGMTGTAGAGAATAAAGAAGAATGGGGAAGTTAAGTGACTAGCTTCTAATTTTGTTTTCTTCTAGTAGCTGTGAGCTGTTCACAGTTTAATAATGAAAAKATAAACATGCAAATGTTCATATAATAGGATTTCACCTTCAATCCTGCACAATGTCACGGGATTCAGGAACTATTTGTATTTGTAGCTTTTATCATGATTTCACAAATTCAGGAAAAATGTACGTTTGTATAAATAGACGTAATATTAAAAGCCAACCAAACAAAGCCAACCACATTTYGCTAAATATGAAAATACTTAAGATATGAAGACTAGCAAAAGTAGCAATCCTTTCATTCCTGAGCAGAACACGAGAAGCTCAGTCAAATGCAGGGAGATAACTCACACTATGACTACAGGCAACTGGTGATGCTAATATCTGCTTAGCTCCTTGGAGATTGGTTGCATTCATTTCCTATCAGATGACCACTCGAGTTTCACAGGCTGCTCTACAGCTCTTTTTTACAATAGGGAGCATTCTGCCCAAGCCCTGGCAAGTTGTCATTGATTGTTTCAAACGTTCTGTATTCAGCTATTCACGGAGTGATTCACTGGCTTTTCAGACTGTAAGCCAGCCTAGTGTGTCAAATATGCTTCTGAAGATAAAGGCATTTGTAAATGTAAAGGCATCTGTAAACGCAAAAGGTGCTTAGCTGTGTATGCAGCCTTTACAAAGCACAGGCAGCCAGCGTGGTGAGACTGCTCCTGGTGAGAAAGGATATAATTCAGCATCGCTTTTCCTCTCTCTGAATTCAGATTGCAAAATAAAGATTTAGTAGACTCCCACATAATGAAGTTAGGAACTTTAACAATACATCAGCCCTGGCCTACCACTATTTCTCTATTTTCTGCACCACAGAAATGTTAGCATTGTGTCTCCCAAGGAGCTATGATCCCTTTACAGTGTGAAAAGTGTATAAATACAGGGGCTGGGAGGCCTCAGTGGGCAAGCCTACTGGCAACAAAACAATAAACACTCTGCCATATATTTACAGACACAAAACCCTGGCTTACATTTGAATTAATTTACTGAGAAAAAAAAGAAAAGAAYCAAAGGTTTGAGTGGAGGAAAAGGGCAGAGAGACCCTGACATTTCAAYATTTAATTACTCCCCAAAACTTCCCTTAAATCATGATTCCATTACCTTCTCACTTYTTTCTTCTATTTCCAGATCTCTTACCCACAACTCTATTCCTTTTAAAAACAGAGAAGGAAAATCATAAAATCGTGAAGGTTGGAAAAGATCTCTAAGGTCATGGACACCAGCCATTAACCCAGCACCACCMTGTTCACCAGTAAACCAAGTGCCACATCCACACACCTTTTGAACACTTCCAGGGATGGCGAGTCCACCTCTTCCATGGGCAGCTTGTTCCAACACCTGACCATCCTTTCAGTGAGCAAATTTTCCCTRATATCCAACCTACACCTCTTCTGGCACAACTTGAGGCCGTTTCCTCTCATCCTGTCGCTCATTACCTGGAAGACTGATCCTCACCTCACTATAATCATGGAATCATTTAGGCTGCAAAAGAGTTTTGAGACCGTCGAGTCCAACCCTTAACCGAGCACTGCCAAGTCCATCACTAAACCATGTCCCTCAGTTCCACACCTACATTGTCTTTTAAATACAGCYAGGGTTGTTGACTCCACYACTGCCCCGGGCATCCTGTTCCAATGCTCCACAATCCTTTTGGTAAAGAAATTTTTTTTTGCTATCCAATCTAAACCTCTCCTAGGCACAGCCTGAGGCTGTTTCCTCTCATCTTATYGCTGATTACCCGGGAGAAGAGACCAACCCCCACACGGCTACACCCTCCTTTCAGGGAGTTAGAGAGAGTGATAAGRTCTCCCCTGAGCCTCCTTTACTTCAGTCTAAACCCTCCAGCTCCCTCAGCCTCAAAATTTGTGCTCCAGACCCTTTTTTCCCTCAAGTAGTTCAACTTGAAAAATTAGTTCCTCTTCCTTTAGGATTAATGAAGGCAAAGTGAGTATGCACTGTGGGAGGTCTCCTAGTGAAGAAGGAGCACGAATATGCCCAAAGCAACTGTAAGTTTAAATAAAACATGGTGTTAGCATGTTAGCTGTTTTTCTCACTGACTTGTGAAGTTGTGTGGTGTACTGTAACTCAGAAAGCTCCAMAGTGATCTTTCACAGCTTTATGAGTCTCCCCAAATCTTATAAGTTACGTGTGAAATAGCAGATCGTATGGAGTTGAGAAAAATGAGTGCAACAGGCAAGGGACCAAAAGGTGCACAAGGCATATTTTAAGCTTGGTGGTACATCTTAAGGAAAAAACAAAAGTAATTAAAAAAAAAAAAAAGTGGTGCTGGGAGAACATATACAATATATATATGTGTAAGTACACCCGAAATAGAAATCTCACAAACCAGAAGAACAAGTTGTAGAATTGTTGCATACTCCAAAAAAAGACAGAAACCCCTTTACATAGGAAATCATTAAATTGAAAGATCAAGAAACAGCACAAGCACAAAACACTCCACAGAGGGAATTCAAGGCAAGTAATAGTCGATGTGTACAAACGATGTGGCACAATGGATTCTGYCTACAGTGAAGAACTTTGTTATACCTACGCCTACTTCCCAACTTCCCTGGAAAAATCAATGCCTTTCTGCAGTATGTGATTGGATTATATAGAAATGGCAAGCACTTGCTGAGCCAAATGGGTAATGCCAATGAGACTCCAGTTTATTTTGACACACCACCCAATTATACCAGTGAAGAAACGGGCACAAAATTTGTAATCATAAAAAAAACCAAAAAACTTTGGGGAATGAAAAAATGCACATTACAGTCATATTGGCAGTGCTAGCAGATGGCATGAAATTGCCACCATATGTGATTCCGAAGCGTAAAACAGTGCCGAAGGAACAGCTGCCTGCTGGAATAATTGCTAGGTGTCAACACCAGGATGGATGGCTAAAGACTTAATGAAGGATTGGCTGAACGTTGTTTGCAGTAGGTGACCAGGTGTGCTATTAAGAAAAAGGAGAAATGCTTGTCCTAGACACATTCAAAGGGAACCTACCACTAGCAAAGAGTAATATCAGGGAAGTTAATATTGTTCTCTGGTCATAGTGGAAGGAGAGCATTCACAGCTGCAGGTGGCTCAATGTATTAGCAAACAAGCCCTTTAAAGACCACTTGAAGCCTGTTCAAAATGGCTCTAGAGAGGTGATCGTGCTATAATTCCCACAGAAAATAACGTAGTCAGAMACAATAATGGAGCAGGTATATCCAGAAGTTGTAGTTCAAAGTTTTAAGAAACTCCATATATCATTTTCCATGTTGGAATCAAAGACAATTTGTTTGAGCTCAAAGAAGTTGAGAGCAGGGAAAACTCTGAAAATGGACAAGAAAGTGTACATGAGCAGGAGAGAGAATTGATAGAAATGAAGAGGGCTGAAACATGTAATAAACATTTTGTGTTTATAACCTTCTATTTTGAGTGGGAAGAGGATGTGGTCTCCTATTCAAACTTGTCATCTTTCCCGGTCAATGTCGTAGGTGACTCTGATGGTCAGTCTCAACATCCCAACTGCAACTACACCAAGAGGGAGGTCGGAGCTGGCTTGCAGAACCACTGTGTATCRTGGACTAGGACCAGCCACATGTCTGGGGAAGGGACAACACTGTGTCTTCTCCAGCAGCTCTAATTTTGTATGAACTGGTGACATTCAGCTGAAAAMAACTGCATTACCTGAGCACCGCTGCCCTTCGGATTGAAGACAACAGCACAGACCACTTAAGAGGCAATTAACCCACAGCTCATACACCAGCTCACTTTTCTCAACAYGGCCTCATTTTTTCTGTTTCCTAAAAAGAAAAAAAAAAACCAAACAAACCAAAGAACAATGACAACAGCAACAAACCCCAAAACAAAACAAAACAAAAAATCCCAAGCCTCCTCAAAAACCGAAAAAGCCCCCACAAACAACAACCAACCAACCAATTCCAGTCATATAAAATGTCTGTGCACACAGGGATAGAAAAATTCCATCAGGAAATATTTTTATGAATTTGTCATGTGTCCTCCTGAATTTTGGTGTACTATTCATGCCCATTTTTTTTTCTCCCTGAGTACACGGTTAAACTAGTGACTAGGWGACTTTGAAATGTCTTGGGTTTTAAATTAACAATGGGATGCACATAAGAATACAATTTAATGCTACTTCTGTATAAATATATCTAGAGAGGTAGTTATAAACTCACAGGAGTCCTTACAAAACTTCAAAGCCTACTCACACTATTGAGTTCCTTTTTCCTCTTGCCAGATTCAGAGGCAGATCAGTTTAAACATCCTGTTATGATAGTAGGCATTCCTTCATGAAAAGCTTCAGCATGAAGAAGTGCCTAACAAGAACATAATCGAGTCTGTATAAAGAGATCAACTGCTCCCTGCCATGCTTAATGTAGTCTACATTTTGTTAATGATAGTTTCTCCCAGAAGCATCTAAAATTTCTGAATTTAAACACAATTGCATTGGAAATTTTAAGACCTGAGGAGATTGACACAGTTCTTGTTCGTTTCTGTTGGAGTAGCACTGGGAGCTGGTTCCTTGTTGCTGCTTATAGAGCGCCCATTTTTTAAGAGTGTGCTTTAAAAGAGTGTTTTGGATCCTGAAGAGTTTTAAATTGATTAACTGGGTATTTGTGTCTTTACTACTTCCCAGTAGCTATACTAATTTAGGACTAAATTTTTCTTGAACTGACTTACTTCATCCTGAGCTGCATCCTTCATCAGCACAAGACTTCTCTTGGTACTTAAATCAGCAGAGTCTGTGCCCAGACTGAGTAGACTGATACGAAGACATCTTAGTGTCACCTTTGCTTACATACGGTTTTGGTGTGATTCTTACTTCTTGACATCACATCCCAAACTCAGTCTGTATTATTTTAAAATTAGTTCTTAGATCTAAAATTCAAAATAAAGTGGCACAATCATTTAGTCTTGTGGCAAACAAGTTCAGCTTTTGCACATCTTGAAAAATATGAAGTTGCTATATTAAAGTTAATTTAAATTTATCTTCAATATGGCTCATATTTATCACTTTTTATGACATATCTATGTGAAAAAAGGGTACCTTGGCTTCTTAAATATTGCAAAGGAAAGATGTTTAAATTTACAGCTCCCACAGAAGCTTTAATTCTATTCCCCTATGTGCATACTTTTTAACAAGACCTTTCAGTACATGATCACATGCAGCACTTAGGGGGAAAACAGACTGCTAGTTACTGCACATTGTTAGATTTATTGGGAGTGGGCTGGGAATAAGTGTTGCTTAGAAGGTGGCAAGTACCAGTTGTTTAAACAGGTAAAGCAATACCCCATTTCTGGCTTCCTGAGAAATGATCTCCCCTTTAGGATCAATTTTCTATTAAAATAAATAATTCTACTGAAGTCAAATTTCAGGCAAGATAAACAGGTTCTTGGCTTGCCTCCTCTATCTGTGGAATATACGGAGGATATAAAAATTACCTCTTCCAAACAAAAGATATTTCAGCACACTAGCAAGACAAAAAGCACTGCAGCCCAACCTCTGAAGGTTACATCTACAAATATTGTCAGCCCCAGCCCTAACTCTGTATTTTTGTTTGCCCAAAAGAGATACTCTATTAATTATAAAGAGTTTAGTTTGTCTCTGACAGAATTGGTAGGACAAATACTTAATAGAAAGATTCCTTAAGAGCAATGTGAGAGCACCATGAGATAGAGTGTGATGTGTGTGTCTGACAAAAGAATGAAAGTAGTAACTACTGACAGTGGGATACTACTAGTATTCCTAATTTATTTCCTCACACTTCTATGTGTAGCTAGCATTCTAGGGCCAAAGTTTCACTTTTCTTGTGTTAAAATACTTATGAGTGAGAAAAACTTTCACCCCTCCAAAACTGTACTCACTTAGACCTCCACTTCGCTTACAGTGGTTTATGCAAAAGGAAATGTCTTGTTTCCAGTCTACACAAAATACATTGCAACTGACTCTCACTGGGCCAGTTAAATAGCCAAGAAGTGAATTAGCATAGAGACAAAGGATGTCCCTGAACATGAAGTTAATAACAGATTTTTGTCGGAATAAATAAGCATATGGTAGATCAGAATAACAGAGGCTTCAGTGTTGTATCACAGTAGACATGTGCAATTCAAGGAGATTCCTAACAGACTTAGCAATGAATGAAGACTTTTCCTCAGAGAAAATACTATAGCCAAGATCTCAGTGTTCTTTCACAAAGAAATCATTTATGCCAATTAAAAACATGAATCAGAAGATACATGTCTTTGTTGTTTCAAAACTAAACATCAAAACATTTCATCTGAGAATGATGAAATGAAATGCTCCAATTCCTAGAGAAAAAAAAGCCATAAATAATTTTTTTTTTTTTAAGATTGAACATTTGAACAGATTCAGGACAAATGATTTTCCTTAATATTTTTTTTTCGCCAATAATTTATCCCCAAATACTGCTTAATTTTAGCCATAAGCATTACAGACCCTGCTGATCCCTCCAGCTTGGTTGGTGAGGAGTATCAAAAACAGCAGCTGTAGCTACAGGGTTTGGTTCAGTTTATTCCAAACCACAGGAAGAAATCCACAAAGCCAGGGTAAAATAAGTCAGATGGTGGTTCCTGCTCTGCCACTGTGGGAGCCTAGACCTGCAGGCTTCACAGTTTCCCCCATAATCCATCTGGTCTGCAGGAACAAGCCCCAGGTGTTGTGAAATGGAAAGTGTGTCCACGTGGAGAATGAGCCTCTGTTGGAAGGCACAGTGTTGTAGCCCAGATTTACAGCAATAGGTGTGTGTGGACTGAAAGCAGGGAAAATAAATGCTTTATGATCCCAACTTGGGACTGTGCAGCAGAAGAGAGGAAAAGCTAGAAGGCAAATTGCAGGAGATGGTCTTTGAGCAGATACCGTAGCATCTTCGGGAAGGTAGCAGATCCCAACTGAGGTAAGCAGCTACAGCCTGCAGGGATGAACTGTGCAGCAGTCTGAGCTTTCAGGAGCCAGGGATTGCACTTGGGGAAGGGAGAGGAAAGAATTGAAGCATGCTGCCTCCTCTGTGTGACAGGCTTGATGCAGACCTGGAGGCTGCTATCAACAGCAGCAGCCATGCCATCTAAATTTGGAAAGCCTTGTTGAAACGGGACAGTACCTTGAGTTCTTGCAGAGCTCTAAACTCTGGGAGTCAGTTCTGTGTTTGCCACAATAGAGCTTGTACTTTATGACCTTGAGATCTAGCTGTAAGGCTCCCAGAAATATCAGAAGTAGATAAATATATTACTTCTCAGTATTGCAGATGTTGTTTTTCTGTCAATTGTCACAGAGCTATTTTCTCAGAAAACACACTGAAGTGTCAGTGCTGTCTGCAAACCTCAGTGAAAACATCAGTCACTCTAATTAAAGAGCATCCAGAATTTTTTTTTCCCTTGTAAGCTGTTGACCATCAAAGAATGTGTTGGAAAAAGACCACGGCCTGTTGTTGGGATGATGCTGTTAAAAAACTGAAACCTGGCAGATATTGACATTTTATGCTTTGGGCAGAAGTTATTGTTCCAAATTCATCCTCATATGAAATACTTATGCACACAGCTAAAGAAGAAACAAGAACCTCAGGACAGTATTAACAAGACAATATGGAAGAAAGAGTTAAAGGGAAGCTGTTCTCAAAGAGAAGATCCCGCTGAGAATTTGCTTCAGAGAACATGTTRCCAAAATATCCATAGTAGAAAGAGCCAATATTTGGAATACAGTTAAATACTTACCACTCTATGCTTTGCTCTCCATCTCCAGATTTTTAGTTCCTGGTGACAGTGGCACTTGGATGTTGTCTCTTCCTCACTTACRCTACTGGAGCGAATCGAAGCTTGGTCTTTTCCACCATCTGCTGAGCATGTGTTATCTAACAAAATCTTGGTGAATATCTGGGAATGACAGCACTGAAATGATATTTATACAGAAAAGAAAATCTCTGGTTCTAGCAACAAGACAATATAATAATAACGATGACCTTCAACGGCTAATGGCCCAAGCTAAAGGGTCAGAATTTTGGAGAAAGCATGAATATAACATTATCCCATTTGGCTAAAGTCTGTAAGTGTCAAAATAAGAGGCAATGTCATTCCTGTTATAGCAAATCTAAATCCAACYGAGCAAGCTAAATGTCTTTCAAACACCCAAATCAGTGGAACATACAAATGGGATAATTAGATGTTGTTAGCTTTTCTTGATCCACTTGTTTGAAGGAYGATTTCTCTAAAATGCTTGCATCAGTCATCCACCTTCCCTTCTTCACATTTTTTCCCAGACTAGGTAAATTATATGATTTAGGACAGAAACACACCGAAATAAAAAGTATGAGAGAGGYAAAAGGCCTTGTTCTTTAGAAGCAAATTAGTGACAGATTCAACACTGACTACAGAAGTCATTGCTTACAACCACCCATAAATCATTGCACATGTATGTTGCTTTATTCAGAACAAAGAGGTGGGATGATGAGGAGAGACATAAACAGGTGAAAAAACAAAGCAATATTTTAAGAATTCCTAAGCTCTTAGTTTAGATTTCAGCCTTAGTTATCAGTAATACTTCTAGATCAAAAAGTCAAATAGCTTAGATATGAATTTCCAACAATTTTGCCTGTTTACCCAGAATTGCAAGGAATAATATATAGGTACCTCTATATATCAGKTATTTTTGTAGCTAATAATTTTTTATGTTCATTCTGTTTAAAAAAGTCGGGCTCCAGAATGAGTTATAGCCCTCTATTAGAGAACAAAACAGCAATGTAACACTTAATGRTGTCCAATAATTTCATTATCCTTTGTTCTTAAGTCATACAGAATCTTAAGCTAAAATCTCCCAGTAGGACTCCACCAAATTTTTCTGATTAAATTTGCTTATCCTACCTTTTGAGAGAAATTTTTAGGTAGACAAGGGTATTCATACRAACTTTTAAGCTAAAAGCAGAGAGCAACAGATAAAAATAACTTCTTCAGTCTCTGTTCTTTGCATYACTTAAAGCTCCATTGGCTTTTGCTCCTCAAAGCTTGATATTTTACACAAAAATGTTCCCTTGGTCCTCACTTTAGCGTTTAAGTCATCTCAAGTTTCATCTTCAGAGAAGAGAAATAAGCAGGCCTATTTTTGCAATTTACCTCCACCACTCCCCAGTAAAAGGGGAGACTGACTTTGAATGTCATCACCACTTTTTATGGGATGGCCRTGCTTTTTAATTACGTTCCCTGCTTCTGCTAATATTGGAGTTAATCCTACTGGATCATACTGTGTTATTTCCATTGATTACAATGGACTTTGGATACAGCTGACTGAGAAAAATAAATAGTGGGGTTTGGCCAGCATGATGAATTATTATGTTCTAGAAAATCCCATGCAGAAAAAGATATCSGCTAACACAGAATCATCACTTTGCAACCCAACAGAACAGAAAAGCAGGGCAACCAAAGAAAGAGACTGCAAACAAGAACAAGGGAACAGCAAGTGTGAGAGAGAAAATAAACAGAGAGACAGAAGAATTTAAACCCTGCAGTGTTTCAAAGGGACAAAACAGGGAGATGAATTTGTCTCATACAGTTGCCAACTGATCCTCTTGGTGGGAAAGGGAGGCCATTTCTTACTAAATTTAGTGAAGAAAGTTACAAGGCAAAAATAAACTATAAATACACCCGTTTAGGAACTTACAAGGTCAGTGAAGATGATCTTGAAAGAGAACTAAATTATTAAAAACCAGCTAAATTTTCTTAACATATACATGTGTGCATATGTATCGGCAAGGGTTAGTCCAAATTTAAACCAGAGGAATTTTTTCCATGATTTTCTTTTTTTTAAATACTAAACTGCTTCAGCAAGAGCAATAGTTAGAAAATGTTAATATTATCAAGAGATGCAGAATAAAGATTAAAATTAATCTGACCTTCCTACTTGGGATTTTACACTAGTTTGGAGATGTATTTCACAGCTTTACATGTCTGAGAATCTCACATACAGCAGTGGTCGCATATTCTCCTTCTCCTGTGCATCAGAAATAATACAGCAAGGTTAAGAAACTATAACAAGTATTCAGTGAAATTACCTTGTGCATACAAAACAGTGAATACTTGTATCTCAGAATGCTGATGGAACTCGGAATGATCACAGCTTTCTCTTTCTATAAATCTAATGGAGCTGAGTCTGCTCCCATCTTACTGATAATAGTCCAGTGGGGATTTTTCCACAGGGATGAGGGAGGGCAAAGAATGCCAATAAAAACATGCGTAAAAATACAACTACTGAAATACTCTACCTCTGTGTTGTGGTTTAAACCCAGCCAGTAACCCCACACAGCCACTTGCTCATTCCCCCTCACACTGCCCCCCATGGGATGGGGGAGAGAATCAGAGGGTAAAAGTGAGAAAAACTCGTGGGTTGAAATAAAGACAGTTTAAGAGGCAAAGCAAAACTTGCACACACAAGCAAAGCAAAACAAAGAATCCTTTTACCACTTCCTATAGTTGGGCAGGTGTTCAGCCATCCCCCAGGGCAGCAGGGCCACACCAGGGGTCATGGTGACATGAGAAGACAAATGCCATCGCTCCAAAATGTCCACCCCGTCCTTCTTCTTCCCCCCAGTTTATGTACTGAGCATGACACCACATGGTCTGGAATATCCCTGTGGTAAGGTGGGGTCAGCAGTCCCAGCTGTGTCTCTTCCCACCTTGTTGAGCAGCCCCAACTCACTCCTTGGTGGGTTGCTACTAGAAGCAGGAAAGGCCTTGGCCCTSTGTAAGCCCTGCTCAGCAATAACACAAACATCTCCGTGTGATCAATCCTGTTTCGAGCACAAATCCAAAACACAGCCCTACCCTTACCTGCCACTGTGAAGAAAATTAACTCTTCCCTGGCCAAAACCAGCACACCACACAAAGGACAGCTTGGCGTCTATAATGAGGTACAAAAAGTCGCGGGATCTCCCATTAATGAGATGAATTGGCCATGGACTGGATCCACCCGGGAATTTCCGGTGCTTGACAAGAGGGCTGAAAGAAAATGCATTTTCCATCACAGTGCAAGAGGGTGGGTGACCTGCCTTGTCACCCTGATCACCACATTGCTGATTTGTATGGCTAATGGCCATTTCTCTCCAACATCAGCACTGAAAGAAAATTGCAAGCCTCCAATTAATTAGATAGAGCACAAAGTGCTGGTTCATCTGCTGCAGAAGCAGCTCCTTTTGAAGGTTATCACCTTGATTTCTAAGGCTTTGACCTATGACCAGTATTTGCCTCTACTGCTTACAAAGAATGCTTAAATTACACACTTGAAAATAATTCCTCTGAAGCATGGCTATCCAGTCCTACACGTTCTACAGGAATACAGAGTCTAGAAATAATCTCTCAGTACCCAAACTTGACAGCAATCTGCTGAATATTATGTCAGATCTGTCTACACAAACTGTTATCAGGTTATGGGTACATATATTCTTAACTTTTGTTCCTTGTCATGTAAAGTTATCTTTTTAGTGATGTAAGGAAATGCTGACATTCTTTTTCAAAATTCATTTCCTATAACACAACACCGCAAGGCAGCCTAGTCACAGACATAAACTGCTCTGCCTAAATGTGTACCACACACAATAAAATGTTCTGAGTTCAGTGTATGGATTAATCTGGCGGTTCTGGGCCAAGAGACGGGTAGGCTTTCAAACACTCCTTACTTCAGCATTGCTTCTCAACAAGTGTGAGCCATCAGTGTGATGGCTATTGTGGCTCAGCCACAGGCATCTACCTTCCCTTATTCACTGTGTCTGCATATGAGTTGCCTGGTCTGGCTTTATAACTAAATTTATAGGTCTGGGTCCTTGCATTGCTGTGCTTAGTCTAACAATGCCCACGTTTCTTGTTAGTCTGGATGTAAATAATTTCTTTCTCAACACCTAAATTGGATACATTTAGAAGCCATTCACCTTGAATAATGATTTAGTTAAGCAGAAAAGAAAGTATCACTATGTAATTGTGTCGGTAAAGTGAATGAATATCCCTCTACAAGAGTAGAGAATAATGAAACTGCATCCAAAATGAAGTAGAATGAAATTTTCTGTTCATATACGATAGTACCAATGCATATTAGAAATCCTCATAATAATTCCTTAACGGATTCTTTGCAGTAATAAGTAGATTTCCCTAAATGATACCTGCTTATGTGACATTTCAAGCACACAAATCTGAAGTGCTGGACCTTGAATCAATCCACCTAGGGCCCCACCCTACTCTCAGGTGCCTAACAGTGGATGCCTCAGGTAGAATATGAGAGAATGTAAGGAAAAAAGGCAGTAGAATGTGGACACATGGGCAAGCACATAGCAGTATTTTCTCAGAGTTCTTCAGCCTCCAATGACCCATGAATCTGATACTCAAAGCCCAGTTGGTCGAATCACTGTACCAACCAAATCAGCAAAAGCCAGTTAGGGAGAGTTGTAGCAAACAGAGACAGACCTGTAGAAAGTCTTATTTTTTACTAACATTTGGAGAGGTCCCTAAGAGTCACTGTGTAAACTTTTCAAACACCACCACCTTGAGATTCAGCTGTGGTCAGGTAGGATGTTAGGAATACTAGGAACATGGAAAACCAGTGGATATAACTGTAACATTTTATAAACACAGTGTGCACACACTCTTTTGAGTGTTAAATACTAGTCTAGTCAGCCCATCTCCGAAAGGATCCAGTAAAATAAAATGTACAAATAATTAAATAGGTATAAAACTTAAAATATTATCAGTGATTATATTATTATATTATATATTATAGTATTATATATTATATATTAAATATTTATTAATTAAATTAAAATTCAATTTAAAAATTAACTATATTAAATATTATATTATAAGACAGGTGATCGTCCAGAAGAGTTGCCTTTTTTAAATAACAAAAGTAAAGGTTTTAAACTGGAACACCTCTCCTGTATGTCTCTTAATAATGACTGTAAATGTAAAAGAAYTTTAGCTCTTCAAGTAGACAGAGTTAAAACAGTCAGAGAAAACCCACATCCTCAAGAGTGATGACTYTGTTCTTTCACGGCTTCTTAAATTCATATATAACTTATCTTCATTACTAAGCATTCAGTATTGTTCACTGTCAGGCAGAAGGCATAATTTCTGGTGGGCTTGAGGTATAAATGCCATACATAAATGGCTTTACATTAAAAAAATATTTTAAAAGTTTAAAAAAAAGATGAATTTTTGGTTTTCTATGAAGTAACTTATAAGATAGAAATTTCACAGCAGGTTGTGCACATCGTTCTTGTAAACTAAATGGGACAATGCTGATATGCCTGTGGAGGTTTTTTTCCTAATATGTGTGTTTCACACCTGTGACAACTTTGTGAAAAAAAAAAAGACAAAAAGTAAGCTCAGTTTTCCTGTTGAACTCCAGCCTTCTTTATCCCACCTTGAAAAAATCTGTAACAATTTTCAATCAGTTTGAAGCCCAGGACTGCAGAGACCTTCGACCAATGAAGTAGAAGACTGCTGGAGAAATATGATTTCAGACCATTTTTAGGATAAAAGATGAAATACAGACAAAATGTACTCAGTAACATCTTGTGCTGCACAGTCCTTGTAGAAATTTGATCTTCAGAGTCACCTATATTGCTGGGGGATTCAGTCAAAAGAAGTTTAATTGTTGGCATACAAGCAATGGAGTCATAGTGGAAGGCAGTTGGGTAGGTGGTATTTGGTAGCTCATTACAAGGCAGGTGATGGTCCAGAAGAGTTGCCTTTTTTAAATAACAAAAGTAAAGCTTTTAAACTGGAACACCTCTCCTGTGAAGACTGGCTCAGAGAGTTGAGGTTGTTCAACCCTGAGAAGTCTCCAGAGAGATCTTACTGCAGCTTTTCAATATACAAAGAATTTATTGGAAAGACAGAAGCAGCTTTTCTACCGGTGTCTGTAGTGATGGGACAAAGAGCAACAATTTTAAACCAAAAGAGGGTAGGAGTAGGTAGGATGTAAAGATCAATTATTTTATCATCAGGGTGGCAAGACACTGGAACAGGTTGTACAGAGAAGCTGCATAGGATCCATCATTGGATGTGTTCAAGATTAGGTTGGATGAGGCTTTGAGCAACTCTACTTAGTGAAAGATGCCCCTGCCTGTGGCGGGAGGTTAGAATAGATGATATCTAAAGGTCCCTTCTGACCCAAACCATTCTATGATTCTAAAGTAATATCAACCCACACAAATATTCAGTGATTCACAATTGCCTAGGCACCTGTACAAAATCGTCACTGAAAAAAAAAAAAAMCAACCAACCAAAAAAACAAACCAAACAAACTTGAAAGACAATCATTACTTTCACTAGTAGTTGCATACTAGGAGACCTTGTTTCCTAAGCAGTGTTTGTGCATGGGCAAGCCTAATGATTCCTTCTTTGAAAATACCTAGTCAGCAAAATASCAGGGCTTTGCAGGGCTTTGTGGATCAGGATGGCCATATTGAAGTTYGTAATTTAAACAGTGTTTCTCTTTTGATTACAGAGAAACAAAGACGAAATTAAAACTAAAGTGCGTTTTATCCTGTCTGATGACAATCAAGGGGGAAAAATAACATCTTAGTTTTCAACATTATCTAATGYGGGGAAGTACAATGGAAATTGAACAGATGCCTTCCTTCTACTGTTGGTTTTTTCAAATAGCTATTTCTATAGTTCTGTAAGAAGAACATGACAATCTAGCTTTCTAATTAAAAAAAAAAACCAACAAAACAACAAACAGGTTTACTTGAGGGATTAGTCACAGGGTACTTTTTACTTGTGACACCAGCTTTAAGATGCTGCATTACAAACAAGTAGCATGCAGCAGTTACTTTGAATCCCTTARGATTTTTAATGAAATCTGACAAAATCCCACAGTAAACATGTTTTATCAAAAGGAACAGAGTGGGTTTATCAAAAGATATTATGACATTTCAGAGACAGAGTGGTACATGATTCTTCCCAATATCAATTTTAGTGACATGCATAACCAGATATGTAAGCAGACCACCATCATGGACTCCAAAAGAGCAAGAGATGGATGTAAGAGACTAACGTTAGGTGTGCAAGACTGCCATTCAGACCTCAGACATTTGAAATCAGGAACCCAAGCTTCCATCAGCTTAATTTTAGCCAAATGTCCAATGCTTAGGAAAGAAAATGCAATTTGGGTGGCCAAGTCCACCTGGTTTTAGGCTCTAGTTTAGTACATGAATGGTTGAATATGGCTGTTTCTCCACTCACTGCAGAAGGAGGAATAGATAGGTACAAAGGATCAGAAGAGCTCTTTGAGCTCAGTCTGTCATGGCTGAGGACAGCAATGCAATGGAACAACCATTTTAAAGACTCCCCGAAGAACCTGCACCACCATACCCAATTCAGTGTGAGTAACTTATGATTAACATGATTATGAGTACCTTAACAGCTTATGATACCTTGACACACACTTTAAAATTTTAATAAAGGCCACAAGTTCACAACTATAATTTGTCATAAAAGGGCAGCAAAAGTCAACTGCACTGCCAGAGAACATGCTCCTTTCACTAATTGGGGATTTTTTGCATAAAACTTGCAGAGGACCCTAAGCACCCATGTTACGGAGGAGGACAGCCTTTCCTTGCCTCAGTCCCCAYCAACCTGGTGCAACAGATAAAGCCCGACTCCTGAACTGGGCAATTCTGCTCAGGTAATATGAATTTGACCAGTGTTCTAGATGTTTCATAGCATTTACAAGCAAGTATTAAAAAAAAAAACCACACACCAAAGAACTATTGCAGTACAGTAAAATACTTGTTTTGTAATAGAACAGCATCCAGAACACAGCCTCAAAAAAATTTCTAATAGTTGTCTAGAAAATTGCCCTGTCAAAATCTACTCCCTCTGTGCCACTTCGACAGCAGGAAGACCTGGATACCTAACAGAAGTATTTCTGGCATGGAAAGCCTAGCACCAGCTGACAGAAAGGACATACACAYACATAACACCAACACACAGGCTTTGCCAAGGGACAAACAGGGCCTAATCAGAGCATGCTGCTCTCCAATAACTCTTGGCTGCAGAGCGTCCCCCTCGCTTCCACCACAGTTTAGCACAATTTAGAGATGTGATTGAGCTGTTAAAACTTATCCAGAAACCTTCATCCAGGGATTACCACTGTAAAAAAAACAAACCAACCCCAAACTGTCCTGAAGTCAATCTTCTTATATGTAACTATGGAAAAGGGACAGCACAAGGGTGATGTAAAAATCACTGATTTGTAGCACAGCCAGGAGAAGGAATTGGTAAGTAAAAGGATTTTGCTTCTGAGAAATTTTTGGACCTTCCAAGGACACACAGTGAGAATGGATTGGTTATGCTGGAAAGGTAAAAAAAAAATTGCAGAAATCATGAGATTCATCACATACTTGCATTTAGTTGAGTCACCTTTAATTTAAACTACAATGATTTATTTTAAAAAAAGGTATTATTTCCCTCACACATCCCAGTGCACAGGAATTTACATGTTTCTCAAGTTACACATGCGAATTCCTACATCTCACAGCGATACTGCTCCCCATAAATTCAAATAGATTATTATCCTCAGCTGATACATCAGACGAAGCATTTCAAACCATATCAGACAAGTGTAAAAATTCACAGAGATTAATGGATCTAAGATTCAAAACAAGAAGTGTACCTTTGAATAAAATATATTTGCAGTTTTCTCTATGAAGATTAGTTAATTTATTAGGCATATGTACGAGCTGATACATTTTCTGAAAAATTTATTGCCGTTTCTAACTAGCACAACCTTTCCTTTTTAATCAGTTCTTCCCCACTCATATTGAATCAAGGTTGGAAAGAAAACTGCTCCTTAACGAGGGTGTGATACCTAATGTCACAGCATACTAGTTCAGGAATGTACTTTGTTCTGGTTAGGCTTGCTGGATGCATAATTCAAATTCTTTTCTAATTTTATAGAAGGAGATGGTTACTTTAGAGTAACACAATATTCTGTTTCTCTCAAGTTTGCTACCAGAGCTTGGCCATAAATATACAGGAGCCAGCAGCAGGCATTTCCATGCTCAAACTTCATTGCAACTTTTTGGTTTTGACACAATGCTTTATTCTAATGGGCTTTTATCCCCTGAATACATTTTAATTAAACAATAAATAACTACCAACAGAACATGGATAATTACTGTAGGTACGTTAGAAATGAAAATCTTCTGCTAGAAGTGTCTCCAAATCAATGAAAACATTCATTATTAAAGTGCACCTTATTGGGGATTTCAATTGCTCACACATGCCTTTAATCAGTGGCAATGCAACAGTTAGTAATGGAATCTCTGTGTCTAAGAAACTTAAGTCACAAAGACAATTTAAAGACTTTGGGTTACATGAAAATTTACCCTTCTTTTTTATATAAAGTCTTCTGGCTTCTTCCTTTGTTACAGTCCTTTCAGAGACAATGTTGCTGCTTCAAATCCATTTACCACTGCTGAAGAAAGCAAACCCATCCATTATTCTTTTTACCATACAGCACAAGCTTAGAAAAGCAAAACATCCTCCACTTCCAGCCTCTTTAGAGTCAGAAAAGTGTATCCATTTTGCGATTTGTGGATCATTGTAACTTTACTCAACAATATAAAAAACATTTTTGGGTCCATCTGTTTGGGGCTTTTTTTATCTTCACAGTTCAACACAATGTTCTTTGGCACCACTAGAGTTGTTTATGGAGTTTTTCTTCTTTCAATAAAAAGATGACCCACACTTAATTCATCTCTTAGCTCTTTTACTCGGAACTGCCTAAATCTGAGAATCTATTTCTTCCCTTCTGCCCTTCCTTTTCCTGGCCAAGGAGCATGCAGCTGATATTAACCAATGGTTTCTTCCCTGTCCACATGGCCTTGGCATTTGACACTGCTAACCTAGCTCTCCCTGGACTCTAGAACAAAGTGTTCTGAGGCCARTCTTTAGTATGTTGCTCATCTTTTGGAGGGCAGCACCTTGCCATGCTGCCTGAGAAGGCATTTTTTGATGCCATGGAAATGTGGGTCAGAGTTCTTCACTGCTTAGGAAAGGTTTCACACCTAGTTCATTCAACAGGGAGGGAAAAATTACATATGAGCCCCATGGGCAACAAGAAAATTGTACAGTCTGTGTAGGCTGTTCTGCTGGGGACAGATCTGGTCTTCAAATAAGTAATGAAGGTGAACATCATGGTCAATGTCAAAGGCTTTTAAATTCAGCTTTATGTAAAGATCTCAAGATCCCACTAATGCTTCCCTAGTAGAAATAGACAGGACTCTTCCATGTCAGATTTCTTCAAGCATTTTCAACCCAGGTGAGTAGCACAAATATGTCCAACTCAGCATTAAAGCCTTCTTGTGTTTGGAAAGGATTTTCTTTCGAGAAATTGATTCTCAATACGGACATAAAATATAACGCAACTTTCGTTTGACACCAGTAGAAGTTTTTTCAAAGGAAAGACTGCTATGTAAGACTTTTAGGAAGCACATGACACTTCAGAAAAAAAATAAGTTACATAGTTAAAACTCCAGATTTTCTCTGAATAATAGACTCAAAGGAAAATGTTCAACCAAATTAAAACAGAGGATGACAAGTTTTCTAGGGAATGTCTCATTTATTCTTCTCTTCACGATCTGTTTCCCTTCAGTGGGATATCTTCACCACAAATAGAAGTACATCTTAGTTCACCTTCAGCTATTAAATTTGACTTTTACAGTCCCTGGCATCTCTCCATCCTGTTGAAATCACCGCACAAGTCTTAGGCTAAAAACTCTTTCTTTAAATATTTATTTTGGTTCTATTCCTTTCAACAACCTCAACCAGAAACAGAATAGAAATGGTGAAACTATATTTCATATAGTGGAAATTAGGCAATGCATTAAGAACAGCTCTCTGAGTAGGTGATAATGGATTCCCATCATAGCTCTCAAAATTAGTCATCAAGTCACAATCTGAGGTCAAATAAAGAGCTTTTCAAAGAAAATGAGCATGAACTGGCAATTAATACATTTAGACTGGAAATCTGAGAGTTTATTATTATAAGAATAGTGAGAATTTGAAGCATTTTCCTAAGCAATACTAATGAAGTYAACAATCCACCTATTACTGAGGTAAAACTTGATTTCTGGAATTAGATTGGTCATAATAACAAGAATTGATTTCCCGGATTTGATGATCCAGAGGATCACTCTCAATGTTTATTTTTCTAAAAGCTGATTTATTTATTATGATTCTACAGATTTTCCCGAAATATTCCAGCAAAGGTGATGAGATGGGAAGACAGCTGAATCCCACTTTAAAATATAGAGAAAAAGAAATGAGTAAGAGGTCATTTTAAGCCTTTTTTAGKTGACATTTCTGACTGCTGCATAAAGTCTTATATGAAAAGAGAACCCATGATTTYCCAAACCCAGAAAGCACTGCTCAATATTTTTTTTATGAAAGATTAGATTTCCAAATTCTTATGCAGAATTAATTATAGCCCCTTATTATTTATAGAATATAATTTCTAAAATCAACATGAGCCTAATGTTGAACACCAAATGGTATTTTTGCAAAGTAGTCCAACTACGCTGCCAGTAACCAGTTGCGTGTCTTTTAATTAGTTCTCATGATCAATTTTAATTAAAATGAATAATTCAAATATTATGCATTACAATCTCAAACATTAATCTTCTCAAGAAAGGTAAAGAAACTTAAAAGGCTATGATTTMAAACACAGTCTCCAAATTTGAGTTTATAAGATTGTGTGTATAAGACAAAGGATCCACAATTTGGATTGCCCTCTTATGTGACCTTTTTCTGTGCAGAAGTTGCTTGGACAAGAAAAAATGCCCATAGGGAGACCAGAAAAAATTAAGTGCTCAGAAATTCATCATCGGGTTTCCRTAATCATAAGACACAAAAAATAATCAAAGATTAGACAAAAAACACTTTGAAAACTTGGTTTAAGCAAATATTTTATACTGTTGTAACCTTCAGGAGGCCTGGAGCTGCTGTGTGTTACAGAAAAAAGGTTCAAAATAGATATCAATTAGCAAGAAATAGATGACTGTAATTTAGAAAACTCTAATAGGAAAAAAAAAGCCAAAAAACCCACTTTACCTTGGAAACCRATAGAAAGCAGTTCACCTAGAAGAAATACAGCTACAGTGTGAAGTTATAGTTATAATACATAACAATCCTTCATATTACAATACTATCATATTTTTTTCCTGAAAATAAAATATAGAAAGTGACAGAAGAATTTTCTTGGGTTTTTTTCAGTGACAATGACACATTTTGAGTTTAAAATATACTGTGACTGTATTCAACAGTACAGTGTACCTAAACCTATTAAAAACACTTCAACATATATTTCACCCATAGCTCTTCTTCTGTTTTCTGTTACAATGATTTCTGTCCCTTGGGACATTTCTACAGTACACGAGAGGTGCAAGGGTAAACACAGATAAACTTAGAAAAATAAATGTATCAGATTGATCTTCAACTTCTCTAAACTGGTGAAYTTGTATTGACTCAGTGAGACGACTATCAACTCTGCTCTGTAGAAGCTGCTCACAGCAATCTTCCCCGGATTCAGAGATGAAGATGCTATATTTCAGAGACTTAAGTAGCCATATTCTCTTTGACCCCAAATGCATTCACCTCGTGGCAATCTCCAGCCTGATGTAATAGCTACAGAAGTTTCTGCAAGCAGAAATGTACATTATTGACATACTGGTTTTGCCTCAAGTTACGAAGCCAGTTCTTTTTGTGCTGGCCTCGCACAAGCTGAAAGGTGAAAAACTTATTTTACAAAAGCAGAGCAGAAGAGCTTGAAGTATTTACCTAAACAAAATGAAGAGCCAGAAGACACAGAGCTGCTGTCCCTAAATATGAAGGAGGAAAATAAGCTATTTCACCCTGGCAATGGTATTAGCAACACTGGCATTTAAACAAATACATGTGACCTGGCTGAGAATAAATTCAGGCTGGATATTGAAAAAAGGCTTCACAACACAAGCAAGACTCTAAAAGTACTTTCTGTTAGAAACAGTAAAAACAAAGGAAAAAAAAATTATCATTTTTCAGTTTTGGCAAACAAGATTAAAATATGACCTGACAGGTTTGGGACTGACAGCCCAAGATATCCTTGGCTATCTTGTACCCTGTAATCTTATGAGGCAAAAAAAAAAAAAAAAAAATATTAATCACTCCTACTTTCCAACTGGAATCAATTCTACCTTGGGCAGAAAATTACAAATAGCCCTTTTAAGTGTGAGTAATACTTGGTTCATGCTCCTCCAGCTGTTTACCACATATGACACCCTTCTCTGCAAGTCAGGAGAAATTTCTGTTGTTTATTACAGTGTAAATGAAAACGTTTGTTTCCACAAACCAGAGTTTTAGATCAACGCAAACTGAGTCCAGAGCAGTTGTGCACATGTGTATGTGTGTGTGCATGCACCAGTCAGTACAAAACTCGATGGAGGAAATTATCCCACTGTTCTSTGCCAGATCCACAGTGCTGCTGGCAGAGCAGACCATGGGAACTCCCCATCCGTTTCAGCTGCAGCATCCTCTGCTTCATCTTAACCTCAGCTGCCTCAGTTTACCTGGTTTGAGGCTATTTAAAGCTGCCTTTGCACCAACATTGTGGCACATACTTTACACACACTCACACACACAGAAGATCAATTAGGTTTGGAAAAGACCTCTGAGATCATCGAGCCCAACCTTTGACCGATCACCACCTTGTCAACCAGACCATGGGGCTGAGTGCCACATCCAGTCTTTCCTTAAACACCTCCAGGGGCGATGATGCCACCACCTCCTTGGGCAGCCCATTCCAGTGTTTTAACAACCATTTCAGTGAAGCAATTCCTCCCGATGTCCGACCTGAACCCCCACCTGCACAATTCGAGGCTATGTCCTCTCATCCTGTCACTGGCCGCCTGGGAGAAGTGGCCCCACCCTCATCTGGCTACAACCCCATTTCAGGTGCTTGTAAAGTTTCAGCTGCTGACTCTGCTGTTTTCTCACCTCCTTTACTCCTATCACCCTCAGCTTCATCCGTACAGCTTTGAAGCCYCAGTCTGTAAAAGAGGGATGACAAAATTACCCTGTTTTAAGGGGATTAGGAATTGCAATATCTAGACAGAGTTCAAGCCAAAGTAATTTATCATTTAAAGCTTATAAATGTAAGAGTGTTACCACAGCAGCTCTTTTTGTATGCTAGGGGAACATAATGTTAATAAGAAAAAATTAGTCAAATGTATAGCAAATATTAATTAATTGAATAGCAAACAACAAACATTCTATTTTGGCTGACAAATACTGTTGTTTGCCCAAGAAAATGGAGGTCTGTATGAGCACCAGTATTCCTTCAAATTCGAAAAAGATTGTTCAAATGCTCATTAAAAAAAATTAGAAGACATACTTATGAATAATTCTAATGAGTAATTAAATTTTGAAATTGTGTTCAGATGTATTTGCCAATTATTCGATCAAACTACAAACTCAATGCTTCACTAAAAAGAGCATTAAGACAGCGAATTCAAGGACTAAAACATGACAAAACCATCACATGTAAGCTGCTGACATAATCTGATTTCTAACCTCTTGACCAGAGTAAAGTTTGGCAAGTGATATATTCTGACATCTACAGAACTTTTATTATATTTATGCAGAGAATGAGTGATATGCAGTGAATGGTATTTTTATTCAGTTTATTTTCTTCTACTTCTTTAATTTCTTCTCTTTTCTTTTTCTTTTCTCTCTTTTTTTTTAATTTCTCTGCTAAGGATGTTGTGGCCTAATTCCTTACATACCCCATTTTGTTGAAGCATGGTTTCAACAGGATTTTGTATCTCTATATAGAATATTTTATCACCTTAAAGGGCTTCTCTTACTATTTTCTAAAAATCTACAGCATGTCTTTGAAGTGAGGAAGCTCTCTGCGAATATTTCACAGATGGGAAACTGAGTCATATATAAATATAACATTTAGGAAATCTAATTTGGGGTGTTAGCTTGATGACAAGATATATATTTTACATATCGGAGACGCTCCCATGCTTGAACAAAATTCTAAGTTGTCAGCAATCCTGACAATTAGGGTTCAGGATGGGTTTCTTTCCACTTAAATATGAGCTAGAGAGGACTGTACAGAAAGGAAACAGGCATCAAGAGGTCAGGTATCTCGTCCAAAATTAAAGAGTCAGGATAAGCATAACTCATGTGTGAACAGTATCTAGTTCTTTCCATCAGCAAAAAAAGGAATCAAAATACCAAAACTCGCATATAAACATCTAGGATTAGGTGGGTGAACCCAGACCAGAATTCCCATGTTTGACTCTTGACATTAAACATCTGAACGTTTCTATTAAATAGTGAGGTACATCTSATAGAGGGAGTTGTTCTCATAAATCTTTGTTTTCTCTCTTAACTTAAACAGCATCAGTGGCACTAGTCATTAGGAGGGACTGGTAAATTTAGAAATATATTTTAACGGCCCTTGTCATTCAGAAATTTAAACTTCTTTTGTTCAGTGGGAAATTGAAGCAGAGTTAAACACTTCTCCAAAAGCATAAGTTTGCCCAGTGAGATGTCAAGCCCTCTCATCTTCATGCTACAACTGAAGGGACAGCCAGTTCAGTGAGAGAAAACTTGCTCCCACATCTCCTAAAAACTCTAAAATGTCTTGTTCTCTGTTGGTTTTTTTTTTTACCTTATCAAAGACAAAATCATGCAAACCTTGGCTGCTGAACCTTTCAGAAGACAAACAAACACACTCATCCCCCTCGAGACTGTGATTCATTTCCAGTGAAAACCTTGTGGGGATGGTGAGGAAGTAAAGGAAAATAAAAGCCTTTTCTGGTTGTAAAGTAGAAAAGCAGTGTTCCATAAAAATCTCCAGCATCATCCACCTGCCACTGGGAATTTTACAAGCCAAGTAGATGATTGTTGCATTGGCTGGAAGTGAATCCCAGACCTYCCATATGGCAGTGCTAATTCAGCCACCAAACGACCAGCGGTGCAGGGAAAGGTCCTCTACCCCACAGAAGCACTACCAGAGACTTGTCTTTTCACCCAAGGTATTCTGCTTGCAGGATTGGATGCCCTTTSATTTATATTTCGAGTTTGTATTCCAAATGTACTCAAGCACCAAAAGTAAAGTTTGAAGATTWACGACATAGTGATCCATACAAATAGGTAACACAGTATTTTTCCTCCAGAGCTTACAAAGTTAAACAAGCAGGTCAAACATACAGCAGTGGAAAATCCAACATGAAAAGACTTTTTGAGGTAGGTACCTTAAGTAATCTCCTAATATTGCTGTTTTGCCACTTGTTTATACAATGCAGCTCTTTGATTCTTTAGATGTTTAGATAATCATAAAGCCAGTGATTCTGCCAAGTACAACTCTCTCATTACAGACATAGTGAAAAATAAAGTTCTTTTTTCTGCAACATAGCAGGAATCAGCTGAAGCCATGCAGTATAACACCAGGTAAGGCCACCTCAGGAGTGTGAGGTGAGAAGGGCTTGACAACAGCAGAGAGATGAAAGGATTTTTGGGAAAGCTCTGAAYGTTTCAGTCATGTACTTGGTGAGAACTGATCCCATTCCTCTATTCTCACTGCTGATTTCACGTTTTATAGCCTCTCCTGTCACACAGTTTAGCAGCAGTGCATCCTGCTTTCCATAGTGCTTAATGTGTCACCCTTCCTTGCATCTGCATTCTAATTTAATTTCCCTGAATAACCTCCCTTCTTCCCCCAGCCCTGTCTTTCTCACATCTTCCCCAATCACTGCTTTGAAGGAGGCTCAGCTATGAAGGCACAATTAGAAAAGAAGCAGGAGTCCTTTGTACAACCAAGCTTCTCTTCATTTTTCCTTCCTGCTCTGTTTCCTCAGGGGTACAGTAACATTATGGGCCTTCTCKTGGTGGAGGAACCTGGTGGCCTCCTATTCTCACACTGGGGTGGAGAGAGCTCAATCACTTGTCAGTGGCATAAATGTTTAATACTCATGCAGGCAGAACTGTCTCGTGGTGGCTTGCTAATTACCCACTGCAACAGGCTCTGGATCGGATGCCCTTAGATTATTCTCCTTTTTGGCTATGCTCTAAAAAATAATTACTCATCGTATTTTCAGAAAAATCCAACAATATGTTTTCACAGCAAAGGCTTTACTAGCAATGGGGAGGATACTAAAAATAGAATAAAARAGGCCAGTGGTTTCTTTGATTCACTGGCACTGTTTCCAGCTCTGCCATGTGTGACTGGAGTTCGTACAGGGAGCAGAAATCCACTGAAGAAGAGATCTTCCTCATATACAAAGCTGTGTATATTACTACTGTTGAATGAGCAATTAAGCACAATTTGCCGAAAATTAGCAGATATTTTTAATGAGAAAAGTCATTTTTGTCTAGGATTGCCATTTTACTGCCGCAGATTTGGTGCTATAGAATTCCAAAATATAACTCAGCACTGCAATTACACCGCTCACAGAGCACTGATGTGTGTCTCTAAAACACAGAATTTAAATAAGAATGACTGCATAATTTAATATCAGACAAGCTGAAACAGAAGATTATCCAAAAGGACAGCAGATAGATTTTTTTYCCAATCTCGAGATTTTACTTTACCAAAGCTGACTAAACATCTTGAATTTCAAAACATCACTATCACAAAGTGCATGGGTAACCAGTGAAGAGACAGTTTTGACCCATTTTTTGTTTAAATCAGTGAAATTTAAAGCTACAATGAAACATAACTAGAATATGAGAAAATTTACTAAGAGTGCAAGAAGGATAGAAGAACAGAAGGGGATTTGGACACTAAACTTACTGTCAATGTGTTTATGCAAGAGGCAATGCAGAGGCCAAAAGCAGAAACTGCCAGTATGGAAGAGGCTGACAAACTTTGCCTGCAGTTTTGAACCTTAACAATTAAAAMCAGCAACAGCATAGAAAGAACAGGGTACTAATGAATTCACATCTACAACGATAATAACTTGTGACATATGATTTGAAAATCAACATTATATTTTTTTTCCTGGCCCTTTGGTCACTAAAACCTGTAGACTTTCCAGTGACAGGAAACAGTCTATATAGTCTGTTGAGCTGTCATTTGAACATGACCATGAGATGGAACCTCCCATTGGTAAAAACAGCAACCGTGGTAGCCATGCCTGAAACTACTCARTGCTCCAAACCAGCAGGATAAATTGCTCAACAGCTCTGAGGTTTTGTTCTCAGCAAATTATATTTTTATTCTAGGAAAAAAGTGTCATCAGCTCTCTGAATTTCTCTCCCTCAGCAGATTTTCTTTGTATTTTCCCCATGCAGGAGCAATTTCTGTGCTGTTCTATCAGAAGTCAAGTACCTTATGACAAGTCATTTATAAACTTTCTTAGYACTTTCAGACTCGTTCCCTATTATTTTTTCTACAGCTTGAACAATCTCTACAGAATAGCAAATTAATATGGGGTATAACTGCTGTACCTGTGACTTGAATTTCCATGGGCAATTGCCAGCCTGGGCTGTCTCTGCAAAGCAAACGCACTTACATATCCATGGGCAGTTTAGACCAGGTAATTTCACCTGTTTCTCCAAAAGGTCTGCCTTTGGAGCATATGTYGATTGTGTGGACCAGTTTATATAGTGGCAAATGCAAGCTTTTGATAAGCTAGGGTACTATTATAATCAAACATTGCCCACATTTTAAATTACTACTATTTCTTATGCAAGGTATAATGTAGGATAATGCACGTAGCTTTAGAGCTCATTTTGAGTTTCAAAACAAGTTACAATGCAATCACCTATTAACCTTTTCATCTCATGGGTCTTTCTACCTAAAGTTAATATCCCTGACAGCTCCTTGTTTATTTTCAGATCCATGCACTGTTTGCCACCAGTGACCTTGCAAGCAGATCCACACCTTACAAAGTCCCTGACCTTGAAGTCATTAAAATCCAATCACACACTGGGCAGGCTTCCATATTCATTAGGACAGCAAGAAGATAGATTTGAACATGCCTCTGAAGTGACCAATACATTCATCAGCCAATTTCCATCTTCTTCAACAATTTCAGGTTGCTCAGGGATATTAGTAGATTAATTGATACAGAAAATCTTTTGCAAGAAAACAGTGGCAATGTTAAACAGATGCAATATGGTTCTAATTAAAAAGGCTATGATCAAACATAAGTCATAAATTATGGGYTATCCTATGAATATCCATATGAAGTTCCTACAACAGTTCTTTTTGCTGATGCTTTCRATGTAGGGGTCAGAGCATTTTTTCACAACACATTATAATGAAACTAGTATCTAAAAAAAAGAAAAGTCAAGTCTACAACTAAAGAAAACCTCATATAAGACCTTTTTTTTTGAAAATTAAGTCTATCACTGGAGTGTGCTAATTAACCCTATTATTATGTATCTTCCTCATGAACCCCTTTGGACAATTAAATTTCAATTCATAAATAAAGAGAGGATTAATGACAACCATAAAAAGAACAACAGAACCTGAAACAACCAAACTAAGACCTAAATGTAATATTTTTTCCATCCTATCTCGACATATACTTGCCTTGATCTACACAGATTGCTCTCACAGAAAAGCAAAATTTATGTGAATATGTTCTGAGGAAAAAAGTTTTTTTTCACATTGRGAATATGTAGGCATGATCTCTTCTAAATTTAAAGCGAGAAAGATTTAAAAAGGGTGGGATAAAGGAAGAAGTTTCAAATACATAAATAGCAAACCTCAAATGAATCACTACCTGTCAAACAGGTTGCTCAAAACTCTATGTTTGCTCTTCTCACAARTCACATTTACAGCAATACTGTTCAAAAGACTTACATTTACCTGGAAAAGGCCAGAGTTATATCAAAACATTTTCAAGGGGACTGAGCTTCAATACTTTGGTCAAAGGTCTCTTYGCACAGAAGGCAGCTGAGGGCAGGTTGCAAGCTCCTCTTGAATTTTTAAGCTTGTCACTTTATTGTGCATGGGGAACCCATYCATGTGAGTTTCCATCAAAGAACAGACAAGAAGCTTCAAACACCCAGGTTTCTTACTCCTTGTCTTAAAATTGTAAACAGCATTGTTAATTGGTTTTGCAACTTCATTGTAACAGCCATTTCAGGTTATTTTTTACTAGGATCTGTCTGAGGTACATCAGTGACAACAAATCAAACCAAGGACCCRTTGGAGAGAACTTTTGCTTCAGAAGGCTTTTGCCTGATTAACAGCTTTTGAGTAACATTTGAAACAAATCACCACTTTTTAGAGACCCCTCCATCTGTCTGATGGCAGAAATGACACGAGTCCTGCAGGGGGCTGACCCACAAAAATACTGTCTTTTTGCAATCACAGTCCAGCATACCACTTACACATAACTTCAATGAATACAAGGTTGTTAAAAAAAAAAAAAAAGACAGAAAGACTAAACAAATTCATGTAGAGACAAACAAGTTCAAGGACCAAAGATAATTCTAAAACTGGTTTCTTAAGGAGAGAGGAGAGGAGAGAAGAATGAAAGAAAAATCAATATTGCTTGAAAGTGCATTCCCCTAGACAGGAGAAGGGCTGTTGTCTTGAGAATATAGTATATAACAGGCAACTGGTTATTTCCCTATGTTTGTTCAAGACCATGTGATGAATGTCCCAAAGCAGCATCTGTAACTATAAAACCAGTATAATAGACTTTCCATACTATTGCACAGTAAACAACTGGATGGAGCACAATAGTGTCAGTATCCTTTGTGTAATGGTCAGGTATTTTTCATTTATACTGTCCTTTCATAACCTGTATTGTGCTCACACCGAGCCAAAGCTCAAAGGCTTTGGCACCCAGTTACACCATAAATTGAAATAATGAGAATGATTTTATATAGTTCTACAAAACGTGTCTAGGGTGTTGTGTTTGTAATGCGAACAATTTTGCAGCCAAGACTCTTTCTGTGGAGAAAACTAAGACCTTGAGCTTTCCTCTGCTTCTGGAGAAAGCGGGGATATTTATGGCAATAAATACAGTGTTTTGAAAGCAACTAATTTTAACAGGCCCATTAGTCTTTATTGAATTAATAKAAATAATTTTCTTTCAAGAAAATTAGGTTCAGGAGCAAAAAGTCAATTATCTGGCATTACCTTTGCACACAAGAGAGACATTTCAAATCATTACATCATATGTCCTACAAACTCAGTAAATTAAACACACCCCTGATATTTCAGGAGCACAGTAGCTGAGAAGGTGTCTAAAGCAGTAGATAATAATTTATTAATAGATTAAAGATAAGATTTTAAAACAATAATACTGCTTGATCACAAATCATACATGGTATAGCTTCTTGAATACCTGCTTTTAGGAATAAAATGGAAAACTTCAGCACYCTCTTTTCCACTGTTTAGAGAGGAAATTTCTCACTTTAATGTATRGAATTTTATTTTGTAAACTATTATCAGACGATCATAATATGGTTAACAGTAGTTATTACTTGAATGATGAAAACCAAATATAACTTGAAAAAAAATAAAGTCATATAGTCTGATGTAAAAATAAAAAACCACAACAGAAATGTACATTAAAATTTAGGAACTGTACATTCTTATATTCGATACTTTGTGTTTTCACAGCCTGAATTGTTTTCCATTGACATCAGCACTCTAACTGCATTTTTAAATACAGTTAACTTCACAAAGGAGTTGAGGATCACTTAAGATTTTGATTTGCTGAGGGGACAAGAGCCTACACAGCCTGTAGCGTTCAAATGGCTCTGTGACCTCCTCTGTATTGCTGAAAAAGTAAAACCAGGTTCTAAAGCTGTACCCCATGTCTAACCCATCCTACAGCAATGCAGTTTGGAATTATGGATGGGAAAAACATCAGGTGAACATGAGGCCATTCAAAAAAAGTCAATAAGGATRCATGGAAATAGTCAAACAGAGCATGAGGAGTGTCATCACTTACCTGCAGAGGAGGAGGTCTGAATTTGTCATCTTTTAATATCACCTCTAACATTTAAATAAATAYCTCCAATTATTTTAATGAAATTCCGCTTTTTCACGTCAATGATATAATTATTTGACTATGTGATTTAAAACAAATGGTTTTCTGTGTCACTGTTTGTCTAACTCTCACTTTGGTCTTGTTTTAGAACATTCCTACTCAGCTTCCAGATTTCTTCAACGGTTTCAAATGGCTTTCATCCCAAAGCCCTATTTGTTTAAGAGAGCACTGATCTCATATTTTCAGTGTGTTTTAAGTGGGCTTTACAATTAACTGAAAATATTTCACCAAATAACTTACTTTCATGCTACAATATTATGTTAAGAACCAATTCCCCAAAACTCATTTTCTTTAAACAAGGGTGAAAATGCACTTAGGCATGGATTTCCTGTTCATGGCCCCAGCTGTAACTTCAGATTTAATATAATTATTATTTCTGTGTTTACTAAGCCTCCAAAGTGCTTAGTACAGAGCTGGTAAGTGCTTAGAAAACTTGATAATAGAGCACAACTTAGGACTATAACAATACTTCCACTTAAAAGGCAGAATAGAACAAAGGTTTAATGTTTTCCAAGCCATAGATGAAGAAGGATGCTTAAAATAACTATGAACCTAGGAAGAAAAAAACGAAAACACTGACCTGACACAAAAAAAAAGAAGAGACACAAACCATACATTCCAGGAAACAGAGGATCAACTCAAGGGACAAAAAACAAAACAACAACAACAACAACAAAAACAACAAACAAAAAACCCCACAAAAAACAACAACAACAACAACAAATCACATCATCAGTAATTCTTTGTTATGGACACTTAATAATTTACTTATTTAGTTGTATCCCTGCATTCTTAAAAGGACTTGGTTATAGGGGTTGCACACAGCCCTGGGGTTTTTTTCCTCCTTTAGAATTCACAGGAATACACATTAAAGTCTTCGTGGACTRTATTTTTTTTCTTCAGACTAAGCTTGGGTATTAAATCTTTGTTCTAGAGAAAGGGGCATATTCCTCAGCTGCTTCAAAATTATTCAGCTGTAGAATTTACCACCCATTGACCAGCAGCCACAAAGCCTGCCATTCTCCTAGACCGCAGAGTAAAMATTTTTTTATAGAATCATAGAATCATTTAGGTTGGAAAAGACCTTTAAGATCAAAGTCAAACCATTAACCCATCACTGCCAAATTCATCCCTAAACCATGTCCACAAGTGCCAGACCTACATCTCTTTAAACACCTCCAGGGATGGTGAATTAACTACTTCCCTGGGCAGCCTGTTCCAATGCTTGACAATCCTTTTGGTGAAGAAATTTTACCTAATATTCAATCTAAACCTCCCCTGGTGCAACTTGAGGCCATTTTCAGTTATCCTATCATCTGTTACTTGCAAAAAGAGACCAACCCCCACCTCAATACAATCCTATTTTAGAAAGAAAAAATATCATAATCAAATGAGAAAAGACTCTGCAGTAGAAAGAGTACAAAGAAGTTAGCAATTTCAAAGTTAAATTTAACAAAAAGTGATCCCAGGAGCTCACAATAGCAGCAGCTAAAATGTRGGTGGTGATTTTTTTGGTGCGGCAGTGGGTAGTGATTGTTAGTGCACTTTATATTTAAATTAGCTCAAAGTGTACGACTGAATTACCTAGATGGTTAGATGGCATCTAAGCATCTCAAATAATTACAAGAAGGTATGGGATCTTCCATCTGACTAATGATCCCAAAACGTTTCCTCTAGAGGGAAGCTGGAGTGACATCGAGTAGGGGACAAATCACAACAATGAGAACAATCAGAAAGTTACTTTTGCTTCAGTCATAAATAATGTGAAAAACTTGATGCAGCTGCTCCACAAGGACTCTGTAATGCCAAGACAGAGAATTTTGATATCACTTTCCCCTACCTCATGCTGCAAAAAATGTTTGCCAAGATATGTCAAATCAGTACYGACATTTACAGATAAGCAACGTATCATGGAAGTTTGAGATGAACCTTGACASCAATAACACACGTAAAACAAAATTATAATAAAATAATAAAACATACATTTTCAAGATTTAAAATATCAAGTAATAGCGGGTGGGACAAGAGGGAGATATTATAGTGAGGAAGGTGCCAAAACTGATGATAAGGCAGAGTATTGTTTGGAATAAAAATATGTTGCCACAGCTAGAACMTGATAAAAATTTCCTACAAGATGGTAACTAGATCTTTGGATTTTTAAGGGCACAGTATTCCAGTGGAATAAGAAATGAAGAACTGTATCTCAAGTTTACAGGCCAGGAAAATGCTTCAACAGAAAGGAAATAAGACCTACACAAGTGTTTTGGACTAGAATCCTCAATATTTCATGAAGAAAATCCAGTGGTTACAAAAACATTGTTTAGACAGTGAAGAAGTGGATACAGTTTTATAGCCAGACATCCAAAYATGTAATAATTTGGTCCTGCAAACTRGAATTGCAACTGTGCTTCAAGTTTTCAATTTACTGTTCAAAATGTTCACAGGACATCCCACTCTGATAATTAAGCATCAGTTAAAATCTGCAGAAGGCAAAATTTAAAGATGCAAATAGGTAATTTTGGTTATTTCCCAAGGTGAAATTTAACACACAGCTCTCACGACAAATACACTCCAGGTAAGCCAGATTCTGTCTCTTCCCCTTTCTTCTTGCATAGGTTTAGTTACACCTTTTGTCTCTTTTATGAAATGAGGCCACTTTTGCCTCTTGGCTGTTTTCCCTGGAGCAGACATTGTAGCCTTCCCCCACTGCCAGCAGGGTGAAGCTGTCATCCAGTCTGMCTGCATCATTTTAGTTTCTGGCCTCTCCTGCCCATTTGCTCCTGGGGTCTCACTTGCTCTTCCTCTGGTCCCTGGAGGCTCTACTTCCTTGTCAAGACCAAACAGAAGAACGGGGATGAGTCATGGAAATGGGCAGATGACCACAAGAGAGAGACAAGTTTAATACTGCATAAAGAAAAATAAAAAATAGCCAGCATTCAATGAAGACACTTTTACKATGCTCTGGTGGCCAGAAACTCTTAAAAAAATACAAATAAAACCCACCCTAAAGTAGTCCTGTAGCAGACCCACAATGCTAGAGCTAAGATAAAAGAAATATGYAGTAATACAATTTGTAAAAGCTGACTCACAAAATAAAAGGGGATGCCCTTTCAGAGAAGAACTGAGCAACAGGGGATATTAAGATAAAACTAAATAAATGTTGAGCTCATAATAAAATTACATTGCTCAAGAAACTTTTTTTAGTGGCACGTTTACAGTGGTCTATTTAGACTGTACTACCAAATGTCTGGAAAGTTGTAAAGGCAGAAAAAGGCAAAGAAAGTTGAAATAGCAAACTAGTAGCGGCTCTTGAACATATGGCTCACAAAACAAAATTAAAAATATTTGTATTCTCCCTGAGGAAATAGAATTTAAAAGTGAGCACAGCTTTGCATAAATACATGGGATCAATGAGTAGGCAAGTTAAGTGTTTAATTGAATACTAGCAACAAAGTGCAATAGATTCAAGCTAACAAATATGGCACAGTTGATTTCAAAATTYTTCAGATTTATTCAGTTTAAAAATTAATCTGACATATATATTCYAAAAGCCTTTTGAAATAACAGATAATAGTATAATAAGGGTATATATGTGTATATATATCTTGCATATATGTGCACATATATAAACACATGTACAAATATAAGTATCCCAATTTACAGATAAATAGTTTTATGCAAATAATTTGAACCACAGACTGCAACAGTGGYGAAATACTAGGGAAAGAAAAATCCATATTCATACCAATTTCCAACAGCCATTTGTAAGAAGCTGCAAGAAGTARCATTCAAAATCATCATGAATAGCACACTATCTGCACTGATCTTGAAATATCCTACCTTAGCTATCAGAGAGCTTTTAGTACTTCTGAAGTTGTCAATAACAGATTTATGGATGATTCCTAAATTGACGAGACCATATACATTTATTAGAAGTAAATTATAGAATAATTTAAGGTACTGCCAAAGTGTATTAGTAGTGATGCAAAACAGTATACGATTTGGCCAACTTTATCAAATCAAGGAGGGTTGCACCCTGCTGCAGGAAGAGAGTGACTTGAAAAACAGCAGAAGTTTTAAATCCCTGGAGATATACTTTGTGTGTGCTTGAGGGGCTCTTGCAACAAGAGAAGGTACTTTATAGCTCCTAATTAGTTGGGAAACACAAGATTGGAAAACGCAGTCCTAATTCAATGCTACTTCCTGCATCACTTCAAACAAGTTTTAAATTACCTAGGAGGGTTAGTTCAAAATAGTTTCATACAATAGGTTTCAGATGCTTTCCCAAGGTATTTCGTATGACCGGTCCCAATTCCTTACTAATTGCACCTGCACAAATATCAAAGTCTCCRGAAAGTTTCCTCCCTCCTCTGCTGGCAGTCCTGACCTTAGACATGCAGTGTGCCAGCACACAGGCCACAGCTCAGTAAGAAGAGGTGTTCAATTCTAATTCTGGCGAGCAGCAGCCTCCTCCTTCTTGCCYCTTGTCCCCGCTGCCTCCCTCCTGCTCCGTCTCCGCTCCGTGCTGTGCTAACACAGCCTCCGGCACAGCAGTCAGCCCGGGCTGGGGAATGAAATGGGATAAAAGAATCAAGGTGAGGAGAAGGAGGCTTTATTTTTAATCTAAATCAGTTCTCTGATCTGATTTGATGCACTTCACACCCTTGCAAGCAATTTTCAGGGACTTGGCGATGGAAGATATGGTCAAGGAAAGGTACTACTTAAACTGCCATTGCGGTATGAGGGAACTATATTCTCATTCTGTGCTTTAGCCAGCTGACAGCTCGGGAAGAGAGTGAGCATGATAGGAGACACACACGRACAACTCACTCCATCCCAGTACATTGCCACTTTGGTTGAATTCCCATAAAAAATGCCCATTTTATTTTCTCACTTCTTGCCATCCTAAGCCACCCTAAGCTTTCTGAGTTATCAGAGTGTCAGAYGGATTTAAAGTGAGATTACAACATTCAGCACATTCTTAACCACTCATTTAGGTAACACAGCTAAACAACATCCACTGCACTCTTTGAGTAAAACAAAGACTACATTAAAATAAAATTAACCTTAGATACCATCTATTATTTCATCTTAAATACATAAAGAAAAACTGTCAACATCCCATCAACTTAATACTATTCTAATGATCTTAAAAAACATCTCTCTCCCAGTATAATAATTCATGGGAAAAATGCACTCTCTCGCATGCAGTCTGAAAGAAAGGTCCTTTCTCCTAGGTTCRACACATTTGGTTGCTTTTCCATAAATATTCAAAGCCAGGCAGGTTGTAACTCTGTGGATTAGCTTTAACTAAATTTCAAAGTTGCAGCAGTGTGGCCTGGCATGAGGCAATGAATGACTTGGGCTCACAGGCTGAACACCTGCAACAAGGAGCTTCTTGAGTGAGGCATTGATATTGTCAGAGTGGATGGAAAAGGAAGGCTTTGAGCACAACTGACCACCTGAGCTCTGCCTRTGAATAGAAACAATTGCCATCACTAAGTCTCTGTTTCAGAAACATCAGGGACTTAGGTCATCCCCAAAACTAGGATTTTAGGTCATCCCTAGCCTTTTGAATGCATATTGGTAACAATAATCTCTTTATATGCAATAATCCTTTACACTCCAATCTATTTTTACCCATAGATACAATGGAGTAGAATTTACTTACACTATACTTTCAGCTAACCTTCATCACTATCAAGTGTACCACATTTCTTTCATTGTAAAGCCCCAGAAAATCTGTTATATCCACAAAATATTTTCTTAGTGGCATCTGTGTGAATGTTAGGTTATCAAAAATGTACTTGGTTATAATTTTTATTGCCGGTGTGGGTGTGCTAATGAAATATAAATGGAAACTGAGAAAATCTTTCTGCTTTATTTTGACTTGTCAAGGCCAAATGCAGTTCATAGAGCTTCTGTTACAACTTTGCTATAAGTACTTCTCCATTTCCTCACTTACATATACTTTTCTGGTACTATTACTAACAGAAATTATGCAATCTTAGCCGTAATTCTGCTACAGAAACTGACCTATGCAGCTACCAATAGGGAGCCATAGGGAGCCAGAGGTTTCTGGCTGATAYATGTCAGTGTTTACATTCTGGCCAAAGTCTAGCCATCAGTACCTTTAAAAACAACATCCTAACAGCCACCATTAAAATTAGGAATTTTAACAGAGGTAATTCAAAGAAACAAAATCATTCTCCATTTTGAAAGTCACATCTTACTTCTGTAGAACCTTAAATATCTTCTACAACAGAGAAAAAGAAATACCAAGTAAATTTTATGCTACTTACCCACCTGTACTTTCATTTTCTATCACAACAATAAGAGAAGTTCCTGTACCAAAGTTTGGCACAGCAGACCTTTGGCCTGAAGTGTGATTAGGTTACTCTATTTGAGTAATGGTCCTTGAAAACAGAATATTGTGTGCTACTGAGGGCCAAATCTTCAGATGGCACAACCTGGCATAACTCCACTGTTTCRGTGATATGGAACATAAACCCTCTGAGCAAAGATGTATCATTTTATGCTTGRGATGCACCACTCACATTTTGTGTGTTGTAATTCAGCTGGATAAAAACTGCTAACAGCTGAAATCTGAGCCCTTCCAGGAAAACATGAACCCAGCTTCTAAGTAAAGAGTCCAAATAGTAACTCATTGGAAAAATTAAACATCTTATAGACCATTCYGGCAAAAATTTCTAGCAAGTTCAGYTCTGAGATTGTCCTGTGGCATCTTTTCACTCCATAATAATGTTCATTGGTAATAGAACACCATAAATTCCTTTTCATTAACATGTAGATTTTGATGTTAAGCCAGGTTTTCCTGAGGTCAGCTTTCAGATAGTGTGGGTGTTTCCAGATGACAGGAGATACTCATGAGGGATCATGCACTGGGACACCAAAGAGGGGAAGAGGAATAAATGGGAAATTTATTGATAGTGCATACCATGAAAYGAGGATAGATTTCTGACCTTCACAAAGCTCAAAAAAATAGGGGGGAATGGAAAAAGATTAATACAAAAAGTCAGAACTGGAAGAAGAAAATCCAGAAACCCAAATCTGTTTAGAAAAAAGCAAAATAATTGCTCATCTAATTCAAAACTGAGCAAGCTGTAAATGGATCTTGGAATAGGAAACTGATTAAGTGGTTAAAAAAAAAACAGGAGGGGGAAATTTTTCACGATTACCACTGCATGCTTTCTCATTTTCCCATTTGCAGAAAACCAGGAGAATTTGAAACTAAACCCATAGGAAKAAAAACTATCATTTGTTCCCTAAGCATATTCAGTTCTGACTGCCTGCTCCTATTAACCAGATTGTCACCAGAAAATGTTCCTTATTAAATTGTACAAGTAATAAATTATTATTATAATAATGTTTCTCTGTTTCTCTTCATATTAATGTAACCAGACTGGCATTGTATTTGCTATACTTTGCACTTTTAATGTAAACATTATCAATTATTTTTATTACAAAACTGATGCTCTTGTTGCTAATTCAATTTTCCCACCACCAGCTTTGCTCTTTTTCATGTAGCTCAAGTGTTTACACTCTGACAGACCAAACAATCTCTGCTACCAGGCTGTGGTCATTGTAGAGTTAATACAAGTTTCATGCAGGAAAGCCAAATGGAGAGGCAGCAATAGGAGAACATTTGACAGCAGCAGAATTCAGAGCTTACTTCTTTAATTTCAGAACATAGAGGGGGAAATGGTCTATCTTCTTAGAGCTGGCAATGTTTATTGTAAAAGTACTTTGAGATTAGTCATRTTAATGATCTATAACACATTTTCAGCTCTCTACAAGGAAAGCTGGCAAAGTATGAAAAGAGAATGGAGACAAGGGAAAGTCTTACCCAAAGCGAGAACAGAGCCAAGGGAACTAAAGAAAACGAATCAAATTTAACAATGAAGATGTCAAAACTGAGACAAAATTATAAGTGTATTTGTTACAACTTCACTCTTTACTTTGAAATAGTAATGCTGAAAAATTTGAAAGAATACTTCAGTGTCTATTTCAGAACAATATWTTCATTCATTTTATTCCTCTTCTGTTTACATCATAAACTCAGTGTAGACCTTTTAATGGCTACTGACCCACATACTTCCATACCAGATAAAATGTTTTAGGATTAAGAGAGGGAATATTGACACAACAGGAATTTCAGGAGGCATTACCTCTATAAAAGACATGACTCCTAGGGGAGAGGAAGAAGGAAATATGAAGAACATTTTGCTACAATTTCAGGAAGCGGCATTCTCTTTGGAAAACGGCCACTTTTGCATGCTTAGAGATAATCCTTCTTTTTTGTGATGTGTCCAGAATTACTTGTTCTCTTTCCCAGTGTCTTTTTAAATACTGTTGCTGATTGATAAATTGGAAATGCTTGAAATTGTTTGTTGGTTTGTTTCTTTTATTTTGGTTTCTYTTTTTAAAAAAAAAWATTTTCCAGCTTTTCTAACCATCATCATATAACTATAGAGTAAGATAAAGAATGTTTAAACATCTTAAAACACCTTAACAGATAATTTTCACATCTGTTTCCTAAATGTTCATGTTCAAAAGTGCTTGAGTTTGTGTTGGTCACAATATTCCTGAAATGATCCACATAATTGACATAATGGCATAACTGTTAACAAATCTATAAAATTTTTTCTTAAAAAGACGTGGCAGTAGTCAACAGCAAATTCCCAAAAGCATGTTGCCACACATTATTTCAAAAGATTTGAAGATGTAAAATACCAGGAAAATATATTTTAGAAATGGTGAGATGCAAAGATATCGGGCTATTTTATTCTGCTTTGGGAAAAGACATATTATAAGTAGTACTTCATGAAAATCTCAAACCAGAGAATTCTTTCCCTGATCCTGATAAATCAGGAAACATAATAACAGGATTTTCCGGAGCCCTTGATATTAGTATGAAGGAACAACACAGAAAAAATAAAAACAGTCTTTATGTCAAAAATCTATGGTATTTGTGTAAGTTTTATTTTAGAGAATATTCAAAAACATTTTTGGATTAACTGCACAAAGTAGTCTTTTGAAACCRGTAGTTTTCTTAAAGAATACCTTGTTTAAACACTTTCAATTCCTGACTAATTACTTAGACTGTAAGTCATCACTATTGACTTTATCATATCTTTTTATTTTCGGAAAATTATAGTTCATTTTTCTGATTCTTCTAAAACAGTAAGCACAAGAATCTCAATTTAAAACCGGGATTTTTGCCCATTTCATATTTTGTAATGTTTGACTTCTACTTAGCACAATGCTGTACAGAACTGAGGCCAGGCAAAAGTTCCTAATCCAAGGAACTCAGAATTCTTTCCTAGAGYAGGGCAGTAAAGCACCATCATTCACATTCCAAAGAAGAGAAGCCATTGTCACAGGGAGATTTTAAATCAATTGCCTGAGGTCACAAGTTAAGCCACTTGCACAGCCCTTTTTCAAAATTAAAATGAAATCCCCCATTATTGCAATTTGAATGAGCAAACACACCCATAGCATACTTTAGTAGAAAAATGTGTCTTAAWATACTAGAGATGCTATTTGCAAAACACCCGGAAAAAGACTGTAGGTCTTGACAGTAGTGAATAAATTGTACTTCCAGGAGCAGTGCACTAAGATGCAATCTGGATCGTTGCTTYTCTTGTGGGTTTAAACAGGAAGACAAACTTTTGTGCCAGTGCTCTCAAGATGATGTGCCGCAGAACCAGAAGTTCACTATTTCACAGTCTGCCTGTAGCAACTCCCCTCAAATTTTCAAGTGTTTCCATCACAAGTCCTCTGTTACAGACTTATGTGGGTGCAGGGGACTTGCAGGCCTCATGAAAACAGAAAAGAATTTCTTTTGCTGCCTGCACTTTGAGCACTGGGTATTTCTTGTACCACCTTTACAAGTTCTAAAGGGCATCTGTTGATTCTGCATTGCACTTTTTAAAAAAATGGACTTTTAGATGAAGATGACAACTTCGAGGCACTGCATCTGTCTCTGTGAAAAAAATAACATATATCCTACTCTTCTGTGTGAAGGTTTAGTCTGTATGAAGGTAGCAGCCAAGAAACCAGCAATTTTTCATGCATTGCAACAGATCTTCTTAACACTGTTATTTACATACTATTGATTTGTTATGTTTGGCCATCTGTTTGTGGGTGAAATACTGTAGGCATATTTCATTTTCTTTTGACTTTGCTTAAAAAGCTTACCAAAATCTTCTCTTCCCTCCCCCCATAAATACTCTATGTTCTTTTCATCCTGTTGGGAAAATGCTACCTAACAATAATCCAAGATACTCCCATTACCTTCACTGAAGGTGTGGGGTTCTTTAGGATCTGAATCACTAAATACGTGATTCTAAGTACTTCTTTCCCTCTAGAGACTTTATTTTTGCATTTTTACAGTTAAATGGAAAGCATGGTTTCACATAGCTTAACTCTGYATTCCTCTATTTAAAATCCTATAAACAATGCCGATGATTTTGAAGGCATTAATACCTTTAAACWGCAGATCAAGATTGCTCAAAAAATACACATTAGACAAGGACAAGGTAAAATCTACAWTTCACTTCAAATTCAGCTAGAAGAAGGCCTGCTATACTAATACCCTGGAAACACTATCATGTATAAGTCCTTTAACAGCAGCCTCTTTGAACAGAGTAGCTGATCTGAAATGCCCTGTGATTTAAATCCAAGTCATACACAAAGTAATCCTCAAACAACTGAATCCTATTTAACTTCTCAAAACATCTGAATTTGAATTTAAGTAAAGCAAGCATTTTTAAAATCCTACTTTTAAATACACATTTAACCTTAATCTCTTTTTCTGACTCTTTCTCGAAGCATACCACCTGTACATCCATCTCAATTATATGTTCATGTATATACATATATTTGAATGTATAATGTATGCAGCTTGCTAAGAACAGATTCAAATGAGAATTTTCCTCAGTTCTAAGACTACCACTAYGACTCTCAATGCCTGATCACAGTTKGGACAGCAATATGCTGTATCTACGCTCTATGCTTTTCTAGCTGGTAAGCAGGAAGTATTTATTTGACATTCTTTTTTTTTTTTCTTTCCCGATACAAGAAAATGACAAAAAATCAAAACCAACTAAYCAAAAGAGCGAACAAAACCAAGTAAATCCCACTTCCCACCAGGCCCAAACCAAGACYTTTTGCAATTCAAAGTCAGAGAACATTGAATAACCACACAATAAGAAATAATTTATAGTAAGTGATACCGGTGTCATATTAACACTTAGGCTTATTGTTATGGTACTTGTTTGCAAACAAGGGTTAGATTGGTGCAGAAGATTTCTGTGTCAAAGRCCAAAGTCCTGATTCAGATTACTTCTCTCTGAGCTGACATGAGGGGAAATTTAATCTCTTTATTAATCCATCACCATTCCAAACATAAGACGGTACAACCCCACTATATGCATCCCTAGAGTTGAATATCAAGAAAGCATCTCAGGAAGCTTTCTTTTAGCTAGTGGCCTTCTGACAGTGGCTATATTTTTCCTACCAACCTAAATCCATGCCTGRGGGAGGATGACTATCCTCTATAGCTTACTTCACATCATGTCAGGAGAGAACCCAGTAAAACTGTCAACTCCAAATCAGAGAATTAATTAATTRTATAGTTTATGACACTCAGAGGTATTGACTTTTAACCCTGAAGCCCACAACCATGAGGATTCAAAAACTAGCAGTTCTCCAGCTTCTCAATTTTCATCCCTTTGCTCGACATACCAGAGGCAGTAAAAAGGACCATTCTATGCTTCAGTCATTCCAGCTCAAAGCCTAGCGTCTTTATTGAACCACATGAAAAAGCAGCAAAAGTAGAGGCAAACATCCACTTCTGTCAGCTTTACTACAGCTTTACTACACAGAAGATAACTACCACAAAGGAAGAAGATGAAAGGTTGGAAATTACATGTTCTAAGTGGCTCCAACAAGACTGACCAGCAACTACCCCTCAGAGATCTCAGTGCCTCTGGAAGCTAACATCCATGCTCAGTGACTCCACATCTTTCAAAGAGCACTTACAACTTAAAAAAGTGGAAAAAATTTTAAAAAAATAATGCAGTACTTGGTCTAACAGTAACAAACTAAACTGATTTTAGTTTTGCAGCTCCTCAGCTKCTTTTCACTGTTTGATGGTACTCTTTCTCCTAAGTAGGAATAAAAGCAGTAACTCATCTACTGTCTGGTTTTCAAAGACTGAAACACTTAAGTTTCTTTAAAAAGGTTGTTGATAGTGATAACTTTGCAGAGTGATGACACACCGCTATTGTATCATTTTATTTGTATCACACTGATGTCTATTCAAGCCCTAAGAAAATCTGTTGTGAACCTTGTAAAGTTRTTTCTATGGAACAACATTTAAAATAAAATCAATAAATAATGTGACCTGAAGATACAGTGAGCTGCTCACACTGCCTGTGTTATTTCTAGTACAAGTCTCCCCTAGGCTCATAAACTTCCTGTCACTTGTCCAGCAGGCCTCAACACAAATTTGAATGATTCAGCTGGACACACTGGGGCAAGTGAACTTAAAASTAAACAGTGAGAAACAGTCCTACGACGTGATAGGAATTCTGAATTTTTTCAAGCACTGGAGCCATTGAAACAGCCAAAATGAAAGTGACATTCAGAGCACAGTGTATTTCTACTTGTGACTTTAAAATGTTTCTGAAGATACCTTCTCTTCTGACAGCTCCTAGTTTTAATTCAGCTACTTACTCCATTTGTGTGATACAGAAGCTTTTTTCCCTTTTCTTTTGGAAGGGAAAGGAAGACCTGGAATTCAGCTTACACAAGTAGGAAAATGCTGTATTCCAAAAACTCTACTGCCCCACACAATCCTGTGTGATTTTTTGCCACTTAAAATTGTACATAGAATTCAGCTATTCTCTAAAATAACTATGCTAGCACACTTGCTAATGTGAATTCAGTTAAGCTCTGCCAAGGTAGCCTGTAACCATACAGCTTATACATTTTCCTGTATGGGATATAGAGGTATAAATTTATCAAACATCTGCGGATGTGTATCCCACCTGGGCAGGATACAGATGTGCAAACAGACAGATCCCTTAAACTATAGCATTTACGGGTAAAGTGGTTATGTTTGTGGGTAGAAAAAGCCTTAGGCTAGAGCCACAAAAACCATTTTGRATACCACTGCTGTCTGTTACAGTGATGTTTCCACACTGACAGTGGCTCCAATATATCTGWTGCTGTACCAGTAGCAATCACATTAAGAGAAAGTTGTTTTCTATTTTGGTGTAGGTAATATTGATGCAATATTTCTCTTGGTGTTAGCTTTGTCAGCTAAATTATAGAATAATAGAATTGTTAAGGTTGGAAAAGACCTCTAAGATCATGGAGTCCAWCTCTTAACCCAGCACCAGTGTTCATKACCAAACCATGACCCCAGTGTCACATTCACATGCCTTTTGAAACAGTGGCCTCTCTACCTCATGCAGTGTTGGTATTACAAACACAGAAGGATTAATCATTTTAATGCAATAAATAGAATAATAATAATATTTTTTAAAATTACAAAGAGTCAGGGAAACTGCTTTCATTTCTTCTTGCTCTCTCTTTCCTTGCCTTTCATTGGCGATGAAGCAAAGTGCATTTGAAGTTGATGGGGGGGAAAAGAAAACCAAAGCAACTCCTCACTGAAATGGCTWCTGGATGAGGATTCACAATTTCTCATTTGTTCTTAGTGCTGTGATTACACCTGGACAAGAACACCACAATATAAAAAACACTCTCTGTCATCTCTATTGCATAGCTATGAGAAAGCAGTAAAAGGGGAGAGAGACAGAGAGAGGAATGAACAGTTATTCAGTAAATGTAGGACCTTATAATTAATATAGTGATGTCTCATCACCATCACTGAGCTGATCAATATCACAATCAATATTCTCACTTGCAACTTCATGGGTATTTAAGGAGGACAAGTCATCACACCCTTAAAACCTCCCCAACCTTCCTTATATAAATCATGCTTTGCACTGAAGGCAAATAACAAAAGCTTATCTGACCAACTTTCCTAATGTTTACCTAAAGGCAATTAGCTTCCATCACCTAAAGTAACTTGACATCAGAAATCTTCCAGTTCTGCTGAATAAGGAAAAAGAAAAGGAAGCATTCAACTTCGAGAGCTGTATTTTACTCACCAGAATAACTGTTTCCTCCAGTTCTTATTCAAAAGCTCCCTCAAATTCTTAATTTGTACATCTAAGGAACMACTACTCTGAGGTCTTTTTCCAAATTATCATTTAGCATATCCCAGATTCTGATAAGCACACACAGACAGCATCTGAATATTAATACTCACTTGCCAATGAGCCACAGATGCTGAGGCAGTAGCAGTAGATACCAAAGTAGTGACCCTCTCTTATTTCTCTCAAGTCTGTCAGTTATTTCATTGAGTCATTTTCATAATTCCACTGTTTTATGTTTCTACATGCAAAACTGTTCCAATATAATCTTGTATTTTCATCTTTTCATATCCACAGAAAAACTGGTTTTGATGGGAGTCTGTTTTACAAACAGAACAGGTTGTCCAATAAAATTGGTTATTTGCATGCTTTAATATTCACTGGTATGATGACATATACTTGGAAAAAAACAGATATAACAAACTTTTCCCTGTGGAGATCCAGCTTCCTAGCRTATGAAGCAAAACACACTCCCTCAGCTATTTGAGCACAAGGGATATTTTGAACAAGTCTGATTCAATTGCAGAGACAGTGGCATTGTATGCTGGTCAATTTACTGCAATACTCCATTGCTGTCCTCCCTGACCCACAGATATGTAGACTGATAAAAAAAGAAACTACATTTGGGAGAAGAACGCCTTTCCTCGAAAGGTCAAGAATGTATTACACACACCCCGAGCACAGATCATAAAGCAGCACACCACCACGCTTGTTCTCTCAACTGTGCTCGAAACTGTTCATTTGTTTTCTTGTTATAAAGAAAATATTGCAGACATATCCGAACAATTCTTTTTGGCGTACCGAATTTGTTATGCAAGTGTGACACAGCAAAAGCTATCCAGGTACCTCCCCTATGTATCTACATGGGCATTTGATTAATTTTGTAATGAAGTAATGATAAAATATGCAAATTGTGTTAAACTTCTGGAAAGTTCCTAGCTTTTTTTTTAAGCATACTTATTCATGAATATACACATATTAGGCAYGTTACATTACCCTAGAATAGACTGATAAAACATACACAATAATTCTGCTGAAAAATGAGTTGGCAATTATGCCAAATCCCAACGTTTTCAACCGAGAACAAACATTGGGAAGGGTTAGAATAGGTGATTTAATTATGTTAAAAAAAAAAAAAATTCAAATCWTATAGCAAGTAATGAAGCAATAGTYGGGTGCCAGCCTTCTCTCTTACCTCTCCTTCCCATTCCCTTTTCTGCCCCTCACTTTATGGAAGTCCCGTGGCTAGGATAGTCACATGAATCCTAGKCTTGATCTGCTTTGGTCTTGGCTTAGAAGGTCATCTTTAATTGTCCAAAAGCTGTCTCAAATGTTCCAGAGAGCAGGCCTTCCTTTGGAGAAATTCCACTTTGTAATAAAATTATTTAAAATATATTAGAGCAATAACCAGATATGGAACCATGTAATTAGATTGTGGATGACAACAATCAGTCCTAGTACTTGATGGAATTTGTGAGAGTCATCTAACTCCCCTTATTAATATAATTTTACACTTGTTCTAAAATGCCCAGAAAAAGATTGTAGATTTCTTCAAAATTATGGAAAAGTGTTGGCTTCAGACTGACTTGAATCAATTTATCTTCAGGTGAGCTTCTAAACAGAGAAAATATTGGTTGTTGTAGCCCAATGTAAAACCATGTGTCCCTAAGATAGAAAATATCAAGCTGCCCAACACAACAGTCAAAAGCTTTAAGTATTAACACAGAGATGTGAAGAAAACAAAGCACAGGAAGTCAAAGAGGAGTGAGAGGAATATGAAAAGCACAAAAACGTCTCCTTAAAATATACAGCAATGCACTTCATTCCCTCCTAGAAAAGAAAAAGACATGAATGCATAATAGAAACAAACATTAATATTGACTAGAACAAAGTGAGAAGACTGGGAGTTTCTGTTCTCCCTAATTTACAATTCAGGAATGCATACTGAGAGAAAGAACATCAGTTTAATACTTATAATCAAGGGTGGGGGTTTTTGTTGGTTTGTTTTTTTTTTTTYCCCCCAGATAGAACTTATTGCTGAAGGATATTATTAAAACAGGAGAATTTAGGACATTCAACAACACTGTAAATTGAACAGCAACAATTAACAACAACAAATCATTCTAGAAGTCTTACAAATTCAAATTGAGAGTCTAAAATGTTAGATCCCTAATTGTGCTACTTGTTCACTGATTTATATTTCTAGTTGCAAATAAAAATACAAGAAGAGAAAGGATCCCAATAAACAAGCTTGGAAGCCATAGCCTAAAACAAATATTATTAAACGTAATAATAATTCAAGATCAATAAAGATTATAGCAGGAAACTAAGTGCTGCATATTACAAACTTTCTGGTTCTTCTCTTAAGCTTCTAAAGATTGTTATATCCAGAGACAGATTATTAAACCAATATCAGGACTTGAAAAATGTCTCAAAACACTGTCAAAGAAGGAAGTTTCMGTAAAATAAGCCACCACAACAGGCACAGATGGCAAACAGGAAGGCATCAGTTCCAGGCCTAAACGAAGGTGAGGGTTTGGAATGAGCACACTGGACAAAATTCCACTGAGAACTTGTGAATATGAATTCAGTTGCACAGATAGCAACAACAGGAAGATGCCAGGCCTGGTGAGGCAGATCTGAGTAAGCTGTCAGCACAAAAATTCCCACCGTGGCCAACTGTGGGAAACAAAGGAAGTCCTTATACATATGCCAGCCCAAGTTGTGGGAACAGCATCTACACTCTGTGGATACCCAGGACTTGGACTGTATAAAAGTGGTACCTCCAGAAGAGCACTTGGAGACCCCCAACACTGAGGAGGCCAGAAGAAGAAGGGCCAGCAAGACACCACAGGGACCCGTGTGGYGGTGACTCTCTTTCCACTTAATGTCTTTCTCTCATTTAGTGTTAAATAAAATCTGTACTATTGACTTTGGCATATGGTCTCATTTGCACCTTAATTCAGGCAGAGGCATCTTTTAATAATCAGATCCTGACAATCATGAAGATCAGAGTCTGAAGCAGTATGGTTTTGCAATAAGTTAAGAGATTAATCGTTCAACCACCTGCCCATCTCACTCTGCATTTTGTACTGGCTCTGYGAGTGCACATCTAGAGAAACAATCTATACACACAGATAAGCATAGCTTTGGATCATGGACACACAAGAGTAGCTCCTGATAGCTCTTCTAATAGCTTGTAAACAATGGCTATTATAAAGGATGACAAGAGCTAAATAGTTTCCATAAGAAATATTACTGAATATTAATCACGAGGCATGGGATGAAACAAATACTAAGGATGCTGTTCCAGATCTGCTGACTTTGAATGCCAAGCTGTAGCCATAATCAGTACAACTTACATATATATGTGTTAAAAGTAGTATTATTAGTATGTTCTTACAGATTTAATATACTGGGATGCTTCCTTTTTTGCATGTGTGTTTCCCTGTGTGCTTATTGGAACAGAATACCAAGCTTCATCCTACTGAGAATTTTKGGCTTCGTATCTCCCGAAATAAAGAAGAAAATCAGTGGTCATTCTTTACAACTGCCAAATTTTCTGCCATCTCCTCTGTGACAACAAAGGAGTTACTCCCTGCAGATACACTCCCTTTGTACTGTAATCAGCCATCTTTTTCCTTCTGGCCGCTGCTGAATTAGAGCCCAGCAGTGACGTACATTTTAGGTGTCATTGTTTGGTAGCCAGATGAATGCAGCATGGAAATGAATGACTTATTGGAGTATACAAAGGTTGCCGTTTTCAGGCTTTACTGCTGAAGCCTGAMAAAGTACATCACTCACCATCCGGTTCATGCTTTCAAGTTATTCTTTGCATTTTTATCAAACAGAAAGTTACTTTTCCATTAAATGAACGCTGAGGCTCTGSTGCACAATTCATCTAACTTAAAGAAACAATTTTTGTCTTCCTACTGTATATGCCATCCTGTTCATGCCCTGCTGGCATTTTTCAAGGGCCTTTTATTCCATTGTTTTGTCAATTTTTCTTTTAACATTACATGTATAACACCACCCTTCTGCATTTTCTAGTAAAGCCAGTTAGTTTTTCATATYGGCACCAGTAAGCCCTGATTCAACAGAAACTACAGCCATATGCTTTAGAACTAAAGAATACAGTCTGTTTATCCTGTGCTCAGAATCTTTGCTGACCCTTAGCCAGTGCTTGGAAGGCACAGTGGGATAAAGCAGTTGGAAGGGAGCTATCACTGCGCTATCAACTGCACAGGCAGTGTACTCTGAGGCCTTCTCTCTGCTAGAAATTCACCTCACTTAAAACAGGCTGGTGCAGCCAATATAGCATCACCTGCACTATGCRTGAACCTCTCTCACCCAGAATTCTGACAGAAATCTGCTTCACTCATTGCCTCTGTTGCACCTGAAGAACTCCATCAAACCTGAGCTTCTGCACAGCAACTCCCAGTGTAGATGCAAACAGGATCATCTTCATATGGATAAGTCACTCCTAGGAAAAAGGAYATAAAATATTTTGGTACCTTTATASAGATGGTGCCCCATGTTCCCACAAGTGGGTCACGCCAGTATGGGTATCGATTCATAAAGGACAATCTCTCGTATTCTGGCATCCCTTGACAAGTTCAACAAAGACACTGTAAAGGAACAACTAAAGTTGCACTCTTTCTTGCTTATGAAAATGCATAGTTGCTGCTGCCTTTTAATTCAACTGCCTCATTGACACTGTCCATTCATTAGCAAATCTAAATTACRCTTGTTTTTTGTCTTGAAAAACAGCATTGAGATTTAATTTATACTTTGTTTGTTGTCACCTGCCGATTGCCTCCAAAATAGGTTTTTTTCTGGCCTTATTGAAAATCTTTAAAGCCACGTATTGTGCTATGTATTACACTATTTATAAAGCATCTGTCCTMCATGTGACTGAAAGACCTTGCAAATTACTTGAAGTTTTGTTCATTCAAAACTAATCTTCTAACTCAAAGCCTGTCAGTACAGTACATTCCCTGATAGCTTTGTTTGTATGCTGTTTGGCAAAATGATCATAATACTTTTTGATGCCAAACAAAGGAAACATTTTGAATATCATGTCTTCAAGTGTCTAGTAAAACAAAAGCCATCCTTTCAGTCTCTGAAGACTATTAATAAATATTCATCTGTGCTATAACTAAATGCCATCTATGTTAGACTGGACATATTTTTGATAGCTCAGAGTCAGCCTAGAGAACTAATGCTATTTATTTTTTRTCTTCCTGACAGAACGTCTTATTTGATTTTCCTGCACAGCATACAGTACCCAAACCTTGTCTTTGCAATAAAAACAAACTCTACTTATTCACATTTTCTCTGGAATATTGCATGGACATTCATACATAGAAAATTAAATATTTTTGTCTTCTCTCAGTCTGAGAATTTCTTCCCTTATGAATTAGAATATGTATTGTATTTTCACCCAAAGTACATGGGGTAGCACTTTATTCACTATTCCAGTATTCTATGTTTAATATGAAAACAGTTAACCTTCYTGTTTCTATCACTTTCACCAGACATTTTAGCTACACTGAACAGAAGCAGAATATTTATGTACATTTGAGATGCTTCATTAGTTTCATAAAACGCGATAAAATAAACTAATTTTTAATTCTGTTTAGTACTTTAGGAAACTGATCCATACACTGCTGTTTCCTTCTTCGTCCATTCCATTGGGTGAATACCAGCACATTCACAGATTTCTGCAGAGGTGAAGGCAGGTGGCAACTGCTGCAGAGAAAGGAAAAAGAAAAAACTGGAGGCTGCTACCAAGATTTGCCTGTTTTTTAGTGCTGAGTGCTTCTGCTGCCTGATTGCTATAGAGACCAGTCATCAGCCTAAGAAGGAGCTGTTATTACCATCTGTGGGCAGGCAGAAACAGAAGGGAGAAAAGCATCTCCAGCTAAAATGAAGATCTCTGTTCCAAAGGGAAGAAGGATGAAAGGATTGGTAGCGGAAGGGCAAAGAAAAAAAGAACAAAAAAGAAAAGGCAAGGGGAAAAAAAAAGAAGGACAAAAACCTGAGCGAGAAGAGTGAATTTGACAAAAGTGGTGCTCACGGAGAGCCATATGGTAAACTCTGACACTCCTTCAGGCTTAATGGGATGGGGGAATGCCATAGTCTGTGTATCAGCATTTCCTAGGGCAGTGCATGTTCTCTGCCACGGGAAGATGCCTCACAGACATCCAGTCTCTGATCAACGCCATATCCTTATTTTCTCGTGTTCCCAATAYAATCACTTCCTACCAAGCCACCGAYCAGTTAAWAACTATGGGTTATTTTGCGAGAACATAAGGGTTCARAATTCAGAACCAGCAAAAGCAAATTTGCAATAATTATGGACAATGTTTTCTAAAAATCTGCASAACTGCTGTTACTGCAAACAGCCCGGTATTTGAGCTGGTTTTAATCACTGCTATTTTACACTGCCTATGCATTACAAACTGTATAGGGTCAAGAGAACATAGCCATAACCTGTCATAACGTGAACCACAGCTGGTTCTCCTGGATGATAGCATATGACAGATAAAACTTTGAGATTTACTTTTTAATGGATGGAAAAAAAAAAACAAACAACCTCCAAACCTCAAGTCACTTTTCTTAAGTTTCTTGGTTACATATTCAGTCATAGGCACTTCAGCGGTACACATGAAGCAAAAACACTTGTGGAATTATAGATAAATATGTCTTCCAGCAAAATCTCAAAGATAGCAGTACATAAAATTTTGGGTGCTATAAGTCAGAACCCAAATGTTCATAGATTTTCATACTTTAATGTGAAGGGGAGAGAGGTATTGTCATTTTTTCTGTTTCTGTAGTTTTCATCTAAAATCAAATGCATGGATTTTTGAGGATGATCTTTTTTACATGTGTTTGTACTTTTTCATACACCTCAGGAGAACTTCCACGTTAGAGAAAATAATTGGATTTCTGTGGCTACCAAAAGCTGTGCCACTGCCYACAACGTGAGGCATTCAGGTTAAGAAGGCAATACAGATCTGGTTATACTTCACTGCTTTCTGGTACARCCTAAAGTAACACACAAATTGTTTTCCAAACTGGGTTTTGAGATTTCTGTTGGTCAAAATTTAGAACATCAATAAGGCTTCACGATTTGGAGTTTTGTACCTTATATGTAGCATTTTCCAAGATGTCCAGCCTAAAGACTTTGCTTTTATGTTTTCAATTCAGCAGCGGTCAGGAACATCCATCAGGCGAGGAATTCACATACAGGCAGTACTGTAAAGAGGTGAAGAAAACTATTTTTTAACTGCCTCCCAAAGGTTCTCAAAGATTCAGTAAAAAATGAAGTCAGAAACATGCATCTGTACAGACAATGCTAACACACAATCCAGATAATGTTAACACAAAGCAATACAGGGGACTCTTTCCAGTCTGGTTTTGATGAAGAAYAGCTCTAAATGACTGACTATAGCCACCTGCATTTCTCTAACCCAACCCTAATAAGATGTCCAAAACATCATAGGAGATATTATTGAAGAATAAGGAACAATTTCTGTAATAAGGAACCGTTCAATCTGCCCAGTTTTATAGTGTTTCCTTTTCTAATATTGACTAATTTCAAATTACTTCTTTTTGTACTTCTCAGACAACATGCTGCTTTATAAGTTTACTTTAACAATGTTAGAGAATTTCGAGATTTCCATGGTAATCAGTAAGTTTGAATGATGCTCAGGCACAGACAGAGAGTTCTGTATTCACAGCAAATAARGCCATTACAAAATATGTTTTATTAGGTTATAGAGTAAAAGTATGACCAGATACAGTGTATGACACTCTGGATTTTCAGTCATATCTGGGGCTTCCTCAACAAGAGGACTCTGTGCCACCACAAATCTAAGAGTATTTAATTTGTGAAATGCACCACATATTCAATTTAAGAGTAGCTGAAGTTGTAGTGGAATATATGAGTGTTAATGACACTCTAGATCTTATTAGTTGAACTTGCAAATTTTTATAAAGCCGCAATCTTCGATTTTTCCAATACATATGCCATACGTGTGACATAGCCATCATAATGAACTGTACTTAAACATTTTTACTTTTCTTTCTTTTTAAGATAGAGAGCTCGATCATCTCACTTACATATTACAAGCCAGAGAATCTTGCCCAAAAAAATATTTGAAACATTCCTGCCTCAGCTCACACAAAGAGTTTAGGAAGATGTCTGTGGTGGAAATGGTCAAAATACTAAATGTTACATTTCTATGAAACCCAGCACATGGAAGCAAAGCAAGCAGAAATTATAGAGAAAGCTCAATTTCTCAATATTTAGGAAATAAATTATCAGAACAGTTCATCTGGTAACATGTCAGATCTATCCTCACTTTGCCGTTTTCAAACAAAATTGATAAAGAGATGGAGACAAGGACTAAAATATCATATCTGGTTTCTGAGTCTCAAAATGCAAAACCCAGAAACTTAGAGCCTGTCTTAGCACAGAGGAGTATTTATTGTGCTCAAGGAAGAGCAACAGACTGAGTGTTACCTCATTTATGGTACTTCCTCCACACTCTCAAATCAGAAGGCACAGCTCTCCTTTGGCCTGGCCAGCCTTCAGCTCCATCCAGCCTTTGGAAAGGACTCTCTCCCCTCATGACCTAGGGAAGGAGCCATGAATCCYGGCTGGTTCTTCCCAGGCACCTAGAAAAACACCCAAGTTCTTTTGACCTGCTTGCTGTACTGTCTAGTTGAGGAGGTTTTCTTTCTGTCTGCTGGCTTAGGTGGGTCCCCTTCTGAAATGGATTTTTAAAGGTCTGATGGATAACCTATATACTGTCAATAAGTYATTAATCTTTTGGGATAGACATACAAACTAGAATTTCTTCTTCTAGGAAATGATAATACAAACTTTGCATTAGAAAAGAAGGGTAAGAAATTTTAACTTACATAACACAAACAAAGAAAATTTTTCAGACAGTTTGACATTAAATCTGCATGTGCTGAAAAAGTGTTCCCACATCAGCCTCTAGGAGATGTAGCACAAAGACAGAATAAAGCACTGAAATTTCGTTGTGTGAAATCTGCTACTATATAAAATTTTCGTTTGTATGGCAACAGCAAAAAATGAAAACATTCTCCATTTCAACAGAAGAAAAGTTGACATTTTTATTTTATCTCACAGTTCTTCTCTTTACTTATATGATAGTTTTATCCTAGATAATGTACATACATTTTAATGTACATACAATTTAATTCAGAAACAAGTACTAAACGAGCTACTAACAGATAAGTAAAATATAATTAGACTMTATCTAGCACAAAGCAACACAGATTTTCCCAACTGATTACTGCAACTATAGATTAYGTCCCAAAAACTCAGAACTGGTTCTTGTTATTGGAAGTTTATTCTTTCATATTTCCTRATTTTGAGAGATACCTAAGCTACTTGACTATTGCAACACAGGGTTTTATTACAAAATTTTATGTAAGCCAGTTTTTCTATCCCAATTATAATCAGGAATAACAAATAGACACAGTAGCTGAGTTTCAGTGGTACTGTTGTTCTTCATTTTCTTCTAAATTATTATGTGAATTTGATAAATTTTAGCAGTCAGGGAAATGAAAAACTGCCCTCATTGGCTAAAGCCAAGAACAGTTCAGATGTGCTAAATCAGGTTCTCCAAACAGCTGTGCCAACGTTCCTCTGTCCAAAACCACTCGTTGAGTCTCAGGTCTTTACTGAACAGTCTGCCAGCTGCATGAAGTAATGCCAGATTGTGTGCAATGTAAACAAACATCTACTTGGACTTATATTCAGACCAGCAAACATGATGCTTTTGTGTCCCTGGGTCACATTTAAGCCTAACCCTCCAAAAATGTATCATGCTGTATTGACCAACTGTGCCATCTAGCTCTCCTTTAAGGTATTCCTATTATGTAATGAATTATTATGAGAGATTTTAGCACTGGTGATTTTGAATTAAATAATCCCTCTAAGCAGCTGGACAGTAAAAGAAAATATTTCYGCTGCACCTGGGCCAAGTGTTTAAACAGCACAGTATAATTCCCTCGCTTTTTTTACACAAGGATTAATTCGACATCATTACCTATTTTTTACTAGGAAAGTACTCAAACAAGAGGCTAAATCTGATACATTTTCAGTAAAGTCTTCTRAATAAATTAACTCAAAAAAGTTACTAAAACTGAAAGATATAGAAGTTTTTGTTAATTGTGGATGTTAAGAAAAAACAGGCTTACCTCAAATCTTATAAACAGGAAAGTTTTTCCTGTATATTTTTATTATGTAACAGTCATTTAAACACCAGGCTTCTGCTAACAACCCATTGAGCGTGACACGGAAACAAAGATTTATCACCAAAGCTGGTTCAGCTGTCACCTGATATTAGCACCTGGAGAGTAAAAAGTAACCAACCACACGAAGAAAAAAAMCACGACAAACCCACTCCCAGCTTATTCAACAGGAAACACTTCAAAGGGCATTGAAACCGATTCAGCAAACCAAGCAAAAAAAAGAAARGAGAAAATTACAACATTAGCATGAAAATACTGCAACTACAAGACACACAATTATGGTAATTTAAGGAATAAAAGAATTTGAGGTTCCTTCTGAGACAAGGACTCAGAGGTGAATCCTTCACACAGCCGGAAAGCTTGTGCTTGATAAGCAGTAACTACTGGAGGCTCTAGATTAGGTGTTCTCTCAACAACGGCTTATTGATTGAAAAACGGGAAAAAAAAAATTCATGGCAAAACATAGTTTATTAAATGAGGTAASGAATGACTCTGTGTGGAACGACCAGTCTCTGGGAGATGGAGTCTGTGCAGGATTACTCTTTTAGCCAGAGCAGGACAACAAGGGCGCACTCACAACAAGGAAGTCAAACATCCCACTGAATGACAGCTGCGAAGAGGTGGGAACATCTGACCATCAGGAGGTTCAGGTCATCAGGTTCTCCCATAAAACTGAGGATAATGGCAATGGGTTTGAGAGCCCAAGCTGCGAGGTTTTCCTGCAGGCAGAAATCCTGATGCATGCTTGTGCCCACCTGTGAGCTCAAGTGTGAAAACACACGTAAAGAACAGGATGTGGAATTACATAAACTCAAAACTACACATAAACCACRCTATTTCTGTCTGATTTCTTCTGCCTTATTTCTGTCTTTAAGGCTTTCAGATGGACGAGAGACAAATCAAACATTAATGCTACTGTTTGGGAAGTGCTCTTTCCCAGACAGCAAATCTTGATGTGTAGTCAGGCTAAAACGCCTGATGACAGGCTCCAACCACCAGTGACATCAGGAGAAATTACGGTTGCAGGACTTTAAACAGATCTCCCATTAATAAATTGAAGTAAAAAAAAAAAAAAAAAAAAAAAAGAAGGAACTCAAGTGAATGCATAGTTCTGGAAGGTGAATGAGGAAAAATAAGCTACAGTGAGCATTTGGCCACTCACCAAGCCTGTCTAGTTGATGTACTGTGGGCTCAGAGCAAGCGTGCTAATTAGGAGCCACCAGCAAGCCATGGTGTTCCTGCCATGCACTTTTTCACCTGTCTTAAATAAGCTGAGAAAAGCTTCACTGGTTTTCATGTCACTCARGGGTTTCCCTTACACTATGGGTATCTGGGATGGAGAATTAGGATATTTTGGCTGCCCCTGAAGCTGCACAAACCTTGAGCACACCCCAGTATCTAATGTGCTCAGCAGAATATCAGCCCAGCCTCTAAAAAAAAAAAAAAATATTCTAAGAGAAGGAGCCAGAAGATTAAGAAGTGGATAAAGCCTGAGGGTATTATTGGAAACGTAGATTGGAAATGCAAGTTGAATCCTATTCATCTTCTGCACTGACTGAATTTTTCCCTCAAATGACTCCAAGGGAGAACATGGAATTCTGCAACGTAACCAGAAGATATCATTATCAAAAGCTTGGCTAAATTTCAATCTCACAGGGGAATCAGAGGGATATCCCCTTTGTAGTTTGGCAATATGTACGCCAAATTAAATATAGATTATGATAACATTAAGCAAGCTAAATTCAGGCTACATGGCTGAATAGTGGTAATAGAGGGACACAACACGAATGCAACTGTATATTTTAAGTAATATTTCAAATTTTTCCTTCTGRAGGCCTCAGGCAAATTGTTCTTCTTCTAATGTGAACTACTTCTTTTTGAAAGGGAAGAGGAGGGAGGGGTGACACTTGTGTATGAACATTCTGCACCAGCCCAGGCTGACTGCAATCCAACAAGGGAGACACTGGTCTGGTCCCAGCASAGAAAAAGGGCTATTAGTTTCCTCATACTGATGTGAGAAATGAGAATAATTCACACTTAAAGGCAGTTCAGGGGAGGACCATCACTCCATTCTTCCCTGGCAAGGTGCAACCCTATTGAGCAATTGGTATGAGCATTAAATAAGAGAAGGGAATATCTTTCTCATGTTCAAATACTACCAAAAGCGTACCAGAAATGTGTATGTTTGTACGTGACAAACAATCCAGAGGTTCTGAGAAGGAAATACATAATCAACTGATGGTAATAACAATTCTTTTTAATCATTTCACATAATAGCTTACCTAAAACCTTTTTTTTTTTCTTCCCAGAAGGATGAAATTGATTATTGAAGTTAAGAGACAGGAATGTTTTGACTTATGGAAAGCAGAAAACTTAATTTTGGATTTCAGGTCGTTAACAATTTCAAAAATCTGAACTTGCTTAGAATGTATTTTGTTCTAGGTCAAAACCAGTTAGAAATTGCTTAAATACAGGTACATTTCAGTCTAATATTCCCTGATTCTATATGGAATGGGAATAAATGTCTTGTTCCCGCAMCAATTTAAAACTGATGATAAAAATATATGTGGTAATAAAATGCTATGCTTCTCTCAAAGGAAGAGAAATACATCAAAACAATTCTAAAACATGGTTTAGAAGCAAAGCCATAAAAATAATTTAAATATACACACAAGTACAACAAAAGGAATCTGCCTCCTGGAACCATTGCATTATATATTAGAGGAGGTGGGAAAAAAAAAAAAAAAGGCAGCAAAGAAAGTAAGGGACTGAAAACAGTGATCTAATTAGCAAAACATGGCAAAGGTTGTCAAGGCACATTTGTGAAAATTTGGTTCTAGACAGTTTGCTATGGGCTTGACCAAAAGTGTAAAGACAACAGCCCTTACTACACTGCACTTGATCCAATAACTCATTAATCTCTTAGACAAAAGAGACAGAAAACCTGTTATAGATTGTGGTTATCTAAACACAAATAGACTCTAGAGATAGAATATTCAGAGCGGACAATAACTTTTTCCACAGGAAAATGTATTCAATTCATGGTATAGATGAGCATTTTAAACAATGCTAATTGTCTAGTCAATACCAGATTCCTATAAAACAAGAGAAAATTGGACTACACTGATGTGGAATTCCAGTTTTGTGATATGTACTGTTCTCCTACTTGGCACAACCCCCGTGCCTTCCTCTCCTGAAAACCCTGTAAACATGTGTGCCATCTGCGATTTTTGTTTTCCAACTGGAAGATATTAGGGTTGAAAGTCACATATTTTCATAAAAATAATTTAGACAGAAATTTAGTAGAACTTCATCTTKCTATGTTTCACAGTCTGTGTAAAACTGAAAAAAAATGATAAGAGGATAATTTCCTGGGTGTMCCGCAGAACAAAAGCACTTCTATGCACACGCACACAAAAAGAAATATTTATTTGAAAATTTTGATTTAATCATATAAATTATTTGATGGCAAAAAAAATTAATCATTTAGTAAAGAAGCTAAATACAAATGGGAGACAGTGCATTTGAATAATACAAGTGGTAGGAGGARAAGAGAAAATATTAGCATCCTCTCCCTTCCTTTAGGCAATGCAGACAGGAAATACACCCATTTTTTTTAAAGACCATTAGCATAGGTCAGACAATGAAGGAAACAAATTAAATTGAACAACAAAACTGAATATATTTTTTTAGTCAGATCAGTGCATACAGATATTAATTTATGAACTGTGTATTCTTGGTCTTGATTTACAAATCGCTGCCAAAGAATAAAATTAATTTTATCATACACTTTGCTGCTTTACCTTAGTTCTGGAAGACTTATCTCAACCAATAACTAGAATGTAAATAACTCAGACAGGCAAGAATTAATAAAACTAGAAAACAAACAAAAGAGCAACCATAATGGCCAGACTGCCTGAAAAACATTCMCTTTTCCCTCTACTTCGAAATTTGCACTGGCCTGAAGCCCAGAAATGGCAATATGCAATCCTGCACCTGTGACAAGTCAAAGACTGATATCTTCTGACCTGTTAGGATRCAAATGGAAGACAGAAAAGGAAGACCAAGATCTTTCTAACAAAAATCAGCCCCATTTTATTTGTTCAAAATAGTAACTTGTAATGGTACTAAAATACTCTGTGTGACAACAGGATCTTATCATTTTAAAGAGTTTTTTTGATACCTTTATAAACTATTTCCCAGAGGTTTGCACGTCCTGATTGAGAACAAGTCTACGAACAGAGTGATTAAAAAAATACAACCCATAATATCCTAAAAAATTCTTAGGGCCTAGGCCTGACCGTTTTAAACCTAATGGCAAAAACTCATTCACTGCCAAATCAAACCCTAYGGTGCCTTTCCACTAACTGGAGACTGGTTTATTTATTTAATATTTATTTAATTGCCTTTCACAAACGTGACACAGTAAGGTAYGGGAAGGGGTTTGTTGGCTCCTATTGTAATGACACACACACAACTCTCTTGTAGCTGAGCACTCCGAGGATTTAGTTCTTTACTGAGTGTCTACGTTGCCAAACACAAAGCTAAATTCCAAGTGGGACTCTAAGGAAAAGCATATGTTATAAGTGTGCATACAAAGGAACAAAAGCAAGGCTTAGGAACACTGAATGTTAAATAATCCATGGAGTGGATCAGTGTTTGCATCACCCTCGTACTTTGTCTCTTTGACCAGCAGCCATGCACTGCAATGAAGATAAGTGTTATCTTCTTCCCACTTTTACATTAGAAGTAGCAGCTAATAGCCAGGATAGAGAACATTRGTTTTGATTGAAATGCAAATAAAACACTTTAAGAGTGCCGCCTCACTACTTTCGCAGGATGAAAGCCTCAGAACAAAGATGGTGCCTGAATTATCACAATCTCCTRTTTCAGAAAAATCTAGGACCTAATGTATTGCACACTGAATAGGTAGAGTTAATTATACCGATTTGTTTTCTAGAGTCCTTTTTCAAGGACTTTTTCAATAACTTCAGTGAAAAAAATCCAACTGTTTTAGATAATGCCCTCCAATAAATATAGRAAAAAAAATCACTAAGGAGAGTTATTTCATCAAAAATAGGAACAACAGAAATTTATCATCATCTATGAATAGGTATTATATCCATAATAAAATCACAGAACTCTCCATAAAYATTTCAAATATTTTCATAATTAAATAGCGGTCAGTGATAACTCATAGTATTGAGAAAAAAACTGGAAAGAAATACGTTATTTTAAAATTCTTTAGCATTCAAACAGAAGTTACCTTCCAGTCCATAAAATACTTGAAAGAAAAGTTGTGAGATGTAATCTTGTAAAAAAATAATCAAATCAACTCCTTTCACCCAAATCATATGCTGCATTTTCATCTCTCTCTTCAGAAAAGTAAGATTAGGAACATAAAAATAATAAAGAAAATATTTGTTCCTTCCCAAGCACATACTTGATGCACAATGACACGTAAGTTTCAGCAATSAATGATCAACATGAATACGACAGAAAAGCACAGCATTTAAGAATTTAACTAATGTTCAAATATTGATTTAATTTTCCCAATACATTTACAGATCAAAACATGGAYTGGGTTGTGAATTGTACATAGCAAATGTTACTGTTAAAGGTGAGGAGGGGAAGTTAATGCTACTTGTTTGATTGCTRAAAGATAACTAAAGAATGCCAGTTGTTGCCATGTGGTCATGGTTCTATTCCTAATTTTTCCTTTTTCTCTTTCTGGCTCTTTAAACAGTAGCTACAGGTGTTCACTCTCTTTATGCCTCACTTTGCTTCCTGGCAAATGGGTTGCAATGCTGTCTATACAAGATAGAACTTTTTGTAAAGCTTAATTCATTATTTATAAGGTACTCTGAGGTGTTCAGAAGAACAGCACATAGCAAATGAAAAGGAAGTGGAAAGTATCCAACGATACAAGTCCTTTGAAGGCCTCCAGCCTTTTAAGGGGTTGCAAAGGASCCTTAATAAAAGACATTTCATTTCTGAAGATATAGTCCATACTCTGACCTAGAAATGTTTGTGATATAGATGTAGTCATGTTTTCTGATTCCTTGGCATCTGTTTAACTCCAGTTTTACTAAACATGCAAGGCTCGGAGTTCCAGACCAGAATCTTAAAAAGAAAACCTTCATAATACTGTATTTGTRTGCTCAATATCAGTTCTTTATCACYGCAGAAGAAAACCATSTCAAAACTTTTCACCTCCCATTTTCTCTCTGTAAAAATGCTATTTAAAATKCGTAACAATTTGCCTGTTTCTTATACAACATTTATTTACTTTGATTTGGTGATGTTTCTGAACTTCTAATCTATTTTTTATCATTACGTAAAGCAGACAAAACTGAGATGCTAAGTAATCCATAAAAATAAAAGGACTTCCTCAATCCATTCCAAAAATAGTCAACTGTAATGAGAAACTGTAAGAAGAAACTAGAAGGAGAACAGAGATGAATTAGAGATGAACAACCAAGACRGAAAAAATCTAACTGCCTTCTCAGTATCTATAATTGAAATGTATAAAATTGCACGAATATTACTTGTAARTTGCATTTGAAAATGGAACCTAGTCGAACTTGACATTTCTATTATAAATATTTYCAATTTCTCCCTCCTTCTCTGATATTACCTTCAAGCGATACTTAGTACACGTATGAAAACAAACAAACRMAYGAACAAACCAAACATCCCYCCCACCRYAGCCAACGTTTTTCATAGTGGTGTAATCTTACTTCTAACCTAATTTAGACTGCCACTGGCTTGCTAGATGAGGGGCGCAGATTGGATCACAGCTTATTGAACTATGCAGGTAATTCCCGCTTCCAGTCTACAATTCCTAAGACGCTGCAATGCTGTATCTTTAAAAGGAAATTGTCCTAATTCATTTGCATGATCTATAAAACTGCAAACAAGATACAAAATCACRTGGTTTTTATTCTTCTCTTGGGATGGCAACAGTTTGCAGCAATCAGTTGCTAATACCTTGATTGTGTCCTATCTTTTCGCAAGTAAAAAACATTTTTAATAAAGTTTGAGAAAGGAAAAATCAAGCGATTTTGTACCAATCAGTTGTCCAGAACTTGACATTTTTTTCCTTATTTACATATAAACTACACTTAAGACAAAAGAAAAGCAWTTTCTTGTAGCAATCACCTGTCAGTATTTTTATTTTTTGTAATCTTCCCTATKTTCCTTATTTTGCAGCTCAACATTTAGAGGAAAACCTTTCACTTGAGAGCTGGCTAGTGCCTGAATGTTGAGTGTCACATGGCTTCACACAGGAAGAGGCAGTCCTGCGCCTCCTTACGTGTCGTTCTCCTAAGCTGTGGGACTGTTCACTCTTTGTTCCCACARCAAGTGACCCCAAGTCTTTGTTTGCTTCCAACATCATGCTACTTTATTGTCTGGATAAAAATGAGAGGCTGAAAGCATGGAGGTAAATTGTWACAAGAAGGTGAAAGCCCTTGGAGGAAGCAGGATTTTCTCCCCTTACCTGAAAGCAGCTGATCATGCAGAACTGGGAAAAAACTTGTGGAGAGCCCAACGAAGCTTTTAAAACAGGGAGGCGGTGGCAGAGATGGAGAGCAGTGGTGTACAGAGAGGAGCTGGGACTGCACCCATGAGCCAGACATCAGAGCTGAGGGAAGACAAAAACCTTCTCTGAAGGGCCTGGACAGGGATTCTTTGTCTCTGAGTTGTTGAAAATTACTGCTGGTCTGAGGTTAAAATGCCCCAGTCCTACAGGGACACAGTGGACAGGCACAGATAAAAATACAGTGGCTTCCAAACAGGTTTGCCTCACTCCGAATTTTCTCTGTATAAGACAGTATCACATCACAGTTTATTTTCTATTTAAAAGCATTACAGGTTCAAACCCYTCACAGTATTTTGGGGGATTTTCACCACAAGGAGAAAGGGAGGTCTCTGGTAACTGAGTTATGCCTTCAAAAGGGAATGCAAGAGAGTCAGAGACCATTATCCACATCCTCAGCAGCCCCAGCAATGCCACCTSCAGTTCACTGTGTTTTCCAGTTTGAAAGTCTGGAAAGAAAACTCAGGCAGAAACACTTTRAAAGAGAAAAGACACTGAAAGATGCAAGAGCTGAAACCAGTGCACTCCTTTCAAAAATATAAACTGTATCTCCAAGCTTTYGGTGCTTCCATGTCTGCTGAAACAGAAAAAGAGCAAAGACCCTTGGAAAAACTGAAAAGACATGAAGGTAGTTGGTTTTTGTATTGTTTTTAAACAAACTTGCTACGTTAAGTTCAGCTCAAATCTTATTTCCTTTATTTTCATTTGCCTTTTATAYTGCATATGAAAAAGCTGTGTACAGTCACTCACTTCAAGAGGCTGTAGAAGTAATGCACTAGCAAAAAAAAATCAACTCTAATGGTTTTGCAAACCATCAAACACCTCATTAAAAAACCCCAACCAAACAAAACTAAAAACATCTCATTATTTCTAGCAGCATTTTCTATGTATGAATATAATAACAATAAGAATCTCAGCCCAAATTCATAATTGAAAAAAGTTCTCAGTGCACTTGTGGTCTTTAGCAGGTGTCTTAGAAATAYGAAATTAAGAAAGCTCAGTTTCTGTAAATGTCTCTATCAGTGTCTGATTCTGCATGCTCCAGAACAGTTCATTTTTAGTAGTTACTTATTTTCTTTTGCATTTTTTTCAGTGTAAAATATCTTTGGAGAAATACAACTGTAACATGGGGTGTCCAAAAATGTGTACACTTGTTCCCTCTGACAAACAATAGAAACCAATGGGCCAGACAATTTTCTGTGTACAGAAATGTTTGGTATGACATGAATTTGCAAATGACTAAATTTTCTACTTTCCCCATCAACCCTGTGACAGAATTTTGGCCAATATTTTASATATATCCAAAAATAACATATCTACTGTTGAAGAATTTTAAGTTAGACTTGACAGTTTTTTGGGGTTTTTTCTATTTGTTTCAAATCAGCCACCATTTCCTAAATGTTGGTTAATTACTGCTTAACACATAGACCTACTTTTAGGTATTAGTTTGAAACATCAGCATTGATGACCTTTAAAACTAATATAAGGGTCAATTAATCATATAGTCTTGGCCCCTAATSGTAGTCTTCGCTCACTTTGTTGAGTATAAGATGATACTGTCCTAAAAATCTCTGTAACTCCCTTACTTTATGGAGACTCTCAGAAATCTCTGCATTTCCACCAAGCACTTTTCAGTATCTCTTCAAAGTTATCAAAATGCCAGTTCATTATATTAGAGCTTCTGTTTATGTGGATTTTCTAGGAGCAGCAGTTGTTGCTGTCACCTGAAATTCCAGTTGGTAGTTGATATGAACAATTTCAATGAATTTAAGGCACAAGACAGACATGGGATTATGGACCACGTTACTCCAAGGTCATGAATAGCAGACCCYGTATTTTTCCACCCACTTGCCTTGCTGTGGTGAGTACAAAACAGAAATATGGAAAAGAGAAAATGAAAAATTGTCTCATTGAATATATTCAGGATGCATCAGGTTAATGTTCTAACACTGGACACCCTTGCACAATGACAAAAATTTCCCTTGCCATTTTCTACCACATCACTCTCACATGTGGCAGAACGTACTTTCACTGAAGGATTCTGAAAAAGAAATGACATTTAGAACATTACCTGTATCAGATCATACCTTTAAGAGGAAAAGTAGTCCCAAATGACAAGAAACAGGGTTTACAGCCAGCTGTTCCCAACAGACTGCTGTGATCATGAAGCTGTTTTGTGGATAACAGAGYTTGCCTGATTTTCTGAAAGAAATCTCTCTTTGAATTAACTGTGTTGTTTAGCCATCCTCCCCCCATGCCAGATATTTTCCACCAGCAGYTCACCAGTAATGGCAACCAGAAGTCACACCAATTTCCTCAATGGTTCACTGTCCTACCTTTGTAAAACTCAAAGAACTCTGGAGCATGATATACTTCACATWGAGGAAAATGATACTTTAACAGTCTCTAGAGATGAACAGTAACTTATATCATTGAATATACTTCTTTTATTTTAGCTTGATTCCCAAAAAAAATAAGATATGTTTAATGAAGATGTTGGCATTTGTTTCTCTCACCTCTGGGTTATACAAAAGCCTGGTCATCCTTTGATCCCTCACTTTTAACTTTTYGGCCAACTTTAACCAAGTTTGAGACATCAGGACAGACCTCCCAGACCTGCTGTTTTCACTAAAACAGTGAAGAAAAAAAGACTTAATTAGTGCCTCTTGATAAGGAAAAGACTACAGAATATATTCATATTTGTCTTGGTATAAAGAATCAACATTCAAGTGAAGCATTCTCAATGTCTTTGTCCAAACCAAAAAACAAACCTTAGTTTGAATTCTCACATTTTCAGGCAGAAGACGATTCAACCAAGAGACAAAATACATAGGAAATCATTAATGCTATTAATTTTATTTGTTGACTGCAGATAATACTGTGAGATCACAAGTAGGGTTTCTGTAGAACAAAATTTAAAAAAAAAGGCAGGTTATTGCCAAAATGCTTAGTGATATAAATTAAAAAATACTTCTCCCACTCTTCTTTACACAGATAACCTCCACATGGGCATTAAAAAAATCTGGTCTGAAATTTGAAAACAATATTTGTATGCATACACATATTCAATTGCATGATATTTTGCTCCATGGCAATCAAATGGAAGAAAAGCCAGTAGACAGATTACAGAGGAAGCAGAACTTGACACATTCTTACTCAAAGGGCCAAAATGTATTACAAGAGGATATGAGCAGATGGAAGAACTGTCACTGGATTGTGATTCACTGGTCCCAGGTTGTTAACYTGGGGAAGGCAAAGCTGCTGTGATAGACCATAGGAGGTCTGTGACCAGGATACAGAGTGCTACAGCAATCTATCTAAAGACTACACAAGACAGACTGTAGGGCCATTACACAGCATTCTTCTTTCTCCAGGTGATGCTCTGCTTACAGAAAATAATCACAGCAATTTAAGTAATAATTTTCTATCTTAACCTTTTGACATTTTTGTGAAGATACCAAACACACAGCATTCACGTAAAATTGGAGAATTTGTCCAAGTGTTGTCCATTCCACCCAGGTATGAATCCTGATTTCAAAACCAGAGACTTTATTTCAGTTACCTCCTAAAAAATTCTTATGAGGATTACATTGTGCACTTTTGCTTCTTTCCATTCRTATCTATGTAAACAGAGTCTTGCTTTATGTCTGTATTGTTATTAGACAGATGCTGAGATATTTTCGTAATTGCTTTCAGTTCTTAAATATGACTGGTTCACATCCAATCCATCTACCCTTCATGCTTGCATTCCTTAGAATTCAATTCTTARTAATTCAGTAATTTCAGTTCCTGCTTGCAAATTGCTACGGGACTGTTTGCCACAGTGTACAGGTTTCCTGTCATGACCACGACAGATTTTGAGAAGTTTACAATACCCCCTTATTTTCCTTCCTATCTTGGAAACATTTGCTGACATACACAATTCAGTGGCTACACCAGCATTARTAAGTTTATATACAACTCATCCCGTTGTGCACAGAGGACAGCACTGGACTGCAGTTTCACCATATTTCATATTTGAAACAGAATTCCTAAAATGCTTGTATATTCTGTTCTTCATGTGTAAATATGTGTTTATAATTCATTCATTGTGTGATATTTTGAATCATGAAAAAAATTCTGACATACAAATCCTGAAGTTCACTGTAACAACTACAACTATAAAAAGATGAATGCAAAMCTTGAACCGTTAAACAATGAAATTTTCAAAGACAAATTGAAACCTGTGTGCCTCCAGGACTAAGAACAACTTCAGAAGTGCAATATTTTTTTCCAAATTATGTAGCTGTGTACTAGCTTATGATTGCTGTATGCCTTTCAGTGACGACTACTTTTCTCTCAACCTTGGCAGAAACCAGTGTTGAAGTATAGACAGTTTTAATTAATATGTACCTTATATACAGACACTTCATCCTGACAGTACATCAAGTGAGAATTAGTCATTTTCTAGATATTTAATGGTTTTTATCCTGAAGAAAAAGATCCTTTTAAAAGTATAGGTATCTGAAATCATAATGCAAACATCATCATCTCAACAAAAAAATATTTCTACTATGGGCAAGCAGAACATACACAGAAGTACTATGAAACAAATACTCTGAAGAATGGCTTTGGGATCCAGTTCTCTCAGTATTAATTTGTTTTCATGATACAAATTATTATTTCTTATGGAGCAGGTTGTGGAGGATTTGTACCTTTATCTAAATTATACAGCATACTGTTTAGTACAATGTCCACTGATTAGTTTTAAAATAATGTTCTCTAAAACAATTTTGATTTGATTTGTTCCTTTGCTGACTGGCTTCAACCTTGTTTTAAATTCTGCTGCCCACACAGCAACTCCATCTGGGACTCACTTAACCCCATCACTTCCGTTTTTGTACACGTCTTATTTTCCTTTTATCCTTTTCATTTCCCATTTCCACACTTGTTTTTCTACTCTACAAATTACTCCACTACATAAARTGTACTGCAGTACATTACCTGTGACATGTCTGTTTTCACTGTAAGATTTCCAGGGCAGGTACTACCTATAGCCGTATATGTGTACGAATTGTCATCTTCTTGATCAGTCCCTACACCTGATTTCAAAAAATCACCAAAATCATGCCAAAATATGGCCTGTCAACAAGTACGTCTCTTCAGCTGACACAGAAGCAGCAAGCAAAGATAGATTTTAAATTTTTTTGTCCCATTTCACAAAAATTTTATTRTATTTGATGCACGAGTAAAAAGAAAACTTATTCAGTTGAATGAGGAAAGACCATGAGGAAAACAGATGCACCAGTTTCTGTTATCCTTCATTATCTACATGTAGCTGATCATGGGCTAGAAGCAGGGAATGGATGACAGGGTCACTTAATCTCTGATCTTAGACAGAGGGATTTTCTTATTTAATTACAGGCCATCTTCTCATCTGTTGTGAAGTAAGGTCTTAGAATGGACAAGATTTTACAATGGAAATCATCTTAAGGAAAAGTTATAAATGAATATACTTCAAATATTATTGTGGTTATTGACTGCRGCCTTGGAGTTTAGAAAAATAGTAAGGTGGTATTTTGTTTGTTTGGTCTTTAATCAACCCCTCCTGGATAAGTTTGTATCTCCCAGGTGACTTGGTCCCTCTACTCATTACCCTAGTCTAGGAAAAAGCTTATAGATCCAACCTGGTTCCAAATGCACTGTAAATCAACACTTTAAAACTTATAAAATGATGACAAATCGACATTTTAAGTCGTACAACATCTCAGTTCTTTGCTTTTTAGTAGCTTACTGGTGCATGTCATAAACACKATAAGAGAACCAATTGTTTTCCCTTTACAGGAAAAATATGCAGAAYGGTCTAAAACCTTCAACAATGCATTACAAAATTGTGCTGCCTAAGTAAATTCCTATTATACTATCTGGCTATAAGAAAAAAAATGTTAGGCACAATAAGTCATTCAAATGACTACAATTATCTGCTGAAAAGAACAATGTTAACTTTGGCTGCTTTATAAGGGAAAGTTAAAACATCAATATAGATCAAAATTAACTATGAAGCAATAGTATTTTTCCATTTCTGATTTTAAAAGGTGCTGCTTTTTAGTAAAATTGACAATTCAAACAATTGCATACGGAAAAAATAATCCTGTTCTCACTAAAAAATAAATGTAACAACATGTAAGAAACATTACAACAATGAAACTTGGCACACTGAAAACAAATATGCAAAGCCTTTTGACTCAGATAAGTCTTTCTGATAGGTATGGACCAGTAATCACACCCATTTCTGGTTACTGATTGCTGTGTGAAGGGTGAGTGAAGGACAGGGATCCCTAACTTCSTTCCTCCGTGCCATCAGATGCCAATCTTCCCACTGCACATTCAGTCTCCTCAAAACCTGCACTGCATGATTTTTTTTTTGATGGATCCCTTCACTGACCATCTTAAAGCCTAGCATATAAACTCATCTCATCCACATGCAGCACACCCCCTATACGTTCACCACCTTCCCATGATTTGTTYCAAATTTTTCCTAAACCAGAAGGGAAGGCAAGATTTTGGGCTTCACCTGGTGGTAGACAGAAGCTGCTACCAGCCCCCCGCCCCAGCTCAGGAGAGGCACATAATTTATATCTGTTCATGTGACAGTAGTCAATCTGACAGTTTGGGAGCTCAAAGTCTTGGTGAAGTCTACACTACCACTTATGGCTGATGGTGTGGACASGAAGATAAACAGCCACAGCACGGATTAACTGTAAAAAGCTAATTTGCAAATAAAAGAGCATTACTTCATGAACATTGAAGCCATAGAAAAACAAAAAGAAATTTGTGGAACAAGAAAAAACTTCCAGTCAGAACATAAAAGCTGGGCAGTGAAGGATTATTAGTATCCAAATAAGACAATATTAGTCACACAACAGTAGCAAATTGTAGCATGATACGGAAGCCATAAAGGTCTAAATTTATATTTATATGTGATTATAAATGAAGAAGCATACAGCAAYATTATCTGAGTTTAGAGCCCAGTCTTTGCCAAGGATGTGTTCACCAACACACTTCAGCTTCCACAGAATCATCGAGTATCTCAAGTTGGAAGGGACTCATAAAGATYACAGAGCCGAAACCCCTCCTCACAGGACTACATAAAACTAAACCATTTRACCAAGTGAGTTGTCCAGACACTTCTTGTACTCTGGCAGCCTCCCCTAGGGAGTCTGTTTCAACGACTGACTGCCCTCTCAGTGAAGAATCTTCACCTAATGTYTGATCTGAGCTTCCCCTGRAGCAGCTTMATTTCATTTCCTTGTGTCCTATCACTGGTTGCCAGAGAGAGGAGCAWAATGTATTCCCCCTTCAGCTTCCTGTCTTCTTCCCTCTTTCTCTCTGGGATGCCAGATTTATTTTACAGACTATTAATAGTGTTTGGAACTAGCTGCTCTCCACAYCTCTCTAGGGTGACTTGTAATTTAAAGCAAAACCAACAGTGAACGAGGCCACAGCAGAACTCTTACCCCACCCACCTTCTCCTCTCCCCACACACTGATGCGATCCCACATCACACCCAGACACAGTCTGACCAAAATGCCACGGATTCTCAGAGTGCATCAGCAGTGCCAACCAGGTGTCAACCGATATTTTTGCACCCCATTRAAGAGGAACCAAACCTCCCCCAAATTCAAGACAGTAATTAATCACAGAAAACATCTATTCGTAAGGAAAACAAAGTTATTTGTTTTCTCTCCATGAACACTGAGAGAAAAATTAGTTGCGTTCTAGCAATTAATGTTATTGCACRCAAAAATAACATTTAAATATAAAAGAGAAATACGGACACAGGAGCCAAGGCRGCCCCACAGCTGCACGACCCTGACAGCACCTCCAGATGCACCTCTGCTCCCTGCCAGTGGCGAAACTGGAAAAGGAGCCAGCAGAGGCGACACTGAGGAGTTCGCGACATCCCCGCGTGATGCTGCTACGACAAGCACTGCAGAGTTTGGCATCTGGTCCCTACTTTTGCCAAGTATGCCTGGTTTGTTTCCACAGCTGTTAAATGTGTTTGCTTAAAAAAAAAAAAAAAAAAAAAAGGAAAAGCAGAAAGAGCGAGCGACTGGAGATGTACAAGTGACTGCGGGAAGAAGCACGAAGCCAACATGCAATTTATTCCCAGATAACAATTTGCTCTGGAAAATGTGTTTCCAGTTATTAGGACGAGTCTGAGATATTCTTAGATGCAATTCATGCATAAATTCATACGGCATATTTATGTTTACAGCTTCAAAACACTGCAGGCAATTATCACAGGGTTAACAAATACATTTGCTGTAAACAACTTTTCCCCACTTTCTATATATATTTTTTTTTAAATTACCTTGTAATAATCTGCTCCATCCAACAGAGAAAATTATTTTAGGCAAACTGAAATCTGCACCAGTTGTTCCAATCTACCTGAAGGTAAAAGGATGCAAAATTAAACATCACTGTTAAGTTAGGTAACTTGTTAAAAATCCTTTGATGCGTTGAGCATAAGTGTATTTTATAAAACAAAGCAGCCATTAAAAACAGTAAAATCACAACACTCTTGAGTAAACTGAAAAGAATCTTATCTTGAAGTAGCATCTCCCTTTTAAGTTTAGCTCAAAACAAAGTTAAATTTAAGAAAATGAGGAATTGCATTTAAGTGAATCAAGAAACTCTAAATATTTAGACTTCGAGAAGAACAAGTAAGGTCAATACACCACTTCAGGATGCAAAAAACATGTCATATTCAATTTCTGGCTAAATCTTATCAATTYCTTTGCTTCTGGCAGTGTTTTGGTCTTCACAGGGGAATAATTTCTGGGTTTATGAGCATAACTGACCCTGTTTTACACCTGTGAAAGCAAACCTTGTTAATATGGCTAAACAGAATGCATATTCAGTTAAAAGATGGCCTCTAGATATATATGAAACATTGATTTACTGAAATTCAGTCACCCTCTCCTAGGTAAATATACAGATCCTTTGAAAATATAGTTATGAGCTAAAACCATGTGTCTCATGCTATGATACTAATTGAGAGTTTATACAAAATCAGCTACACAGAGGCTTTTTTTATAAAACACTCTCTGCTAACCTGAAGCCTAATAAAATAAGTTTAAAAGTCACAGTGAGTATTTCATCTCTGCTGGAATTCACTACACAGTTTTATCCGTTCTATACTGTCCATGGTTCATTYTTTTACTCTTATTTTTTTCTTTTTTTCTTGCAACAATAAAGAAATTTCTGCAAATTTAGTTTCACTAGCTGGTAGCAGAAAACTGGAGAAAGAGTAATTTCTCTTGTTATCTCACATTACTTTCCTATTGAAAAAAAAAAAGGAAACTGAATGTTCTATAATATTCAATTTTTCTCTCTTTTTACACCAGTTGTGTTACACACCTAGTGATAATGGTTYCACTGAGAAAGCTCAGGCAAGATAGTTGCAAAAATATCTGTTCTGTACCTTGTCCCTGTGCCTCCCTAGATCTTAGCATGGTTGGAGAAAGAAGATTGTACGGAGCAACTCAACTTCTATGTGAGCCTCAAGACATTGGTTAGGATTCTCCATCATCCCCCTTAAGTTAGAATGGATTTTGCCACATAGGCCTACTATGATGGCACTGTAAACTGAACAGTCAATGCCATTAYAATTATTTTATTCTACAGATGGATTCTGGCACAAACTCTAACCCATGTTCACATTTCTTACTGAACATCAAGTAAAGCCAGCTTCCCATGATCAGAAGTAGGCCCTGGTATGAAAGACTCAAACTGTTATGACAAGTGTTTTGTGASCAGTATCTTACAAGCATGCTTTGCAATACTACAAAGTATTCTAGGCTAAATGGATGATTAAAGTACTGAAGATAGCACAAATTCTGCCTAGTTCGTGGATCTCCACTCTTCTCATGTAAGAATGATTTGAAATAATTATCATGCTTGTTCTTGTTGTTTAATGAGGGATAAGAGAGCCTCAGTTTATGTCTGAAATCGCTCCAACGAAATGGTTATTCAGAAAGTTGTCTTATCTTGAACGCACTTTGGAAAACTACTTAATACAAATATTCACAGTCAGAGAAAGAATTCTCCTTCAGCACTGGAAATTGGTCATGACTTTTTCTTGCTTGTCTGTTTTTTTACAAATTGRAGACCTTGATTTGAGTGCAGTTTGTCTAGCAGAAAGCGAGGGGGGTATATAACATTCGTTCTGTTCTAAAGAATAATTTCTAGRAATATCAAAGTCTTCCCTAAAGCCTGGTATTTTATAAGCCCCTAAATAAACCTATTTTATTGCTATTTTGATACCTSTTTGCCCCCTTTACACAACTCTGTCCATGTGTAGTAGGACTTGATTTATAGATCTTCCTCAGAGGGTCAGTGTCTGTGGCTCGGAGCCAGGGTGGAGGCACTTGATGCATTTCCACAAAGCTTTGCACACACAGCAATATCTTACTGCTTAACTGACGGTGGTCAGGTGTTTTGTTTGTTTTTCTTTTCCTAAACCACATGCAGCTCATCAGCTATAAAAGCTGGCTGTCATGTTTGTGGAGGTGTTGATAACACAGACCCTCAACTAATCTGAAACCCAGGCTGCTGGAAGAAGAGTGCTAGCAGGAYCTGCCACAGGAGATGATATGGGCTTCTGTGGCTATTTTCGGTATGAAGCTTCAAGAAGCTTCTCAGAAGTGTGAGAAAAACTGATTTTTCTTGTTGTTTTTGTTGAGGAGTGGCAGACTTGGGCCATCTGAAGCCAAGTACAGATTCTGCTGCTAAAGGATAAGTACGGCTGGAACTAGGGCAGGATGGCTGGATGAGGAATGATGAGAGAGGAAGCTTTGATTTCTCTGTCTCCAAACAAGAAATGTGGCATGGAGACTGTGCTGCTGCTGCTGCAGTAGTTTATGTCACACACAGCTAAACACTGTCTTGGCTGCTTTTCTAGAGCCTGACRCAGTAAAAAAACCCCACATGAATAGGACTGTGACTGAATTGCCTAATCAGCTGCTTGGGTTGTCTGGCCAGTACTGRGCAAAAACTGTAAAGACTCAGGAATGTTAGGCACCCCTTCTTTAAGGCCAGTAACCCAGGYTTGATATTGTTAAAAGTTAGGCAGTGCAGACAATCTGATTTATCCTTTAAATCCTCCAAAACTAAAGTAAGACTGAATTGTTTTGAAAAAAGAACAAAGGAGGAGTTAGTGAACTTTTACTGATATGTCCCTAGCTATTKCCTCTCATTTTACTGCCTGTCAAAATAAGTTTAAAGTACGTCTTGCATTTGTCTTCCCTTTAGCTGATGTTAAAAAAGACATCAAGTGTCATCAGGTGTTCTATATTGGACAGGTTTTTGGTCAATGKGGGACAGAGCATCAACAACATCAGGAAAGCACATTCAGGGAAATAAGACTGATTCTGATGTGAAATCTTCCAAGGGAGACCCCTGCCACCATTTGWTATGCAGCTGTGGTTACTTAGATTATAAATCTGGGCATCTAATTTTAAGGACAGGGTAGAACTGTCTTTTTTGAAGCATATAAAGTCTTAACTGCCACACATAATGTCAACTCAAATTATTATTTCCATTCCAACATAGATTATAGGACAAGAGAACTTAACTGGAAATTAAAAAATAAATTCAGCACATATATCAGACAGCACCTTTTCATGTAGAGAATAATAAATACTTAGAACAGCCTGCAGGCAAAGTTGTTGAGGCAAAAAGCACCAGTGTCATTCAAGAAACAATTAGATACTATCCTTGGGGAAACAGTCTACTAAAAAGAATATGTCTTCATGGACCAAATGACCTTTATTCATTCTCCAACATTCTCTCATGTGGTTATAATTCTGTTGAAGAACATTTCAGCATTTTGGCCTCAAGCAATGTCAATTCTTCCTGAATTATCCTGTTCATCAGTTCACTGAGGAGGTTGATCCTTTCTTATACTATAACAAATATTAAGCAATCACCGGCCCTGTAACATGACAATGCTTTGAGTACATAATCAAAACTCATTTTCAGTCCCAATGCTGTACCCACTCTTATACCCAGACTGACTACAGAAACTTTTTCAGGCATCTGRGAAATAAAACAACAACAAAAACCTTCTCAGGGTTTTAAAATTAACTGTAAGAAATATAGCTGTTCCCCGCTCCTGGCACACAGCATGCACCTTTTAAATGAAACACATAYAGGAAAACAACAAGGCAGATCTCCCTCGGAAAGCAAAGCAGATTCATGAAGGTCCTTATGACTCTCCAGTCGTCTCTAAAGTAAATCTTTTAGTCTTTTAAGTTGGTGCTGTTACTTTTTTTYCCCAGATGTTTGCTTTATTTTAATTTAACATGGATAAATATTAATATAAAATTAAACATTCACAATGAGCTTTTTTTTTAATTGATAAGGCATAGTCCACTTTAAAAATTTTAAGGGAATACTGGGAAACTGTAATCACTGCTATAAACAAGGAAAAGCATAGTTTATCTGTACCAACATACTGAGGTAGCTAGAACACTACATTTGGATAAAAGAAACTTTGACAACTTAGGCAACTGGGGAAAACCTGGTGTTACCTGTAAAGCTGTTTTCACTGTCACAGGAGCTCTGGATTAGTCCARTGTTTTCTTCCCCATGCACAGTGTTAGGAGGTACTTCTGAGTCTGCTTGCACTCTGCAATGGACCATCAATTCCCACTGAAATTAAGAAACCCACAGCATTTCACAGCACTGACTCTCTGTACCTAGRGAAATAGCAAAGGAAAAGGAGCCTCTGGAAACATATCCCCTAACAGTATCTCTACAGTTCTCTCTACACGTCACAAATTTAAGCTCAAGGGGAACTGCATGGCAGGAGTGTAACCTTGAAAAGCTGCAAACCTGTTGAGAGAAGTGGGTGTTCACTCAACCATATAAATCCAAACTAGAGTATACCACAGAAATATTTTAGACTATTAAAAAAAAAATTGTTCTGAAATTTCTAAAGCTTTGCTAAATAGTATGGACTATCAAGCATAAACATTCATTTAGTCTAGGTTAAGAAATCTATTAATATTGCTATGTTATAAAAGATAATTTCTGAATCCACAAAATATTAATAATAAGATATTACATGAGTAAYTTAAAATGCAAGAAAATTAATTACTCAAAATCCTCCACATTTCATTAAATTGGATTAAAAAATCTAATACACCAATRCTGTTCTTCAATAAGGTATTTTTTAAGTGTTGAAGTTTTAAATAAGTGAAGAATTTTACTATTTTATAACTTTGAAGAGCTAAATTGAAGTTTAATAACATGGAAACATCAAACCATTACTTTCTTTGTGACACTGCTACATATTACCAGTACGTGGAAAAATTCATATTCTGTCACACAGACTATTTATTTTCGAAATGTAGCATGTAAGTAATATCAGAAAAGACAGCAGAAAGGCAACATAAATTTTCAGAGAAATCCTTTTGAAGACAATTTTTTTTTCTGCATACAGAAATGTAACATTAATATCAGTTGCTATGAGTGTGGGAGTTCTGAAAACAAGAAAAATATCCCTTGGCATATTATGGTTTCCACCTGYTAAATCTTCATGTGTCTACTATAGCTTCATTTCTCTTGGTATTAGAATTTGCAACACAGACTTTTCTGCAATAAAATGACTCTGCTTCTTTGAGGTTCACACTAGTTCCTATCACAAGTTATCTGTACTTCTTGTTCTTTACATTTTATTCATGTTGTCATCCTTTTTCAAGAACCTTCCACAGATGGACATTTATCCATGTGGTTATATTACTGAAGTAGTCTATTAATTCACAGAATCACTGACATGGATATGTGTTGGCACAATTTAGTCCTTTACAGAGTCCCACCACAGCAGAACACTTATCTAACTGATTTCATTTTTTTTTGTCACTAGTTACTGGTTACCACCTACACAAGGTCAGCCCTAAGAGCCAAGGTGTGAAGACAGATTCCTCTGAAAATACAGTTGTCCTCATCAATTTTAGCAGTAGAATAATTATTCTGTACTCTTCYACAGCAAACTTTGTTTGCATAATATTAGTTGAGACACTTACTGGTGCCATTATGCAATCGTTTTCTTYTYTTTTTTTTKTATTATTTCAGAACCCYCACTCAAAYAATTTATAGAAATATTTTTAAAGCTCAAATATAAACACTGAACTTTGTAGTAATCTAGCAGTAAACCTGTCCAGGTGTCATTTATAGCTTTTAGTCATTGTTCYTCAAATTTTATACAGTGTCAAACAAACAAATTTTTACTTAATATATTAAAATGTATTTTTTTCTCAAGAATAGATTTTCCTGTTTATGTAAAAACAAATAATCCCCTCATTAAGTAAAAAGTGTGGAACTAAATACATTCCCCTTCTTATTTTCTGGAAGATTACTGCCATTGTTCTTTGCTATTTGTATGTTGAGTTAGCATAACCCTGCCCTTTCTAAAAGGCTAAGTGAAAAATTTGAAAAAAGCTTTCTGAAAAGGCAACCTTTTTCATTTTTTTCCCCTAGACTTCAGACAGTTGAAAAATACCATCCTTTTATATTATTTAAAAAAAAAATTTAAACGCTACAACTAGACAAAAATGCTGAAGAGATATTTTAAAGGACAGTATATTTCAACCTTAACTGAATCTCAGCACACATTTATATCTGTTAAAACTGGCTTTAAATGTTACATAAGGTAATAGAGGGTCTCCTCAACAGTAATACTGTAGCCCTCACTATTGTACACTTGCAAGGGCACAGTCCAGTCTAATGTATTTTCTTAAGAGGAAAATAATATTTAATAGGTTTTATAAATTAACCCTGTGGCTGCTTTTATGAATCTTGTTGACTTAACTAAATTAAACATGAACCTACTGACCATTTCTATAGTGAAATTGGTAGCTGCACAGTGGATATTTTCAAGAGTGATTTGGATATCAAAAACTCACTTGTTTCAGTGGATTTCCACCAAAATATCTGTTAGCTCATGCTATAAAAAGTAACCTCTAGTGAGAAACAAAGGGTTTGAAACAAATACTACTATTTCGTGGGCAATTCCCTTTGCTCACAAAAGATAGTTTAGCGTTTTCGTTGATTGGCTGGGTTTTGTGGGTTATGAATTTTGTAAAAAGAGAGAATTATCATCTTTTTCAAGAGCTTATGTCTTCAAAAACAGATTCAGATGACACTAAAAACTGGAGAGGTCTTCCACTTCAACTCTTTTGAATAGCTCATGGAAAAGTCTTTTTCTGTGTGAACTTATGGACATGTGAAAAAAGGAAGACATTTAACCTAGCTGAACCTGTCTCACGATACAGRGCAAGATTTTCAGAGTGCCAAGCATATAACAGCTGCCTGCAAAGAGGAGGCAAACCTCAGAGAACCTCTGGAGCTTGAAACCCAAACCCAACTGAATGTTTGGTTTAGACTGAAATTTGTAAGAACTTGCAGTTAGTCAACGTAAAGAAGGAGAATGTCTAAATAAGTGGTTGTAATWTATATCTGAAATGATGCTCTTGTATTGCATAAACAAATATCTTTTTATGTGTAATTCCATATTATCCCCTCCTTTTCTGTCAAAGGTACAACCTAGCTGAGAACATCTGAGGTTTCTCCCTTGAAAGAATGACAAAGCCTTGGAGTGCCATCATCCTTCTGGCTGGATATGCAGACGAAATGTCCCTTCAGGCATTGTGGTTCTCTGCTCAACTTTACKGTTTTCTCAAATGTATCCCAAAGCAGGATTTTTTAATTCTATATGCCCACTATTATGCCATGGYATTGCATCTGCTTGGTGCACTCAGGCATCAGACTCACCTAAAAGGAGACTCTGAGCTACAAAAAAAGTCTTTGCCCAAGRGTTTCTGCATATAACCCATCATGTTACTCTAGAATCTAAGCCCCAAAATATCAATGGATTATTTCACACATTTTTATAAAAATTAAAGAAAGCAAAACTGCKGATGTGTTTTGTAGGCACCTTAATCTATGCTATGTTAGCCAATATGATGAGCATTAGATCATGCACTTTGAGTTGCAAAGAGGATTTTGTACCATCATTCCAACAAATCAAAAATACCATGAGTCACWTTAGAAATGTAGCTGAAATAACTGACTTCATTCCTTTACCCTTATTTTATTGTTCTGAGAAACTGTGAATTATAGGCTTCATTAAATAATAGTCGGTATATAGCAATTTACCTCTCCAACATTAAGCAGTTTCTAATTCTATCTCTGGTTGTGAAAGTTTCTGATAATCTTGAAAGAACAAAATTACTATGCTTTGTTTTCTGTCAATGCCAAGAACTCACAGGCTAATATTTTCATTTGGAAAAGCTGATTAACATAGTTAAATTGTATTCTCTCACTTGCCTATTTGAAAAAGGCTTAAGGAAYGTAACAGGCACTGGAGCAGGGGTTCTATAGAAAAATTTAAAATTCAATGAAATTTATGGAAAAGCTATAATTTTCCACTGGTAAATCTCCCTTACATCTTAACAGTGTCACTTTTCACTACACTGTGTATCACGGTTAAAAAAAAAATTCACTTCTTTTCCTTTAATTTACATTTTGCCAAAATTTCAGAAGTAACCTCTCATTTCTCATGAATTGTTTTTTTAACCCTAACTATGAATGCACRTATTGATCTTGCAGTCCAAATTTGGCTGGTTCAATTGTTCTTTCTAAATACAAGAAGAAACTTCTGATGTGCACATTAGCTGCCCAGCATCTGAGGTATAAAATGCAGTACAAATACACCCTACTTGAGCAACAGCAAAAGAAGAACATTAAGAGAGAAAAGTGCAAGTGCAGTTTCTCTAACACCACTATTCACCAAGATATTTTTTCATAAAAATATATTTTAGATAGCAAAAAAAAAAAAAAAATCTATTTTTTTTTACTAGAATGGTGAARCCAGTATGGAAGATTGGATTATCATTATAAATTAGGCAATGTAAAGAAACAAGTCCATTTTTTACTCACATAACATCTATATGCATTTTTCAAGGAAATAGTATGAAGACAAATGAGTCAAAACAGTAAAAGTCATATGTGCTAAGGCTTTTCCAGACACATAAYGAGATAGCAATCAACTTGAGATTTGACTGTATGTAAATGAGCATTCACTCCGAATTTTGATAATACAGAGGGCATTCAAAAGCTGAGTGACTTATGTCTTATATTTTAATGAAGTCAAGTGATAAGATGGAAAGAGGGAGGTAAGATTCAAGTAAGCAAAAGAAAATTGTTTTGTAAAACGTATTTAATGATGGATGACTTCAGAGTATTTGCAGAAACCTGTATCATTGGCTCACAATTAAAAATTCATTAGGTCTTGCAAGGCCTGGATAACATTTTGTAAATAAGGAGCAGCATGTGAAAAATTTGAATGAATGCAAGGACTTAATAGAATAATCATGGCTTGAACTAGTGCTCCACAACACAACAATACATAAATAYGTATGTGTCAAGGACTAAATTGTGCTCACTGTACTTACACTAGGAGCTCCATTAACTTGGGTTATTCTGAAATCAACCAATCTACTTAGAGCAATAAAACAAACAACACCCTAATAATTTTGGTGGCCATTTCATCACCTCTTTCTACTGGTAATAATGTGCCACATAAGAATAACCTATAAAATTCATGAGACTACATCAATAATTTCAACTGAAGGAATCTTTTTTCTCAATAGTAGATTTTTTCTATTCCCACTCACATTAATTTCAATTCAACTCAGTGAGGGAAGGTTTAAGTCAGTGTTAGTTTAATGTCTAGTTAGGATAATGAAATATTTTTATAAAACTGTTTCCGTTGAAGACTCAGACTGCTGTCATTTATTTCAATGGATCCAGGATTATACTCTATGGCTTACATCAAAATCCATCATTTGCACTTACTCTTTYGTCAACTCCTGCTAATTTATTAATGATAATTTATTATTTATTCTCATATTCAAAGAAAATATAAAGTGAAAAGCATGCATAGCCCTAGATATAGTGAAGAATAGGCTTTTAAAAAACYGAGCTTTGAAACACATTTTTGCCTGAAGTCCAAAGTCATCGATATCTTAACATCATTGGCACAACACAACTCTCTACGAGTAACAGTAGCAAAATGAATCTACCTGTTAGAATAATGGAACATGCAATCACCACACCCACCAGTGCTTTCAAACACTGATTTGAAATAGTTTGGAATGATCTCAAATTACTTGAATAATTGTGGAAATCCCTGCTTGACTTGGAGCCTGAAAAGGAAGCATTCATATGGCTGATACTACCGGGTTTAAGGAAATGGGAGCAGCTGCTCTTTTAACCCATCCATGTTATATGTTTGCTTTTCCCATCYAGGAGCAGCTGTGGTGGACACCAAGAACCTTGGAACAGCTGGCTTAACCCAGATGTAGGAGATTARTGGTGTGAACTGTAAAGAAGCTCGGCAGTGAACCTGAGTTCAACGTTCAGTGTAGATGCATCTGCCAGATGCTGCTGTTGTAGYTGGCCCATTTGGCTGCGCTGACTCCTCAGCCTGTCATCACCTCCTCCTTCTTCACAAAATTAAACAAATTTTTTTTTTTTTTACTTTTTCCCCTGGTAATAATACGTATTTAAACAGTCTGGAACATTTTGTGTCAACATTCTTCCTATTTCTTTAGGATCAAAGCCTTGGCTTCCTCCCTGCCCTGCTAATTTGCCACCTAGACACAAATGCATAATGCAAGCAGTAACACACYATTATGTTATTCTATGTTTTAAAGTTTTACTTACAGGACAGGTGATAAGAAGTGACTGTGTGTTGTTTAAATCCTTTAGTGCTTCCACTAACTCGATGGGACTGGTTTTCCAACTCAAATCTGCATGCAGTTCAAACAAGACAACCCCTCTCCACATGACCTTCTCATTTGAATTATGCAGATTTGCTATTCTGATCTCAACCCACCTGTCAAAAATATTAAAGGGCAGATAAAACACCCAGAAAACATAGAGAGTGAGAGARATGCATTGTCAGGGAAAGATATTATTATCTTGTAATACCATGGCAAATGCCTTATTACAGGGAACAGCTGAGAAAAAACATGCAGTATTTCATACTAGAAAAAGACATACAACTAGATGAAAATAAATATGAATGGAATTTTTAAAACATAAATTGTGTTGTTACAATTGATATAGATGCTACCATAACAATGTCTTTTTCAGAAGCAATTCACATGCTTATTTTCATCTATCTTTACATCTTTTCCAGTTCTACACGCTTTTAATTTATCGCCTTTTGCATACATGCCCTTTTTACTCCTCTATACACTACTCTGAACTCTACTTTTTCATTAAGCAAGGTTTAGCTGCATACAAATTTTTCTATCTCCAAGCAGCAACCAGACATCTCACAGTGCCTGCAAACGTAATTGACCCTAATCATTACATGACAATAATCACTTTAATGAGACCTAGTCTTGTCAAGCTACTGGCATGGTGTCAGCTCTTTAGTTACCAAACAAGGAATTCTGAATCAGGACTTGGGTTATACAGGTTTTTTGATCACCATGTTTTTTTCAAGGAGGGGATCACAGTTAGATCTCCAGTGACTACACTGACAGTTCGTGGGGAAGGCACTGCCAGCCGCTGCTCTGAGCTCAGCTGACACTAATTCCTGCAGAAGGCAAGAATCCCARTCTTTCAGCCCTAACAAGAGAGAAGCAGAGAGTTTCCAGTCAAAGGCAAAGGCCACAGACATAGAGCACTGATGCCTTTGCAGCTGATGCATTGTACTGCTCTCATGCCACTAATCAGCTTTGCCACATATTTTGCTCCCAGCCTCAGCGAAGTCACCTGTTCTCCTCGTGCATCAGTGCCACACTGGCACAGCGGGGAGGACAGCAAGCTCCCCTGCTTGTCACTTGTCTGACTTTTAAAATCAGCCCCAGCCTCTCGTGRGGGAGCGTGCAGGGAGTCGCTTTGTCAAACGAGCAGAACCCCACTGGTGCTGAGACCKTCCCCGCAGCGGCACGATCGACACCTGCCTTGGCAGGCGTGGGGAGCCCACCCACACGTGCTCTTCAAGTGATACACTCCTGGAGATGTCAACAATAACCTGAATGTGAGAACAGMAAAATGCCCTCAATAAAGCAGGGAAAAAGGCTCATTAAATCTATTAATTTATGGTAGAGTTTGAAAGACTTCGCAGCCTGTCTCAGTATTGCCACTACTTAGAAGCCAACTCGTGATTAGACAATGGTGAACATTTAGCTTAAAACCTTGCTGTTTTGAGATATTTGATTTATGATTTGAACTTTCTAATTCAGAGTCAAACCAGGAAACTAAATATTTTAGCAATTAATAAAGTCTTTTCCAAACTGCAGGTAGACTTTTTTATCCATTAATCTATTCTGGGTATTTGAAGCAGGGGACAGGGAAGCCAAAACACCACCTGTGGTTCTATTTTATTCCTARCACATCATTCACTTATCATTTTAAATACTGCATCAAAAGGAGCCTGTTAAGGTGATCATGTTCATTGTCAATTCAGAAAAACAATATAGTATTATCTCCTTTTAATGCGATTCACATTTATAATAAAACTAAACCCTACTTTCTATTTAATTCTTCCCTCCAAAAGTCCTAGTAATAATGCCTCGAAGATAACTACAGAAGTCATATCTGATCTCTACACCCTCAGTTTTATCCTTAATATATTGTTTTAATTAAAAGTAGCATTGTTTATACTTGAAGGAACATTAGGAAGAAGTTGAGTGTTTAAAATTCCATATATGAAAGGGAAGAAATAAAACTGTCTGAAGGCTTGGAACATACATTTGTGTTATRTGGTGTTACAACCATTAATCGGATGATTACTCTGTCCTCTGGGAATGGTATGAAAATACTTGACAGTTAAGTTAAAACAYATACCTTCATGTTCTCCATGTGGCAAAAAATTTAATTTATACATAAGGTAAATACAAAGAACCTACTGTGGCCTTGTAGCTTTTAGTTTAATATRTAGACAGTTACTTTTTTTAAAAAATTGAAAGAAACTTAGGTAAAGTTTAAAACACTGGCTTTGTTAAATGAATGCACTAATCACAACTGATAACAACTGAGAATTTTATCTATCCTTACCTTTCAAAACTTGTCCTCTCAAGTTTGACAAGCAGAAGAGCCTAACACTAGGTCACTGTAGTACCTCTTTAGTAATCAATTAAACCCCCGGGACAGACTGAGGAATGTCTCAATGGCCATGTCTCAGCCTTGCAAGAAGATGGCAAGGGTGGTGTGATTTGTTTGGAAGGCAGCTAGAATATCCTYATCTCTGCTTCAAGAGAATATCTTTTATTCCACAGTTAGAAAGTTATAAAATGTTTTTTCCACATTGTCAGCGTTTTTTGAGGTTCTCACATGTCTGGGTTTTCACATTCTTCCTCCCAGTGTGACAGCAGATGATACTGTGCTTCTAACACAGAACAACTCTGTTACACTTCTCAAGTTTCCTGACACATCAGGGTCTGATCATACAAGATGCTGAATGTAGCTGATCCAAGTCTGTGTTACACTGGAAACTACTGAAAAGTGTGAGAAAGGAAATTTTGTGAAGTTTACAGTGTCACTGTTATAAACAGCGACAGTGTGTACGTAACAGATAAATGAGTCCAATGTACTCTCTTAAAATTTTTCTTTTATTCTTTTCATCAAGAGAGTAATAAGTGTTCTGATGAAGGAAAATATCAATTTARTCTCCCAGGCCCAAGTATTAAAGATACAGCTTTTCCTCTTTGTGTTTATGCTGCCTCTAGGATTATTTGGAGTAGCCACAGTTGGTTCAGCTGTGAGGGGACTGAAACTTCTTTTCTGATATGGCCATTACATCTACACCTGAGTCTGCTTTAAAATTGACAGTCTTCCCACAAACATTCAGTTCCACTCTTCAGGCTGGCTCTGTATCATTTCTTGTGACTGAACCCAGCAAGAAAGCAAAGGAAAAAAATTGAGAAAACATACTTGACCCAGGTGCTTGCTTTCCATGCTGCCTTTGTGTGACATAAATCAACAATTTGGTATGTCGACGGCATTTGGCTGCTGTAGCTGAGCAATTACCTTCAGRTATTGGTGTCTCCACCTCAGCTGTACTCGGGGGTAAGGGCATGAAATACCYCACATCTCCCATTCAGATGCACTGTAAAAGCAGTCAGTAAGGGGGCACTTCAGACAGTTGAAATCTGTAACACTGGACWCATCCTGGGACTCAGAACTTCACTTGTACAAAAGCCAGGTCAAGCTATTCCAGCAGTATTCTGGCCATCTCAGAATCCTTTGCACACCTTCTTGTCTCTGACTGACTGTGAAGCAGAAGTTAWTTGTAACTTCTAAGTTCCATATGTTAATGCCACTCTTAAAGAAGAGCCTCGATAGTGGATTGTTAACATCTTGAACYTTTGGAACCTAATAGCAGAAAATGCTTTTTTCCATAAGACTCAATAGAATAGCACAAGAATCCAACAATTGAAGATAAATTATTAATTTAAGAAATTATATTTATCAATTTCAAATTGTTTATTATGTCATAATCCACTACCCTTCCATTTCACCACTGATTCTATGATGCTAAAGAAGTGCAATCACAGCCTTACAATGCAGAAAGAAAGGATGAAACTTTGAAATAAATAAAAACTGCATCTCAGAAGGGTTTTTTTATACTATTTAGGTGAGTTCCAGTTGCAGGGTTTATATTTGAACTACTTGTTTCCATATAAATTGCTTTTGGCTACAATAATAAAGTGAGGGAAAACAGGAGATATCTAGGTTTAGGTAACTTAAGCATTGTATTTGCAGTAAACATACACAAAAACTGAATGGAGAAGAAAACACTAAACTTCTTTGGTTTGGCTGGCAAGTTAGGAATATCTTTTATTCATTTGGTCGCTTCGCTTATTTTTTTTTTGTTTACTGTTTTGATGAAAAGAAATATCTTCAGTAATCCTAACACATGCTCTTTGTACCCTGAGGTAGAGCACATCTGATAAAATACACTTGAAAGACCTCAGCATTTGCAATGACATGGCTGTACTTAGCAGCTTTTTCTAGCAGCACTGATAATGTTATACACAGAAAAGAGGATCTATGCACAATACAGTGGCTTGCCTACTCCTGCAGAGCCTCAGCTTTCCTTTTGCTGTCCCAAACTGTCTGTTGAATAGCAATGAGGCCGAGGATGAACACTGCAAAAACGACAGCTTCTAGAAGTTTAGAGTTCCCTTCAAGAGCAGCCRCACTTCAAGACAAGACTTCTTTTTATCTGACAAAGAAATTTGTTTTCAAATATGTCTCTCTTAGATATCTGGGGAATCCAGTGGACAGCATGACAGACTGCTTCAATTTCTGAATTCTTACCCAGGGAGCCCCACAGGAAAGGGCTRCTCCCTTTCTAGTGGTGAAACAAAAGAGGCTGCACTGTTCTACTGCCACTATGCACATTGTGGAGAAGGTCCTTCACATCTCATTTACAAATTGACTCTCAAAATYTTTCAGTGTCATATCTTGCACGTTCTCTTTCAATATCGAGTGAATTAAAAGATACAACTTATTATAGAAAGGGTTAGATTACTGAAAGAGAATGACTGGTTTGTCTTCTACAGGATTCAGGTGTGATAAACGCAATATTCAAAATTCACGACGGGGTGGGAGCTTTGTAACTCAAAATTCTCCACTCAAAGCTGGCAAGAGTGTAGTTTACAAAATCTCTGGTATTTTGAAGTTAATGGGAAAGCAGAGAGGGTAAGAATTTTTTCATGTTTGTGTCTACAGAATATAAATAGAAAAAAACCCCATCAATCTCTCCCTATTTATCTAGGTGCTTACAGGGTCCTCAGAAACAGTTTGAGAGCTACAAAATCGTGAATGGATTTTATCCTTGAGGTCTTGAACCAGCATTCCCCTTTTACASAGTCATAAACAGAATAGTTTTTCAAATCAGGAATTAACCTATATTTGAGAGCCCTTATCCAATAAGACACTTTTCCCATCCTTGTCTAGTTCACAGAATATTAATCTGCACTGGTGTAGCAAAGTAACACAAAATGATCCTAATACATCATCCACCTATGGTCACTTATACAAAAGCAGTGGGTTGCTTTTAAGACAGCATCATATTATGCAGAGATGTTTGAATCTTATTAAATGTTCTCTGAGTCATGGTATAAACTAGGCAGAACACAGAACAAGGATGAAACATCTAAGTAGTAGTTTTAGAGGTTTTTGGCTACTGCTCAAAGGGCAGGTATTTAAGAATATGTGGGACTGTACACCGGGAAGCACAGAAAGAGATAAAAAGGTAAGAAATGTATTTCCTAGACATTTCASTTTCTCTAAGAGACAAAGATTCCATCATTAGAATGTGAAAGGCAGACACTTTTCATGCTTGAAATAGCCACAATTGTGATGCTTGTTAGCAACTTTTGTTGTTTCTTAATTGTTTTCAATAGCTAAGTTTATTAATGTCCAGCCTTGTAATCTGAGATTGCTTCTCCTGCAATTTTCATATTGATTTTCATTATCAAAATGAAATTWTTTTTTTTAATGGCTTCTAACTCTTTGCGCTATCTGGCAAAAATCGTGACACATTAATTAAATCTTTATGTTAATGGCCTTAGAAGTAGTTCCCACCTCAATAAATCAGGACCTTCCAAATCTGCACAGTTTATACCACTTGCAATCAATGTTATTTTCCTTTTGCTTCAGCAACTTCATTTACTTTTCTACTGAAACTCCAATTATTTCTGATTACAATTTCAAGGTATTAAAATTAATGYGATATACTATCTATATTGTAATTCATTGTCATTTAAGTTTTATTACACCATGATGTTTGAATTTATTTTGAAGCTAATCTCATAGGATAAATACTAACGTTATTACCCCAAAATTTACTTTCTGTTTTTTACATAATTCCTCTGCAATTTAGCCATCATCTCTATCTGGGCTATTAATACCATGAAGTTTATTTTCRGTCATACCACATGTGACAAAAAGAAAATTAGAAATGCAAAAGAAAATTAGAACTGCAATTATAAAACCATGTCTGTCAGAGTCTCTGGGCTCTTGTAAAACTAACATAGTCACATGTTCTCCATTAAATTAAATGTTTCTCCAATTTTTCAGATCCCTTAGAAAACTCTGTGAAGCTTTTAAGATGTTTCATCACTTGCCTCTCTTTCTTTACATTCCTGCTTTAATAACAATTCTTCTGCTAGACTTTCATGATGTCTTGTCCTTTGTTTTAACATCACTCTGAAGTAATGAGTAAGGAATTCCCAGTATTTCCTTTTAAAACAGATTATACAATGAGGACAATTTTTTGAAGATTGTTTTACATGGAAACCCATTAAAACTGCTGTAGAGAGGAACTTGTATGAAGTTTTTTTGAAACCTATTAGAATTTTGCTCTGGATTTGTATTCATTTGCCATGATTCTGATTCCTTTTAATCTTTTATAGTAAATTATGTCTAATTGTAGATTTCCAGTCTTGCAACTGATTGCTTTATTTATGCCTTATTTCCTCCTTTGCAAATTGTCTTTGTTACCTTTGTGACTTCTTTTATGGATAGAATCCATTTTTGGCCTTGCCTGTCAAAGCACTGCAATCTTCTTSCTCTAATTAGCAAATTAGACATTAGTATATGCACCAGGATAAGTAGTTGAAAAAATGATGGGAGATTTGAAGCACTACTATAGCTAAAGGATTAAGAGCTTTACACAATAATGTAAATCATTGGAGGCTTCTTTGACTAAATCTGACAATTTCTTTAAATCCTTTGAGGGACGATTTGAGGCATATTGACACTTCATTAGGCAAACAGATCTGAGTCCCTGGATGTATTGTATAGCACTTCATTAGATCAATCAATTTAGCTAATTCACCTACATTATGTTAATATGGCCATGAAAGAGGAAGGCAGTGTTTGCTACTTTCTAACTGCAACAAAAGCCAGAAAAAAAAGTTCAGATTATTCCTGTCCTAGCTCTGATATCGTTGAAGAAAGGCCCCTTACACATTCATTCTTATCTCTACACATTTATGAATCAGACATAACTGTCTAAGGAATCCTGGTYCTAAGGAGATTAATATTTCCGCTGTGATTTCAGTGGCTCCAAAATTCCTGAGSTTTGCATTTCTGGATAAAATCCACCAATCGCTTAAGCGAAAGTAACTTCAAGCACAAGTTGCTTTGTGTATATTACATCAATTCACCATCCAGAAACAAATGAGAAGATATCAAAGGAAGCTGCTCCAAAACACTTATAAGACGTGGTCTACAACATAGGTTGGCTGAGGACCAGCTATTCATTGTGTCTCCAATGAGAAGAGACAGAAGAAGAAAAGGTAAAAGTCAAAAGAAGCTGGTAGAAACCACATTAAAATCCAAAAATCAGTAAGTAAATACTGGATTACGGTCTTCTGAATTAGCTGAGGTGTTTTCCCTGTTTAAAATATTACAGATCTGCAAAACTTTTTTTCCTTCCCCCATGGATATTGTGGATACTCAGGTTTGTAGGGGTTCAAGGGATGAGGAACCTCTTGGAAAAAAAAGCCACTGAGATTTGTTAAATACACAGAAGCAAATATGGCTTTAACTGCCTAGTTCTTACATAATTTTTCAGCTAAAAATTCTTTTTCTTGGTAGCAGTACAACAGTCAATGTAACAAGCAGCAGATTTAAAACAAAACAACAACAAAAAAAGCAATATTATAGATATATGAGTGTTTACTTGGTGGTCCTAGACTGGGTCATAGGCGTAACCAAGTCATTTGGACAAATTTTATATAAGTTGCACTTTCCAGTGAGGCACTTGAGGGCTAAGGCTTAGAATAATGGCTCTCTAAATGATAGTTTGCTGTTCATAATCATCTTCAATCATTCCTCTCTCCTTCCCCCTTGCTTCAAGTCCAGAGTATAAAGGTATTTATCTTTATGAAAAATGCAGAACAAAGCTGGTACACAAACTATCTAAGTTATACTTGTGCTCTTATGGACATTAAACCCAGTATCCCTCTGCCCTCAAGGAAGAAAAAGCACCAGGCAGGTAACTATTCCTCCTCTTTATTTCTATATCCTCTCCTCTAAAATAAAGACAATCTGTTTATGATTGATTCKAATCTACTTCATTAGAATTCATAGATTTTGCTTATTTGTTATTTAAAAATAATAATTTAATGTACGAAAAATATTTTGCCTGTTTGTTTGGGTTTTGTTTTTTTTTCCCTCACAGAGTTCAGTCTTGCAATGGATATACAGCTACCGAGAACAAGTTACAAGCAATCATTCCTCCTGGAACTTGAAGTATAATGTAAAACATGACATTAAAAAAAAAAAAAAAAAAAGAAGTATAATGTAAAACATGACATTAAAAAAAAAAAAAAAAAAMCACACAAAAAAAAAACCTGACCAAAAAAAACCAACCTGAATTGTGAGCCTATGATTCCAATTCTAGACAAAGACTGCTGTGCACAGCCTCAGGACATCCAGTAGTCTGGATTTCAGCAGTAGGTATTCAGCTAAAAAAGAAATAAAAAAGCAAACTAAATTATTCAAGCCAATTTGCTGGTTATTTGAGTAGAAGTTTAGTAAAGGCTGGCATTGTTATCTTGATGGTTAAAATTATGCAGCTGACGCAAATATGTCAAAATCTGGCTTCAGCGAAATCAGCTGTTTCTGCAAAGTTTCCATTACAGTCATTGCATTTAATGGCCGTGTAAAAGTGGGATTTATCAAAAGGAAATACTACATAGTTATCTACAGAAGTTAGGTTAACAATTTTTAGCACAACTGCTGATATTTTCTAAGTAGAGAAATAAAATGCTTGCTTTCCTTTCTTCTAAGTACACTTACATAACAAACTTTCACTGCCTAGTTTCAACTCTTGCCCGCAAGCAAAATATTTAGTGCCAGAATATATTCCAAAACACATGTAAATTAAGGTTTTAGAGACCTACATTCAGCTCTGAGGCCCCCAGAATAAGAAGGGCTGCGGACCTGACGGAGTGAGCCCAAACAAGGAGCACACTGATCAGGGGTTTGGAGCACCTCTCCCATCCCAACAACAGGATGGGCTTGTTCAGCCTGGAGAAGGAACCAGGGCAGCCTTCCAGTACCTAAAGGGGGCTTACAAGAAATAGAGGGACTTCTTACAAGGGCATGTAATCATAGGACAAGAGGGAAAGGCTTCAGACGGAAAGACTGTAGGTTTAGGAAAAAATTCTTTACTGTGAGGGTGGTGAGACACTGGAACAGGTTGCCCAGAGAAGCTGTGAGTGACCCATCCTTGGAAGTGCCCAAGGCCAGGTTGGATGGGGCTTCAAGCAACCTGGTCTAGTGGAAAGTGTCCCTGCACATGACAGGGGGGTCAAAAGTAGATGATGTTTTAGGTCCCTTCAAACCCATCATCCTCAATCATTCTATGAACACAACCTGCCCCTCTCTTGCACAGTCTGCCAGGACTACCAGGAGCACACAGAGATAACAATCCCATCCACRTTTTCAAGTCAGGTTTTTTTTGCTAAATGTGAATATGCCAAACCCGCCATGCTTCAAACACAAATACAAATAAAACAGGAAACCAGCTGATTTCTTTGTGGCCAAAGGCACCAGACAGTGCTATTTAGTCTGAGAAAATTCTACCTATATAACCAGCAGGTGCGGAAATAAGGTCAACTTTTTAAAAGCAACAGCTGTAGACACACGCTTAAAATTTTGAGTCCATGCTTTCAAATCACACTACCAGATGCACAAAGAATTTCCAGCACAGCCTCCCCTTCCCAGAACTTTCAGCAGACAGGAGGAAAACAGACAGCCAGACCTGTTTCTCTCTTCCTCCTCTGAGATCATTTACAGAGCAACAATGTGGAGAAATCCCTGCACAGGGTCTGCAATGGGYTGCAACAGTGCATTTTCTCCGCAAGAACAGTTGTAGTTTGGTCTGATGGAGGAGGGAAAAAAATGAGGCTCCATGATTTTAATTCATCCATAATCTGGTCTGACTGCATGTCCAGGGCCCCCGAGTGACARCAGGAGCAATCAATCATTCTCAACCTGATTTTAACATACTCCTTGAGCTGTATATCATCCTTTAGARTATCTTTAAATGCTATCCTATGGATACGTCACTGTTAAGGGAAGTAACAGCAGCAACAAAGTTTCTTCTTTTTACAGAGCATTCCCAACACCTTACAGGCAGCATTAAATCCATTAAAGATTAGACATAGTGCAGATTAAGCCTGACAAGACAAAAATCACATAAATAATAAATGCTGAAGTAGCAAGCTTTGCCAAAACCTGTTTCATCACAATGGAAACACAACAATGGAAACCTCTTACTACTTTTGTTTTGATATTACTGATATTGTCGGGGGACAATAAGCTGCATCTTCCACGCTTTGAAGCCCCAGGGATAAAGCATTACAGACAAAGCGCCTTTGTCAGCCGTCAGTAACCTGCTTTCCAGGAACTGAGACCAACATTGTCTTGGAAAAGCCATTCTGGATTTCTTCATCCAGCAGAAGTCAGGGACCCAGAGACCTGGCAGTGAGCGCTGCCAGCACAGGAYGAGGGCCCCAGGCAGGGACTGGCAGGTCAGCTGGGAGCAGCAAACAGGGAGCAGGATGGGGARAGAAAGCCAAGAGAAAGAACTCCCAGCACACCAAACCAGAGGGGCATCACTTGGGCCARACAACAAGGAATGGGCTGGCATTAGTCAGTTTGCCTGTAAGATTTAAGGGAGTTTTTAATTAGTTTCTTCTGTATTGATAYAGACCATATTTTACCTTTTTGTTGGTCTATAACAGGTAACTTACTATTTTGCTTAAGATATTCTTTATGTTTCTTTTTGTTACTGCTGGATTATTGTCTCTCCACTTCCACAGAGATTAAACATGGGAAGTGGTAAATGAGAATTTCCTTAATTTTTCAGCATGTCTCTCTTGGGGAAGGGAGGTCCTGACAGTTTCATATTAATTTTTCTTATTTTTACCAGGTAATTCCTATTGTTTCATAAGTGCATTATCACTGTGCACAAATTGCTTGATCTATATATTGTATGTTAAAAAAAAAAATTCAGACTGTTGGTTTATTGTATTTTTCCAACAGAGATACTCTCGAGTTAATTATTTATACTTTGCTCACAACTTAAGGGGTTTTCTTTTCACATATCTAGTTAGATGATCAAGTTTAAAACAGACTTGGTAATTCAGCAATTTTGTAAAAAGCAGCTGATTTCATCTCCTCATTTTTTATTAATGAGCTTCCTTCCCTCAATTTTTTTTTCCTTCTGAAAAATGATAACTCATAAGGAGTTAAAACAGGGATTTCAGCAGCYGTGATAGAGGGCATGGCGAGTAGGAGGACACAAGGCTGGGAGGAGTGGCCGATACCCCAGAGGACTGTGCAGCCCTTGAGAGGGACCTCRACAGGTTGGAGAGATGAGCAGAGAGGAACTGTCTGAAATGCAACAAAGGCGAGTGCAGGGTCCTGCCCCTGGGGAGRAATAACCCCRGGCACCAGCACAGGCTGGGAATGACCTGCTGGGAAACAGCTCTGGGGAGGACCTGCGGGTCCTGGTGGACTCCAAGCTGTCCATGAGCCAGCAGGGTGTCCTGGTGGCCAAGAAGGCCAAGGTGCCCTGGGGTGCTTTAGGAAGAGCATTGCCAGCAGGTCAGGGAGGTGATCCTGCCCCTCTGCTCAGCCCTGGTGACGCCTCACCTGGAGTGATGTGTCCAGTTCCAGGTTTCTCAGCAAAAAAGAGACACGGAGCTYCTGGAGCAACTCCAGTGGAGGGCAACAAAGACGATGAAGAGACTGGAGCATATCTTATGAGGAAAGACTGAGGGAGCTGGGGGTGTCCAGCCTCAAGAAGAGACAACTGAGAGAGGACCACATCAATATCTGTCSCTCTCTGCAGGGAAGGGTCAGAGGATGGACCAGGCTGTGCTCGGTGGTGCCCAGAAATGGGACAAGAGGCAATGAGCAGAAACTGATGCACAGGAAGTTCCACTCGAACATGARAAAGAACTTCTCTACTGTGAAGTGACTGCACACTGGAATAGACTGCCCAGAGAGTTTGTASAATCTTCTTCACTGGAGATATTCCAGAACCACCTGGACACAATTCTGTGTCCTGTGCTCTAGAATGACCCTGCTTGAACAGGGAGATTGCACCAGCTGACCCACTGTGTCCTCTTCTAGCCCGAGCCATTCTGTGATTTTGTGACCTAACTTTAGTTCTGGCTTTACATTTTAAATGCTGATTTTCTGCTGGGTTACTTTACCKCTATTTACCTCTGTTCTCTCTCCCACTCTCTTCTTGTCTTCTCTACTTCCAACATTTTCTGCTTTTGGTATTTATAGAGCATATATCCCAGAGCAAAGACCCCTATATCAGTAATAAGTACTAGCACTACTAACAAYCATTAATTGGATTCTGCAAAAAAACTGCCTAACCTAGAAAGTCCAAGTCAATTCCTACTCCTCCTTTTCCTTCATCTCTCATTAATCTCTTCTGCACAAATATTTTAAAACATTTTTTTCTTGGTGTTCAAGAAAAGAGTTTTAATTGAAAACTTTCCTCTTTACCTGTGTATGAATTATGGCACTATAAAATCAGGAGAGAGGGGCAGACAAGGCAATCAATTGAACTGCACTGACTACACATCCCAGTAACACTTCCTGAAAATCAGTTACTCAGTCTATAGATTTTTTTTCTCTTTCAGTCTGTAAAAGTTTTATTTGTGGTCTCTACAAGTCACTATAAGTCAAGTCATGTCTTGTGCAATATAACAAAGGTGCAGCCCAGCTTTGTGTGCATCAGTAAATATCTAGTGATATTCTGTCCATATCAGTAATAATTTAAAATTGTCACTTAATAGAGGTAGGAAATATTCCGCAGTGACACTGTGCACATTTATAAGCAGTTAGTGGGCAGCAATATTTTAATTGCTTTTCCTCAAACAGCTCCCCTGCCAGATGACAGAAACAAATTGTAAGCTGTATGGTCACTGTTACATTATTAGCAAATATTTGTCATGACAAGGTAAGTAGATTTTTTCCTAAAGAAAAGACTCTGAAGCCCAGCTGAAGGTCCACATYGAACTCACTGCACATTGGTCCAAGATACTTGCAAGAAACATGAAGTCTAGAGATTAAAATAATAAGAAATTATAAAAAGATGTGTTCAGGATTAACAAATACATTAGTTATTCCATAGAAAACCAGTTATTAATATACTTTCTCTAAAAATTAACAAACACATAAGTATAACATAYATTTAAAGATATTAAAGATTGTTCAAGAATGTAATGAATATGATGTGACAGAGTTGTAGTATGTTTAAGATTTCACTTTTCCTGAATGCTAGTCCATGGTACATTAAGGTACCCTTCTTSTATCTATGCTTCCACAGCAAAGTGAAGGCTCTCCAGTAAAAGGAGTGTTTAGTTGTACATGCATTTGCTGAACCACAAGATGTTCTCACTGTCACCCTCTTCTTTCCTTTTTTTGAAAAGAGAAATCCTGCCATATGCAGGTTTGAGGTTTCCTTTTTTAAATATCAACGAATATGTTTAAAATATTGTGGCACACTAAATATTCTGGATGCAGGACCTGTCAGGAACTCAACCCTCATTCCTTAGAAATCCTGCATCCAGGACTCAGCCTGTAGAGGCTTAGTGTGCTTAAGACTAAAAGAAATCTAAGTACTCCTTTTCAAAATAGAAATTTATCAGGATTTTCAAAGCCCATGATAAATTTCCTGCAGAATGTGTTTAAAGAAATGCTAATCCAGTGGAGAGAGAGAAATATGTGAGAGGAAAAAGATTTGTCGTCACGTTAGAAGAAGTCACCAAGTTCTAAAACCCATTGTGCTGTTTGCAGGCTAAAAAAGTAACATTTTTCTTTAAACAATCTAGTTAATTGTCTTCAGCAATTAATGATTCCACTATAAAATCTCAGCAAGGTATATTATAAAGGACTATCTAAAAGATATAGTTAGGTTACCCTTAACAAGGTACTTGTAAGAAGGACAATTAGGTAACATCAGCCACAGGAAACAAAGTTTGTGATCCTCTCATCATCATTAGAGCACCTAAACAAACTGCCACCAAAACTCAGAAATGTTTCAGGACGGAAGTACCAGCGAAAGTGCACATATGTAGAAGAACCAAAAGGAAAAATGCAGCGGGGTGAACAATTGGTTCATTAAAAAAGCCAAAAAAAAACGTTAGAAAGGGCAGGAGTCATTGGGAAAGAGGTTGTAAAAATGCATTCAGCTTTGAGGTTCGCTGTTTAACTTAGCCTTCTTAATTTTGATCATCTACCAAAATCTACCATGCCATGCTGCTACCAACAATAAATTTAATTTTAATTATGTTGGAGATTCATTTATACGTAGATGATCGTCATCAGATGCATAAACTCAATGAAAGAGATTCATTGAACATCTGCCTCAGAAATTTAACAGACAGTCAGGTCTGTTTCACGTATAGCATTGTCCAACTACCTGTTCTTTCCACCAGATATTATTTGTCCCTTTTTCCCCAAGAAAAGTAAGAACATAAGAGGGAACTATACCACTTCCTCCTTTGTATGATTATTACATACAATTTGTAAAGATAAAATATAAAAGATTCCCCAGCTGAAGAAAGAGCTGAGGGCAAAACGTTGTAAATAAACTCTTGTATTATTGATTTGGAACTAGAAACACAACACTGAGTCTCACACCAAGGGAGTGATTCATGTACTTAAACACAAGCATCAGGTGCCATTTTAAATGCCCAAGTGGATACAAGACAGCTGCAACACAGAGCCTGATTTCCTGATCCTTTGCAGCAGCAGCAGGTGGAGGTGTGGGATATCCTTGGGCATCTACACTAACACGAGATTTGCAATTTTAAGCACCAGTATAATTTGTGAAGTGACTTGCCTATAAAAAAGCTGCTGCCTCGTATTACGGGTGGCAGGTTCACTTTCAATGACRTTGTCTGCATTCAGAGCTACGCTGAAAAGGCAGTTTTGGTCAAGATTCGGTTTTATTTTAGCTTGAGTTACTTCAGGGAAGTATAATTTTATTTGCATTTCCACATTCTGCATCCACCAATACGACTGTAGAAATACCATAAYGAAATGAAGGAGCCAGATCAGCCAAACATAACAGCTACAATTAGCTCCACTAACAATGCTGAAAATCCYAAGCTTTCTATGAACAAACTGAGTGCCAAGAAATATACCTCCTATAGGATGAAAAATATGACTTTGGTTATTTATTTGAATCACCTGGCTTTTCTATTTGGGGTTTTTGAGATTCCCCCCCCCCAAACTCTACAATACATCTTGCAGCAGGGATGGATACACTCAAAAGCGATGGTATTGTCCAACTGCTCAGCCACTCTGCTATGGAATCATTCCCTCCAGCAAAGCCACAGGATGGGAACACACCTGCAACGGGTCAGATAACACATGGGATGCAACGGGGCAAGGCTCTCATGGGAGAGGGGAACACGTTCCTTGGCATGTGTCAGATGCAGCCCTCGATGGCAGCTGTGCCTGGCACGTGGAAACGAGGAGCGAGRGAAAAGCTGTTGCACATAAAGTTGTCATCTCTCCTCCCAGGCTACTTCTGCCACATGTTGGTTTTCACAACATTTCTGTTGCCTCCCAACAACTGCACGCATAGCATCTATTCCACTACGTATAAAACCAGATCAGTATCTTTAGTTTATGCTGTAAAGCTTAAAATTTCAGGAAGATCYCCCTGGAGCCAGTGCTGATTCTGTGCAGTTTGTTACTGATTACGTGACTGAGCAAGTGGAAATGACTTCCCAGAGAAGTCTTTCTCCTTCACTTTTATCAGGTGAAAAAAAATGTTACTCCAATTCCAGTGCTTTCCTCCTCCTTTCCTATCTATTAGCAGAGGTGGGTTGTTGTTTTTTTAAATTCTTGAACCACAAAACTCCTGAAAAAAAATGTAGTATGTTGAAAGGTAAGATACAGCTAACAAAGTCTAGACATAGCAAAAGTGATCATCACAAGAACAGTCAAAATTAATTTAGTTTATAGAGCTCAGTAAGGAAGGATGGGATTTAATTGTGAAATGAAACAGAGACCAAGATTTTGGCCAGGAAACTAAGAACACACCTTGAATGATAAAGAAGGAAGCTACCACAATCCAGGGACAACATTGCATGTCAAAACACACAGACTTATGCAGCTTCCATATGCTTTGCTTTTTTTTTTTTACATTTGGCTATAGAGCTCAGTAGTACAAGGGCCAACCTAAACTGATTTTTGAAAGAAATTCTTTGCACAGCAACATTTGACAATCAAACTTGTGTTGACAACCAAACTGTGGTTGCAAGATTATTCAGCTTTACCTTACAGTTAATTTTGTTCTTAAAATACATGTCSCACATAACTTGTTGAAGTTTAGCTCACTCTAAAAAGRAAAAAAAAAAAAAGAGAAGCTAAATGAAACACATATCTATATCTTTTGACAAATGTTTTACAGATTATTTGTTTACTTATTTATAAATGCATTTCTTCCTTTTTTTCTATCAAATAAAAAAATCCTCTTATTTTAAGAAGACTGCTTATGAGAAGAGAGGAAAATAAAAYAGTGTCTGTGAAATACAAAACCTCATAAAATATGGTGCCAGAGTTTCTGTCATACACTTGCAGTGTCAGAGTCTCAAGCATCCTGAAATTCAGAGTTTAAAGCATTTCAAATGATAGTCAGCTTTTTAAAGTCTCATGGCTGTGCCCCACTTACAGCTTAACTTTGAACRTGGAAGTAGAGAGCAGGCAAATGTGAGCTATCTGTGCAACTGTGAATTTTAGTTGATGTTGACCTCAGAAACTCCTATCCACTTACATTCATAAAATACGCCATCTCAGGTTGTGATTGCCTCTGTGATGTTCTTACCTCTGTCTGTCCCCTTGTCCTAAGCATCTGGGATGTATCTGTCTTCCCTACAGCCTCTGAGATACAGAAAGTATCTCAGATAGCAATGATGTGTGCATAACAAGATTAGATGAGATAGTGAGGGGTTAGTCATACCTCCCTGCTTCAAAGAGCTATGATTCCTTTCAGAATTAAATCATACTTAATCTTTGGACTTGGGCAGAGTGACGGAATGAGATCAGGGTTCAGAAGCAGAGACAATGGTATTGGAGAATTCAGATACAGGCAGAGTCCTGGAGGCAGCTGCCACTCAAAGGTAAAAAAGGAAGAGAGATTTGTCACTGATATGTGGTTATCAATAAATCTCTGCACAATGATGAAAACCCATTATTAATTAATACACAGATTTCTGCAGTGTGACTTAAAGGAAGTGGGCACCAGGTCTCAATACTACTCATAAACTTTTTCAGACAATCAAAATCCAGGAAATCGTAAATCAAACTTATATACACACACACACATTTTATAGGTGAGCAGGTGTACAGAAGTCCTGTCTCCTGGTAAACTAAAGAGGTTGGGGAAACGGTAAAAATATTTTCTTTTATTCAAACARGTATAGCTATCATTTTTGTTCACCTAGATTTTCTTTATTTTAACCTCAGAAAACACACAACTTCCCAGAATCAACGGATTTGAGAGTCTTGTGCAGGCTGTTACAGATATCAWATATAATTTTTAGACAGATTAAATAGGCCCTTTAATGAAAGACACAAGGCTGTGGTACTCCTTCCAAACCATCAATAATAAAATGGCTTGCACTGTGTGCTTTTTCTCTCTTTTCTTGTAATTAGGACTTCCTGTTTACTTCCATGTCTATTTATTCTGAACATGCTTCATATTTGCAAATCATTCCCTGACTCTTGGAGGGGAAAGAACAGTTTATAATCTTACCTCTACAAACTCCCAGTAATCCTTTTAAAGCGATTCATAAAACACTGCTACTCCATAAAATAAAGCATACTTAAGAATTATAATAGTCTTATTGAAATCCTTTTCTTGAGGCCAAAAATTGAATGCTAGTATCGAAACCCTGTCCAGTCRAGGAGAATAATGTGAGAAACAGCCCCTGAGCCTTTGACCCTTGAGTTTTGACATCTTATTTTCTGTCCCTATATCCTTGAGGAGGGGGACTGACAGCAGCTAGGTGGGTGCCTGGCCATAGCCAACTCACTTCAGCAGCTTTTTAAACTGAGCAGACAATAGAGAACACTGTTTTGAGCTAAATACAGGTGGACAGCTACCTCCTGGAGTGAACTGAGGAGCCCAAACTGAGCATGTGTCCCACCAAGGGACTGCCAGCTGCTTGGCATGAAGATGGCAAGAGGAAAAAGAACAGTGACAAGGAGAAGTCAGTACTTTCTGGCAAGTAAATGGGGTAAGAGGAAGAAAGAGTTGGAAAAAACTATTATGCTTAACGTGAGATTCTGCTCTCAGTGAAACATGCTTCCTGTGACCAGCAGTGTTACAATCTGGATTGATTTGGTGGGGGTGGAGGTAGATTTTTTGGTTTGTGATGATGGGCTCCTCAAACATGAAGAAAGTGAATGAATCTAGCCCTAGGACAATCCTCTAGAGTCTTTTTCAACTGTAAAGAAACTTCTGAAGAAATTTTAATTAAATTCTTCCTAAGCTTTGGGGGGGGGGGGGGGGGGGAGAAATTTTAATTAAATTCTTCCTAAGCTTTGGGGGGGGGGGGGTGGCGTTCATATATTTATATTTATTCATTTATTTATTTATTTAGGCTTGCTTACCAGATAGCTAATTGCAAATGCTTAATACCATAATTCTAAAGACAATCCGCTCTTCACTGATACTGCTCAGCTCTGAGAAGTGCTACAAGTGGATACTGTAATATTTTAATTACAACATTAATTGTAATTATATTTACAATTGTTGGAATCTAAAGTATTCTACACCAGCTTCAAAAGGGAGTGTCAAACTCCAGACGAAAAGAGTAGTTTCTACACAGCAATTGTATCTGCTTTCTGCTTTATCTCATTGTATCTGCTTTCTGTTTGCTCATTATCCCTTCCATTCTTCAGCTCCACACCCCTCAAAATTTGTCCTCATTCTTTCTCCTTTGTTTACTGGTCTGTCACATTCATTTCTCAAGATGTTCATCTAACCCATCTATCAGTCACAGACACACATTCACATACCCTCTCCCTTCTGTTTTTGTCCATTCTGCTAAAACTCTTGGATGTCCTTTCTAGGAGTCCAAAGATGTCATGCCTTAAGATTAGGTCTAATGCATACTGGAGAGATTGGTTTTGAGATGAAGTATTAAGGAATATAACTCAGTATCCATGATCATAAAAAGAAAAAAAAAAAAAAAAAGATGGAACAGCTTGTGGATATTTTAGAGAAACTGTGTAAAAGCCAGGAATAACATCAAGAAAACTTCACTGAAAATGGTTTAAGAGAGAACTCCTGCCAAATTCTTTTTGCTGAAAATAAATCCCTAACTGCAAAAATTTTTACATGCTCTATTTCTGACTGCACATAGACTCATGCTTTATTTMCCAAATTAATGTTTATAGCACAAGGCAAGAGTATTCTCAATTTACATGACTGTAATTTGGCTATCTTCAATGAAATGAGAAGCGTTCACATAAGGGTTTAAAAAATGCCTAAATTTTAAAACTAAGTCAGTATACAAGTCCTTTCATTTTTTTAATTGCTTACCCACATAGAATTATGAGGGGAAGAAAATAAGGCAAGTGCATTTTTTGCCTCCTATCATCTCCAGTTCTTTCAAATCTTTCTGCTGATGGTAGTTTTTGACAGACAACATCAAGCTGCCTGAGTCAYGTCACAGTATTGCTAAGTGCTAATTTTCTCATTTCAAAAATGTTAAATTTTAAGGTCATTGTTAACCACAAAATCCTGTTGAGGTTATTTGCTAAGAAAAAGCCAACGTCCTAATAATGTTACTGATTTTATCCCATGCAAATCCAACATCCATTTTCCTCACAGAACATAGCTTAAGGTATAAATAGTATTTATAAATATATGCATAAAGAAGGGTCTATAAAGCTCCTATTCACCAAAGAACAGAATGAGGTATAGACTAAAATAAGAACAACTCTTTTTACATAGCATATACAAAAAGAGTATAAAATGACAGATGTGTAGCCTGATTAAGGGCTTTGTTAGGTTTAAAGCCTCAACACCAAGCCCTTTTTTTTAGGAAATTGTACAACTGAGACTTTCTAAAATATACAATTTATATTTCTACTGAAAAATTGAAGTGCAAGAACAAGTGAGAGCAAGGCAATGACAATTCTGTGTGCCTATTCCCGGCAGTACATGCAGTCTACAAGAATGTTCTTTGCAAATATGTGATGGTGACACCTTTCATCCCAAAGTATTTCAATAATAATGAGTTAGCAGTGTAAAGGAAATATTTCTGGAGTGGATGTTAGAAGAAAAAAAACAGAATAAAAGTAAAGTAGTGCACAACAGTGAGTGGAGGAGACAATTGAATCAGAAAGCAGGACATTTTCTTATCAACAYAAACATGCTGGTAAGTAGCTGGGACAATAGACCAACACAGTCTAAGATGTAAAGAAAGCGTAGAAATTAGAAGCTAAAATAAAAGTTATCTTTGTGCTCTGCTTGTAGAACTTCCTTTTCTGGGACGAATTTCCACTTCCAAAGTTACCAAAACTTAAAATAGTTCAGGAGAGTGGCAGTGTCTCAGTGGTGCAAAATACAAAGCAATTTACTTTAATAAAATGACATGAGTTATTACCACTACATGGGCAAATTCCAGTCTACAGATCTTCCAAATCTTGCACATGCCTTGTGAGCATTTCAAGACTGCTTCCTTCCCTGGGCCAAGTTATATGACAGCTAACTTTGGTCATGTTCTAGAATAATCCACACTGCTATATTTAGGAGGAAGAAAACAAAAGTGACTGAGGCACATATCACTGACGGTGCTGAGATCCTTTCTACTTGTCCTCTAACTCTTTGCAAGGTGGGATCTCAGTTTAGAGCCCACAGACTCAAGTCCTACACAACAGAGCCTGTCCTGAACACCCCTCCATAAGAAATATTCTTCCCATAGCCAAGTGTACCAGTTTTATTACAGAAAAGTAGACGTAAAGACAGTGKTATCTCCTAAGATTTGACCCATGGGACTTGCACTCTAAAACTCAACTCACATGAAGCAATCTAAATTTGCAGACACTCTGCCTAGCCTCTATTAAGTTAGTTTGCTTGTTAAGAAATAGACTGATTACTTGTTTTCAGCTTCTGCTTTGACTTTGTCATCATGTCCTCATTATCATATTCAATTAATTAGCATATAAAGGTAATATTCCAGCATGCACACCTCCCTTAGAAACATTATTGACTTCCATTAAATAAGGTAGACTTGCAACAGAACAGGGGGATTAAAAAAAGATKATTTAGGGGCTTGTATGCATACAAAATGGCACATCTCTTAGGAAAAGTGTATTATAGTAAAATTATACTAGYTTCCTATGAGAAGACCAGAAAGAAAGAGCAAAAGAGAGTAAAAACTCAAGAACAGATAAAACTGGGGAAAATTGCATACCTACTGAAAAGTGCACTCATTTTTGCTTCACCTTGACCTATTATGAATAAGAAGAGGAGGGGAATAGAAAATGAGCATGTATTAAAACCATATATTCTATTTCCCTGTCTCAAAGAAACAAACAAGTGTTTTGTCACAATTTTGGGAGATATTAGGGAATTAATTRCTGTATTAATTTTAATCAAAGGTCTCAAATCTGTTCATAAGGGGGGGAACAGACAGTAAAACCAAAAACCACTGTATTAGTCCTAAAAATAGGCCAAATGAGATAGGTTGTACCTATAGATTCTCTAGCTTGGTTGGAGGGTGCTTTTTAAAAAAAAAAAAAATACCATGATTATGTCCGTTTTCCACATTTTGGTTTTCTCCGTGAAATAGTTTCAAAGCACGTGATTTGGAAACCTTCCATATTAAAAAAAAAAAAGAAAAAGCTGCAAGATACACTCTGGAGGCATCCCTAGTATACTTCATTTAGTCCATGAAACCAAKCGCTCACAAAAAAACTAAAAGCAAACAAGTAAGCAAATATATAAATATACAAGTGGTTGCTGTGGATGTTGGGTCCCCAGCATCACTGACAAACTGTTTCTAAAGATCATGTCCTATTAATGCATAGTACTTGGCAATGTATTTAGAATAGAACAGAATATTTTTTGTTGGAAGATACCTCTAATCATGTAGTCCAAGTGYCTCTCCACTTCAGGGTGACCAGAAGTTAAAGCGTGCTTTTAAGGGCATTGTCCAAACACCCCAAACACTGGYAGGCTTGGGGYATCAAAGAAACAAAGTGTTGATCATCCTGAACAAGGTGGAGAGAAGTGCATTGGCACAAATCTCCTTAGACACTCATGTAAACCCAACAGGCTTTGCAGGGTGATGTTCAGTACTTGTTCTTGCCAACCTCTGGGTYCAAAAGTTTCCAGATCTCTGTGGTTTAGGTTTTGTCACGATAGTTTACAGCGGTGTTTTGCGCAGTAGGTGACTAAACTGCTTTTCTCCAGGTCGGTGTCCTCTTTCCGGTGCTAAAGGGGATGGTTTTGGTTTTCATCAGTAAACAGTCTCACCCCTTTTTCTTACACATTTTTCAAATTAAGTGAAATATATATGATGCCACATTTTTACATTAAGCACTTCCAAATCTCATTAACTGCAGCTTAATAAATGTAATCCTGCTATTGGTACTATTTGCTTTCAGGGAGGTAAAAAATTATATGTTTCTAATGCAGACAAATTGCTTTTGGATACAACATACGACCCAGCATACTCAGGATACAGAATAATCACTAAAAAGCTATTTTCTCTGCTTTTCCCTACAATCTTTTACCAGAATATCAATGTTGTACTGGAAGTAATATAAATACAGCACAACACATTGATCTCATTGGGGTTGCTGCTGTAAAGAGGTTATACATATATTTCCTAAGGCCTTTTCTAAAATGCCTTTTCTCGCTCTTCCCCTGTCAGACAACCTTGTTTCAACATTGTTACCAGAATTATCACTACATTAAGCTTGGTCTGCTATTAAAAATATGTTTCCAAATCCTCAGTTGGGAAAGTATTCAAAACTTCAGTAGCTCACATAACGAAGAGTTCAAGTGTTCAGAAGCAGAAAAATAGTGTACACACTCACATAAGGCATTAGGACAACTACAGATATTTCTCTTAACAGCACATTCCCTGAACTGAAGCACTAAATTCCACTTATACCTAAACCCATTTATTATATGCTCCACTCAGTTGCAGGTGCATTTATTACATTAATATTAATAGCAAAATTGATTTTACTGGTAAATCCCTCTCTTGGGCAGATCCATCACTAAGGAAAGTTCTTGTCCAGTAACTCCGAGAAGCTCTGGTCCTATCTGAGCTACCAGATGCCAAATTAGTGMACAGACCCCAAACACGTCAGAAGCCATGCTCATCTGTAATAGCTGAAAGGTGTGTTTGGGACAGATCAACAAAACCCTGTATTGGACCACCTGGGTATCCACAGCTTGGATGTACATGAATATTCATCCCTACTACACACACACACACGATGGTTTACATGAGCAGTAGCTTCTGCAACAGATGTGACAAACCTGCAAAGTAATAGTGGGAATGGAATTCCTGACTCRTCAGAAATGACCAGTTGGTAACTGTCAATAGAAAATAGTCACCAAGAAACACCCTTTTGTCAGTTAAAKGCTATTGGTTTATCTGATTCATCACTGAACTTTGCTGTTCTGGTCTCACAGATATTCATCTATTTGATTTTCACAAAAAAAGTTGTGAGTGGAATGAAAATTTCTGGATTTTATATATTTATTTATATATTTTAAAGTGGACACCAACCACCTTCAGTGGAATGAATATATTAATGAGTCATGACCCTGCACTGCACACTTACTTTCTCTTCTAGCTAGGCAGCCTGTGCATGCTGTAGCTGCCTGATTCAAGACATGTAGAACATCGGCTGAGTGAATTGATCACATGAGGTCTGTCCGCCACTTTCATTATTATTATTTGTCTTGAAAACTGAACAAATCTTATGAGTCAGGCCTCCAAAAATATAGATGAAAAAAAAAAGGCTACAACAATTTCAAACACCTGTTTTAACACTTTATAAGCTGGCAAGGACACTTGGCCCTTCTATTTGGAAGCACAGGTTGCGCATTTACAGCCAACATGAAGAGATATTTWTCTTAGAAGTGACTCTTCCTTTGCAACCTATAATTTCTTACAATCCCATCCTGTTCATTCTAAGTATGATACTTCCTCCACCCTCTTCTTACTAACTTTGAATTTTATTTTCATCGGAAGATGACAGTTTTGTTAGGATTTACTTTCTAGTACTGACAGTTCTGGAAGAGGAAGGATATTTGATGCATTGGTTAGGCATAAAAAAATCCATGTTAGGCATTTGTTTATCACTTGTTTGAATAGACAATGTTGCATTTCCAATCTTTTCTCTACCACAGCAAGGTTGTTTTTTCTTCTGAGAAGAAAAATAAAATCATGAGTTTTTAAATAAGATCCATGTTCTTGAAAATTATTCGGTTATCATTCTTTAAGACTTGCAAAGCAAATTTCTCTCTTATATACTTAACTTTGCTTATCAACATTAACACAAGCTGTACACTCCTAAATGCCTACTGCTAGCTGGTGGTAAATCAAGTTTGCATTTCACAACTGACGTAAGTGTTCAGTTTTTCTGAAATAAAACTTAAAACTATACTTTCACTGACAAGCATGCAAGGTTTTCATTTTATCTTCTCCATGTGAAATTTGAAGTTATCTAAAATAACTTCATATGTCAAGGTAGCACAAGTTGGAGGACAAAGTGAATTGTTCCACAGGCACTAATTGCCTTACTAAGACAAAGCAATATAGTGCTTCACTATAGTGTTGTCTTGAAACACATTTTTATGCATTATGTTCAAGGTTTCTCTTAACTGTAGAGATTATGGGACCAAAAAAAAAATCTTATTTAAAACAAAGGACTGAGAATCTTTAATATGTTGTGATGCTAAGAATCAATGTAGTATAATTGAGCTTTCAGCAGCAGAAAGTACACTCCAGTATATGACAGGATCTAGAAGACAGCTTATAAAAGCTATTAGATAGGCAGAAATTCCCTTCTTAGATGTGTGTTCCAATCTGTCAAGAAGTTTCCATACATCRAAATCAAGTAAATAAAAAATATCTTCCAAACAGCTTCAGACAGACTAGTTTAAGAAAGCTAAGAAAGGAGAACACATACATGGAAATTAGTGGAATGCAACAAAATAATTTCGAAATAGTTTGTAGACTAATTTCCATACCTYAGACTACTTTAATATTGTTCCTACCCAAAATAAAATTTTCTGATGAAAAACTCTAAATACTCAAAGGAAATATATACAGGCATTATTAAAACACTGGCAATATATACAAAAACAAACTTTTTTTTTCAGTGATAGAATTTAAATGATCAAACCAATACGGCCTTCACTCCAATAAAAAGACAGACTGTTCAAGAACACTTGATAAAACAAATGATACAGTTCTACTACCTGTCAAGGGACAAAAAGTGTTAACGATAATTGTGAAACTAAAATATAAAATAACTRTAATACAGAATTGAGTCGTAACAGATTTTCACTTCTACGTGRTTCAGTTCAAAGTAACTCTGAACTAGCATTAGACATGAAAATACAAATAAAARTTACTCCAAAACACCCTACAAAGAACTGATCAAATATCAGTAACAGATACAGTGAATAAGTAAATAAGTAATGCAAGAACCTTTCAAACATCTGTTTTAGCAAACTATTAAAAATTAATACATCTGAAATGTAACCTATTGAATGCTAGTGCCTGAAAATGGTAAATAAAATAGGCACCTTTATTACTAAAATTTAACAGCATAACTTCTGACTATGTGCAACTCTCTGCTATGAGGAATCTTAAGCTTTGGAGGCAAATCTTTCTCCAGTAAAGTTAAAAAAAAAAAACCAACAACAAAAAAAGAGGCAAAGAGGCAATGACTTTACTGTAACCACAGTTCTCATATAGAAGTCACATTAGTTTCACCTATGTAAGAGCTGAACTTATTTCCCTACCTGAAATGCATTAAGAATCACCAACAAACTGCTGAAATTGGATTCAAAAGGGCAACACCTTGCATGTAATAAGAAAGTTTTCCTTTAACTAATTCTCAACTTAAGTTGATTTTTCTGTACAGGACATGTTGTTCCTCTAGATAAGCAAATTATCAAAACATTGTCAGCAGATATAAAAGGCCATTGGGTAATATCTYTCTGATTCTAGAAAAAAACAACATCATAAGCTGAAATGGTCATGCAAGATCTATCTTCATTTGTTAGCTATCCCAGTCTGCGATTTAGGAAGTCAAGCCTTAACTTCTGATAAAACACAGCCCTTCTATTATGACAACTTAACAAATAAATAAACTTCTTAATAATCTAGGTACAGAAGTAGAATATCAGTTGAAGTGGTGGGAATTGATAAATTCATAAGGGYTTGTGCAATTCACTGTTGAGAAAGTGCAGTTAGGTTAAAAAACAATGCTGGCTTTTCATTCTTTTTTTTTTAGTAAASTATTGAGCTGTCCTTCAGCTTTCTCCGATTTGAATGCAGCTTGGCAAATAAAAGAATKCTTAACTAAAGAAAAACAGGAATTACGTTTGGATTTTATATTAATTGCACATATTAAAGCACAGAAATACAGCAAGTTTGTATTGTTATGTTTGTGTACTTAGATGGCTTATAGAGCTTTTATTTTCTCAAGGAAATGGCTTTTCTACTTTTAGTGTCATTGTTATCAATTAAAATTTTGTCTGAGGCAGAAAATAAACCAAATTCTGTCTCCAGGCTAACTAGCTAAAAAACATAACTATATACACGCTGCTGCCAGCTTTCATGGTTGTATCAAAAGCTGCAGTGTAAATGGTGTTTTCTTCAGAGGTGAGGGTCAGAGACTTACGTGAGCTCCCACTTTCCCTAATGCACAAAAGACAAAACCATCAGAGCACAACTCTTGCAAAACAYGAGAGTTTGAAAAGTCACATGATTTTCCAGTGCTTGGAGGTCAGTAATGCTCATGTGAAGCTTTACGAAATGGGTAGTTTTGGAAATAGAAATAATTCCCTTTAGGAAAATACAGTATTATGTATCAGCTAAACAAACTCCCTGTGCAGATGAACCATATACCAGTTTCTTCCTCACCACGCATTGCTGTAAAACGCAGCTGAAACTGAACGGTTTGATACAAGGTTTCTGTTAAACCATYTAAAAGCGTCCCTTGGCCTTCCTAGATGTCAAGCATCATCAGAGTCATCTTTTTTGTTTCTGTTTGCAAGTATATGTTTAAGTTCCATCTACAATGCAAACTTAACCCAAGTAATTGGAACAGAGTTAATTTGCCTCATTGTCTGCCTAAGACCTCCTTCCTCACTCTGTGCTCCTGATTTTGTGGCTCAATTATGCCTCTCACTTACGCCTGCCACTGAATGGCACTTCCTCAGCCCAGAATCCTGGTGTGCAAACACAGCCAATGTTTACTGCACTTGACTTACCAGGCAGTCTTTAACTGATAAAATGATCATTCAGACCTATTTTGCATTTGAGAAAAAATTATTTTTGTTAATCATATTGGAAGGCATTTCAAAGGCCCGTGACTAAGAGARAAAAATTAATGAAATCTGCATTCTCAGCACAACTTGATTTCTTGGAAAAATTTCCCCTCATGTTATCTCTACTTAAATAATTACTTATATCTATATTTATTTATTTAGATATATTTATGTATATATTTATGAAGTAATCTAGAGTACAATAAATCACTACTCTATTTCCTTCTCAAAGAYATTGCATACAGTCCTGAAGCTAAAGTCCATGTTAGAGGTTTCTCATTAATATATCCTTAGATGTTTCATAATGCACCATGTATTTTAGATATTTGTGCTCATTTAAAGCAGAGAGAGGGAGGTGTTCATTGCTGTTTCAAAGGAATCATTTTCAATTCAGTTCTATTGCAGTGAATTACTGAACTACAGTCTGAGCGGTTTGAAGGTTTGATAGGAATATTTCTCTCASCTCTAACTGAAAACAAGATGTGGAAAACTTTTGGGTTTTTTTGGTCTAGTCCTCACAAGGCCTGTATGTAAAATACTAAATACATAACAYGTGTGTCTATAAGGCTTTGGCTATCCTTCCTCAGGATGCCCCTGCTCGTTTTTTGCATAATRTGCTCTATGCTCTACTTGAGTTTGATTTCATCCCTCTTAAACGTTAGTTTTCTTGATCAAGATTCTTTAATCTTCAGCCTTATAATTCTCTTTCAGTCTTGAGCAAGGTGTTTGCTGTTTACTAAACTCGATGGATTTTTTTTTTCCTGACTTCAGAGACATGTAGGGATGTCAACTTTTTCAGTAGCRTCAGAGTTGCCAGGTACCTCCAACACAACAAACAATGTTTGCACTTTAGAAGTGTTTATATACATACTTTTAATGTAATAATTCACATTAGATGTCAGAAATGACCATGTACTTACACGTAATACATGCAACTAGGTGCAAGAAGTATAAAATCATAATGGTGTGAGTCTACTGGAATTAATCTTTTTTCACCTCTCAGATCCATCAGAAGAACATAGTCAAATTATCATTCATCATTTTGTGGTGTAATTTTGAAAAAAAGTATATAAATCATCCTAAAAAAAAAATCAGGATTATATAATCTTATTTCCATTCAGTGGCTTATTTGCTTTCAGTGGAATTCAACAGAATTTAGGGTATCAGCACTAGCTACCTGAACCCASCCTTCCAAAAAATTACCAAACTGGTAATCACATGGCAGTCAGCACTATTAAGAGGTTTGGGAAAGGGACAAWTTAAATTTTTTAGAAGTGCTACTATAATAACTCAAACACAAAAATAAAAACTACTCATAGCATAGGCCCTGTCTCAAAATGATAACACTCAAGTGGCAGAACTGGGTTAGAAACCTAGAGTTTGCTTAGGAAAAAATAATCACACCTCAGCTATCTCTTCCTTGACTCTGAGATTCATACTTTAGACAAGAATTACTATTTCTTAACTGATGTAGTGCTTATAAACAATGTAYAAAATATGCATGAACAACAGTGAAATGAAAAGGAACAAAACATTCTATGCCACCACATCTCTTTCCTCTCCTTTGCACATCACACAGAAATAATATATTTATTAGAGAAATTTAGGAAGCACCATAGTTTATAACTTGATTTTCAAATCCTTTAAAGACTTTTGAAATGCCTAGTTCTAAATCACATGGATATTATTCTGTTAGCTGATATGAATGCAAGTGGAAAATGTAATATTTTTTGGTGGCTGGTTTCATCATATTCTGCTGTATGGAAACTGTGGGAGTGTGTCATTTCCAGACGTGTTTACAGAGTCTTCAGGACATGAAGATAACCTTAAACATCATAAATAGATATGTTTATTGAGTGAACCAGATGAATTTTAATTCTTCAGTAGCAACAGTGCTAAGTTATTCATTGTTCCTTAGATTAGAGGTCTTGATTAAAGGATTTGGTTTTCTTGAATTGAAAGTATGACTGCATTCAGTCTGTTTCTTTGAAATATCCAATTTTCACTGATCCCAGAAAAAAAGTATTTTTCTAGCCACTGCTCCTTCTCCAGATGCCTTCCAATTTCTCTTTCCTCTGTACTCAGGCAGCTTTTTTATTTGCACGAGTACCTATGCACACATTAATTCCTGAACTCCCAATTTTACTCCTCTGTTCCTACCCTCTCATTTTATCTAGTCCATTTGACAGAGTGGAAAATTTCCTTCTCCRACTTTTTATCTTCCTTGAACACCTTCCTGGGTGTTCTTTTAGATGATTAAATTTCTTCTTCTTCCCCCTAAGTGTTCTCATCCATTTTTTTTTTTAACATCTGATCTCATTCACTTTGAAAACTGTATCCACATCAGAAGTCCTACTCACCAATACATWTTCATTGCTAACCTACCTTCTAATATTGCTTTTCTTTTTGCCCTTACTTGCTAATTTTACCAAGAACAAMAAGTCTAATACACTAAATCAACATGTTCTTTCCTTCTTGCACAACTTTGATAAATCCGAGTGAGTTACCTTCTTTTGTACTTTCAAGCTACCAACTACATATCATCACAAATATTGTTCATATTTTAGTGGAAAACTCATATTTGCACTGAAGAGGTAGTTTTAACTCTGGCTTCTACATCTCTGTAGCCTTSTTTTCTTCTGTTTTTGCGGTGCCAAAACAATGCAAGTAATCAATAAGTACACGGCTGTTTCTCGTTTCAGGCTTTGCTCAGAGCTGAGAGATTCACGCTTCAGCTTCTGCTCTTTGCCTGAATGTCTGTGGGTGCAAATGGAAGAGGACAGAGAAAGCTATGTGTGCATTAAACAGGCCACATAATGTTCTSTATAGCACAGGATAACCCTTATTTGTGCCTAAACAAGAGCTTAACCAACTTATATTACTGAAATTAGTTCTTATTCTTTGCATGCTAAATATGTACCATATTTAAGGGAAAACCAAAGTCGTGTAACAAGCGTACACTGAATTACACCGATTCAGCACGCAGTGGACACTTTAAATTGAGTATATAGCAGCTTCCAGTGATTTAATATCCTGTCAGGCTGTTAGGAATGGCAGAAGTATACATTAAGCAGGGAAGTGTCTGATTTATGTTACTCTTTCCTGTTGTTTGCCTTTGCTGGTGTATCCATTTCTCAAACCTACGGAATGCTAAACAAATATAAGCCGTATTTCTATATGTGTCCATTTTTATGATCAGCTCAAGCCATCATTTACATAATGGCTGAATTTGACTTGGAAGATTTCAAGGGAACTGCAATCTATTCCATGAGGTAACTGGACAAGACTATAAGTGTTTTGAACTTCAGGATTCAATGTCATTATTATTATTCTAACTAATTCCAACTATTTTTACTACAAATTCCTAATTTTTACACATAGCCTACTTGACATCCTATCATTTTTTTTAAAATATGGTAGCATTACAAAATTATGGTCAACTATTTATTCTGATATGCTTACTGTRTGGTCTGATAAGACATTGTGGAATGGAGATATTTATCACTAAAGTGATGACAGTTTCATTAAGTCTTTAGTACTTTAGGCTAYGTGTAACCTTTTTGGTAGAAGTTCTGTATAATTAGCCAATAGTCACAAAGTTATTACTGTTTCCACTGCTGTCCCATCATATTCTAGAGGCGCAACAGGCACATTTTTCAATTCAAATGAACATTACATGATGATGTTTCATTGCCGAAACTCTTAAATCAGATATTTATCTCATTCTGTTTTCCTTTTTCTGTGTTAACTTTTGGGGTGGTTTTAACATCTTTGAACACACCTTTTTGCAAGTAATAGAAACATAAGTGTACCTCCCATTGTCAAAACACTGCACTGCATTTTATTTTTGTTCACTGCTTAAGACCTTCATATTTTCTTTTTTTTTAACTAAATAGGAAGAACCCCCTTAACCAAAGCATCCTGAGTAAGAATTCAAGAATAAAGAAACAATATGACCAGTTCCAAACAAATACATCAGCACAGGAAAAAAAAAAAAAAAGGATATTCAGAAAATGTTTCTGGGTATTTCACTCTGTCCTGTACCAATGACACCATCTTTTCATATCCTGTCAAAATKCTGTGCCCAAAACTCTACCAAAAACTATGAGCAACCCACAGAATCATGGAAAAYAACGTTTGCAGAGAAGGGTTGCACCACACAGAAAGGTCAGAATCCATGCACTGGTCAAGCCTGTTACCATAGCAAAGACACAACCTACCAAGTTTATTTGGAAAAAAAAAAATCTAATTAAGGCTAATTTCACCTTACAAATACCAGGAATTCTCTACCTGGGAATATCAGGCATTTCAGTTGAAGACAACRTGAAAGAAAGAAAAGGAAACATCACAACCAGAATGTTTTGAAATATTTTCAGTAATATTTTCTAGCAAAACCAAAACTTGCCACCATGCTCACAAGCCCTTGACTCATGTCGTTCATTTTAGACACTCACTGTATATGTGGGATTACACYGCAGCTTGGTAGAGGTAGTTGAGAAGGCAGAGTCAAACCACAGCAAGATATCTGAACAATGTGTGTCATATCCTTTTCATTTCAGGTGTTTACTTAATGGAAGTCCTGACAATTGAGTTTATCCAGCTTATGGAGAGTATTTTAATTTATATCAAGATGACACACAAGCAAAGTRTGGGGGAGAAATAGGTTTCTCTTGTAAGTAACTGAACAACTAGAAATTGAAGTTTCATGGGAAATCAAAGCAATTTCAAGTCTTCAGCCAACTTCCGCAGGAAGGCTGAGAAACTTACTTYTCAAAATTGTGTSTGTTATGTTCAATCTATATAGATGACTACAAAATATGCCTGCAGTTTGGATCACTGTAGTGGGTATARCTTTTGTATAAAATGCCTATGGAGAACATTACTGTTAAARGAAATCAGGATTTTACAGGCAATATACCATCCTGAAAAACTCTTGAAATTATTCCTTTCCTATGCTCTGAATAAGACACACATGCATTCACCTATTTGTCCAAACGTTTATCTTGAAGACATATTACCTTACATTCCATGATAGAATCGCTCTAATTCTATTGTTTTAGAAAGCTTAAGCAGCTCTTTGAAGAGAGCAAGTAAAAAAAAAAAAAACCTTTACAGCAATGCAACATGTACTGCATGAGCGTAAGAATGATACATGTACAACATCTGCTCTGTCTTCTCATCTCACGTCATCTCTTTGTGACCCAATTCCTTCTCTCCCRTCTTATTCTGAGACAAGAACATTGGACCTTACATCTCATCCGCGCCGAACGTGGCATCAYCTAAACCAAGGAGAGAAATACCTTTCCTCTCTGTGGCAAAAATATTACTTTGAATGTTTTTGTCTCAATGTAATAAATCCCCCCCAACAAGATGAATAAAGTACAATTTCTTAACTTCTTTGATAAAGACCAAKGAAACTTCCACCTTGTTGCTGGATTTACAATAACACAATAACTAGCACTCCATCTGCATTTTTAAACCRATCACTCCAGCCTTACTTCTCAAGTGGAGAAGGGAGGAAATGGAAGATGGGTACCTAGAACAGATGAGTTTCATAAACTAAAGGAATATTTCTAAGGCTACMAAGTTACTACAATGACACGAATTGCTTGAATTTTGTCCAACTTATAAAGGCAAGCTTTTATAACTTGAACTGAACAGGTCCGCTCTACACCACCTACTGCCTTCTTTCCAACACAGACACCTTGGCCTTCATCACTAGAAATGTGTTTATAGTGCTACCCACAAAAATAAAATGCTGTATTAGCGTGGACACAGAGTCCTGCTGAACAAAATACTGGCCAATTGAACCTATCCTACCTCCAAGGCRTTTTCTATCATAAATTTAGCATTTGAAAACACCCTTCATAACAGCAATCCTGCTGTGGAAAGCAATTTTGTTAGTATTTGGAGTTGGTAATCTATAAAGAAATTCTGACAGTTTGTATTCTGACTCTGACACGCTCTGAAAGATATTTCTCTTTAAAAGCATTTTTCAATACAACGTCTAAGGAAACTTAAAAAAAAAAAAGTTAAACATTTCACAGTCTCTAATTTTCCCAAGAATTGGATTCAATTGAGCCTTAACAATTTTGTGAAGCACAATGGGGGGAAAACTACTTTATTCYGTAACTTTACAGGAAAGAGAAAACTTCAATGCCTCCAGTACTTCTGTTTCTACTATGGGGATAACTTCTGTAATCCAYTTTTTGTCATCTGAGAACAGCAGAAGGCTTTTTAAAAGGAAATTTTTTTTGGTTTTTATTTCATTTTGCTAAGATAGCTAAAAAAAAAAAAAAAGTTATTCTTGCTCRGCTCTGTACRTTATATAACAGTTTTATATAAAGTAGCTTTTAATATTTAGCAAGTCCTACATAACAGCTTTTAGTGCTTTTAAATGAGAGATTAGATATTGGTCTTTTTTACTGTCATTYCAGCAGCATTTGTGATTTCTTACGTATGTCTGAATTGTGTCAACAGAATTAAGAGAGAGAACCTGCTATACAGAGTATGCTCTATTATAAAAAACATAGTGACCTTCAAAAGCTTACTGTTTTATAGAAATGCTGCAAGAATTTCTGTAGCATATTTTCTATCTTGTTGCTTTTTAACAAGAAGCTCATATTTTATCAAACAAAATGTTAAAGCCTTTGTATATATTTGTGTATCCATTTAGTTTTGTCTGATGTATTTGTATATAAATTAATAAATGAATTTGAAAATAGATGGAATTTGATTCAATTCCAATCTATATTATATTTGCCAACTAACAGTCATTCTCAAGTATATTCATGACTGAATAGTTTAATACAATTAGAACTGGATTCTTTTGTGTGCAGACCTGTGCACAGAACAAGCCACAAGTAATTCAGAAAAAAAAAAAACAACCACAGGAAAAAAAAAAACATAGAAAAATCACATTCTCTTGTGACAAAAAGTAGATACGCAAGTTATTCTTTGATATGTTTGCCCCGAGATCTTTCCTGTACATCAGTTTTTTGTGGTATTGGGCCTTCAGACTGCTGAAATGTGGCAAAGCTGTAACTTAAGTACCTGAAGCTGTTGAAAACTGTAGCTAAATATTGCTTCTCTTTTGTTTTACATGCATTGAGTCCTCAGGCTTTATCAGATTCTGTATGACAACCAATGAAACATTCMAAGCTCTACAGAACCATTTACATGCCTAAGCCTGAAATACCTATGTTCTCATCTTCATTCCCTAGCCACACTTAACACAGGGAASATTTTACCAGGAAGATTTCTTGGGAAGGTCTCCCTGCTGGCACAACTAGAAGGAGGTAAGGTTTAATGGTGCTGAGCAAATGACACTGAACAGGATTCCCGAGACATGGATTTGATTCTCCATGATGAGCCTTTTGATTCTCCCTGATGAGGCTCTGGAGCTGCTTTGCAGGGCCCACCTGAAGGACAGCCAGCATGATGCCACTGCCGGCAAAACATTCCTTGAGGAGACAGGGACAGTGCTGCTCATCCTTTTCCCCAAAGGACTCTGGAAAATCAGTCTTCTCTTACAGCCTGTACACTCAACTCTGTCACTTCCCACCAGTCTGTCCCAATCCTTAACTTACAGGGKGTTTGTCTGTTTGATTGTTTACTTTCTGTTCCTTGTTTTTAACAACAGTAATTAGAGAAGAACAAGATCTCAGTCCTCTTCCTTCCAGGTGAGTACACCAAAACACCATGTCTGTCGCTCCCCTTGGATCTGCCACGATATTAGTTTCAAGTGATGCACWGCTCTTTTATTAGACTCCACTTCATCGACCACAAGTGATGCTGCCTGCATAGATCCTGTTTCCTACATCAAAATCACAAAGCTAAAATCAGGATCTGATCTCTGTCACAGAAATTCCTATCCATATGCACTCCCAAGGTGTTCAGACAACCCTGAACAACAAGAAGTCTGGAAAACACATGCCTCAATACTGTGCCATAAAGCAATACTGATTAATTTCTCCCTTGCCTTATTGCCTTCGTGTCTCAAAGCCTTTTCTGCTGATCCAGGGTTTGCAGCGAAGAGAAGACCTCAATGCTAGTTCACACATTCAATTTTCACCCTATATCACAATACTGCCAAAAGGCACTCTCAGGATGGAGTAAACTGATCCTGAGTCAKCCACAGATGGCTTCAGCTGCCAAATGTGTTGTTTCAGTAGGGCACCCCACAATCCTCACCTTTTAGCAACAACACCTATTAGCAGCTATCATTTCAGAAAGCCACGATTATTTCAAAAACAAGTGGTTTCCCTCTGTTAAAAGCTGTTTGTACTGGTTCCAGGAACAGGCTTTTTCACTTCTTGAGACTGTTCAAAAGCTATACTGCTTTTAAGAAGTTTATATGATAGTCACTGAATCATCCTGAGAGCAGCAGTCTTCAAGAATTCTTTATTAACTGTACTCCTCCTGAAGCTGGACACATGCCCGTTCCTTTGTAAGGAAATCGAGTTGTTTCTGTCGCAGCAGGCAGTTCTCAGCAAGCTTTAGATGCTATTCCCCACCCTCACTATATGCTAGACAATTTAACATGTTTCTCTCACAGCGACTGTACACAGGGATAATAAATGACTAGCCATTCCAAATCCTGCCGTGCCTCTGGCATTTTCCTCTCGATGATCTCGAGAGCACTATTAGCACCAAATATACACCTGTGGCTAAAAGATAAAATAGCAAAGTACCTTCTTCTCTTGGAAGAATGCCTTGCAGCACRAGACTCATTAATCTCCCAACTATTTTGTTTGGGTGCTCCCAACCACACATTTAAGAACTGCTCTACATTTCATCTGATACACAAAGCAACACTCAGTGTAAACTGGTTCTCTCTACAACTGCCCCCCCTCCCTTTCTAAATCTTCTGGAGCTGGAAGAGCCGTATCGTAAAACTTTCATTTAATCTTAATTGAACWTCAACCAAGGTATGACAGAAGCACTATTTCCCTGAGATCACCAAGACCAACTTTTCCCAAGAAGTGGGAGAGAGAAGTGCCAAGTTATAAGTTTTTTTTGTATAGTCAGGCAGTCCCAGAGCATCCCTGACYCCCCTCAGTACTGACAAAGTACCAGGTATCAACTTTGCTATTTTCTTGTTACAGGCAATGCTCTTGCAGTTCGAGCATGCTGGGCAACATCTGCTGAAGCTGCTACTGCCTCTCTCATGTGCCACAATAATCTGCTTCCTATGGAAAAGTTATTGCCAAATGGAGAGGAAAGAGGGAGAGATCAAAGGGGTGAAAATGGGCAAAATTTGTGCAGTGGGTTGACGTTGAACACATGAGAAGACAGAAGAACAGGCAAGCAGATGAGCATCTCTGTTATCAGTCTCACCAATGCTGTTTATGTCTCTGCCAACTTGCTCAACCAATCTTCCCTCCATTCTGCAGGGTGACACCAAACACAAACAACAGCAGCTGCAAAACAGGCGTAAAAATTCTGGAATTCAAATCTCTAGATGATAACTCAAWACAATGGCACAGTCCCGATTCTTCCTCTTGTCTATTTACTGTGGCAAGCCTAGCAAGAAACCATTCTAAGCAGAGAAGCTTGCAGAGCAGAGTCAAATAAAATTTAATGAACTGAGCTAGTTAGAAAAAACAGAGGAGTAAAGGTGAAAGGCAGGAACTTCTGACAGAGATTAGAATCAATCAGAAAAAACTGCTACCACTTGGAAAGCAGTTGAGAAAAACTAAGGTCGTTCAGTCAGGTGAGGACTCTTCTGCTTCACGCTGCCTGGGGATATAGTTTAAGGCTGCAAAATCTCCTTCACAGAACTTGCCAGTGTTCTTCGTAGTTTGCTTTTACAATTCCAACATGCTTTTACAACTCCAGGCTAAAAAACTGTGCCAGAACTGTGGCCATTTGACTAGTTTACTTCTCAGTGACCCGAGGGAAGAGTGATGGCTAGGACAGAGAGATAAATACAAATAGAGTAAAATAAACTSTAGTTTATAGAACTGCATCTCCCACACGGCATTCTACGTACATGTTGTACCTATCCCTCAACCCAAAAAACATACTTCCCAATTCATCAAATTTCAAACATGTAATCTTTTTTTTTTGTATGTGTCAAGCAGATTAAACCCCTCTTTTGCTGGATATTTATCCTTCGGTTGGCTGTTGTCAACTTGTTTCTGCTCAGTTTGGATCAGGTCACAATGCCAACCCTGCCCGCAAACATAACAATTTCACCAACCTCGGTGCAGCCGCCAGCATTGCAGAGTCTCCCATGGCTCTGCTCTGCCCCTGCTCATACACAGTTTCCTCCCCTTGACTAAGCAGCTCCAGAACTGCTATTCACTTTTGAAAGAATCATATTCCAGGTCTTTATTCCCTGTCCCAGGAGTCTATCTTTAGTCTTTCATCCCAACATTTCTCCTCATGAAACCGACTACAGGTAGGGATTTCACTCTGGCCTGTTCAGTTACATGRTATTCTGATTAATATTCAGTCCCTTTACCCAAATTGAAGGTTAATCCTTTGGACACCTCTCTATAAGGAGGCCATGCTACAGATAGAGGTGGAATGATGAAAATGGAAACTTGCAGATTTGGACTAAGACTGAAGTCACATGCCTTGAAAGACCTTCTTTGGTTAAAAAACATCACCACACACAAAAACCCTCTACTCTCATTTCCTGTATCAAATAAAAATTAGGCACCATTATGCTCATTAGCATGGAAAATTTAGTTCAACTCCATTTACTAGCTGAAGTAGCATGGACTGTAAAAACTAATCCACAGAAGTCTTCAAACTACCCTGTCCATTTTCCTCAATTTCATTCACTTTCATATGGCTAACAACTGCACAATGTGCTACTGTAAAGCATGTGTTGAATKTGGCTCTCTCCATGTACATTTTCCTCAGCACACTGGATGACCTTGATGTTGATTATTGCTGCATTCCTCTGTCAAAGACAAGGATTTAAAAATACTGTAGGTATTTGTGATTATTAATTCCATGTCTTCTATATTCTTATGAAGACTGCTTAATGATTTATTCCCCTCTGCTTAAGTGGAAAACTATTATTAGCTAGTTATATTAGCTACCTCTCTTATTACATGTCAGGAAGGTTTTGTACTAAAGAAAACAGGGACTCAGTTGTCCTTRATGCACTCCTGTTTATCATTCTCAGATTTGTAATAATTCCTTCCAGATCATCCTTCCTTTGTTCCCTGAGCTTTTAGCTTTTTAGTACAAAGTGCTCTCATCCATTGTGCTTCATTTGGGGATAAAATATTCATCAAACTATCAAGTCATTACGATTTCATAACCATTTATGTTATCTTCACACTTAAATGCTAAGGTTTAAAGTGTTTCTTCTGTGTCCATAGCCCTTGACATGCATATCTGCCCTTCCAGCCCCTGTGCTTTCAGCTCTATGAACATCCTGTAGCAAGCAGGTCAACCATTACTTCTYATCTTCTTATCAGGGCAAGCTCCTGAACAGCTAAACACAAAACCTTCTCCRTGATCCACTTCTTCTTTCATACTAAATATAAACTTATATCCTTGTTTTACAAACCAATTCCTTTTGGACATACATCTGACTTAATCACTAACCTTACAGCTTACAAAAGCTCCAGGTTCCACGTGTATACTTTCTTATTGAATGTGTTTTCCTCTGCCACTGAAGTGGAAAATACTTGTTACCACTGCATTGTCCTTATGAGGGGAAAAAAACCAGCAAACCCTTCTGCTTAAAGTCAAATTACTGGTTTAAAACAAAACAAAAACACTCATACACCACCCACCCACCCCCTCCCCCCCCCATCAAAACATCATTTCTGTGGAGCTCTGTTTGTCTCTCTGGAAGCATCTAGTTAGTTAGTTGACTTTCTTACACAAAATAAAAATTTAATAGATCCCACTCTAAAACTCAGAGCTATCTCAGCTCTATCTGYGATGCCTCTCCACAGTAGTACTTGAGAACCACCACTTCAGCAGTCACCAAAATTCATTTCATGAGCTGTTCCTCACAACTTCTAGTCACATATTTCTTCATTTATCTAAAGACAACTTAGCCCATACAAGAGAGGCCTCCTTTAAGACTCTAGTGAATTATGCTTAGGTTCTCTGTAGATAATTTTACAAGATTCAACTGCCCTTTCAAAGAAACCAAACAGACYCTCATTCATTCATGAACTGAAATTCAGCATGTACTTTCTGGCAGATAGGCACAGACGAAACAGATGGAGATAAAAAAAAAACAAAKCAAAAAAAAAAGGCATGCTTGATTTTGTATTTCTCCAGGAGCCAGTTCTGCCAGATCTTTTGTGGATTTCCTCACAGTTGTTTTGCTGAGATACTATTGTCCACAACAATTGACAGTAGTCAAAATAATCCTCATCCATAATAGGCTTAATGTCTGAGCCAGAACCTGACTCSTCCAAGTGGTGGTTAATATCCTTGAACATCAGAATAATTCAGGATGTAACTTGCCGGGGCTGTACTTCACATGAGCACAGGTCATTATTCCTGTGTGTGTGCATTCATGCTCACAAACACAGTGCTAGAGACAGAAACCTTTCTTTCCCTTTTCAGTCCAAAACACATTTCTCGTTCGTCTCTCCACTCTGCATTTATAAACTTCACCTYGGCCAAGATGAGAGATCCAGGGTGCACATCAAATGGGCGCAAATCAACACACTCTGATTTGTTTCTCTCTATATATGTATCATTTYTAAACTAGCAATCATGTGTATTGGTAGCACACTGACAGCGAGGCACTGAAAAAGCACAGTGAAAAAGGTGTCACTTTACCTTTCTTGAAGGAGGTGGGGAGAGCAACAACACACACACATACATCAAATTTCCAAGTCTTTTTGGAAGCACAGCAAAAAAAAAAAACAAAACCACAACAAACGACTAAAAATCCATGTTTCAAGTTGCTTTGAATCCTAGAAGATTTGGTGTGCTCCCTTGCCATTCCTTGTTCTTCTGCCTTGCAGTACCAAGGCATAAAAATCTCTACATATTTCTTTGCTACCAGCAGTTGCCAAATTATCATGAGAATAAATTACAGTATGTAGGTTTTGTCCTTCCAGAAGAAAATGAGTTCCAAACGCCTAAAATTCATACGTCCAGAACAGTTTTTGGAAAGTTTTCTTAGGTTCAAATGATAACTCAAAAGAAGTCACAGCATGTGTAAAGTGAAACTCAAACAGATAAACTAAGGCTACTCGATACTTTCACTTCTCACTTTTCAATTTCTCACAAAAAAAAAATTAAAGTCTTATTGCACTTGCAAAGTGAGTTTAAACTGGTCACACCACTTAAACCCAAATACAAACTTTTTCCATCCCAAAGCATTTCTTCCTTAGAGGTTTTGTTTTGGGRGGGCAGGGAGAGGAATGTCTGTTTATTTGGGGTTCCTTAAAATAGTATTTGGCTTTGCTCCCTGCACACTGCTTGTGCTGTATTAAGTGAAATAAAATCAGTGCTATGCATTACTTTCAAACACACATAGTTGTCTTCTCTTCTGCAAGTTAAGGAATGCACAATTTTCCCATCAGTGCAACAAAAATAGTTAGTGGGTAAAAATGGAAATATTTTACTTTTTTCAAACAATGGCACCATGTTTCTCAGTTTTTTTTGCTGTTTGGGGTTTTTTTTTGATATTATAGGTGTCAAGTGTAAGAAAAAATGCCGCAACCCCCCCACCATGTATATGATGTATATCGTATTTCAGTACAATTTAAAAGCTGACTCCTAATCCCTTATATAGTATGTAAAACATTGAACTGTATAGTTTTGCCAATTCCATTCCACTTTGAAAAACTAATTAATTCAGAAGATTCAAGGCAAATTTAGTTTATGTTACCCTGTTGAGGTCAACAGATRTGCCAGTCAAACACAGAAGTAAAAATACTTGTTTTTTCTTTTAGCGAGGTAATTGATAATAATTTATTTAGAGCTTTAGACTTCCAACTTTCCTGAGGATACTTAGAGAGTGTTTAAAGAAAGTATCAGAGAATGTACTGCAAGAGAGAAACAAATATAGACAATCTTGGAGGGGAAAAGAAAAAAAGGAGAATATATGAAGGATGAGAAGAGTATTGGCTTTGACTGGAAGAACTTACGTTTATCATCACCTACATTTTATCTGCTAGTCAGTCCAGCAGTATGATTCCCAGAGGTATGTCTGTCTCTCTCAGCATCATGCTACAAGGCAGTAGATAATACAAAGTAGAACTGTAGTTAAAATTCTTATTATGTGCTGGTTTTCCTACTGTTGCCTCTAAGGCAAAAAGAGACCACTGAGCTCTATTGTATTGAAGCTTTCAAACGCAATTTCAGCCTAATGCTCTGCATTAATATGTGGCAYCTCTGAGTGCTCTGCTCTACTACTGAAGGGAAGAATGACTCAGGTACTGCGAGAGGCACATCTGTGATTAAATATAGCAATGGAATTTATGCYGCATGGCCACTGGCAAAACAGCTTAAGAATTGATGAGAAGAAGGTCCCACCGCAAAAATGGCGTAGACAATTTATGTAGACAGATTGACAGTAGCCCAAAGAGAAAGCAAAAGGAAAYTAGCCTCCCATCCACACTCCTGCAGATATTGCTAAGCTGTCTTTAATAAATACAGCTGTACATAGATATTAACCTCTACCATGAACACACTTACTCAGCTATGTTGTTATATAACTTTGAGAGGACAAGATTTCCCAAACAGATCAATATCGGTTGGGGATCTAAAACAGATCAGATGATCTGTTTTAGACCTGCATGTCTTYCAGGAACTGGTCATACCATTTGTGATTACAAACTTATAAATTAGTCCCCTAAGTAGAAAATGTCTCATTTTCTTTTTCCTCTCCAAAAGTTTAAAAATTTACTTATCCCCACTGCTTTGACAAAAAAGATATTATCTCTTCAGGGTTTTTTTTTTTTCCCTGAGGAAAATGCACAGCTTTTTCTCAAATATTATGCATAAAATCATCTTGCTTCTCAAAATAATAATGACACCATTACATATCAACACAACAACATATATTCAACCGAATGGTTTCCTCATTTTTTTCATCAACCCTGTCACATCATGAAAGAGGTTTCAACAACATACAGTTATGGTTTCTTTGCTGCATAACTGTTCTCCTAGGACTGAATTTCATGCGATATCTGCTCCTCTAGTATGTACTCTTCAGYGGATTTCTTAAACATTTAATCATACATCTTTAATGTAAGACTGAAATAGGGTACATATGGATTAGATACTAGGAAGAAATTCTGTACTGTGAGGGTGGTGAGGCCCTGGCACAGGTTGCCCAGAGAAGCTGTGGATGCCCCCCCATCCCTGGAAGTGTTCAAGGCCAGGCTGGATGGGGCTCTGAGCAACCTGGTCTGTGGAAAGTGTCCCTGCCCACGGCAGGGGGTTTGGAACTAGGTGATCTTTAAGGTCTCTTCCAATCCAAACCACATGATCAAAATCTAAAACGAATGAAGACTAACRAAAATGCATACTAACAATATAACCCTAATTCATGTGGGCTGCAGCAATTCTGCAACACCTGACAGCACCACGCAAACAACAGGAACCAYTTTAAAATATTGTAATTTGAAGATTAATTACTTTAAAAATTTGAACCATTTAAAACGATTTGAGTGGTGGGTAGTATAGTATACTRTATAGTATTCTATAGCCACATATAGAAAATTTTAGAACAAAAACCACTCTGGCCCCAGTGCATTCAAGGGCATCTTTGTCAGTACGTTTTATAGGATTTCACACAGTAGCTTTACCTGGASTAATCGTGTTGTGGTCCAAAAAATATTCAAAGCTGGAGCAACTTGAATTCTTACCRAAAGTGATGGCTCTCCTAAAGCTATCCCACCGCATAAGTTCAAACACACAAATACTTGTTTTTTCTAAAAACTTTGCATATTAAGAAAGACAGTRCTAAGACAGCAATAACAATGATTCAAAGAAAATTGCAGCTCTTCATCCTAAAAGCCCAGCTAATGCAGTTCAAAAGTTATAAAATGGGAATTAAAGGACGCTCAGAGTTTAATATTCTTYTGTCAACTTAAAAAAAATGTTGCCAATCCTCTACCAATAAGTAACACCTACACAGAACACTACAGCTATTTCCAGAACAGTGCTTTCTTTACTCTTACCAGCTTCCCTTCCATGCATCACACTATGGAAATTTAGAAGAGTTTTAAGACAAAAYATAAAAAAAATATTCTTAAGTAATACTGCTTCAATTTAAAAAAGAAGTGCAGTCCAGGGTTTGAATTTTAGTATCAGAGAATCATAATGAAATAAAAGATAACCTGATGGCTAATAATGATTTCTTATATGGACTTTTCAATATGCCTATGTATATGCAGCACTTTGGGCCCCATTTCCAAAACCCATCCTATGGCAGAAATCCAAATGAAATGAGTAAATATTAAATAATGATCCGAGTTAAGATAAAAGCCAAATCCCCACTCAAAACTTTACCAGTGAGGTTTAGGGTTTATTTTTTAAATTTTGTATTGTATCTCATTCTTCAAAATCTATTAAGGACTAACCTATTTTATATATATATATATATATATTATATAAAATATATATTATATATATATATATATAAAAATTATCCAAGCTCAGACTGAATTATTCTATACTTATAGCACTTATATTTTGGTTCACAGAGACTAGATTTACCTCTGTCACTCTTTGTTACAATGTCTGTGTCCCTGTGCACTGACCCTCCACGCGGGTCTCTTCTGTATAAATGAAATCACTACTTCTGCTTCTCCTCCCCATCCCATCCCATCCCATCCCATCCCATCCCATCCCATCCCATCCCATCCCATCCCATCCCCACCATGATTCTGCAGGCTCATGTGGGAGGGCACACAGATGTGGTGAAGCAGCGTTTGTTTTTCAGGGGGGGAAAAGATAAGAACTCGTATTAATCGGACAATATGCCTGTTAGAATTGTCACTGACGCTTTGTCCCAGTCACAGCCCATGAAAACTGTCAGGCGAGTGGGCAATTAGTACAATGCACCCTCCCTGTACTGTAGGGCACAGGATTGTCACTTTACACCTCATTGTTTAGCCTGATCAGCTAAAAGCCTACTTAATTTTCCCCTTGTTTTCTTGAACAAAACCAAAACAGGGTTATGAACCACTAATTATCTCAGTTTAAAARCTGCTGAAACTGGAATGACCCCTCTGCATCTGAGCACCCTTGTTCGCTCCTGAACAAATCTTATCTAAGAAAAAGAAAAGAAAGGAGAGATAATTTTTTTTTAATTTTTTTTAATTCTGACCACCTTTGTTACAGRTCTCCCAGAAGGGGGTCTGTGAGCTCAGGACCACCCTGAACAGACATGGAGCAGATGAGCAGGCTCGAGTGGTCAGGCAGACAGAGCATATCTGTGGGGTACAGGACACATTCCTCTGTCTCCAGTSTTACAGAGACACTTCATGAGAGATAAAAGGCCGGGGTAAATAAATACGTTTTTATGTTGAATCAGTTCTATTCTCAAAACACGTACTAAAGTGCCAAATCAGCAGCAGAAAAGAAAAACMTGCATAGTTTATTAGAAAATATGTGATATGCTAATAACTTTGAAAAAGTAGCTGGGGAGATRGGAAACAGCCTCTTCAGGCTCCTCRAAGATGTGTATGCCAGGTCTATTCCACGTAAATGAGGAGGGAACACAGAAATAGCCCTTTTTGGTTTGTTTTAATAAGATGAGCTTTCTCAGCTCAATTTTTACCTCATGAGATTAGTTTATAATCTTCAAGCAGAGCTTCCCACAAATTTGCACAAATACAAGCTCAAAATSTGGTCCTGTTTGAAGAAACAGAGTAACTTTTCTTGTTAAAGCAAGCTAGATTTGCTTTTTAAGTTGAATGCCACCTAAGGATGCTACTATTTCAAAAGAGATACTCATTCATTCAGTCCTYGATCAATTAGAATAAAGTATTTCAGTTGTAAGGGACCTACAGTAATCATCTGGTACAAGTCAGGGGACCAAAAGTGAAAGCACATCATTAAGGGCATTGTCCAGATCGTCCTAAATCCTGACAGGGATGGGGCCACCATCTAGCACCTCTCTAGGAAGCCTGTTCCTGTGTCTGATCACCCTCTTGGTCAAAAAGTGTTTAACAAAGCCAGGGAATGCATCGTGCGTAACAAAACACAATAAAAAATGATGAAACACAAGTAGCAAATAATTAAATCTTCTTGGTGCTGCACTATAGACTTCTATCTTCATTTATCGTGTTCTGTTTCTTCCTGACCTATGTAAACATGGACGAAAATGCCTGCAGATCTGTTTGTAGATTGCTTTTCAATGAAAATTATTGAGTCTCTGTATCATAAGAAATAAGCTTTTTGGCATTTGCTGAATTTTTAATTAATTTTTATTTCTAGCTTCAGGAAGGAGCTGTCTTGCACAGTAACTCATAGATAGAGATGAAGACATTTAAACTCACTTCTCAAAAACATCAATATTTCACTCATGCTTACAAGACTCGAGGAATTCTGCAAACCAAAGCATTATATTTGTTGTTTTAAAGACTGCTTTCAGCTGCTTCTAGTACAGCAATCCTTCTGAATTTTGTAGGCATGAAGTGTCACTAAGATGAAGTGTTATATACCTATTCATGTCAATGTGCACATCATATTATCCTCTATAGTCACTCCAAGGATTCGTGCCAAGAATGACATATAAAAATATGCAACTCACTAAGAACTGCAGTTACAAACACCATGTTTTCCAACACACTGCTCAGAATGTGAGTGATTCCCCATACTAGGGCATTGGTTTATTATTATCATCATTATTTTTATTCCAGCAGATTCACAGTCCTTAATGATTCAAGCTTGCAGCACAAACTTGCCTCAAGCACTTTGTAGCCAGGATGGGAAAAACTGGAYAAAACTCACTGTATTCATTATTTACAATGTATTTTAAGATGRGAACCTTAGAATTTCACTGAGGGGTAAGGGGGTTTTTCCTACAAATGGGGCTGACTACACAATTCAATCCTTCTCCTGCAAGGTGTTCTTTAGTAGCAGTGGGCCAAGATGCATTTGAGATCATTCATGATATGGCTCAAGTTGCAGCTCACCTGTACAGGAGAAGCAAAATGGCCCAAACCAAGGGAAGAGGTGAGAGAGATTCTTTGTGGTTTCATTTCCTAAGTATTTTCTAGATATGAGTTCTAAGACTAGAAGGGACCAAGAGAAATCATTCAGCTTCTTCCCCTGTAGTAAGGCAGCTTCAGCTACTTTTGTCCTATCCGACCTGGTTTATGTAAACCTCTCTTAAAAACATCTCATATCAAAGACAGTACAATTTRCCAGGAAACCTGTGCAGAGTTCCAGTCTCCTTCCCACAACTTATTTCTTTTTCCCATAGTATTCAAAGCTCAATCTTTACTGTAATTTAAACCCAGACTTCTTGGGCCCCCTAACACGTACATAGAAAAAAGTTTTCTTTCTTGCAGAGGAGTTATGAAGTAATCTTGCTACTCATCTTGGTGTAGGTAAAGACTCTGCCGGAGTACTCTGACCAGTTTTAGCTCTCACTGTCCAGTAAAAACTGGCACAGCTCAGAAATCTTCRCTGAGAATTACCAGAGGTCCTATCACACCTACGTGTGCTGCCACCTTCTTTCTCAAACCAAGGCTGCAGCCTGGCTCTTAAATCACTGCAAACATTAATGTCAGCAAATGATCCCTGCTACAAAGACGCCACAATGAGTTGTTGTAACCTTCAGCCTTTGGAGAACCACCAGTCAGCAGCTTTCCCTCCTTAGAGTAGTGGACCACCACACAATAAAGACTACACAAACAGGCACCAACACTAAGTTAAATGTAATTACCTATCTCAAAATTTAGAAGGGRACTATTCCAGGAACTAAGAATATTACTGGCTTTTATAAGGAAATGACATTTTATTAAAAAAATAACTTGACAGAAAAATTTGGTGYGAAATGTAAAAGGAGCGTACAGAAGTCTTGCAGCTTCTGGCTGCTTCCTAGCTTTACATACTTGCGGGTGGTCTGGTTGCTCCATGAGAAGGAGCATTATGCAGCCAATCACCCTGACTGTTCCCAGATCTAAAATGTTAGGGTTGCTGTTCCCCTTCTCACACAGCCAGACACCCGTGAAAGAGCCCCGTAAACATCGGGGGTTAAGTCTGAAATGAAAGACTAGTTTAGAGCTYCTTAAATTTCATTTTGAAATTACAATGGCAGGGTGAGTTTATGAACTCAGGCAGGATTTAGACACCTCTAGGGCTTTAAATAGTAAAAATGATACCCTTAATTGCATCCTGGAGCATTTGTGTGTTGCAGAAAGATGACTGATATTTTAGCTTTTAAAAGATGGAAAAATACTTGTGAACTCTTGCCCTTTTTAAGCTGTTAGCCTAAGAGTCGTTAGCCATGAGGCACTCTGCATTCAAATCACAAGGACAACAAAAACGCCTTGATCTTAGGTAGAGAAAAGAAGGGCTGCCTGCAACTTGACCTGCTCTTTTCCACTTAATCACGGGCCAAGCCTCATGCTGGCAGCCCATCAGATACCGACATGCAGATAGACATCGGCTCACTGCTTTTATTCAGCAAGAGGGGAAAATAAAAGAAAAAGAAAGCTTGGWGAGCTTATTCCCGGCGCACTAACGAGTGTTAACATTTGCATAGGACAGGTTTACCCTTGCTGATTATTCCTTGGAGCACAAGTGATCCTGCAGAAGCCACGAGGGCTGCTTGGGGAGCGAGGCTGTGCCTCGCATGTGTCTTGTCTTTACAGATTATTTCACACTCCGTGTCATACATGGGAGTCAGGAGCGAGTTTAATGAACACGGGGCCCAACAAGTAGGATTAGCAGCAGGAAGTTATAGAACATTAGATTAATGAGCTAAAGCTACCAGGCCCAGAGCAGGAACAATTGGTAAGAATCCAAGATTCACAGCCAAGGACCAGAGTCCTACGAAACCGCTTGCCAGAMATAAATGCTTATTGTACCAACACAAAGGGAATAGAAAAAGGGAAGTTCGTTTTCAAAGCRCATGACTTGGGGACTGAAGGAAAAAAACCAACAAAACAACAACCAAACCAAAAGAGGTAAGAATGACAACCTCCTGCTCAGAAGCAACAGTAAATAAGACACTAATGCACAAGCAAGAAGAATTTTACAGGAGCTTTTTTTTTAAATAAAAGAAAATAGTGTGGGATCCAACTGAGGGAAACCCACAGAGCCAGAAAATAAAGTTGATAGAAGTTCTCAATATTTTTCTTTTATTCTGACAGAATCCTTTCTCCTGCTTAAAGCTGCTGATGTAGATGCCTTGTGAAAGTGACACTCTRGCATTGCCTCAAACAGAGCCTAGGTAAGATCTGGATGCAAAGAAGTAAACAGCCATTTTAGTGCATTTGTTTCCTGTTGCTTATACTAATCTAAACAGCACTCTTGCCTGTTTCACTGTTAAATCCTAACTTGGATTCCAATAACAGATTAGCACTGGGAGAGTGGAGAATAGATTTTTGCTTATTAGTTTGTTTTTGCAGGGCAGTAATTTTCAAGAGGGGTATTTCGAGAGTAAAAAAAAAAAAAAAAAAACCACAAAAAACACCAAAGAAAAAAAACCACACCAATTTCCGTGGGCAGGCATAATTTTGTTATCCATGGGTTTTGGTATTAAAAAAGTCAAAAATGTCTTGCACAAGGTAAAATTCACCCCAAGCCAGGGCTCCCAATTTCAATTTCTTCTCAATTCATCAGTCACTTAAAAAATTCCAATGCAACACCATAAAAAAAAAAAAAACCACAGAAAAATGTAGCTTGGACATTCCAACACGAATACAAACAATACCAACATAAACAAGTAAAGGCAGCTGGATTATCATTCTTTGCAAAGACTTCTCAGGTTTCCAGCTCTACTTCAGATTATAYATGAAGGACTTTTTTGGGTTTTTTACACAAACTTATGAAGAAGGGGCATTCTTGTTTATTTAGAGGAAGTCCTTCTGCGTATGCACAGTAGCAAGAGATGACCAGAGCACAAGACATTTGTCTGTGTCTATATTTTTACTGAAAATAAAGCAGAAGAGCCAGAATGTTAAAACTAAGGCCCTAGAAGCCAAATCTATAAAGGTGATTCATTATCTAATAATTCTTCAGAAATACAAGGAAGTGCACACAAATGGAACTATCCTCTCTTGTAGAACTTAATACAACACAGCATTCCTACAAGGAATCTACTCATAGATTAAAACGTGGAAGACAGGAGCATCTCATTGTGCTGTCCTCATCACAGACACTYCGATTATCCTCCTTTTTCTGTGGGATACTGGAGGGAATATTGCTTCTCAGTAAATTACTGGTGTACAACTCCTGCCACGTACACCGGTCATGAGAAAGGAAAGAGAAGCAAGTAAGATGAAAAAGAAAAAGGAGGAAATAATTTCTTTGCCGTGCAGCAGATCCTCTTTCAAACGGCTCACCTTCCAGATGCTCCCCAACTAAAGCAATTGGCAGATGGCAGCGGCTGCAGATGGATGGGCACAGCTGAGACACAGATACAGCTGCGAGGAGCTGGCTCAGCAGTGTTTGCTCTCCCTTCTGCCAGCCACAGTCACAGCACTTCCAGAGAGTGGGTGGCAAAATAGGGAGAGGATTTCCCAAATTCACGGCAGAGGAAAAAGCCTTCTGTTAACATCRCTTTCTTCCTTATTATCCTGAGTGCATGATATTATAAGGCATTTTGCTTATTCATTAAGGAGAAAAGATATACTTTGCCATCTATTAATTAATGTGTATGATTAATTTAGAGAAGATTTATTAGATGCAAATCTGGTGTTAATTTACCCTCTTTCTTATAGCTTGCCACTGAGTTCTTATGAAGCCACAAAACATTACACATTTTAYCCTAGTTCTGCCCTAAAAACTCCTTCATTAGGAGTGAAACAAAGTCCACTAAAGTAAATTTTACCTTCATGGTCACATACTAAGTTACACTATGGAAAACAATTACAAAGGGACCAGAATTGCAAACCATCTCAATGATTGGGCAAAGAGACTTGCCCAATCTGTAAGACATGCTGCAAAATTTTTCTTTATCCTTCTAATTTTTAATTTCTTGTTGCTGTTGTGTCTGTTTTATCTTTATGATCAATTTTACTGAATTCKCTGCCCCACCAAGATATATTTGTCTAGGGAAGGCCTCAGACTGACAGGCTAACAGTTCTTCAGTAACAGAAATGTTAATAACCATTTCTACCCGGAGTATCATTTAAAAGGCAAACAGTAATTAAGACCTATGCATTTTAATGGCGTAAGAAAACAGATCAGCACATTATCTCGTACTTTSAAAGAGCACTCTGAGTAACGACCATAGCAGAGCACGCTTAGAGACTGATAATTTGAGAGCAAGGATCCATATTTGCATGCTCAGTTTACACAGACAAACTTCAAGCCTAGACATGTGCCCCCTTCTCCACSTGCCCTCCTAATTATGGTGACTGCAAACGTGGGTAATACAAACGTTAATGTGCACTCATTTTGTTACAATGCCTACAGCCACCTGTCCTAGGAAAAAAGTGCAGCTGACAGAGCCTGCTCAGGTCCAGAYCACTTCTAGAGCTCAGATTTCCTCACCTTTTCCCTCCTTCAGTAACAGCCCACTGCTGGAGTTTCAGTGTCATAATTGAGAGCACTTTTCCCTCCCTCTTGGTTGATAAAATCTCATATAGACAGAAGTATTCTGATGGTGGACATGACTACTAATGCCACACTTAGAAAGGCAGGATAGCTCCTTTCAGAAAAGGGGCAACAAGGGGTTTTTTTTGTGCCAGCCTAATTGCAGAGAGGCAATTTTCATTAAATTTGGCTGATTAAGATGGAAAAAGGCGACGTGATAGAGAGGATCACAAATGTTCATCTGCAAACGCCTGTACTAACCTATTCGTTCTATACATCAGAAAGCAGAGAGAGCAATTTCAGAGGAAGAATGAAACAACAATAATTTAACCATTAAAGAATTAGCTCTTCTTGCTTGGAGATAAAGGCATGTTTCTAAGACTATCATRATCCCTGAGATGTTCTTKAAGAATCGTATCCAAAACAAAATRCTCAGGGAAGATGCTAGAGCACACCATTACCATTTCTAGCATACTACACAAAGTGTGAGGGAATGAGAGGAGGGCAAACTGATGATAGATTTAGTTATAATTTAGTGACACACACACATATTTAGTGGTGTTTTAAACACACAGAGAACATCTCTAACAAGTTAGAATGAACAAGTCTATAAACTGTTAAATTGGTTTGGTTAATAAATCAAATTACTAAACAAGCTTGCCAGACAGATTTGTCAGTGATTTATGCACCTCTGAGAGTATATAAAAGATTTGTCTCTGGGGATGTTCTTATATAAAAGGCTTTTATTGGTATCCTGTAAATCCATCCATGGTGCTATTTCCACCCTGTTGACTGTGGAGTCAGATTTGTGACAAGCTTTTGTTAATGCAGTTCACAGGAGATTCTATTGATGTTCAGTTTTTGACTGCTCATTTGCATATTTTTAGATAAGGGGAAAAAATAAAAACCCACAGATAATTAAACAGACAATTCAACTAAATCAATTCAGATACAGTTCCATGAAGTTAATGCATGCACTGTCCTTGTATCATACATGGCCTTCTCAAGMCAGATGAAATAATCCTGTGATTTTACTAAGGGTGAATTTCATAAAACCGGCTCAAGATACATTTAAGGACCTACATCAATGTGTTTAATTAGTCAACAGTCATGCATAAACAAGAACTGTAAGCCTCCACAATGAAACACTTAAAAATCCTCCAGTATGAATCTGTATGAATCTATGACTTCCCCCCCTCACTTCAATGGGCTTCTCCATTCCTTCCTTCCTTCCCAAGGTGGTCCTTTAAAAACCACCACTGTGTTTTTGTGGCACTTTTAACTTCCTTCCCCACAAAACTCTCAAGTCAGAATTAATCATAAATGAGTTTTTGGAATTTGCCTGTTCGTGGTGGCTCTGTTGAAACACTCAATTAAATGGKGACAAACTTAAACCAACCTGTGGGCCAAATTCAGACTGCCAGGAACAAGATMATTTCTATCTGTTGGAAACATATATTTTGATATTATCCTCTATAGAGAGGCAATCTGCATATTACTGCCAGCCTCATCTCCAGGCTGTTCTCCTTTCCACGCACAACTTCCTGTGACTCAGAGCAGAAGAGGAATCCACTTTTGCAAGGGAACACTCGACCTTTTTTTAACCTTTTGTCCAGGGACACAGTTTAACCAATTTCTCTTTACATGCAACACTTCACAAACATCCAGCATTTTTATTTACAGAACAGCCAAACGACTGGGCAAATACAAGCCAGGGAAATTATTTCAAATTYTTAAGAAAGGGTTCTCACCTCATGCAAATCACAGAATCATTTAAATTGGAAAAGATCTCGAAGGTCATCTAGTCCAACCTTTGACTGATCACCACCTTGTCAACTAGACCATGGCGAGTGCCACATCCATTGTTTCTTGAACACCTCCAGGGAGGTGTGCCTCACTGRGCAGCCCATTCCAACATTTAACAACCCTTTTCATGGAGACATTCCCGCCGAGGTCCAACCTAAACCCTATAGCAGTTTCTTTGAAGCAAGTAAAACACTTTTTAGATGTATGTATTCGGTACTCATGCTTCTGTTCAAAACTCGAGTCTATATTAAAGCAGAAGTGAGCATTTGCAATTATCCAGGTTGTATCTCCTATTTCCATACTTTGTTTTTCTTTTCAAACTAAACAATCACACTCTGGTGGACTTGATAATCTTTTCATATTTTTGAAGCTTTGTGAAAACAACCGTCCTAYGTTCCCAGAACTCAATTCTGCAGTGCTTTCACAAGCGACAAACTCAGCTCATTGGAGAAATATCTGTGATTCCCTGAGCTCATGTGCACACAGACTGACTGTGTGCATGTTGACAAAGAGTCAGGTTCCCAAACAATTGCATTCATTTTTTTCCCTCAAAAGCKAATTTCTTTACCTTTTCATATTTACATTCCCAGCACATATTTACCCCAAAAGCTGAGACACGAACTCTCAAACTTCAATGTCAAACATGTTGATGCTACTCTGAGCACAGTCCTTAGAGTTTTCCCTGGGTGAGGAATGCCTAATTTACATCTCTATTCATGATCTAATGAGGACTTGTTAATGATCTGTTAAGGACCATAATCTCCAGTGAAAGGATGAGGACAGTACCTTTCACAAGATCCCCCGGACCGAAGCCACTACACCGATCCTTTTCACCAGGAGAAAATCTAAGGGATATTCCATACCATATAATGTCAGCTCAGATATAACAAGGAGGAAAAGGAGGGGGAAGGGACGACATTTCTCATGTTCAATACTTCCCTTCCGCAGCCCTGCATCCCAGGAAGTAGCTGCACATTGCCTGATGATCGGAAGTGGGGAATAAAAATCTTCCTTTTCTCTTTGCTTTTGCATGTTTGACCCCACGATTTACATGGGACCTTAGTCCAAAACCTATCCAAAACTCTCAATAAGAACAACCGCTGAATTTGTACTCAGTTACCACCTACAGATGGAAGTAGTAACTGGCCACCAATTGGCTTATGTGGACCAGAGTGGAAAAATTAACAAGAATTTGGCTGAAATTYGGAAGCAAACTCATATTTTACATGAMATAGGTCTCAGAAATAACACCTTGAACTCTGACTATATCTTTAACACCATCACCTCATGGTTACCAGATTGAYCCTGGATAAAAGAAGTATTCTTAGTACCTGKAATTATAATTATTATAATTATGAAAGCCAACTGTATAARTCAATACTGTTATCACTAGATACATAGAGTAGAGACTCGACAAGGTAGAGGCCTTGTCAAGCCTCTAAAGGRGGGAATGATGCCAAAGAGATTTTTGCTTTTATGCAAAAAAATATTAATATTAATGGTATATTAGTAKCCCTCTAGTCCTGTAGCCCTATAGCCTTTACCCTCTAACCTTGTAAATTCCTAGCTAGTAGTTTTCCCTATCCCCTAGTCCCTATCCCTATAGTCAAAATAAGGTTCCTATRTCAACCTCATCACCACTAGTGTTCTGGGAACCACAGACACTTCTCTGTCCCATGTCTCCGAAAAGCCCAAACAACAGYAGCTAGCAGCATTAGGCAGGGATTTCAGCAGGAGGCTGAGCCAAAGGAAATCACCTCATTAACYGTATTTCTAAYTGGAAGATTTTTATAAACTATGTTAATTTGATATAAACCTATAAAAATGCAATGGGTACACACACACAAGGAGAACGGACACTTGGGACAGAACACAAAACTGATCAGCSTGTGCTTGGTATCCTGGGAGGACCTCCAAATAAAGTTAACTGCTTTCCCTACCCTCATAACAATTGTCCAGCTTCTGATTTTAAGCAGATAAAGGCAYCAGTTTACTAACTTAGCTTTTGTTCCAGTAAATTGACTTATCTCAGCCTATAGTTGTTTACCAGTTTATCTTCTCTCCCCACTGAGCTGCAATTTGGGAGTGATGGCAGGGCTTGGCAGCCAGGAGCTGAATCTGACCCTACTTGCGCCCTGACCTGTCCTACCCAGACACAGGGAAGGACCTGGAATTGACAGGAAAAGACGTGGACCTGACAGACCTGGACATGGACCTGACTTCACTTGACCTGACCTGTCTTACCTGGACACAGGGGCAGACCTAGACCTGACAGACCYAGGCTTACCTGGGCATGGACCAGACTTATCCGGGCATGACTTCACTTGAGTTCTGGGAGATWAAAAAAACAAACCAAAAGCCCACCAGACCAAAGCAGAGCTGACATTTATCAGGAATTACTGTTCCCCCACCAAGTCCCATGGATAGTCTGTACCAGAGCCGACAAACAGACACTGAGCACTGCTAAAATGCTTGAGCAGAATKTGGTTCCCACAGACCACAGTAATCTTCCTTATCTCTCCTGCTGTATTCTCAGAAYTTGACTTTTTCAGTCAATTCTGTAAGCAGGGTCCTTTTGGTTTACCCTTTTTTTGTTTTCCATATAAAAAACCCTCTATTTTCCCAACAGACCCAAATTTACCCAACAAATACRACTCAATTTTTATCTGCCTTATAGCTAAAAAAAAAAGCATTCCAGGTATAGCAATCCTCCAGTCCTCCCACAATTTGTAAGAAAAAATCATAACAGATTAAAACTTYATTGAATAAGGAACAAAAACCCCTTTTCATTTCACAATACAGTTGTGCATTATGTTCTTKACTGATTGTGAAGAGGGTGGAGCAGATGGTGAAGGCCATGTTTGAATTAAAGCAGCCATTAAAATCACATACACAGCCCTGAGATGGTTCACACAACAGGTTATCTTCACTTTTAGAGGAGTTTGGCTCTAATGAAATACTCTGCTTTGCAAGATGGTTGGAGTTCAAAATCTGCTTGTTATATCACCACAGCCAAATTTTATAGTAATCATAAAGATAATTTACATATTTTGAGAGTGTGTGTGTGCACAAGAGAGTGTGTTCGTATACATACACACTTGCTAGGAAAGGTTTATGCTTGGAGATTTAGAGAGGTGAAGCACTGGTTAAAATKATTTATGACTGCAAAAACTATTCCTGCTCCTGGCTGCTTTATTTTGTGCACCTGCTGTAGGAAAAATGTCTTATTTTTCTTTTTTCTCTTTTTTTTCCAGCAATAGGATTATAGTACTAGCAGACTTGCAGAAATACCTCCCCAATCCTCTTTGCTCACCCTGCCTATATTAACATCATCCCAGCCCCAAAACACATCCTCTATTTCAGATCCTGACAGATAGTTATTAAAGCAAAGAAAGTACTACAACRCATTGCACTACAGAGGAGTCAGAAGATTTAAACCAACAGCTATTGAAGAGAGATTTTATTTTTTTCCCCATCCATTTTTGGCAGGATTCTTTTAAGCCTTGCAACAAAAATCATGTGCTGCATGGCACCCGAGATCCTAGGTCATATTAGCAACTGGTCTATTTTCTAATTGTAAAATGTCTTATTTAGGATGACGCAATGACTCTTAGGGCCCCCTTAAATTTTTAAGCTCCTGAGCTGAAAGTACACTGATGGAAAAGTCACGTATGCCAAGGATAAGTATGAAGTCTAAGGCCTGTTAAATATATGACAAACCTTTAAGGCAAAGCAGGTGCATCTGACCTGTGACAGCAATTCTACAGAAAAACTTCATAGAAGGAACAAAAGAGATGGCACCTAATGTTTCGCTTCAAGAGTGGAAGAAGGCAATGTCTCAGTTTTGAGGCAGAAATACTCACTGTTCCCTTAGGCTAGAAAATATTCACCTGGAGGTCCTAAGAGAATTTTGCACTTCAGTTGTATTTTCTATTACCTCAACCTAACCAAAAAAAAAAGGATTAAAAAATAGTCAGTGCCCAGTAGTTCAACAAAAAGTAATTTCTAGAATGTCATAATTTATATAAAAATGACTACATGTGTAAATAGAGGTCTGAAACAACTTGGAATTTAACTGTTGATAGAAGCTGTTGGTAGAAACTTATTTATTCAGGCTCWGAGTGAGAATTAAGGATTTATTTGGTATTTTTTTAATGCAGCTCTCTTGATATAATTGAGAGTTTGCTCAGATTGTAAACACAAATCCAGGAGAATCACATATGGAATCTAGATAGAGAACATGTCCCTAAAACGCAAACGTTGCCCAAATATTGGTTTTTTAAAAGCAGAGAGCAAATGTACCCTTCCAAAAAGTATTTCTGGTTATRCCACATTTATAGAAAAGTAGATTGCACACTGAAAGAAAGAAAGAAAGTAGAGAACATCAATCCTATTCTTGTCTTCTAACACAGTTTCAAATGAAAAACATGCTACGTTTGTGTAAATTAACAATCATAAATTTCAGAAGGAAATTCCATATTTTAAAGATTAATACAATATAAAGCTAACACAAAAGCCTGTTACAAGACCCTAGATGCTGTTAGAGAGGAATGTTTTTCATAGGCATCTCATTAAAAAAACCAAAACTTTTAAATAATAGTATTTCATAAGCATGCTGCCGGTAATTCTGCAACCATCTTGTTAAAGATTAATCCTACCGTCTAGGCATCTTTMAACAAATGAATAAACTCCTTTGCTAGATGATTTCCAGATCAAGAAATGAAATGGATAAAACAGGTAGGTTACAGCAGGTCAAGTAATCTCCAGTTTCACTATTTACTAGTGCATGTTTACACATGGAAGCAACAGGATATTTTCTTAATGTAATACATAAGTACTTTTATTTCCATGGCCTTTTCTCYGCTTTTCCTCTTGCAGTTTTCAAACAGAGATAATGTGTGCATAATTAAGAGCAGAGAAGAACACACACGTGCAATCATCTGGGAGATGCCAGAGATGTTATTCACATTGGTAAACAAAAGATCTAAGCCAAGCTGTGCTCCAGAGAGCCCTTTGCCACCTTAGTGTGGTGAGAAATAAGTATTTCATCTCCATTTTTCAGACGAGGAAAAGTTAGTTGATGCAAGTGACGAATTAGACATGTCTATAGCAGGAACAGAACCCAAAATACTTGGTTTCCACACTCATTTTCTGACCACTTCACCATGCCTCTACRGCTCTTAAAAAGATTAGTGCCTCAGCAGCCATTGCCCAGCCAATTTTGTTTAAATCACTGCTGCTCTGTCGGTGATCTAATCAGGACAGCAGTCAGGCCTGCTCTGCCCGCGCCTCCMGCGGCGCTCCTCTCACCGGGGGCTGCAGCATAATGCACCTCAGTTACGGAGGGTTGAATCAGAAATAAAGGYAAGCTATTTGTTTGGAACGTTCATCTTATCGATTTCATGCTCATAGGCTTGCATAGGAGGCCCCTTAAGTGGTTGTTTGAGATCCGAGACGGAGAGGTGTGCKATAGGCAAGGCCAACAAATGCTCCTGGAGATCATCAGGAGCRTGTGCCTTCACACTGCCTCGCAGTGAGGGAGCCAGAAGGTAAAACTGAAAAGGTTCTGTTTTCCAAGGCATCCTCAAAGAGAAACAATGACGCTTAAACCAGGATTCCTTATGCTGTATAGAAATGATGATGGCATAGTAGTAAGAAAACACCTTCCGCTTTTAAGTGTCTAGAGTTCAAGATGTCTTTGATAGTTGTCCATCAGGTAACTGTTTCCCATGTACGCACGCAAAAATCAGTACATGAAACCAACTCCAACATACAATGGTTAAAAGCTACATCCTGAGAACAAGAGCTTTTTCACAAAAAAAAAAAAAATCAAATGAAGATTTACACTGTGCCCATCTGTTGTGGCCATGGGTATAACTCTAACTGGCCTGCCTCAAAGCTTTCTTCTCAATGACCATTTCTATTGAGAAGTGCCCACAAACTTGTTCTTAATGAGTACAAACCTCTTGACTGCAGTCATAGCTTTGGTGAGCACAAGTATTGCAAGAATAAATAGAAACTACCTAAAAATACTGTTTAACAAGYACAATATCCTTCAGTGTTTGTACACACTGAAACACGCATATATACGCAAAGAGCTGTCAGAGATTTGTGCCCAGATGTTTGGGCAACTGCAGGGTTAACTGTATATCACAAAATGCTCATAACTTTGATTAGATACMGGAAAAGGACTTTTAGCCATCGAGCAAATAACCCCACTAAAGATTCCTGGAGCTAAATACAGTCAAAGTGGTGATTTCCTACAAATGTATATGCCTTGAGTCATGTCCATAATATAGCTTCACTGAGTTAGATCCCATAGATTACATCCACCAAGGTGTTTATTTTTTCGGCCTCTTRGGGACTACAGGGCAACAACCTCTCACTTTCTGGTGACTTCTCTCCTATGGYGAATGATTTTAAGGGCTTGTCTGCMTGGGAAGGATATTAAAGGACAGTGTATGGTTGGAATTTACAGCACGGCACCTGGCAACAGAAAGCTATACTCAGTCAAAATTATATTAAGTAATAAGAGTGCCCACATGGATAACTAGTGTGAAATTACCAGTGTGTTATTAATTCACGGACATACTTGTATATACTGTACACTAACACCCTTGCCCTGTTACAAACAAACCCTTCACCTTTTCTTGGTGAGAACAGTCCTAATTTTCTAGGGAAAGGAACAAGTACACACAAMATAAACAGGCTTTAGGAATGGAAGTCTGAGCAAAATGGAGGAGAGGTTTTAAGTCAGCCTATTCAGATTGATTGGAGTTGGTTTAGGATGCAATGGGAACTGGCCGTCTGTTTCTCATGGTTAATTCTGTTAAAAGTACAGAGATTTCCAACCCTTATCAAACACTGAATTTCAGCATAATATTAAATCAATATTCTCAGAAACAAAAATATGTTTTTGATCAATAAAATGKTATTGACTTAATAAGGGAAAACATTTTATTTCTATTCACATTTTTATGTTATTTTAATACACCAGAGCTTTCAAATGAAAATCCAAAAGTTACTTTGATAATATGAAAGTGTTGTTTGAAAAGGAAAAATCAATAGAATGGAGTTTTTTCTCCTCCAATTTTTTAATTTCAATGAATTCAACATTTTATGTCAGAAATACTGTTTTATCAGAAAAACAGTTGATCAGCTCTTACTTTAGTTCCAAAAAATCTGTAGAAAGCCAGCTTCACCTGCCCTCATGGGTCATAAGTCAGGAAAGCAATACCCATCAACACCCAACCTGAGACCTACAGTGCAGTGAACCCAAATCCTGACAGACACCTGACAGAGCAGYGGAAATTTGGCTGCGTGAACATCATCACAAGAGTGTCTGCTGCGAGGGCAGCATCACRCAGGCTTCAAATCCCCCACTTCACCAGCCTAGCAGCAGTAAAAGAGAAAAGAGRTCACTGCATCAGGCATCTTAACACCAGAGCAATATATAAAGGTACTTATCTGCATGAAGAAGAGCATGATGTCCCCTTCCCCACTTGCTGCTTCATTAATATCATCATTTGACTCAAGAGTTTGTCTGCAAATTGTGCACTTCCATGTCTGCACACACCCACCCCAATGCACTTGCGTGGCAATTCTGAAAACTTATGCTTTGGCTAAAGTAAAATAGTAAYAGTAAAAATAATAAATTCTCATTCACTAGTGGAAAGGGTGCAGAGTATTTCTGTAAGGAGAAAAGGCACTTATTAAAGTGAAAAAAAAGGGCTTAATTTAGTCTTGTTAAAAAAAAAAGGTAAAATAAGAAAAAAGGAAAAAAGTTCTGTGAAATTTAGAAAAGGGAGCAGAACTTTGAAGAGGCTCAAGTCAGTTTTAGATTTGAAAAAGAACTGATATTGCTAGCATGAACAACTGGCAGAAGAGTTATATTTGAAGGAATAATTTGTTCTTTCTGAGAAGAAAAAAATCAGCAACTCAGTAGAATCGTTGATGTTATATTTTGAATTTGATGCAATATAGCAATTCTTTCTATGATTACTTAGACGTTAATAAATGTATCTCATTTTATAGGCTATTTATAAATCATGCATTTAAGTATACAGCAAGTCCAGGAGAAAATGAGACATTATTACTCACAGAGTATCCTTCTGGGGGAATACTTGTTAGTAACTCCATCAGAATTTACTGCAAGCTATCAAGACAAAAAGGCATTCTAATCAATGATAGCTTCAATCTGTACACAGTAGACCTAAATCTAGGCTAGTGTCTTTCACCATTAAGGGTCATTGGCTTGAATAGAAAATGCAGMTGCTTTCTCAGCTTTTGTCTCTATATTGTATTGTAATAGAATAAATTACAATTCTAATTATTGAGTGAAAGATAATTGCTATAAATACGTCACTAAAAAAAAGGTTGCTCTTGCAGCAAATAAGACTTATAATAAAAAAATATTGTATACCATGATACCTCATGAAAATRTCATGCTTACTGCAACCAACTCTACCTAACAAAGTGAAGGGCTCTTTCAGTGGTTTGTGTGTGATGTGACAATGCCAAAATAACCTGGAGGATCTTTATCATTAAAACAGCTAAGTTTCTGAAGAGTTTAGAAATCCCATCAACTAATAATTCAAATGTGCCATCTTGAGCTCAAGGCACATCAAATCCATGCAAGCACATAGGACTAAACCAGAAATGTCACGTCATAAATATACCACGGGTTTACCTTTCTTAAGGGAAAAAATCAGTTTCCATTCAGCTTGATTCCTGTCTTGCTGCTATTAACAAACTCAGGATCATTCACAKTCAGTCACCTGGAGTTCTGATACCTACCTAAATTTTTCTCAGTGTGAACTGTGATTAACTAAACTGATTTCTACATGAAGTGTTTTAGTTTCTTGAATATCACCAACTCAGTCAAAAAAAAAAAATCAGCTTCCAAAATATTCTGGTTAAATTGAGGATTTTTTTCCAGGGTGCACACTATTGTAATTAAGAYATAATTTATCAGCTAAAAATAGAACTACATTTCAGAGTTCTCCATCTCCCTTTCTTTTGCCCAAGAGGTTTAAATGACAGCCATGTGCACATAATCACAGTTACACCAGGTTTCTAARTTCTCTGAGGTGGGCATTGTCAATACCTCCAGCTATGATGCACAAAGGTGCTCTGCGGCAGGGAAGTAGGTGGGAACCATGACCTGGTTCAACCAGACTGAGCAAATCACATCTATAATTTAACAGAAATAAGCCTAAATAAACAAATCAGCAGCACCAGCCTTATGCTGAGAAGTGAGAAGCATCACATGTGACATTCTGCTAGCAAGCACAAGTAAAAGGCAGCTTTTCAACTCTGTAAGAATGACAGAAATGCAATCCCCATGCAAAAAAAAAATAAATAAACATTAGGGGTGAAACTTCCTGCTTCTGCCAACACCAACTGRTATGTCCTCCGTCTGAAGAGAGGTGGCTGGAAAGACAAGAGAATCCACGGAGCACTGAGCTTGGGAGAGTTTAATTCTACTGSCTCTTAGGGAGCTTTCCAGGAGGCTTGGGCAGGCACACCACACTGCAGGGCCCCAGTGGCACCTTTATCAGCACCTAGGCAGGTTAGATGGATAACTGCAAGGAGGTCTAAGTCGTCCTTGGAGGCGTAATTGCAGTGCAATTATAACTTCATCATGTCTCAGAATTTAGAAGCCAGTCTAGTCCATTCGCAGTGGCAGTGGAGCAGAGAAAGGGCAGCTCAAACATGCATTGGAATGTTGCCATCAGCAGTTGGGCGCAAAGTAAACACTGGGAAAGATGCACACAATGTGCTGCAAGACAGGACATCCTCTAAAATTAGTTCTGTAACATAAAGTGCCTATCACAAGTTGATTTCATAGCCTGGCTGGAATTRCCAGTAACAAATGTTGTAACAGTGTTCTGAAATATTAAACATGTACGTACTTGAAGAACAAGATTATTCATGAASTCAAATGCTTGTTCCTACATTAACTTGAGTTACTCCGTGGATAATTGACTGAAGTTATTTACAATAAAAATAACAGCCAAGGCACTAAACTGTGTCCTGGAATGAGCATTTATGAAACACACACACCWGCCACAGGAAAAACACAGGCTAACATTAAAGTATCAGCTAGGTTAAATAAAATTCTTTTAAAAGCCCAAACACAGAATAAACAAACAAGTGAAAGGAGGCTATACTAAAAAAAAATAAAAGATCTCTCATCATTATTTTGAAGATTTTAKCTCCTACTAATAATAGTTTTAGTAGGAGCTAACTCTTTCTCCCAGATTTTTTTCTCTGAAAAAAAACACTAAAACAAACAGTACTGTGACAAGTATAGAGCCTATCTTCTATGAATTTGAAAATATTAAATTTAAATAAAATTTTCTGCATTTTTTTTTTTAATTGCTCTTAAGCATAAAATTTATTTTATAAATAATAATCAATAATCATCTCATTTTGTCTCTGCCCAGCTAAGACACTGACAACAAACATTATTGGTCAAAATTTTCATTATTTCTTTCAGGAAATTTAGAACTACTTCTTGTTCAGGTATCAAAAAAAAAATCACGCTCTAAAAATGCAATTTTCACCTAATCTATGGCTGCTTTACTAAAACTGATGCTGAAAACAATCTAGTCAAAACAATCTCTTTTGCAATTTTCTTAAATCACAGATGTAACATTAATAGCTTCTCGRGGGGAAAAATAATCACTTAAAATATACAGCAGAGGTATCTCTGAAGTAGTACACTAAAGTTTAAGACTTATCTTTTTTCTGAAAAAAAAAAAAAAACAAACAAAACCAAGGCTACTATGCTCAGCTTGGTACATTGATTAATTTTAACCTAGACACAATGGGTAGCTAAAGTTTGTTTCTTGAAATCTCCAATAATTTTATTCAAACTTAAGTTAGACAGTGAACGATGTGCTTAGTTTGAACAAAAAGTTTGCACTCCAAATCAGCATCTCAAATAATACACTCAAAACATCAAACATTGAAAGATTTTGAAATGAAATGTTTTCATTTGAGTTTGAATTCTCCTTAAGATTATTAAAAAAAAAAATCAGAGAAAGAACRTGCACATTGTGGAAGTATTTCTGGTTCAAGACACACACAAAAAAGCAAGTAGTTGACTTAAAGAAGAACCTTTGAGGAAAKAGTACACTACTTTATTATTATCATAGTACTGTTCAGCAGCTCCAGTCAGCATCATTGATGCCTAAGGTAGGCAATATAATGACTGAAGGCTTTCTCAGACGAAATACRTCCTCAACGTTTCTTATGCTTGATAAAAAGAAATATTTCCCCTGTTTTACAAGTAGGCTACAGAGAAAAAAYGCAGTCATTCAAGAAATTAGTAGGACATTTGGGATAAAGCAGGAACAGCTCTGTGTTGGTTAGATAGGAAGATGAACCTCCAAAACAGARACACTTGAGATGTCAAAAATTTACATAATTTAGCAGTTCCTTGTCCATCACAGTTTTACGAATTTGTACACTACCTCATCATCTTGACTACAAGAAGCAATAACTCTCTATTTAACATAAACAGCAATTCCATCCATAAATTTCCTCTCCCAGGTACACGGATGGAGTGATCGCAACAGAGCATTAAAGCCTTTCACAAGCTGATGGCTCGTGTGGGACACTTTCCGTGATGTACAAAGCGCTCACTCTTCAAAGCTACCATGGCTTTAGGTCTTCACAGTGAGCTTCTACTGGGTGTAATTCTTGCTCCAGCAACTACATTATCTGAATATTGCTTTAATTGAAAAATGGGGAGGGGAAAATCGGGCAGAACAAAGCTCTTTGGTCTCAAAATATCATTTTATATCACGAATTTGGCAGTTCAGTGTTAAAATTGGTTGAAAATTTGTCACTAATCATACACATTGCTGTCCTCACAATGATTCAGATCTCTCACTGTTTAACTGACCTGCTTTCTACTCACATCTAGCACAGAAGAGGWGGGAAATTATCCCTAAATTATGAAATAAAGTTTTTTTCAGAAGCTGATGAATTTCATTTCCAACCTTTTACCAAATGAAGTGAACAATGAGCTCTTTTCACTTATGATTAAAATGTCTGGATTCATAGAAGTTGTTGACRAGTTGCTACCCTCAGTTCTGGCAAGCAGCAACTGGTTGCCCATTTATTCTATTAGTTCTAGCATTACCAGAGTAGTGCACTCCATGATTTATGGAGAGTGGTTACAGGTATTAGATGCATGGGACTTTTGCATTCTTCTTTGTCCATGCATACCCTAAGTTATTTTCTCTCCTGAGTCTYATTTTGCTGGATATCTCCATACATTAGCTTTGTCTGCCTCAACTTCCTCTTCCTGACTTCTAAATAAACTGCTTTGTTGGAGGTCTTTCACATTGGAACCATTTAAAGCTGCCTTAAGTGATAAGAAGAAAAAACTATGACATAATTTCATTGAGCAAGACAAAGTCTTGGAATGTGATAATTTGTTCATTGRGGTTTATAATCATGCTTAATACAATGATATTGCTTTTCAATAACGTGAGAGTACTACTGCTAAAAATAGAGAACAAGTAAACGTGTACCTATTTAAGAGAGAACRGAAAAATTTCTCTTCATAATTACATTGTGTAAAGATTCTGACAAATAAAGACTAGGTCACCTTTAAGACATCACATCAAAGCTTAGAACTAAATTCTTAGTATGATGCCTGCCTCACACTTAGAATATTCAAGTGAACTAGACATATGAGTTGTCACAATAGCTCACATGACTTAGTTCTTATGATGTGCTTCTTTTATGCTGCTTTAATTGTTGCCCTTAGTAGATCTAAGAAAAAGACCTTGCTTAGGGTCTTTTTTTTTTTGCCAACAGCATTACAGTTTAATCTTGTTACATGCTGGCAAAATATGAATTTTCTCTGAGTGAAGGCAATATATAAACGTAATGAAAATACATGGAAAGCACATTATGAAAATATCAATGAAAAACATTTAGTTAAAAACAGTTTATTGGCTAAATAGCTCTGAAATGTTAATCTGGAAACTAATATGATACTCAAATCAAGTTTGCACTTAATTTCAGTATCTATGCCCTGGCATATTGATTTYGGTTCCAGCAGATATCAAAAGGATCTAAAATTGTTTAAGTAATGATTTTGTGCTAAAAAGCTTATTCTCATTAAAGTACTTCTCAGATAAAAGATACATCACTATCCAATATTCCAAGGACAAATCCTTCCCTGACTATCAAGTAAATATAATAAGGGGGAGAGAGGTGAATGAAATATCTGCCACAGCTGGTGTAGAAAGTCACATGTTCTAATTGGCCAAAGCAACAACTGCCTAGCCCAGTCTATTACATGAATGTCCTTACAAAAGTCTGCAAAGAGTTGCATTCCAATGCCTAAATCACTCCATAAAAATATATGTGCCACTCCTGGGCAGTGTTGCAAGCTATTCAAGAAAACAAGTACTGGAACAGAAACCAACAGATGAGCTCTGGTGTGTTAGGAATTAGGTCTGACCAGTTAACCAAATAGTCTGAACATGGTATCCAACATAGGTTCAGATATCCTTATGTGGGAATGGTTCCATTATTGAATACATTGGCAAGAAACATCTGGGTAACCACAAGTGCTTGAATATCTAGAACTGATATCCAGGTGTTTAACTGCTACATTCTCTTCTTAATGGTTGAAAGTATTCTATTCCTCAGGACTACCATATAGAAAAGGCAAGCTTACTGCCCTTATTTCCTATACACCTCTTAGAGAACAGCATACGTAACTCAGCATCTTTGTTATCCCTCTCTGGAGTGAGTTATTGCATAGGCTGAAGCTGGAAAGAACTATTTCTTTGGAAAGATCCTGCTTTCAAGCAGTAAAAGAAAAAATGCTATTCGCAGTTCCCTGTCTCATCTGTTTATTTGGTTCTTTTCAAAGAATTTTTTTTTTTTTTCCCAATAGAAGTGTCATGGAGACRATTACACAGAGAAGGCCAGCCAGGCCTAGAAACCTCTTAGAGTGACTCTTAGGGAAGAGGGCACATACTTCGCCAGGTAGCAGCACAAATACAAGGCAAGTCTTAAAATATCAGGGGTGACCATGCCATTTCTGTCTTTTTTTCTTTTCCAARAGAAGGCAGGAGGCTTTACAGAATAAATTCGGGCAAAAATCCATAGGGTTTCCATGGGTGGCAGCAGCTGTTCCAGTGCAGAAAATCATTAATATGAGGACTTGATYGAATCTCACTACTAATCCATGACTCTGAGGACAGTGTACACAAGTCCTTSAAAGCATTACTGAGGGAAGTGAAAGATATACACTGCTACCAGATGGATTTGAAGAAAAAAGGGGGAAAAAAAATGCCTGTTAGTCAATATTGCCACAGAGTTATTCCTTACCAAAGAAAGCCCCACAAAACACCCCTCCCTAAGACCCTGGTTGAAGCTGTACAAGTCACCATCTGATGTGAGATATGCATAAACTCTAACTCTTCAGGATTCTTTGTCAGAGTTCTTATGCCAGAGTAAACCCCTGCTGCCAAATTACTTTGGTTTCTGAATGAGTATTTTGCTARTGCTTGGATGTCAGAAGAGTCTCATTAGGGGCCCTTTTCACCAGTTCACAAGCACTTTGTAGTTTTCCCAACAGTGCTAAGGTTTGYTTTCCTTATAGAGAAGCAGTAGCCAATAATCATTGTCCCAAGTAAATGAATGAAGGAGTAGCAGGTCTTGATCTCTAGGTGGGAGAAAGGAGAAAATCCAAACCCTTGGCAACACTAATCTTTTGGCTGTCCTCAGCTGACAACTGGTGTAGACTTTTCACAGCCTTATGTRTGTAACAAGGAAGTTGTTTTGTTTGGTTGGGGTTTTTTTTAATCAGATTTTCTTCTGAAGCAGAAAGTAGCATCAACTGCAATCTAATAAATCTTCCTCTCATCCAGGTAGCAAGTCCTACCACGTATGTCCTTCTTAGTTGCTCTCATGTATTCTGTACAATGAAAGATTGCCTGAAGCTATATTTAAAAAGCCCTCTAGGAGCAGGTGACCAGAAAGCCTGCTAAAAGTACAATTTTTAACAGCAAATCATAGGTAGGAGTTTGGCAGCGGTCAGAGGGGATTGATTTATTTCATGATTGTCTCATTTTACCCAGAAGTTTGCAATAAAAAATAAGGCTGCAGGTTTTTGGGGGGTTGTTTTTGATGCTTKGTTTTTCCTTTTTTCATTTTTTCATTCACATTAAAATTCCAGACTTTTTTAATCCATTTGCTAGTTGTAAGCTTGTAAGTGTTTTACCATAATTTCCTTAATATTAAGACTGGATCACTTCCCAAATGCAGCACACATTTGCTTACCACAGTTGATAAAATGAAGACTGTGAAAAAAAATTCCATTCTCACATGCTAAGGAGATTTCATTTACTCAGCTTAGCAGTTAAAAAACCAAGTCACTGTAAATCCTGTCAGATTTCGTATCTGTTCTATCCCAGATCTGTAGGAYCTCAGTGGGACTGTCTCTCAAATTAAAAGAGACTGCTGCTGTCACTTCTGTAACACCAGCACTGGAACTTCACAAGAAAGCCATCTCTATCATTCTTTACATGTGCTTTTCCCCTCATCCTRCTGCAGTGAGAAAAGAATAATCATCACTATGTCTTTTGCAAACAGTCACCTCTATGGAAGAAAGATGTAGAGCATAGGTCACAGGAGCACATTCCCAGAGCAAGTTSGAATGAAACCCAAATTCTTGAGTTTTATCATCTTCTTGTTGCGAATATTTCGTCAATAGGTTTCAGAGGTTTATCTCTCACCCTTATTATAGCAGCTAGTCCACACAAAGGGCTGAGTACTACTATCATCAGTCAGTTGGAACATACTGTAGGTGACAGAAATAAATATGATTGGTTTCCACAGTTACAAAATTGCTGTTGACTTGTATCGGAAGCAATACGGTTCCACATAATAGAATTTCTAGGAGGGATTAGTTTGCTTTCCTAAGCAATGAAATAACACATATTTGAGTGTCCAAAGAAAGTCTTGCACTTGGAGCTCAMAGCTATTTTTTCCCTATATGTGGACTTGTCTGTCAAGATGGATTTTTGTTGCCTWTTTTTTTTTTAGCCACAGTTAGGAAACTGGGAAAAACTAGGGACAGCTTAAAAAAAGTTTTAATACTATGTAAGATGAGTTACATACTCTTCTATATTCCTACCTATAAGAAATTCAGCTACAAGACTTACTACTAGACAACTCCATGTATTCAACAATACGAAGTCATGATGAAATTCTGTGTATACACTTTTYATTCCTAGATTGCAGTCTCATTTGCCATACAGTTCAGCTTACCAACAGGCTAATAAGAAATGCTAAAATATCACCAGATTCCTCAGCTGTTTTCTAAAATAAAGAAAACAGACACTACCAAAGCACCATAAAGTAACCTTCAATGCTACTGAGAGGTTTCAGCAATCAAGAGCTGATACTAAGCCCTGTGATTTCCACGTGCAAACAAAAATAAAGATTCACTCAGCCAAGAGGAGCAACAGCTCTTCTTCAATTCTATTTCTTTCACATCTGGAAGCCAGCATGGTGAAATGTAGTACTTMAAACCAAATCATAAAGATCAAGAAGATATAACCAAGTCCAACAAATTAGTCTGACTTACATAAATCAGGGAATTTCATAGGTACAACAACCGGTGCAACCATGGAAACAATGACTTAAAAATTTCCATATGCTCTACCATCAGAAGRTGTCCAAACCTTTGGGCCCTTTTCTCACAGAAATGTCAATATGGAAGCTGGTTAGAAGAAACTCAACTTGTTTTTCAATCATTTATATTTAACTGTACTTGAAATTAAGTAGACAGAAATAGCTGTGTTGTATCCCTSACAAATGAAAAGGTTAGACATTATGACCAGTTCTTGAAAAAAACAACAAACCCSACCAAATTCCATATGCCATACTTGTTCTTCGGCCAGAAGAAATACTTCACTTTCTAAAAAAATTAATATTTCAGTTGGACATCAAAACAACATACATAATTGCACTTCTGTAGCAGTTGTTTTCCTCAATTTTTATAATCCAATTCTACCCTTTTCTCTTCCTTCTTCCATTATATTCAACCAAGTTTTCAGTGTATTTTTGTTTTTCTCTTTAGARCAAGTGAACAAGCAAAGCCAGCCAGAGAGCCTGCCCTTTGAAATGGGCAGTGCTGTATGTCTAATTTGGATTAGTCATGCATCCATTCCAAACTAAAAGCAATGTTTATGCCCTTTTTTTTCACGAGGCTTTGGCTCTTCAGCAAGTTCCATATTCATTAACACAAGCTGGCAGACAGGAATTTAGGCTGGTGTGGGATTTACTCAGGAAACAGACGCAGTACGAGCATGAGGGAACATTTCTTTCTTATAAGTGTTGTGCACACCTTCTCATGTGGATTTGTGAGACATTTTATTTGCATAAACAGCTGTCTTCTTACCTCATTTCTGCAGCAAYAAAGAGCACCATGCAAGAAAGTTGCCATAAGAGATCCTGCTCTTATTCTTCAAAGTACYCCTTCTACTTGTCTTTGGAGCTAGCTCTTCAAACTAAAAAAAAAAAAAAAAAACCAAAACCAAAACACAATTACATTATTTTTCAATTTTATTATAACCTGTGTTACAAGAATGAGGTACTGGGACAGTAATTCCAGTAGATATTTTSAAGCCAAGTATCAGTATATTTTTAACTTTTAGCCATGTCAAAAGATTATTATACCAACTGTAATTGAGAAACTGGAATAACATTCTAATAATCATTATGGAAAGATCCTATCAGTTAAACAGTAGAATTTTGAAAGATCAAAATACTGCAGAACGTTCTAGAATTCAAAGAGCTATAAAAAATAGGAAATATAGGTTAGTACTTCCTCTCTGTAAAGAACATTTCAGAGGAAAATAAAATCGATATATGGTAGTATATTTCAGAGAATGGAAAAAAACAGAAAAATGTTCTAGGCCAACAAAAAGGAACAATAGTGGATTTACTTTGTTTCACTAAGCTATTTTAATTAATTTACTCAGATTTTATCTACAGGTGCTGTTCCACAGTATGCTTCTACCTTTTCCYCCTTACAGCATAACCCTAATGTTGACTGAYGTGCATTTATTCAAATATTGCTGTRAGGTTACTCCCTATATGATATTGTAAAGAATACTTACACCTCTTCTACACTTATCTAGGTCTATGTTAAATGCACRTCTTGGTAAGAGTTAGGTTTTTAAGATCTCGGTGAAAAGGAACTGATGCTAAGTTTCTTTATTGGGAATGAATAGCAGGAATTTGATGGGGGGAGGAGAGAGGTCAGTCCTTGGTCTCTTTCCCAGGTGTGTTCCAAGGGAAGTTGACCATGGAACTCTGGTGCTGGTAAACCTTTCTGATGGTTTGCTACCTATGATATAGCACATTTCTGATTTTATTCRATTGGAACCATAATGAGAAGCAGAGGATCATCTCTATAACAATCAGAAAGCATTGCTTCCAGATTCGAAAATGCAATGAAATCTATGGCTTTCAGATTATCAAACAGCAAAACCAAAGGATTTTGGAAAAAAAAAAAAACAAAAAAAACCCTAGAAAACATTAAAATAAAGGGAGTATGAAGTCACTAAAAGCAGCATAGAGAGAAGAAGTAGAGAGGAAAAGGAACACAAGAAATTTAAAGAACACCTGCAGCTTCTCTTCCTATCCCTGTATTTTGACCTTTACCACTCTCAAACACATCAGTTTCCCCTTCAGTCTCAGACTGGTTTCATTGATCACTTCCTCACTGTGTCTTCCTCCTTCCCTGTCCTATCTTAGGTAGCACACCAAAGCTGAGAAKGTCATGTGCCTCCCCAAATTCTCTTTCATCTCAGGAACTAAGGTAAACAATCTTCACCAGAACTACTGTTATAAAACTCACTTCTATAGATTTCTCAAMTAGTCCTGAAAAAAATCCTCATTCCTGTAGTGAATATCTCAATCTTTGATAGGAAACAGTAAATGGCATCAAACACTGCAGCTGACACGAGCCATAGAATGGTTTATGCTGGAAGGAATTTTAAAAGTAATCTAGTTCTAATCCCACTGCCATGGGSAGGAAGCTAATAATTTTTGCACCCTTCACTGCTGAGAAACTTGAAAACAAATAAATGAATAGCCTATTTTACATAAGGAGACTAAAAATTCTTAAAGGTAAAAAGGGGAGAAAGACAGAGAACAGACCATATTCATGCATTGATGAATCAGAATCAGGAAAGCACCCTTAGCATCACCAAATACTAAAAGCACCTTAAATTGGGATCAATTTGGAAGTAATTTTGAGAASATAGATTTCTTTTTCCATTTATGAAATAAATTGCAAATGTTTTCACATGAAAACACAGATAAGTTTGTTATCTTTCCTTATAATTTTCTTATGGCAGTTCATAMATTTTTCTTTCTATTTCAGATGTTAAAAGACTCCAAGAGCACCTAAGTGACTAAAGTACAGAAACTCCAATGAACTATTGGCCTGTTCAAACTTCACACCCTGATTCTTTCCTTTTACAGACAAGAGAAACAATATTTAACAATTGCATCAAAATCTTCCACGAATGCAGGATAATCACAAATAAATTGGCAGAGGCAAAATCTCAGGAAAATATACAAGTAGGTTTGTGTGCTAACATTCTGGTGGAAGTAATACTTGCAAAGCAGCTTCCAAGATAAGCATTTTATACCAAATTTCTGAAACAGATTTGTGAAAGTCCTTCACTTWAAAAAAGTTTATATGAAGTTCCTTTGTATTCCTGATTGTGTGTTCACTCTTACATTCTGTTGGTTGGGACTAATAATGCCATTTAAGGTATGTTCTATATTCAGGACAAGCCTCACAGGACAGGTGGCAAAGGAGCTGCAGCACAACCCTCCCTTTTGAGGCAAGCAGCTTGGACTTAGCCAGTCATCCTGGAGTTTCCAGACTGGTACCACAYACCAAAGCTGAGCTGTTTGAATAGCTTTCAGCCACAAAAAGTTTTACCCCTCATCATTTGTTAATGCTATTTTTTTCCCCCCAAACCAGAATGCATGTCCTAAGACTCACTCAATTTCAGATGAATGCCATTTGCTAATTATGCATCCTTAAAGGTTTATCTGCCTCAGTTCAAATTCAAATTTCCTCTCTTACAGCCAGCCCAACTTGCTGTGAACATCTCAAACAGAACATAGTTACTGCATTCATTTTGATCTGTGTTGGAAACCATCACACCACAGGCATGGCCAAGAAACCCAGGCAAGCCTGTCACAACCTGAAAGTCTCTTTCAGAAGTGTTCTTGCATAAAAGACATGCTGAGGGGAAGCCAGTGGAATGTGTTATCCAAACAAGGTAATAAACATAGATAACACACACTSTGTAGCAAAGTTGCCAGGAAGCCTACTGAAACATCAGAGTTGCACAACAGTGTCTCCTGACCAACCTGCTTGACTCCTACAAATAACACTCATGCAGGTGGCACAGAAGGATCCACAGAARTGATTATTTTTTCCAAGTAAATATCAATAGTGTAACATTCACACAAGATCTTTGGAAATAACACAGTATCTCCTATTCCATTAGATTTTCTTTCCCTCTCCCCCCCCCCCCCCCCAAAGATGAAGGAAGAAGCCAGAAGAAACAGGACTTACAGATGACAACCTTCATGCCTCACCAGGAAAATCTCTTATGCTTTATTTCACTGACATTCAGATTTCTCTGCCACATGCCACACAATCTAATGACATTTTCAACAGAGATGGATGAATGATCTTTCATGTTCTGAACAAAATGGCCACAAATGCTTTAAGTTATTCCCTGTCAGACTTTCTCTGATCTTCATAGAATCAGGTGTTGGAATTACACTGCCTACTGTTCCAACCTCTCTTACTAGTACCAGCAATTTTTTCTCTACTTAGATTACTCCTTAATGACAGAGATCTGGCTATGATTAGCTTCTAGAGGTAAGGACCTAATGTCACTTAACTGTAACACTCTTTCCATCATCTCCTGCATAGTGAATCTTGAAACTGATGTTAAATTATGACATCTGGTTTCAGCTTCCACAAGTTTTCCACTCTTCCCCCTTATTAATTCTTTCCTCTCTCATTTAACATTTGTACACTACACTTGGGAGATAGATTTGATCTGGCTTCTCCTTTCACAYTAGTATTTTTACTCATTACTGTATCTGAATTGTTTGATAAACACATCAGTGGCACAGAGGTAATTGTAAACCAAGTCACTTCTTTGATTCTCACATTTGCTATAGCTTTTGTTAGTGCAGTACCTAATTCTAATTGAAACTGCTGATAAATGTGAGCCTCTTCTGCCAACAGCTATCCTCCTATTAGCTTTTCTTTCAACATTCTATATTTGCAATGCTCAGCAAAGCTGAACTGCAGCAATAAAGCCTCAGCTGTTTCCCCTTGTTCCCAAGATCTGTGAAATCCACTTCAGATTTCTCATACATTCACCTATATATGTAACTGTATACATGCAGATCTGCATCTACAATATTTTGTCGATGATTGAGTATTAAAACTCACTTTCATTTAAATCTTTTGGGTTTTTTTATCCACATTGAGTGAGAAGGAACACATTTCCACCTTTCATTTCCTGAAGTTCCTCTATATATCTTCAACCCAAATGGAAAGCGAAGAACCACTCTCAGTTTGCACAACACTCAAACAATTAAAAAGAACCCAAAAGGACATTTTTGTGTAGTTCCTTTGAGTGRAGTGGGGACCAAGAGTCTATAATTAAGCTCAATTTGAAGATTTGGAAGTAATTACTTTCACATTGAGGCTATAAGGAAAGAATATTCTCATTTCTGTATTAGAAAGACAGGGTAGCCCAAATAATTTGAGGGATCTTTATCTATGTAYATATGAACACACAGAGAAAAAAATATACATAGGATGGCAACTCTGCTCTACCAATCTACTGGGTAATTTTTTTTAATGTTCTGAGTAACTCAGTCTGGCAATGCATGAGAGAATTCCTTTATTCCGGGGGTTTCTGTTTGCTAGATAATTTTTTGTTCTTTGAGTGCTGCAGCACARGGAGCAGCACCACACAATAGAGTTGTGAATTGTTCTAGTAAAAAGGAGCTTTCAGAGCCAAATGACTATTTTGTTAACGTTTTAGACTAACACATTGACCTTGCAATATAAAAAGACTAAAACAGACAAATATTTTAAAACACTTTGTTTCATGAGTTTCAGCACAGAAATAACCACCCTTCATAAAGTCCACATTTGAATGAGAGAGTCAGTATTCCCAAAGTGCWTTCAAATTTGCTGGAATGTTACATTTCATACTGCTTAGTTTTTAATGTCTCATTCTGCTCCCAAGTCCAATGATAGAAGTCACTTGGAACCCTGAAATGATTTTATTACAGGTGCCTCTGTTCTTGCATTTCTCATCATTCCTCTTATTTGTTTGCTACAGTCAATTGTTATGCATTGTTTCAAATTAAATTGTAAGCAATTCGGGGAAGTACCATRGTAGATATTCACAAAGTGCATTAGCATAAAGAAACTAAATCTTTTGTGTTTCCCCTGTCGTCAGTGAAAAGGTAGAAATGGTTTCAAGTGCCTTCCCACTCCAGAACTAACACCAAGCTTCACCAGAGCTGTAGCCTCTCCTTGGACTGGCAACAGGAGAAGCCTRTGGAGACTGCTCACCTCAGACTGAGGTTACTAAAATGCTGGGAGAGGGGAGTAGGGGACACATAGCCCCTATCTTTGTAAAAAAAAAAAAAAAAATGCATACAAGAACAGCCGTAGGGATCAGTTCAAAAATCTATCCAGCACAGTATGCTGCCTCTCAAGGCAAACAACAGGCACTGGTTGGGGAAGAAAAAAAAACAATTATGAGAAAATAGTTTCCTCAAGTATTCTCTGARCTTGCAACAGAGAGACTTCCTGACTTGAAGGTGGCATCTCTGTATTTAGGTCCTTTGATGGATKTTCTCATCCAGGATGTTTCCTGTTTCCCATACTTTGCTAATTGCTACCTTTAGCGTTGAGAGCCCCCTGTAGCACAGTACTCTCCGTGCTCTTTGCTACCAACCCTTCACATGAAGAGCCACCTCCTTTCCTTTGGCCAAGCATGCCTTGTACCAATTTCATGTAACCCTCCTATTTGCAGTCCCCTCAAGTTTGTCCATTTCCGTGGGTACATCTTTGGGCTAAGGCAAATTTACAGACACTGCRTGTTTACTTCAAAACCATGATTTGCTTTGTGTTTTATAAAAAAGGTGTTCTGCATAAGCAAAAACACTAGTCTGAGAAACCAGACACTAATACAAGGAAAAGAGGATACAGACAAGAGTTTAGCCAACCAAGCAGACAGAGTTTTCCTTGACCGAGYAGAAAACCAACAAATGGCAAGCAGCACTTCCCATCACAAAAAAAATTGATAAGCCAGGTTAGAAGCATAAGATTCTTACTACCACCACTGAAAAAAACCTCAGTACTTTTAGTTTAATATTAAATCAGTGTTATGATACCCAGCTCCTTCCAAGACGTTACTTTTGACAGTCAAAACCACTTTGATCTGAACATAATGAACTGAGTACTTTCTAACACTGGATAGAAAAAGCCAGCAAGCAGGTGGCTTTGGAATAAAAGCAAACAAGCAGCTCTTAAGTAAAGAACACCAACAGTTTTCTGCTCTTCAACATTCCTTAAAATATGTCAGTTTGGTATTTGATACTTAAAAAATCGTTCCAAAATACTTACTCACCAACTGTTTTGGATAACAACAAATGTTGACTTCATTTCCAGGAAGAGGAGCCTAACATGCATGACAAATGAGTGTAAATAAGACAATGCAAATATAAACCAGTAATTTTGGTATTACTACAGCATTTTAGCATGCTTAGTGAAGGAAAAGAACAGTGCTGAAACGTCCCTGAAACTGGAAAAAAAAAATTCCAAACTGTTGATTATGTTTTCTGGTGCTGGTATAAGACTGAGGGAGTGGAACAAAGACTCCAAGCACTGTACAAATGCCCAACATCAGCATGTCAGTGACACCATTCAAACCAGTGAGACTACTATCATGCTTTAAATTACAAACYRGAAAAGATATCTGCAATATCAGAGACTCAGCCTCTGAAGTTTCTTCCTTTATACAAACTTAATTTCCCAATTGCTAGAAGAGAAGAGACAATTGTTAGAAGCCGTGAATAAAGTTCATTCTGGGATTTTTTTTCTTTTTTTTCCAAACAGCAACATCACGAAAGTGTCAAGGCTGTAGCAAGGGAGCTGACATGGAACCGAGAATAAAATGAAAAAGAAACCCTAAAAAAAAAACCCTAAAAAAACTAAAGGAGAGGAAAAGAAAGAGAAAGTCAGCTTAAAGGGAATTYACAGACCAGAAGAAATACCTCATGACAAACTGCCTGAGGAGGAAGTGGAGGTACTTAAAGAGATGCTGATGTTTTCAGAGACAGAAGTAGGAAGRAGAAAAGATTGAAAGTTGTGAATCTGAATCCCTGAAGGGAACATTAAGCTAAAAAAGTCTATTCAAGCACATTAAGGCAGAGCTTATTTGTACATTCTGCAGCTGAAGCAAATATTCAGAACTAAGGAAGATTACTACTATTTAAAATGTTATAAAGACAATCTCATATAGACTTGTCAAGTTAGACAAGAAAAGACAAGACCGAGAAAATGAGGATTTTACTGTTCAAGATTTCAAGCTAATGCRCTAATCACACCAACTCCCCCTTCAATTCCTTCCTCTCCAGTAGAGCAACTGGCTAAGTGATAGAATGAGGTAAGTTTCCCAAACGGTCACACTTTTACCTGAAGSAACATTTCATTTACTGTATGTTTTATGTTAAGTACAAGTAGTTTTATGTTAAAGGAATCCTCTAGGGTTTCTCTGACGAAAGACTCCAAGATTACCTGCTACTTCTCTCCCTCGCCTGCAAGCACTTATCTAAGAATACTCTTGAGACATACAGGTACACAAACTCCTGCCATACAGTGCCCAAGAGAATCAGTCTTGAGGCAGAGGGAAAAAAAGAAAGAAAAACACCACCACATCTGAGTACCAATACCAAGCCTGTCCCACATAAATGTACTGTGAAATTATAAATTCATTCCCACCTTAATTCCTCACTCCAGAATCAAGTAAGTGGACAAGGCAAGGCTTATGTGCACTGTACTCAAAAATAGGACATCCAGTCAGCAAGGGTGAAAGTTGGGGGGCCCAGGTAGCACATTTCTCAACCCTGTTGGTGAACAAAGGCRATCACTCAGTGCTCCAGGTAAACAACAGAGTGTTAATCAACCAGGGAAAGCAGATGAAACCTCCTTGAGGCAGCTGGGACAAGTGTCACAGTCACAGGAGCTGTCTCTCGTGGGTGACTATAGAGYCACCGCTCTCTGCTGGTCAATACAACTGGTCAGAAGTAACCCAGGTGTTCAAGATACCAAGAGGAATGAAAAGGATTAACATTATCACAGTCCTGGAATGCAAAGAGCAGATTTTAGCCTCTGCAGGGGCCTGCTGGGAAGGAGTCCCTGGGAAGCTGCCTGGGAGGGCAAAGGGACCCAGGACACATGGCTAAAGTTCAGGGTCAGCCCTACCAGAGCACGAGAACAGTTCACCCCACTTCACAAAAGTCCAGCAAGCACAGCAGAAGGCCATCACAGAGAAAAAGGAGGGTTTCTGGCTGAGTTCAGGCACAAAAGAAAAGGACATAATCTGAAAGCACAGACAGCTACTCGGGAGAAATACAGACACTACCTGCATAGCTAGGGATAGAGTCAGCAAGGCATAGCTGGACTTCAAACTAGCAAACGAGGTGAGGGGCAGGAAGAAGAGTTTTTGCATGAACACTGCTAGCAAAAGGAAAACTGAGGAGAGTGTTGGCCCTCTGCTCAGTGAGGCAGTAATCTCAGTAACAACCTGCAGTACTCCAGTACTCAGTGCCTTTTTAACATCAGTTTTCACCAGTAAGTATTAATTACAAGACAAGAAGTGCTTACATATGGATCAGTCCTTTCTGGAGCTCTTCATAGCAGAAATATTTTCATCCATTACCTGTCATTTACCACATGCCAACACACAGCACACAGTCTTGCCACTGACACCWAAAAAATAACCCCTCCTCATTAATGCTTTCATATAAAATTTGTTTGCAAAATCAYGGTCATTGACTAAACACATACCTTCTAGTCACATTAAAGCATGCCCAGGATAGCCTTCCATATTAAAAATTTGCCAAATTTGTTAAAAGCATTTCACAGTTCTAATGAGGTGGTCTGTACCTGCCAACCTATTGCTCAAGAGACACACACACTTTAGTTATTTGAATAATTTTCTAAGCTGGTCTCCCACCACATAACCAGCAGAAGAGMCGTGCTTGGACTGGCAATTCACCAGTGCAGTGGTCTGATCAAGTCACCCAGAAAGGGGTGATGACAAAGACAAGATTGATGACAAAGGCATCCAGGGATCAGTTTCATTCCATCTTTTGATCATGTGATGGTGATGTCTGGACTGTCACCTTTGCTCAACTCAGGTATGTYCAGTAAGTCTCAAGGCTGTCAGGCAGTGTAATAATTCGGTATTGAAATTTTGGAATCATGTTCAATCCCATTCCTCTACCATTTCTATATTGTAATAATCACTGTAATAATTAATTTGGGGATATATATACACRCACACACTTTTTTGTTTTAGAAAGCACGTTTAAAACAAAATGGCCCAAATCCTTCAAATCTTTATTCATCCTTTTCACTGTTTTGTGTTCCAAAACTTAGTCCCAGCACCCAGCAAACACACAGCTGTTGAAGCACTGGTTCTGACAGGAGGCACTGACAAAGACCAGCAAGCTTTTCCAAATGGACAAGTTCATCCCATGTTCAACATCCCAATTCCTGACATTTGTTTTCAGAACTAATACAGCAGACAAGCTATACACATAGCAGACAGAACTCATGCCAACAAAGCCAGATGTGCAAAGCAAAGTTTTTGTACCAACACAGATTTCTGACAAGGGCTCAAAGAYTTTGTGGACACGGGGAGAAAGTCAGAGGTTTTAACTTCTTGATGATTCAGAAACATCACTGGCCAAATATATTGTGTCTCACTCATCTTTAGATATAAGCAGCTTTTTCRGTTGGGGTTTTTTATTGACACATTGTGATAGTGATTCAAGTCTAGAAGAATGCTACGGACAAAAATAGTACTGTGAAAGTACCATAATTCCTTCCCTTCTTTTCTGAGAATGAGGCATTATATCAGAGAGAACACGTAAAAGACAGAAGTTGAACTTGAAATGGAAGAAAAATTACACATTGGCCTTCTGAACATGGATGGATTTCAACTCYACAATTTCCTTTAAGTGCTTTCATTCACACATATGACTGATCCTCAAAGTATCACTTCTGTTCCATAACTGGATGCCCCTGACCCAYAGGAAGAACACAAAGTCATACTTCCTGAAAATTACTGATAACATTTTCATTGTGAATATAACCTTGCATGGGTGAGAAAGGTGCAGTGTGCTACCAAATGTAAAAAAAAAACCAAAACAACCGTACCGCAAGGAGTGAGGAAGGAATAATAGTAAAATAATAAAAAATAATAAAATARTAGTAATCCCTAGAATCCCAGAATATTAACAAAAGAAATTCATAGACATGAGACCTAAAAGATCCTGCAGCACAATCTTTTTCTGTTTCCTSTAGAGACCTCTATCATAGACCAAGGTCTCCACAAAAACCAACAGGTGACTAAAAATGTTTACKGTTTTCCTTTCAGTAATATTTATCATTATTAAGAATTAAATCAATGCTATGTCCATTTAAAAGATCTTTCAGCAAATATAAATAAGACCTAACTAGGTTGCAAATTCTGTGGTAAAATAGTTTAACACTGGAATTATTTCAAATTCCATTAATTCTTACAGAGTGCTCTTCAAACTCCATTTTCAACTGGCAGTTTTACATTGAAAAAAAGTTGAAGAACTTAAGATTGTAATTATATTTCAATAGAATTACATTGTTTCATCTTAAAATGTTACTTGTGGCCGCGATTTCCTTCAGGACAGTGTATTTATTTCTAATTTATCGTGTTAGGCCCACATGCTGTRTGCAAAAACATGCACAGACTTCAGAGAGGCAAAATGGTGATTCCCCAGAAGACATTTGGGGGATCTCTCCATAATGATRCTTGGTAGACACTTCCTTGCTTATATGGGAATGCTCCCACTTACGCCTCATTTTCTTCAATTTGTGGTTGGTTTCTGTCACCCTGTCCAACAAACAACCTCACAGGGTGCTGGTAAGTGTCTCCCATCCCCATAATCCCTAGTTTGAAGAAACTCCTAATAACCATATATATTGAAACACCTAATTAAAAAAAAAAAAAAAAAAACCAAAAAGCACCAAACCCCTTTGAGGCTAGATGAGAGCCCAAATGGAAGTCAAAAGTTTTCTTGAATCAAGTTTACACCTACATTATAGCACTGATTTTAGGGATGCAGCACAGTCTTACATGTGCAAGAAGTCCAGTGTCATATGTTGTCTGAGATATCTTCTTGAAATAAGTAACAATTTTCTGGATATTAGTGGAAGTAAAACCTAGGGCCTTTTTATTACTAAGGACCCAACTGCAGACTGCAGGATTTTTCCATCTCACCAACCTACAGAATGTTCTCTGCTTCATTGTTTCAGCAGAAGTTTCTGCACGTCCTTTTAGGAAAGAATTTTTTTTTTCTTTTAATTCCCTCAGYTGACAAACATCAAGCAAACCATAAACAGGAGAGCAGTAATTATTAGGTACCTGCTCCTGACACCTAGTTTCTACTCACAGACAGTCCTCTGCTTAGCACAATCAACTCMTCTACAGGTAATCTTGGTGAAGAATAAGTTTTGGCATCAGCTCTATTTGGTTTCTGTTTGGCATGAAGTAGCTAACATTTAAGATCCAGGCACTCAAATCCAGTTAAGCACTGCAAACCCCATACTTTTCCATTAGTAAACCCTAATATCTGCCTAGTCAAAGAAAAGAAAAATTAAACGATAAGTAAATAAATGATAATATCTCTCTTTTGAGGTTTGAATGTGGTAGGGAATAAAATAAGAGCAATAATATCCATTTAGCTTTACAGATAAAACATACTATAAAGCATTAAGTGTCATTATTTTAATTAACTAGCAGAGTGATTAATCTTCCTCTAGATACCATTTCCTGTGAGACACATATTCCCTCCTTAACAAACATGATGCTATCATTGTGGACATACAAAACACTGGGTCTGGCAAGAAACAATAATAGATTGCTTTATAATGAATTAATGTATACCCTTAGATTTGATGAATAGGAGCCAGAACTACTCAGTTGTTCTTCAAGCATCTCTCACAGGACAGTCTTCTGTACCATCCAAGAATGTCTTATGGTGAGCATTAATTTATATTGGCAGGAAGTGCTGGAAGACAGCCATRTGCCAGCTTTTCAAAGGCAGGCTTGCACCTCTGATACTATAGCAGCAGGTATATAAAAAGAGCAACTTGGGTGTTGGAATGAAGTGATATTTCTGGACTCTTTGTCTCCTCTGTTCTAACAGACATCCAATGGCAACAATCAAGGCTGCTCATGGATCTCATCAACATTCAAACTAAAYTCTCTTATACTTTCAATTATAACTGTTTAGCATTAACTTCTRTATTTTCTGATCCTGGAATACAACTCCATGTTAATTTGTTTCTTATGAAAGAAGGAATAAATCCACATAGGAAACCCTCAAGAACTACTGTTAAATCCAGGCAGAAGAATGAATTACCTTGTTTAGAAAGAACTCTAATTTTTTTTCCTACATATTGGCCTAAAGGCAACAATAAGTGTTAATGTCTTGTTGATGGGAGTATAATCTTTTTTCAGTGTATTTGTGTTCAGAACTTAGGAGACACTGACTTTAAAAAAATCCCTGGCAGTACACTGTTGGATATAGTTGCCAAATTCCTATTTAATCACCTTTGTCTAGTCAGTTTTTCTCTTGACTTGCTTATTTATGTCTTCTAGGGGTTTGCCTAGCTTAGAAAACACATTTTCACTCAACAGCCAAGAAGCCCAGACGGTCCCATGTTAAGACCCTAACAGTGCCACAAAATGAAAGATTTACTTTAGCAACTAACAATCATTCCTTCTTTGGGACCCACAGATACAGAATTCATGAGAAGGAAACAAAATTAAAACCATGAATTAGATCAACTGAGATGGAAGCATCACAGGGGTAGATTTAAGGCAGCGATATGCAAGATACTATATTGATGAGGGACCTTGTTCAAGAGGTCCCTAAATACAGATCAACTCCAATTCAGTTTGCCAGTAATTTCCCTAATTTAATTAGGGACCAATAAGAATTTTAAGTTCATGAAGATTTAATTGAGTGAAGCTTTTGAATAATGCTGGGCTTTTCATTTATACATAATGAATGTGAAATATAATTAACCCGTTTTAGCTGTTCATAACTTTCCCCATTCCTAACCAATTTTTATCTTAAAAAAAGATAAGAAATCATACTATGTGTTAATACATGGATATGCACTTTTATAAATTTGCTAGTAACATTCTGTCTTTTTGACAATTGTGCTGTCAGCCTCTAGCAGGGATAATCATGTGTTTTGTGACTTGGGACTTACTACCCAGTCGGGCAATGGCACAGTTTCAGATTCCCAGGCAACAGCAAAGCTTGCAGCTTGGAAGTTATTATCTTATGGTRTAGAGTATGGCCCCTTCCACCACACAGAAGATAAATCATATATGGCAAAAGGTGTCCTAAAAAAAAAAATTGTTTTTCCCAGTAGAAAGAAAGCAAAAGCCATCAATAACTGCAAAGASAGCAGATCACGATTAGCATCTTAAACTGACTTGAAATTCTTGTTTATATTAATGCAGTCCCCTCTCTTCCTTCTCCACGCATAAAGAGGCAAAGGCAGTGGAGGTCTTTGGGATTGATAGTTATTAATTCTAATGCTAAAGTTTTGAGTCTTGAGGCCAACACTGGATTTTCTTTTAGCCTAAATTTCCAAAGAGGAAYAGTTCTTTTTCAAAAGACTACCAGCTTCATTCAGGGAATACTTACATTGTGTCCTAGCTAATAATTTAGCATTTCAAAAATAGGACTTTGAAATGAAATACGAATTTTAGAGCACACCAAGGATGATTTAGCAGTCCTCTGAGGAACAAACACTATACTTATGACTGTTTAACGCAGTGTGAAATAATGAAATTAGAAATGGAAAATTCAAATGTGAATTATAAAACATCTATTAAAAATACATACATCTAGATCCTGACTCAATGCAGGGAATGTGTTTCAAGTTGAGCTCAAAATAAGTTTATATTATTGTGGCAGAGCTCCTATACAGGCACCTTATGTAATCAAGTATCAAAGAGTGGGAASAAAATGTTTAATAGTCCAGTTCCCAAATTCGGAATGTGAATTCCTAAATTCCCATGAAGTATCATGGGCTCTCTTCAGATGATACCCATAGCAGTAAAGGATAAAACAAAGTTTTCTARGCTGATCATTATTCTGCCTTTATTAATTACCTAATGCAAGTAAACTACTTCAGAGTGCTACAGCAGGGGGGTGAGAAGAAATCATCCTAAAAAAGGCTGGAAAAGGAAAAAGGACTCAGAGACACTAGCAGAGATACAGGCCAAAATCTTGTCCTGATCTGAGTAATGAGATTWAAATGCTCAAAAGGCTTTGATTAAAAGGTCAACTGCATGACCCAAGACTTAAACCAAAACAAAACCAAACCCCAACACATAAAAAATATGGATGCCCAGCTGCTTTGTCACATATTAATTAGTATTCTGTTTATCTAATGAAATGTAGCAGCTAAACAGGGTCACAGGTAAAAGACTACAGTTTCCAAAGGCAAGGCAGGCATCTCTCATTMGTGCTATGATATGGGTCAGACCTATTAACCTGCTCAGTGACAGCTTCAGCAGTTTGCAAGTGACACAGGTAAGAGCCCAGCATGCCARCCCAGTTCTTATTAAGTTTTAGCTAAGAGATGCCCACTAGACAYTCAATGATATATTAAAGGAAAATTTGTAAGCAACAGGCAATTTTTTTTTTTTCATTTTACATATGAATACACTTGTTATTTTTTCCAGCTGGGTTATTCAGATGGAAGTTTAGCTTCTGGGGAGGGCACAATGTCTGTGATTTGTTTCTGAAGAGGCCTCTGAATTTCTTCTGCATTTCCTCAAATCAACTCAGGTATGCTGAACGCCCTCTTTGAAATCCACTTCTCCTATTGYCTTCTTCAGCAAACAGTTGGTAATAAGAGATGCCACACTTCCCTTTCATACTACATCTGAAAGCGTTACCAGGAGTACTGAACAAACAGAAAGGAATAAATATTGATGGAAGGCTTTTTTCTCTGTTTAACCAGACTTACAGCCTTTTGTCCCTTGCTTCGTGAAAACAAATTCAGTCTACCCACCACAGAGCAAAATGAGAGCATTCTTTCGCTGAGAAAGGGGAAGAGCAACACTTTTTCCAGCGTGGTAATAATAGGCAGCACAAGATAAATTTGTTTCTTCCATCTTAAACTGTTCAATTACTTAATTAATTACATTAACAGCTTTGGTGGATGAGTTTTAAGCCAAGTGCTAACTACATTCAGAATATATCTGATCAAATTCCAACTCCATTTTACACTCTTCCGCGATACAAAACCGAATTTATTAAGCTTTTGCCACTCCAGAACTTTCCTGCAGGGACAGGAACACGCTCAGCTTTGCTGAAGGATTTTCCCACACCCAGATGCTGCCACGTCCAGCACAGAGGACACTACGGATTGTGTAGGGACTCTCCTGGAGAACAGTGGGCTGAACAGGCTCCGTGGTACGCGATGTACTGCAGGCTGTCAAGGGAGCCCATTCACTGGCGGCACAGCACAGCACCAGGCAGCTGCTGCTTCTTTGTGTGCGAGCTTCAGAGCAAATACTGCAAGGCACACAGCAAAACCAGGCTAAGCACAGAGTGCTACTTCAGGACAGCCACTTGTTACGTTACAAGGTCATTCYCCTTTCTGTCCTTTCCTTTTCAAATGGAGAGTGGAAAAAAATATRAATTAAGAAAGAAGAGAGACATTTTCGTGACTTCAGGTGCTCCAGAAATTGCAAACATAGCAACTTTGTCACAGTTTAAATACAGAAGTGCCTTTTCAAAGTGATGAGGTGAGTCCTACCGRGGATAGAGTCACTTGAATCTCTAAGCTGAAGAGCTTTAAAAGATTCTGAGAGATTGATTAAAAGATATAGCTATTTACAGAATAGACTGTGTATAAGAAACTTGAGTAAAATGGGAGAATTCAAATGAATATCAGGAATGGAGARACAAATCTACAAACCTTTAATCTGAATATGTTTACCTAATATCAAGTAGGAGGCTAACCAGTCTTTTTTTGTTGTTAAACACTATTTTACAGACTGAGGAGCCAAATTTGCAGTTTCAAAGATAGTGGAAAAAAMCAGACAAAATATTTAAGTTACATGGTATAAAATCATAACAAAGTTGAATGTAGYCCTGAACTCTAGAGCAAGCCACCATTTCAAGAAATAAGGAAAAAAAAAATCAAAGTAGAAACAGTAAATTGAGACCATTCAGCCATACTAATGGCAGGAGGAGGAGAAGGAAGAGAAGAGAAATATTTTAAGAATGGCAATAAATAATACAGAAATAAGTATGAACAAAATAGAAAAAGGCTGCACAGAGCAAACRAAAAAAAAAGCCAAAGCAAAATAGGGTATCAGGATGATAAAGCAAAATATGCCAGATATGTTGTTAYTACCAGTAAACCTCAGTAAAATAATCACCTTTTCCACATCACTATTTTTTTTAAATAAACATTGCAACCCTTCTTCCTTCACTTCCTTCTAACTCTTGAAGTGTTAAGCTATACCTGAAGAATTTTTGTTTTTGAGATAGTGAAATTTTTCCCCCCTCTTACACTTTTCTCAGATTTTAAAGGCAAAACAGCCCATCCTCTGGTCTGTTTAGTCATCTCTTGAGAAACAGCCTGTAAAGGCACCCTGTAGTAGACCAGCATTTAGGAACTTGCCATAGAATTAGAGAGCCAGAAGCTTTCCTGGATGTCCAGTTCCCTTGCTCTCTATGCTGTGGGTATTTCACTGTCCACAGACACTTCCTTTCAACAGATGTATCTGATGGGAATGCAATGGCAAAGGAAAAAAAAAAAAACCAGTTGAAAATGTACTGTGCYTCTCTGATTATAATTAGATGTGCACATGTAGAAATCTAAATATGATGCATATGTCTCTGCATCTCTACTCCCACGTGTGTGCCCATGATAGTAGTCAACCTTCACAGAATGTGTGATGAGAATGTGTAGCATCTGTCAGATGCTCCAGAGATTCACTAAATGAATATTCCTAAGAGCAGGCCCAAGARGAAAGAAGCTCCACAATCTTTTAAGGATGCTTGCCTGATGTACCTAGATCTTCTCAGCTAAACAYGGTTTGGTTTTCAGGTTACTGTTGACTGAACAGTAGAAAAACTGTTCAGGGAGGAGGAGCCATTGTTTAGTTCAGAACAAAGCAGGTAAGAGCTTACAGTCCTATCAGTGGAAGGTCAGAGGGAACAATTACATGTTCATTACATCCATCCCTTCAATTGCTCTGGTAGAGAAGGTGAAGAGATGTCATAGGCAGACCTTTCCAGCTTTTACCATCCATTTGTATTGCTGCTTTTCTGTTTTTCACTCCCATTTCAACCTATAAATTAGGCTACAAACATATATTTTGCAACCAGAGAAACATTAAAATGACACAGCAAAAAAAAAAAAAAGGATTACAATAACTATTTCAGCCAAATACTGTACTGCTGTACCATATCACAAATTTATCTCCAAAGTAGACTATTCTTGAACTCAAGAATTTTTCCACCTAGACATCCCCCATCAAATACACCTAAATGATGTTTTCACAGCCAGAATAAATTTTACCAGCATAGATGTGTTTCCTACATATTTATACCCAAACTGAAGACTGGAGTAATACTTGAGGAAGTTATTTCTTTCCTCATTATTTTTTTATCCTAAGGCTTAGTCACACCTTGCTATAGCAAGGAATTCACATTGAAGTGTTCGCTTGGGTTTGCTTGCGTGAAAGGGGCCAGCAGCCAAACTTCATCCCAACATAAAAGTCTGACCTTCTAAGTCTGGCTAATTCTAAAAAGGCATCACACTGGCATCCCACTGCACCCATTAGGGGAATTCCAGAATGCACCTGAAACCAGTGCACAACTATTCCTTCAAACTTATCCAAACAGTAATAATTTGGTAGTAAGTGAAAAACAAACAAACAAACACTTCAGAGGTTGAAAGTGAAAATTATGCTASRCTAATGGTGGCATTTAAACTGTTAAAAAAAGTRAATAATATCTGTTTACATTAAATATTTTGGTGTTAAGCATTCTCCTAGGTGCYTTTTTTTTGCATTTTTACGTGCATTTCATAACCTAACTGTGCAAATTCACACAACCTATAATAAAGAATTAGATTTTGTGGTTACTGTTATTCAAGACAGAAGCACCCTTGCAGATACAAGTAAGTCCTGACACTCATAGTGTACTTTCCTGAGAGTAACACACCAGCTGGAGAGTGGTCTGCATAAGAAAATCCCGTCACATTGAGTTGAGCCGCGGTAGAAGTGAAAATAAATTTTTTCTGAAGGTTACATATTAGAATAAAGGTCTGGAAATTTTGATAACATTTTTCACTTGAATAGGATAATAGAGGTCTTAAGGGAATGCAAAATTCAATTACATACACATTGGRCTACAATTCTGATGGGAAGAGCTGCAGAACCAAATAAATGTAGCCTCTCTATCCTCCACTTGTTACTTTATCAGTCACCATAGTCAAAATGCATCCTTTTTCTCCCTTGAGCTGGTTTCATTGACTAATCCAATGTGAATACTATAGAAGAAAACCTTCCCTCCTCCTCTTCCTCATGTCTRTGACAAAGTTCATTAACCACTTAATGGCAACAAAAATTACACCTRTAAACAAGTAATGAAGACTTTGCACAGACTGAGGTCCAAATGTCACAATGGTTTCAGCACATCTAATGGTCTCCAGATGTCTTACTGACTGTGTGTACAAACAAGTACAGAAAGTAATACACAGTTTTAGCTCTTTCCAGCAGCTTTTTAAGTTTAAAACCAAGAATATTTCCCAGCAAAAAAAAAAAACCACTAGAAAACTGCGAGGACAGACAATAAATTGCAATAGGATAGTATGGACTAAACTTTACTGGATAATAGGATAAGCTAGGTTTGTTATGTTATTGCTTATTGGAAACAATTCCAATACTRTTAAATTCAGATACTGTATTGCTACACTGCAGAGAAGTTTTGTATGGATTCATTTGTTGCTCTCCATTATATTTTTGGCTGTTGAAAAGAGCCTTATTTTTGTTCTTTGGTCGTACTTCAGAGGACTGAACATTGCACTGAAAATGTAGGCTCTTCTTTTCTGATTAATGAACATTAACTATCACCCTGAATGGGGAAGAGGGAGGGASAAGGGGCAAGTCACAAGATAACGAGAACACTGTAACCCAAAAGTGAAYGTTGGATAAGGGAGCACATTCTTGTAGCCAGAGTGGGACAATTAGTAGTTTCCAGTAGCATCAGGAATGCTTGAAGATGCTCAATGGCAGATTACTGAAGTACAAACAGAATAGAGGGACAGATACAAGTCCTCCTTTCGTAGTTTAAGAGTTCATTTGAGCATCTGATTGTGCTTCAGGCAAAAGGGATACGTTGTTCATAGAAAAAGGGGTGGGAGGGAAGGCACACAGACCAGTTCATTTAACCAGGCCAGAACACAAAACTCAAAAGACTTCTTGCCTAACACATAGAGAGTATTTTAGCCATAGAGGCTGGGCCTGCCTTTTGGGGACTTGATTTAGTTAAAACACATTTCCAATTTTGAGGAATTTCCTTCTTGTTTTTTGCTATCTTAGTTATTTAAGTAGATGAGGRAAAACTTSTATCTCAAACAGTTCAAGGAAGCARGGAAAAACCTGAAATTCCATACAGAACCTATTCTACATAACAAGCCAGCCTCATTATGGTTATTTTCACATCACTTGTATTACCTATATTGCAGTAACCATTGAAAGCTTTACCTATGAACCAGGTGATCACTATTTAATGCACTGGACAACATACCACAAGGAGTTCCTGMTGCAAAGTGCTTTCCATATTTTTATAACAGATGCAAAAAGTAAACACTAAAATATGGAACTTTATTTCCTACAGTAAGGTATTAAAAGCTATTCATAATCGAAACAGATGATCCTCCTCTCRAATCACAAAATCCCCCACAGGGAGAAGCACATTCTAGCCTAACAGACCCATCAATATATAACAGATCATCATGCATCCACTTCAGCAGCCAGCATAAAACCCSCAAAACCCACAGTCGCCTGCACCTGCTGGCTTGGAAGCAGAGTTCTACTTCACCTGCTAGTGTTAAAAAGGATCAAAATGCACATATTGCACAGTGGAGATCGCTTTTTATCAGTACAAAGGAACAACTCAGTACGTGGGGGTTGTGGAGGGATGGTGGTGTAACACTAGTTAATCTAATGCCTTTAGAACAATACATTTCCTTGCTACTTCAAATGTAAAAGATGATCCCCCTCAGAAGAGCTGCTAAAGACTTGCAGTTTGGTTGGCAAGAGGAGAGCTCAAACCCACCTTTGCCAGTGCCTCCTCAAATTCAGAAATATGCTGCGATTACTGGCAAAGCATTTTCACTCTGTCTGTGTGTGGGTAGCAGCATGTGTGCACTATAACTTTCTCAACATTTCAGCAAAGAAACATTTTAGGGTTTTAGACCATCTCAGTTGTACTACCAGCAGCTCCAGTACCATCAATAAAAGCATTAAAAACCATATGCCAGACTACATTTATTCTCCCTTRTATCAAGAAAATCTAAATGTAACTATTTTATTATTATGAATGCAAAACAGTTTCGAGAATGAGTGTGTTTGGAGTCRGGTGAGTAGATTTAGTAGGAACATTGAGCTGCTGGGTGAAGTCGGAGCAGGGACAGAATGCTGGGGGCAGCTGTGCTGACACTTGTGAGCACACTGCCCTTCACAGTGAAGCTCAAAATTGCATCATGAAGTCTCAACACTTAAACCTAACACTAAAACACTTCTCAGAAAAATTACAGAATTTATAAAGAAAAAAAAAGCAGTATAAACGCTGTTTTTCTCTACTACTATATGAAATAAACGATGRCACAACAATGACGTGTGACTGTGCTGCAGAGTTCAGAGGTTAGTGTTCTACAGCTTGTGCTTAATACTTATAAAAGTTACTAAAAGTATCAGCAATTAAATAGTTAAAGAAGATTCTCTTATCTATCTTTATGTGATAAAGATTATGAGCAAATCCGAACTAAGATCTTTGGGTTCTTTTAACATCACTCAGAAAAATCCTATAGGACCCACAATTCCCACTAACATAGGGACAACATAGGGCAGGGAAGTTGTAGAATGTGGTTTTTTGTGGCACTGGTTACCTAAATCTTTTAGAAGTTCTGTTAAATTAGAGGGTTATACTATCACTTTTCTTAGAGGTGGAAGAGTTGTATCTAAACTCGTAACTGAAGGTAGCTGGGAGCAGAGAGGTCTTTTGGGGATGCTCTCTGAGCAGCTCATGCTTCTAAAGTGCTTCAAATTCAAAGGAAAACAAAAGAAAATTCTCATTTGGAATCATGCTCTCATATAAGTTCAAAATAAACAGTGCAGCATCATAAACTTGATCCTAAATAGGAATATTAAACTGGGAATACAAGAATAGTCATCAGCTGTCACAGGTCACTTTCTTCATACTGCTATCACATCTTAGTTGATTAGGCCTTTAATTACTTGGTTTGGCTTTAATTTGAGGAAACATATGAATTACTACCTTCTACTCTTAATTTATCTGCTTATTCTCTCATCATGCCCTGTACTGTCACAGGCCTTAAAAGCAGATCCCAACAGTCATGTAAAATTTCCTCCACTTCAAAAGTTTCTTCCAATTCCTGGAAAGTGGTGGCAAAAAAAAAAAATTCTGCTCTTGCTCCATTAAGTTTTACTAATTCCCTTCGTTAGTGTTACTAATACGCCCATTATGCATATTTACTCTGTGGYGTTGTGAGTTGTACTCAGGCTATGATAAAGCTTGGTTTATATCTTTCTTCACCCAAGTGAATGTTTTAAGTTCTCTTTCATGGTTTACTTGGCACCTGARTTCATATAAATATTTCATTAGAATACAGGATGAGAAGCATTTTGGCAATCCTCTTTAAAATAAGCTAATTATAGGGGCACTGTCAGGTGAGGAGGGGAAAAAAAAAAACCTTTTGCAGTAATCTCAGATGTTATAGAATCCTACTTAGAAACACATAATAAATTTTCAAAACAACATTCTGCCACTGCCTTTTGCTGTAAGTTTTTAGGACCCACGATACTAAAGAATTACTTCTCAGAAACCATCACTAATGTTTTAATGTTATGATAGCCTTTGAGCTTTCTACTATCAGACAAAGCATTTTGAATTATTGTCTTGACTTCTTCAAGCCAGATACCTTAGTGTCTAAGGCATGTTTTAAACTTGATTTATTTTTTACTCATAGTAACTTKCCAGCAAGAGCTTTGCACTGACTTTGGAGCTTTGAAGAACATATCAAAAAGTCATTTTTGGGTCAAAATTTTTCAGTAGAGTGCTTTATACCCAATCATAACAGTTTTTTTAGGTCTAGTTGTTCGTTCCTTTGAATTACCTCTACAAGTATTCCACAAGCAAAATAACGTAGGCTGCTTAGTCACTGCTGCCATATAGCAGAAGATATTCCCAATTATCCCAGCATGTAGCTTGATTAACTTACTTCTCCCCGAGTTCCTAAAGAAACTAAAGATACAGAAAGTCAACCCAAAACAGCCATAAGCTTGCATAATTTGCACAAGTAAAACAGACATGTACTYATCTAAAGGCAGGAGAGAGATGAGAAACTAAAAAAGTATCTCAATTCAATATTTCAGAAAGTGAAGTTATTTACCTTTTACTGTAAATGCATTACACAAATACTTCCCATTTTTACTATAGCTCCCAATCTTTTAAAAGACAAAATCAGGGAATGAAGCAGACAAAACAAAAGTAATTTTGCAGTTTGGTTTGTCATTAAACTAAAATTTACTTAAGGAGCAAGGTTAAGCTTTCCAAGACCCTCASTCCCTGATAAAAATGTAGTTTTAGGTAAGAGCACTTGGTACAGCTGGAATCATTTCAGATATGCAGGTAAATTTGGCCCCTGTCTCATAAATTGGGATAGAAACTCTGCAAAGTTTGTCTCTTAGGTAATGCAACCCAAGGTTACTATCTCATTTACTCCRCTTTTTCATAGTGATATTCATGAAAAACATTATTTCTGTATTCTATTATTATTTATGATTATATGAGGGTCAAAACAGCCACGATAAAACAGGGAAAAACCGATAAACTTGAGAAAAGTTTTTGTTTGAGGCTCAAAGAGCTCATAGTTAATAGCAGCATAATCCCCTCCTCTTTTTTTTCTCTTCCTTTATTAAAAGGGKTTTTTTTTAATTTAGTTTTGATCCTCACAAAGAATTTTACACCAACACTTGCAAAGAAGTAGGCCTGTCTTAAACACTTTGAAAAGGAAACACTTTTCACTAAATTGCATTTGCTTTTCTCCATAACTTAACATAAAAAACACAAAAGCAGACAAAAATATGACAGAACATGTCATGAAGATTTTATCTGCTCCTGGATAATGAAGTTCCTCCATCACCACTCACATAATTTTTCAGTTACAATAAATAATAGGCAGAAGTAGCCTTATCCTTTTTTCAAAATTAAACAAAAATTTATCAATTGCAATTGACCAATTTAACATCCAGTCTTCTGAATGCTACTGTAACTATGAGGCATTTTTGTTTCTTAAGCAGTCTGAGGTAAGAGTCAAACTKCAAGACAAAAGATTTAATCTGCTGACCAAATTTCTAGTTCTCTTGAATACATAAGTGAATCCAAGAGAAAGCCCGAAAAAGTGAAAAGGTTTAACCATTACCATGTATTGTGAGCAACACTGTCTTAACTTGGGGAATTTCTACATTTATTAATTTGCTCCAAATTAGACACGCTTCTAATCACAGATCCTGATATTGAGGAAAAAAGAAATCCAGTGCAAGGAAAATAAATACTGAAGCTAAACCTTTTTCTCCCTGAAGCCTCTCGCACAGTGTTAATGTACAAGCACAGTAAACCCAAGCAAAACTTGGTCATTTCCCTTACCTAAGTCTGAGGGGGGGGGAGGGGGAAGTATCTTTCACTGTCTAACAAAGAAAAGTAGTTTTAACTTTTGTGAGCTGAATGAAGGGTTGGGAGGAAAAGTGTGCACAGCAGCTTTTTTGACTGCAGCCACAGTATAAATATTTTACAAAGGAAAAGACTGCTTAGTGTTTTGTTAGTTTATCCTATAGTTCCTAACAGTTGCAATACCTCAAGTCTTGCTAGCCTGGGCCAAAATCTAACTTATTTTTTTACTGTTATTATGTCATATACAGCAAATACAGTGTATATGATAGTATTTTTTTTGTAAATTGCTGTGTATCAGGAAGCCTGCAAAACATCCCTACACATATTGAGACAATTTTTAGAAGCCATTATCCATAGCCATTTCACTGCAGATATACTAGTAGATCATCTCTTTTTCTGGCTTATTTGAAACAGTTCTAGTGATTCCAGTATTTAAAGGAAAAACTGTATTTTTTGGTGAGATAAGACRACATATAAAAATATGCACATATTCCTATGGATTCATATCAATTTGGTGAAAATTTAGCTCTGCAGGTAGACAAAAATAAAAATTTAAAAATAAAKATCAGTGTTGTACATTCTTAACAGAAATAACATACAGGAAATGAGCTAATATTATCATAAATAGTCAATGTGTTAAATCTMTCCATTACAAGAAATTAGTTCATCTGTTTGGATAACTCCAAGCACTCAAAGAGGAGTGAAAATCCTGTTTCTCAATAACAAGAAAAAAAAAAATCAGGGTAATATACTCAGTATGGAGTCTGAAAAACAACGTTTCTGATCTACTTTTCTTCAGACCTACAATACTATTTAGCACACCGAGATTCAAGTYAGAACGCAATCCCTAAAGAGGATTATTACCCCACTGTCCCTCCCATGGATTCTTAATGGCCACTTCTTTCCAGACTTCAAGATTCATTCAAGATAAGAGAACAACTTGAYAAACAACTCTCAGTTCAGGTGCAGTCTCATCTCTTCCACCTCCAGCTCTGTTTTTTTTTTTTTTAATATGGTTGTAGACAAATAATTTTGACCTCTCTGTGTGACAGCACCACCACCTCAAACCTGCACTTCCCAMGGTGGTCCCTCACAATATGCAAAGGGCTGACTGAACAATGAAGAGACCAGTGGGGGGCAATCACAGCTCCATGGGAAAACATGCTACCTTTAGAACGAGGAAAAGGTCAGACATAACCCTAGGACCCCAGGTGTGACACTACAGCTTGACAGAACACATTTCTGTCTGTTCCAGGGTCTCTCTGGAGCTTTTACAGAGACAAGGCAAACTCTGGAACTCGTGGATGTGTCTGTGGAGGTGACAGGCGGAGCACTGTCCCAGCACTGCCTCCTGAGCCCAGTGCAGGTGAGGAGCTGCAGGAAAGCAAAAGGAGGGTGCTGGCAGCAGAGAAGCAGAGCTGCTGGGTGGCAGGGCTTTGGGAGAGAGAGAGAGATGAGCTGTACAAAGGCATGGCAGAGCCCTACACCCAGCAGGGTACCCAGGGGCACTGCTGCAGATGCTGCCCTCTCCAGAAAGCAAAGGGGGATTCAAGTCCTTTAACTGCCCACACTGGAGGGAAGCTCAGCAATAAAATCAGGGTCAAGGCTTTCCTTTCAGCCCTGCTAGACYCTTGCCACATGAAGGTCAGGGGGCCAAAACCAACAAGCTCAGAATGCCTCAAAGACACTGATGCCAYGGGTTATTCCACAGGGAATGTGAGGCAGGTAACCTACAGTAGAATAGACCTATATCTCTTCATAAAATGGCAACAAATCCCATTCAAAGATTAATTTTTCTCCTCCAAGGCTATCATTGCCCATACMTCCACATGATTAGAAGAGTCATTAACAAGCAATCTAAGACTAAGGTGTACAATTTATTTCCTGTTGTTCAACCAAAGTGAAGATGATTACAAAATATTGGAATATGATGTTTATTTGTGCTTTCTGAAATTAGAACAAATATTTTCAAATAAAAAGTGTTTGCCTCCAATATTTGTTGATGATTTTTACTTTTCAGTCTGCTTCTAGAGAAAAGTCACATTGGAGCAAGTGCTACATTTGACAACTAAAAATAGGATTCTCATTTTGTTTTCCAGCAAACTTCTGAGAGCAAGAGAGGAACAAGCCTGCTGGTCAGCAACAGTATCTCACTTGGACCCTAGTGCTAGTGACAAATACAGATTTTGGGCACAGCTTAATCCTTTCTTAGGAAAGAAACACCTCTTCCCTTTATGAAATATTCATTCCTATATGGTGGTCAAAGCAAAAAAGGAAGGTTTTTAGTAAAGTTAGACCAACCTTAAAGTTTTTCGACTTGGTACATCATAAAAGAAAGCAAGGAAAGCTTAAATTCAGAGGGTTATTAAAAGATCTAAGAAATCCTGCTGGCTCAACTTCTATAGCACTATTAATAAAGATGCTTTTGTAGGTAAGATAAAGAAAAAAAGATTAAAAGGAGCAACGGATGAAGTGATGATTTTAGACTGTATGTAATGTAAAAGGTGAAACTTATTCTCTGAATGCTATCATATTAAAGGACATTTTGCTAATATTAGCTGTGATGACATAAAATCTGATTTTCTGATTGTCAGAAAGTGACTTCTGGTATATATTTAATTTTGTTCTTAAAGATAGATTTGCTTTACACTGTCAGATGCACAGTTAATCAAATATAAAATGTGAAAAYGCTTTCCCCAGTTTCCCAATTTCTTTACCAGGTCTGGATAAATTTGGTTTGCTAATGTTTTAAGCACACACAAGATAAATCCTGAGCTGTAATTTTCAAATTAATCTAAATGTCAAGGCTCTCTGCTTGTTAGTCAATGAGTGGAGTATTTTTAGTGTTGTTGTAGGTCCAATCTAAACTCTTCAGATGAGTACCTACAATTTTTTAATATTAAAAGGGTGAGTGATCAAAGCCCTATTTTAGTCCTGTAGGGTCTGCCAATGTCTTTGCCATCTGCCTTTGCTTGAAAGGCATCAGTTGTCCCACGTTCTTTGATCAGATAATTCTTGCTTCTCCGCTCATTTTCTTGATCTCTTACCAAGGAGCTTTCTTGATTTCTTTTTTTAAACATGAAGACTAATCACCCTCAGCTTAAAAAAAAAACAACAACAAAACAACATATTTCAGTTAGAAGTTCTATTGTACACAACTGCAAAGAAACTATAGAGAGAATGGAAACCTATGTTACATTTCTGCAGAGACTTTTCCTTGCCCCATTTTTTTAGAGCTTGAAAGAAGTCTTCTGCAACAGAAAGGATAAGAGACATAAATAAGCCAGTGCTGAGCAAACCAAAAAACATGACTCAGTGACAAGTTTCCACAAAACAATAAACGCRGCGAAAAAAAGTAGCTACAAAGTCAAACACCAAAGCCAGAAGTTATGCACATTTAACCACAAGCCTCAATTTACTGCAGTCATCTCACATTTCGCTGCAAGCACAGAGAGGCATCCAATTCACCTAAAATTGACCTTTTGCTGCAGAAAATGATGGTTTGATTAACTCCTGGCTGAGCTGATAAGTGCCTCACTTCTTGTAGCTTCTGGCTCACTCTCTCTGCTTTCYGTGGCTCCATTTCGTGGAAGTGAACTCGAAGGGTCTAGGCACACCAGCTCCTCCCCTGAGCACTCCACCAACACGTGCCAGAAGGATGCCACCCTCTCAGGGGCAGAAAATAAACCCACTGAGCYAAGAGACACCCTCCACACCATGCCCAGTGCCACCAAGGAGGCCGTGGCATGCCCAGCTTGGGGCAGGGACACAAAGACCATGCTTTGGTGGTGATCACGTTTCCAGGGAGTGCTGTTCCCACTGGAAAAACTGACAGCCAGGGAAATGGGTCTCGTTCTTCCTCTTGCAAAACAGTGACCAAGAGCTCTGCACCAAGCCTACGCCAGCACTTTCACAACTCCTTTTATGTGGGGGGGGTCGTTTTCCACTCTTGTTGCGGTGCTCTAAAGAAAACCAGAATATAAAGACTTGCATTTCTGCCTTTTTGATTCTTGCCATTTGGCCTATTTTAATAGAAAGAGGCCTCAGCTGCCTGCTCCCCTCCGGACAGCTCCTRTCAGGGAAGGGGCTGACCTTGGGATCCACCTAGAATGGGGCAGCAAGCTTGGAGTCCCAACACCAACWAAATAAGCCATAACACACTAGCACTCATGCAAGGGAGTGCTTGATATCACTTCACTTGATTTATTCTTTACCCACCTGACTTGCCAGACATAACTGTCTAAAAARACAAGTTTTATCACACAAGAAGTGGATTCACACATGTTAAAAAAATATTAAGCACRGCTGGCCCAGACCCAGGGTAAGGAGGAAGAAAAGGAGTGAGTTTTAAAGAGAAATTTATCTTCCACAGGCCCAAGAGACTTGATCTACGTGTAACTGGTACAGAAAGTGCACCAAGCTGGTTGGCTCTCTAATAGACAGAGAATGTCACACAGGGAATACTGAGGGAATACCTCCCAGATGCCATATTTCTTTTACRCAGGCTAAATGGAAAGGTGGCATCCACAGGGAGGGACAGACAGAAGCAGCATCCAGTGACTTGAAATGAGCAGGTTGCCAAAGTCAAGCACAGTGACATGTTCTGGGTGGCACATGAGGGTCCACAGACTCTCAGTCAAGTGTCTCATTGTTTTATAGTTCAGTTACATGGAYTCACTGTTTAAAGAGAATGCATGACAGACTGCTGTCATCTTGTAGAGAATTATGTTTTATAGCAATAGAGCTAAAAAAACACAGCCCTAAAAATGATTCAATTTTTCTCTTGGAAATGAGGTAAAGGACCAAGCTTCATCAGAGCAGATAAAAATAGGAAAGAATAAATAAGAATTATTTTTAATCACATGGATTTTTAATACTTATTTTAGAATACTAAAATTAAGCTAAGAACTCTGCAAAGTAACTATAAGGGTATTGCAAAAAAATATTCTCTCATTCAGTTCTAGGCAACTTCAGGTTAATAAAATTTTTATGCATTCTGRTCTTCTTGGACTCACTGACTAAGCACTCACATAGATAAAATTCTAGAGGATTAGGTTTCAGAGGTAGAATCTTTATTCCAGTAAAATTCCTAGACACTAGAGCATCCTATGCTACAAAGCAAAGGATAATTTTAATAAATTTAAATAGCAGTAACTAGGAATTACAACTGTGTAAGCCAAAGAGGAGCTATGAGTGCTTKATCCAAATGATCTTTCTTTCTTACAAAATCCCATTGCATCTATCATGTAGCCTTCTAGTGTCATATCTAMCATTAGTGGAAAGTGAATATCAAACTAAGTATAAGTTTTATAAAATGCATGTACAGGAGAAGCTCTTACAAGCCTTTATAAGTTAGTAGTGTAGCAGTTCTGGCAATGGAGGGTCTTCTAAAGTGGAATTACAGTCTTCATGGGTTAATAAAGCAACAGAAGCCTTCAGGAAGGATGATTTCTACATGCTATTTTTGTAGTGTGCATGCAAAGGAAGAAAGTGGGAGGAAAACACAAATGGACTTAAGCATATTGGTTTACCAAAGGGAAAAAAAATCAGACTAAATATAGKAAAAACAGAAACAAGATTTCATTTTTAGAGAAACTAAACTTAAAATGCAGGTTAGATGAATATTTCTCTTACACTAAACCTGTGGAGAGTAAAAAGGAAAAAGACCATTCTTTACCTGACATCTCCTGTGATTCTTTCRTCGTTTCCCCTCCAAAAATCATGTTATAACTTCCAAACTTTGGGCAAGTCCTCAGTAGTTACAGAAACAGGTTGTATCTAAGGCCAGCAAAACTGAAGTTCCACATTAGCAATTCTAACCAAGTACTTTGAAGAAGCAGCTGGTGGAGAATGGGGGAGGAGGGAGCAGCAGGGCAGGGAAATTTAGACAGGATTTTTTTGGCCATTGAAGTGTTACTGATTCTTCCAGGCCCACTCTCAAAAACGTCATCATGTTACCAGCCSCAGCTTGCATTACCTATTAAATGCAGAGCAGTAACACACCCACATTCACATGTTCAAATCAGGAATCACAGAATCATTAATGTTGGAGAAGACCTATAAAATCACGGAGAMCAAMCATTAACCTAACAGTGCCATGTCCACCACTAAGCCATCTCTCTAAGCAAGACACACATTTCTGAAGTTCTTATGTGACTATCAGMAAGGAGATCCTACCCTGGCAGCAGCTTCAGCCTCACCCATGCACTTATCTCAGACCAACAAGGAGTTATCCTCCACTACCTGCTGCTGGCACACTGCAGGCAGTGCAAGGCAGATGTGTATTTCATTAACTCCCACGGCGTCCTGGTCAGTTCTGATATGCTTTAGGGGAGTCCTTTAGTTTGTTTTTTTTTCCATTAAATAAGTATTAGGCACTACTTATAAAAGCCACTTCAATTATTTTTCCAGAAATAGTACAGCCATGGAAATTCAGATCAAACAGGAATAGTATGTTATTCCTTTATGTTTCAAGATGTGTGGAAGCCCCACTTCAAATTAGACATTCCCAAACCCAGCAATCTGAAATGGCTTAGACACTTGGCCTCTGCTTTATATATAATGGTTTACTCCTCTGTCATTCTGCAGAATTATTCTGAAAGAACTAAGAGATTAATTAAATCAGTATGTTTTCAATATTGATTTTCAAAATATACTACCTCATTATTCTCCAACAAGCTTAACAGATTTATTCTTGGCTTTTTAATGAACAACCATCCTTTATTTAGCTCTAAACAGAAGTTTCATACATTTGAAATATTGTTAGAGCTTCYCTTGGTGTTCTTACCTGCCCTCTGCTTTGAGCTACTTAATAGCTTGAGCCCCTTTGAAACCACAACTCTGTCATTAAATGCTAAATAAGTGTTTGATGCGTTTGGTTTGGTGTTTCCCTCCACTCCCTCTGCTCATGTACTGACATTTGTCCTTTTCTTAGGCCATAGAAGTGAATGCAAGCTTATTAAGCTGCAACTAAGAAAATACAGGGGAAGAAGAATAAAATCTCTCATACAGAAGACAGAACCATCTCGGAAAAGAGGAATAAATACGTTTTTCTTCTGAGACCTGTGGATTTTTTGGATTCTATAAAGTCATTAGTAATTTTTTTTTGGGGGGGAAATGTTTGTATATTTGCAAATGCTTTTTACATCTCTTTTTTAATGAATCTAATGTTTTAAAAGATGTTCTGCAGATATAGATAGGTTACATGAAAGTTTGTCACTTTGTCAGCTAGATTCTTCAATCTAATTCGTATTCTGTTCCATGTTGTAAAAAGTGGTATTAAATGGCATTTCTGGGCATGTTCTTGCTAGATTTTAAAGACCAGAAGTAATAGCAAGAATAAATAAATGTGCACAACATAAATGGAAGGTGGCACATCCATAAAAAAAAAACAACCCAAACTTACTTCCACTATGCTGAACTCCAAAATATGAATCATCTGGTTAGTCTTGAATAGAAAAATGTAGTTTAGGACTAACTGCAAATGTCAGAACACCACARATGAAAACATTTTGATAGACCAATAAACACGTTTAGGACCTTATGCTGTGGTTAATTTTAGCAATTTTGCCTCAGTCAGAAGCAGCACTTGSTTTACAAATATTTAGTAGGTCAAGTATGAAGTGTCCTTTGGAAAAGTCTGTGTAGAACATTTTAATAATAAACTAAACATTTGTCCTAATCTTATTCTAAATAAACACACAAAGACAACATAATCCTTCAGAATTAACCTTTGATCAAATACAAGTACTCAGTAAAAGAGGAGTAGCTCTTTCTCAGCTCATTTTTCTTGCCTTAGGATGTTACGTTGCCGTTTTTCATTTAATTTAGTTTAAAGCCAAAGATGCATCCAATTCCAAGCTCTTCTCTATGAAAGCATACCAAGGAGTAGCCCCCATTCTTCAGCATGAAAACAGAAGAACAAGCAGAGATTTGTGCCCTAAAATCCTTAGGTGTCAAAAGTGGTTCTTAATGTACTACCACAGATGCCTCCATGCCTGACTTTAGGCATGACAAGGAATTTTTCTGAATGGAATTAGTCATGTACAGAGGAAATAGGTACAGTATAACAACCACACAGAGGTCACTGAAACCAGGGGAGGAAAGTGATTAAATGGCACCAGTTATGGGGTTTTTTTTTTTCAGAGTGGGCCAGAAACAAGATTCCTTTAGTAAGAGCAGAACAGCTAAACCCCACGTAGTGGTACTACAAAGCTCTTCTTAGRTGATTATGAATATCACCTTTTTTTCCAAACATCGATAGAATAAACTCAGATAAACCTGAAAATTTCTTTTTTTTTCTCCACATCTCATTTTCTTTTCTAATTTCCTTGTATTGATACTGCTCTGGAGATCCACTTTCCAAGAAACAGACTATTGGGGCTCAAGTAAAGCCTGGAGCCATCTTTCCTTCCCTTGCGGCTGAAGCTGGGGGGTGTGCACCTTATCTCATTACAYGAGCAGATGGGGAGGCTTATTCCAGCTCTTGGAAGCCTGATTACATAGGTGGCATGCAGGGAAAGCTAATCAGAGGATCCTTTCCGCTAAGTGAATCCTGGAGTCTGGTTGACAATAGACTGAAATCAGCAGTACAGAGATGGACTTCCAGAAGTTTGTTCTACTAATAACGACAATCTGTGGCTTATAAAAGCAGAAGTGTACTAAAAATACTCAAGGGATTAACTTAAAGAGAGGAAACATCAACTGTGAACTCCATGGCTTTTCTCAATAAGTGTCAAAACCTCAAAGCTATTGAAACATTGTTTTTTGCATTTAATATTTACAATGCTGTGATAGTAGCAATGAGATAATTATAGCACTTCTGCTACCGAGGCCATGATTCACCAAAGCCAAACATCAAGTCATTATTTCTGTCATTCCACTAGAAGGGGTGAGAAGGGCTAAAGGGAAGAGAAGAGCAGCGTAAGCTTTTTACTTTGAGACGCTGTTTACAGAAGCAGAATATTTGTTTCCAACACAAAGCAYTTGCATCTTGTGCAGCTGAATTACTGYGGAGTTTTTGCTACCCCCACCCTAYTGGGTTTTTTTCCTCCCTTCATCTTGYTAATGAACAACTGCAAAGACCGATGCCACATGCAAGAAGGTGGCACATGAAGGGCACAGTCAAGATGTCAATTTGTGAAGTGCCCCAGTTTTTGAACCTGGGCTACTGCAGGCTCTGTGGAATGTAATTAGCTGCTTTGTGGTGATAATGCACAGCATAACTCTTCATGTGGTGAAGCTAACCATGCCACACAACACTGCCGTGGGAATTTTAATAGAGCATCTTTGCTACCTATGTATATGGCAACCCATTTTCCCAACATCCTCCATGTCTTTCAGAGATATGGCAATTCAAACTAACCTGAAGATCCCTTAAATAAAAACATTTCTAGGATTGTGCTGTGGGATGCCTTAAAATGTTGTTTTTTTGTATAAGATGAAACAAGCAATATATTGGGAACATCATCAATTAAACAGGTRCTTGCTGCTGATCACAATTGTCCAAAAATTTAGTCTATGTACCTATTTGGCAACAATATAAAGTAATCTATTTTTCAGAAAGCATTGTGTCAAGTTAATTGGAAGTAAAAGCTTCCCTTTAATACCATCTGAATGATTCCCGCAAACATGGTCTGATGTTTTTATTTCTGCATGAATATAAAYAGGAAACTTTACTACTTATAAATCCAAGGTGATCAAGCCTCTCTCCTCTTTTCAATTGCCATGCTGAAAAATATAAAGTATAGTAGTAGGTTGCAAGATGCATGAGGAAATTCTTTGCTGGCATTAGGTGCTGGTAAAGCTCCAAAGCAAGTATGTTCCATTTTTGGGCGACATGACTCAAGAAAAACACMAAACAGTTGGGATCGAAAGAAGTTTAAAAGGAATAACAAGCATGATCAAGGTTGAGAGGAAATTATATAGTTTGGTCTAACAAAGACTGAAGGAAGATGYGTGTAACAGCTTTTCTGTCTTCTACACCTTAAATTATTAATTAGTAGAGAATAAACATTTCTCCACATCTGATGAAGATAAGGAAAGCAGTAGTGGGTTTAATAGCAGCAAGGGACTTTCAGGTGAAGTACATAGCACTACAGATGGCTAAGTGCTGGAAGAGATTGCCTGGGGAGGCAACCGAATTTCCATTATTATATTTAGAACAAGCTAGATAAATATGCATCAGCAATAACATAGGAAGGCCTGATTCTACCTTGGGGCTGAAAGCGAAGAGTGACCTCTTCAAAATTTCTTCCAAGTCTATTTTACAGGATTTCTGTTAGGATTCTTTGCTATCTGGCCTTCTCAGACCCCAGCAAGCTCCCTGCTTGAATGCACGACAGGTTTTCACTGTTATCCAGATGAGAAACTAGCAATTGACTCAGGTCGTGCCATGCTGAGATGCCAGAAGTTTGCTGGCWAGTCAGCACTATTAGTGGAAAATCCTTTTGAGATTTCTGCAGTAGTACAAGATTTAAAAGCTTGGATTTATGGACAGTTGTCTAGTTGTAAATGTRGACTCACTGTGTTTCCTGTCAAAGCACATAAGGCCCATTTCAGACAACTAATCCTCATTTATAGGGCAATTTAATTCAAATAAACTTTATATTAGTAATAKATATGTTCCATTAGCCCAACTGGATGGGACTGTGTTAGTATTGAGTTTGTTTGTAATCATACACATAAAAATAGTAAGAAATGTTATGCAAGTCCTAATTGAGTTCTGTTTGTGATCCAGTATGGCACAATGTTATCTTTATACTTGATGTAATTACTTCTATTATCTTCTCATAGGTATTCTACACAGAAAATCTATAATTATTTCAAAACCTGTTTTTATTTTCATAGTCCTTCATTGCCTGAACTAGTAGACAATTTTCTCAGGACTGAATATGAAAAAGCAAGATAAACCAACCTTAAGAAACCACARCATCACAAACCCCACTGTTCTTCAAGTGCAGATTTCATCTCCTCACTTGGTAATTAAGTGCATAGAACAGGATTAATACATTACAAAAAGAAATAACMTAAAATATTTCTGAAGAAGCACTTTGCATGTTTTCCAGATGTGCCGAGAATTGCCGAATTACACAATTCCAAATGTACACTCTAAATTTCTGAAAAACACTTTGAGGAAATTTTTTTAGTATTTTCATAAAAAAGGGTGAACTCTAAAAAGGAACCTCACTGCAAGGTATAGGCACACGCCAAGGAAGCCAAACACATGAAAGGCTTAGGTGCTCTAACCTTTGGTTGAAAGAATGTCTGTCTGGAGCTTTAATCTCTAGCAGCAAAATCAGCTAAGAAGAATCTTCCAGTACATTGAAAGTTGTAAATTATAAAGTTAAGAGTTTAAGACAAAAGTTATCAAATTAGAACAAGTTACAAGAAGGTCTTCTCTAAAGATGTGCAGAGTATATTTAGATACAGACCATCAAGGATGTCTTAAGATATGAACGATTATGACTCATAAAGGTAGTTACATTAGCTAAAAGAAATCATTTTTCTGTGGGGTAATTCAGCATGAAGGGAACATGACACTGTTGTGGCAAACAGTGCTTCCAATACCCCAAACTGCCTCACAGCAATCAAGCTTGGGCATTCCTACATGGTACTATTTTATGCCATGGAAATGTGTCTTAAAGGAACATGAGTCACATAACCTAGCAACAGGAAACACTAGAGAGGATATTTCTCTTTAGCACAGAAGTTGTAGGAGGATTAATTAAAAAAGAACACAAAAAACCAGAACAAACACCCAACATGACCAACCCAGAGAAGACAGACAAAAGGAAAAACTGGGAGCATATTGCTTGKGAAAAAGTCACAAGTTCAACTGTGTTTAGAATAGTGGAATCAGAATTCAAACAGCCTTTCTGTAAGAATGGAGGGGAGCAGACAAAAAAACATTTGCCATTTTAGAAGACTACTCCAAATGAATTGCTCTCATGCCGACTACATACCAGCTGACACCTTCACTTGTATAGGCCAAGCAGGGATGGTTTTGCCAAATGATAAGAATAGATAAAACATAACTTCAAAAGCAGTTCCTACTGAATGAGATAAAGAATGAAGACAGGAAGGAAATGAAACACATTACCCACAAACTGCTTCTTAGATGACCTGAAATCACATTTCACTGCACAAGTTATGCAACTAATGTGAGAGGAGGTACACATCTTTAGAAGAGAAATGGTGTCCYGCACATCAGCTCCCTCACACACACATCCAGCTTGGAAGCAGCATGGCAGAGAAGGACCGGGAGATCATGATGAACAATGCCAACAAYGCACCAGTGCCACAAAGGCAGCCAGCAGTGTCCTGGGCTGCATCAGGATGTGGCCAGTAGGTCGAGGGARGTGGTTCTTTACTGGTGCTCAGCACTGGGGAAGCCACACCTGTGCCTACGTCTGGGCTCTTCAGCACAGGAGAAACACRGACGTGATGGAGAGAGAAGCTTCATGGGAGAACAGTCTAATCAATGTATGTAAATAGCTGAAGGAAAGGTGTAAAGGCAATAGAGTCAGGTTCTTTTCAGTGGTGCCCAGGGACAGGAAAAATGACAGTGGGCACCAAATTATTGTGAGGATAGCTATACACTAACACGAGACAGTCAGACATGATGCTTCGGGCTGTTTCTTTAGCTGATGAAAATGAAACTGTTAGATCTATACTCATAGCTGACCTTAAGCCTTCACTCACAGACCACTGAAACTGCTTCTTTTTCTTGACTATTCTTTGAATTCTTAGAAGCAGTTTTGAGCTACTCTGCACCTACTTCATACGCAACACAGGTTGAAAACCCTTCAAAGTAATTGAAATTAGAGTGGCCACACTCCATGASAGATCAGCCTGTACAAATCATACAYTATTTCAGTGTTCAAAAAATAAAGCAAATTAGCTTGAATTCCAGTCTTACTCCCGCCTCTCTTCACTTTGAGACCCAGTGGTTTAACTCCTCCATCACAGAAAAGAGCAGGGGTGATAAAGAYGAGGAAAAAAGGTTCTGACAAACACCACCAGTCCAGATGGAGTAAACACCACATTAAACTAAGAAGAAAATAAGAATCTGCCTTCAACTAACACCCTCAGATTRAGAAACACTGGTTTACACCAAGGAAAGTGAATAGATTGTCACTAAAAGGCAGGATGTTACCAATGGCTTATATCTATGCTATTTTCTCTAAGGTATTGGAAAATTTTTGGTTGAGTTCATGAGAAACACTGCAAACCAGACACCTCTTAAAGATGCTTCCCTTGTCATTAGCATAGAATATGTTAACCTGKTTTTTTTCAGTGAAGCTCATAACTTGTCATTTTTCAGATTCACATGATACTTACAGTTACATTAAAAAAGTGTAATTTCATAGCTTTGTGTAACCAGTATAAAATAAACAAAACCCCTCAAATAACCACAACAAAACACACAAAGCAACACAATAAGCTACTCAAAACAGTATAAAATATTTGATATGTCACTAAATGCTGAACTTTATACTGGTGAAAAAAACTTCGTCTATCATAGCGGTGAGTGCGTTTTCAGGGAATTCATTAATTTCACTGGAAGTTCAGGGTATTTMCCACACTGCACGATATAGCCAAACTGAAAGTCACCACTGAGTTTTCTCATCTTTATTTTCACAATGTTATCCGATAAATGTTTATGACAATTTTCACTTGATCAGAGTCCCTCAATAATTTAAGAAGAAATAAAATATTGCCAGCAAAATGAAGGGGTTCCTCCTTTCTCAGAGACTTTTCCCTTCATGTCCTCCATGTTAAACCTGGCACATCACAAAGTGACAGATGAATTTTATGAGGATTGATTCATGCCAGTCTCTGAAGAGTAATTAAGTTCAATAAAGGCCTGTCAATATCATTTGGTATCAGTTGTCACTTTATATCATGTATAAAAGGTACAGATGCACTCAGAGATGGACAAAAAACCACAAGGACAGAAAGTGCAATTCAGCTTAGAGAGGGAGCTGGAAAATATTAAACACTTACTASGACTGAAGTCACTGCCTCACCTTAAAAACTGTTATGAACCACCCCTAAGTGCCAGTCCTCAGTCAGCARCCAAAACCACCAATACTCCCAAAATGAAAGGATTATAACTCATTATTTTCCTCTCTTCAAAGGACATACATCCCATGCTTACCTATCTGAGGATCCAAAYCTTATAGAATCTTCTTAAGGCATTGGAAGAGGATAAGAGAAAGCAAATGTATAAAAAKAATAATTGTCCTCTTTTCCCTCAARKGAGCATATGGTCTCATGCTTAAGACAGGCACCTACATGATGAGAGCCATAARCCCAAACTCACACTCCAAGCTTTAGGCTAGTTATCCCATCTCCTAGATGAAGCATTTCAAAGAGGAAGCCCGCAGATAAAAAGAACCCACAACAACAATCCTTTCAAAACTGTTTTGGAAGCAAGAAGAGCATTGTATTCTGTCAGCAAGTCAGAGATTCTGTGCTGTTAGAAAGCACGTAAACACTTACATCAAGATGAAGTAGTGCTGCAAGCCGCKGGTAGCAGAACTCCACAGGCTTTAATCCCAGCAAGAACACCAAGCRAAGAGAGATGAAACTCAACCCACAGCCTTTGCTTTATAGCACTCGCCCATTAACCAGTTCCAGAGAGATGGAGTCAGAGAGTTTTCTGGAGAAGGCTGCCTGTAAAAGTSCTCCACCCTTCCCCTGAGTTTTAATTCACACTCTCTGATTAATACAGCTGTACCAGGAGCTGAGGGCTCCATGGCCTAGTGGGGAGCACCTGCCCTTTCAAGGTTAAATGAGTTAAAGTTAATTGAGCATCAGAAACTCAAACTTGAAGCGGGAAGGCTCATGTAGGGATGTTATGAAAAGAGAGGACGGGCTAAGTTAAAAAAAAAAAAAAAAAGTCTTTACATGTGGAAACATAGTAGGGCCTCTGGGATACAAAGACCTGAACATTTAACAAAGTAATAGGGGCCCAAGAATGAAGTTAGGGGGTTTTTCRTTGTGTTTAAACTTTCAGAGCGGGAAGGGTGGGTGCTGATAAAGAATAGCTGGTAGCTGAGGCTTTGGTATGCAGCAGGTGATCTAGGAGAAAAAATGGGACTGGGTTTCAAGCTTTTGGAGAAGAGAGTGATGGCTCTGTGAAATACAGTGGAAGTTGGGTGATGAGATTTTTTAATGGGCTGCTAGATGGCTCACTCATACTAAGTGTCATGACAGACAGAAGCTAAATACTTTTAAAATCCTACTGTTAAGTGCCTAACTCCCTTATGTCCTTTTTTTTCTTCCCTACCTCAGAACAGATCTTCTGGCCAAATTGTGATTGGGCCCAGATGCACAATCTGAATTGGAATTACTTTATTATGTATGATATTCATCTCATAATGAACCATTACTCACCATTTTATATTCTCATATTCCTATCAATGATCTAGAAAAGAAAGGTTTATCTACATCCTGTCCACTTCATTTAGGATGTAGTTCTSAAGCTTTCATTTGCAGATCACTGGAGGCAAAGAGAGTGGTTCTTTGTTTTTTTAAGAAAATCATTGTTCTGTACATAGTGAGGTTTTTTAGGAGTCATAATTCGGTAATGACTTTTAGAAGTTTTTGGGTGATTTCATTACGAATTAATCTGAAATCCCTGAACAGTTTCTCTTTTCCTGTGCTTGGAATAGGGGGTCCACATCTGTTGCTGGTAACTTTAGAGTGATATTCAGCTTTCACCACAATTTACAAACAGGAGCAAATAAAATAGCAGAGGCTAAAGTGAAATGAAAAAGAGAGGTTTGGTCTGTGAAATTTTTAGCCAGTGGGGGAAATTTAATATCAGTGGCCAGGGAAATGGAAGAATATATGTAGAAAGAGCCAAGCATCATCAATGTAAATTAAAACATGACAAGGGAATATTCTCCTTTTTTTTTKTTTWGTTTTATGGCAGAAAGGTTTTAAAATTCAATACAATTTTTCAAAAATTGTTGATTCTTTCAAAGATTCTTCTGCCTGTTATAAAACCTGCAGGGGGGAATATCTACATAAAGTCTTGATGTCTTCATTCAGCCATTATCTATTCTAAGAACACTCTCAATTATCATGATCTTCATTAGCATGTTTTATAGCATGTTCATTTGTTTTTCCTCCTTCTGAAATATTAATCAAAGATTAAATTTACCATAAATCAATCAAAAAAAMCCATTTTTTCATTTTAAGTTTAATCACAAAGTGTTGTAGTGTATAATAAATAAAATACAAAAATACTGAGTCATTGTTGTCAGTTCTTTTAATAATAATGTGAAAAACCTTGAAGTTTATAGAGCTACCACTTGGAGCATAACTTTTTTTAAAAAATATAACTTCTTTATAACTTATTTCTACCTCACCAAGTTAATAATATATTTGAAACCTTAAGAACTTGTATATTAGAAAGTTTGTTCCTAACCACAAAAACATGCTAAAAGACCACTGAATTAAAATGTGTGGACTAGTTGAACAGCTTCCCTTAAGGAAGAAACACATTTGAAAATAAACTCATTATCAATGTAATTTCRGTTACTCTTCTGGCTGCATTGTTGGAAATATTTGGTAAAATATCATAATCTTATTCTTACAGTTGAAAAGAACTTGTACAYAAATCAGGCCCAAATTTCTGATATCTGAATATTGTAGACACTCYTCAAAATCCAATGGAAATGCTGGGCTGTCATGCATGTAAATATTTAGCTGAAGTGTGCATAGAGAAGTCTCAAATCCACATTAAATGATATGTGGAAAGTGAAAGCGTACTTTACACTAATTTCACTACAATAATGTTGGGTTTACGGCTTCAGAAGGAGTGAGCAGATTTTGAGTGATAGGAAATTTGAATTGTCTTTGGAAGTGTGGTGAGCTGACCTTGTCTGGCTGGCAGATGCCCACCCAGCCACTGTCGAACTCCCATTCCTCAAYAGCACAGGAGGAGAAAATACGAATATGAAAATAGGAGCTCACAGAGCTGTTTCTGAGACTTTCCACCTCGCTTCTCACTGGTGGGCAGCACTTTGTCCTTCCTCACAAGCTTTCCCCAGACATCTCTGCTGTGACTGCAGGACTCAGCTGTGCCTTGGAGTGGCTCTGTTGGAGCTGGTTGGAATTCTGTGTGTTTTGGATACTCCAAGCATTCCACTCTACAGTCCTTAAATACACAGCACTCTGAGGCTTAACTCTCAGGCTTTTAATAAAATAGKTGAATGTCAGCAAATTAGACAGTTTCCTGGTAGCGTGAAAAATTATAAAATAATTTTGCAACTCTATTTTTATCACTTTGTTTTTTGTCCATGTTCATTTCAGCATAAAAGTATTTCCTCTGTGCTACAGTCTAACTCCAAATTACCGTGCAGCTTCAGCTAAGAGATTGGAAATCAATTCCTGAAACATTATATTGATGACAAGTAAATGATAAGCGAGTCGCAACAAGCAACCTGAAAACTTTYGGACAGAAAATCAACATAAATATTTGTGTACATACCAATGGAAAATAAGCTACATTCCAGGCTTCCTGAATTATATGCAAATTCTTATTTCAGAGTACAGAATAATTTGTGCAGAGAATATTTATTCTATTCCTACTATGTGGATCAAATTGTACAAAAATGTGTGATAACCTTGATTCAGATACCTGATAAGTAGATAGCACAAAATATAGATCTGAGAAAATCCTGTGTGAATGTTTTTTGTCTCCTATAGCTTGGATCTGATGATATGCTGAAATACAGACTGTGTTGGAAGACAAGCAAACGAAGAATTGATTGTTGAACATGCTGATAGCATGATGAACAGATCAGTTATTAATACTAAAAAGCATCATACGTAGGATATGCACAAATTTCCCAAAAGGTAGAGGTGAAAGGAAAGTAGTTTTCCTGTTGTGTCTATATTACAATTTTCTATTCTGTGGATATTTAATTTTTTTTCACTGTGTTAGAAAGACAATGGGAAATATCTCTATTAATGACCTGCTGAAAATACCAGAGTAAATGCTACCCCCAGGTTTTGCTCATTCCGAGATATTCAAGCTGCAGAGGACAAATTAATGTGCAAAAGAATGTAATTGGCTGGACCCTGAGAACTGAGAACTTTATCTAAAGTCAGAATTGTAGCTCGCCAAAGTTCATATCTGAAGGTCCAAATAAAGAAAGTAYTGGGTGTTTCTATATAAAAATCTGAAAAGGGAATTATGTACCAAAAAGACCCTAAAAAATTAAATAGCTATAATTCATTTTTCTTACCTGAGAAAGAGGTTTTGAAATAACAGAATRAGAAAAAATTTCAGTGTTTCCTTTTGAAAAAAGCTAATGGAGATAAAAATCTTAGTCATAAATACAAAGTTTGACCTGCTCTGTACAAACCCTTTTTTTCCTCAGTAATGGAACAACACGCAGAAGGAAAGGTTTCCACAGCCAATTGGCTAATTTGAGTGATCTGAAGAGTTCAYATAACGCAGTTTGCATTTCTCCATACTTCAGTGTCTCATCATTTGTCAGTGAACACAATGAGAAGAGAGCAAAAGGCAGCCAAAGCAGCAGACATGACAATGTGCTCTGGCAAAGGAATGGAGGGGTACAATTAGATAGGATTCAGAGGCTGTTAGTAGAGGCAGCAAGGCAAATTAGTAGAGTAAAAAGGTGATCTATTATTCCTCAGTGAACGGTGCCGCAATTATTTTCTCTCTCTGTATGGCAGGTCTTCCCCCTCGCCCCTCCCGGCTTTTTAATTTTGCCATAGCATTAACTGAGTGAAAGCTCTGTCAGGGTTGCCCCTAACATGGCTGGTGAACTTGTGTCTTATGTTTCAGAGACAGAAATATGCTGCATTYGCTGTGCATTGTATGCGGAGGCTTTGAGAGGTGTAGAATCAGTGGGTCTCATCAGCAGAGTAGTAGGAGGTGCTGCCCTGCCAGGTCACTGCAGTCAGAGTGATCCTACAGGTCACACAAAATCCTGCTGCAGCAGGAGGTTTGCATGTATTTCTCTTTTCCTATGCAGACAAAACTTGCAGGCGGAAAAAAATATGAGAAATCTTGTTCCATTAGCCCTACAGTTTACAAATAGGGTGGAAGTGAAAGGAGTACACATTGGTAGGTGATCCTTTTTATTTTGCTATAAAGTYCATTATCTTCTGAAGTTTCCTGGGACAATGCAAATCACTTAGGAAATGCATGTTTATAAAACATTGTTTCGATAAAAATAGGAATATGCATTAGGATGTAGCAGGAAAAAAAAAGAAAGGTGGGAAGTAAATTTTTGAGTATCTTAAGATGGAAAATACAAGTCACTGCAAGATGGCAAAATGAATGGGTTCCAATCAACTTGAGAGAGCTGAATGAGCCTGCTGCCTGATAGCCATTAGTGAGTCTGGGCTGAAAATTCCTAGCTGGAGAAAACCATCTGGTAAGCACCATACAAACAAAACTGAATGCCTCGAAGCACTTGGAGCAYATAGGCAATAGCTAGCAAGAGGCAAAACTGGAGTTTGGGAAATGGATAGCATTTCAAGGCCAGTCATTCAGACTGAGTGATTCATTTCTACACACGCTTCAGCCTTGTAGAAACACCAGCACAGCCTTTCATCGGGAAATTCTGCACAAAGAAAAGGTAAAGAAGGCTAGATCCTGTGTCCTGTAACCATACTGGGAAATACAGTTCTCAGTGAATGACTTAGGGAATAAGACACACAGTCGGAATCAGAACAGCGAATCTGACCTTAAGACAATCTTCTGAGTGCATCTCTTAAACCTATCATAAGGAAAATCAAAGTATCGGATATGTTTGTGGATCATTTTTAATCAGAGAAATATCCTACTTTGAGAGAAATTCTRTGGTTTTCAGTGGGTTGCTCATGATGATGATGATGATAAAAAATAGAATTCATTTGGATTATTCTTTCACTGATATATKGAAGGGATGGGGTAAGATCCCACCATCAAGCTGCACATTTACATCTGTATTCTCTATTTTCAGTATCTTTGTATTTCTTAAGAGATTATCACATATAATGCTTCATAGTTCAGAGGATTGAAATCACAAATACCCAAAAATTGGAAAAAAAATCCATGAAAACAATTTGTTGTTATTAGATTATTTGTTTTGGGTTTTTTTTTGGGGGGGGGTGGTTGTTGGTTTGGTTGGGGGTTTTTTGTGATAAGGTGTTTCCAAGAAATGGAGGAAATACTTTCAAAATTATGCTAGTACCCAGGCTAAAGCTGACAAACAAAAGKTTTTCTGAAAGGATTTAGAAATGGAATAAATGGTTCTATGTCTGTTAAGTTATTTGGTTTCTWAATTTATGAGTTTACAGAACTAATAGTCAGTTATAAAGTACTTTAAACATTCTTTCATAAGTGACATCATACATATCTAATATTAAGTAAAAYATATTACATGCCTTCTTTCTTCTTTTTATGCATTGATGAACTCCTTTTCATAACTGCCAAATGCTGCTAAAAGARTCCCAGTCAAAATTTTTTTTTGGACAAGAGAAAGATATCATATTCTTGGCAATAAAGATTTACTGTTATTCCAATTAGCAGTTTAACAATCTAAYGGTCCAAATAATTAATTAATATAGAAAAAACCCTCTTTGGTAATAAAACTGGCATGCAAAACTTCCTCRTATTTACCCTTTTTTTTTTCTGGTGCTAATCTCTTTCCTTTGGAAAAGCTTCAGTCTTGCTGAATGAGACTGGGAAAGGGAGGGACATGGAACAGTTTATCACCAGCATCCCGAGGTCTTACTGGAAGGAATATGATGTCCATACTGGCAGTTTCTTCGAAAGAGAAGGAAAATACATATTAGATGTACTGACTTCGAGACAGAAAACGTGCAATCATTCAGGCCTTCAACAGASAACCATTGAGTAAGCAAATTTTCTAGTACTTGTTCAGTTTAGTTTCTCTTTTTTTCATTTGGAGACTCCAGCTTAGCCAAAGTACCTTTACTGGATTCTGGTTTGAATGTCACAGTAATGTGAAGACACAACTGAGGCAAAAGGCAGACTTCCCACAGCTCATGTTTATTAAAATTTACTTTCCAGCAGACTATGATTTCCAAATTTCTCTATGTTATTTACTCCATCTTCCAGATCAGGACAGAATGCATTGAATAAAATGAATTTTAATGCATTTGGTTTGAGTATCCATCTACACTTCACTCCACATAAAAGTTCACTTTATTCACTGTCTTTCATCTGKTTTTTTCCTCCATGTAATAGCAATCATATTCAAGTGAATGTGGATCCTTTTTGTAACACTTTCAAAGGCATGATCATACTTTACTAAAATGCAAATATATCTGCTGCATATCCTTCATCCACTAATTTTGTATCAAAAAAGCAATCAAATTTGAGTGGCATGACATGTTTTTTTCTTTCCTTTTTGTTTATACTCATACTGATTTTAAAAAATTAATGGTTTTCGTTACAGCACCAAGATAACATAATGAAATGAGTACCCTATAATAGTGAAATACAGGATAAATAAAATGTGTAACAATTGGAACTTCATTTTAAAGTTAGCATTCAAATATTTCATTATCCTATATATAAATTTTTTTTTAGGGAAAGCAAATTAAATAGTGTCATGTATAAAGAGATTACCAAATAACAAAGAAGTAATGACTTGGTGGATGCATTTTATTCTCATGATCGTGTTCATCTGTTCTCCCATTCTAAGCCTGTGGGACWTAATTCTTTTGAACAAACATTATTTTGACATTGCCACATGACATATGGAGGCGTTCAAGGCCAGGCTGGATGGGGRTCTTAGCAACCTGGCCTGGTGGGATGTGTCACCATGGCAGGGGGGTTGGAACTGGATGATCTCTAAGGACTTGGATTCACAGAACATTCTTAGTTGGACTCATTTCATCCAAGCCCTTCCAGGATTCGATGACACATGAAGCATTTTCCAGGCAAAATGAATGTGATCTATGCATTTTCTAAGTTTTTTAATATTTATTCTGTTACTCTTGGCTGTTTGGCACCACAAAGGTTTTAAAAYCAGGAGTGACCATAAAGCAGGCCACAGACTTTTTTCGACAGCTCTTTCAGAGAATTAATGGTTCTTCTCTCCATGTAATGGTGAAACAAAGTTCAGTAACTTTCAGGWGAACTAAAGTGTGTCTTTTCAACATATATGTGATTTTAATTGTAAACCAACAGATTAATTGCCCCCTTGGCAATCTGCTTCAGAGGAATATAACCTTCATTTAGTACAGCTGAAYATTATCCCAAATTTACTTGTTTTCAAACTTCAGTTTTCAGCTATGGGTCTGTGTTTTTACTCTGTCAGTTTATGGAGATTCCAGTGGTCAATATCTTATTCCATGATGGATTTCTGTAATCCATGATCAAATCATCCTTAACTTTCTCTGCCCTAAGCAGAAAGTACTGAAGTAGAAGCAGAAACCTACCTAAGCAGAAACTACTGAGGTAAATATTCCAAACCTTATCTACAGTTCTTTTAAGCATTTTCCTATTATGAAAAACATTTTAACTCAATAAATTAGTACCAGGCCAGGTACTCAAGTTTGGGAGGGTGGTTAAAACAGCTACAGGAATAAGTAATGTCATTACATGAAGCTTAGATTGCATGAATTGCTTCAAAGGGCTGCTCCTTACTGCCACACACGCTGCAGCATCCAAAACACTAGTGGGAATGTTCTTGGTGCATTTCTCCTCCTTGTGAGAACTCATGTGAGACCTCATAGGGGGACCCCAAGCTGCAAAGAGATCTTTGGGTTTGCCTTTTGATTGATTGAAGAAGAACAGACTGGTTGGAAGACAGAATTGCGTAGGAGATAAAGTGGAAAAAAAGTATTGGTAATTTGCAGTTGTCATCCATAACAATGAGAAGAGCTGACAGTGCCAGGGCTGCAACTGATCTCTCCTTGCATTGATGAGGAGTAACAGAGCTGCTTAAATGTCAGGCATAATGATCACTGAACAATGCATTAACGCTACTTTAGCATCTGCTGCCTCAACTTTGCGGGCTCAGGTCGGCATCCCTGCACTGGTTACACTTCATGATTGTCTACAGAGAGGAAATGAGTGAAATAACTGTTGCATGCTCGGACTTTCCTGTAGTAATTTAATGTGTGGAAATCTTTATGATGGAGTTTGACTGCAATTTTGTACTTTGSATTAAATTTTGAGGTCTGTTCTGGTAAAGGTCCTTGGTGGATCAGGCTGTGAGGAAAGTGTAGCCAGGAGCATTGTTACTCCCAGCTTGCAAAGGACATCYTATGAAAGATTGAAAACTGCAGTTTAATTTTTATTTATTTATTTGCTTTACAAGGAAAGTGACTTACTCTGGATAGTACATGTAATATTTATTAAGAATGTACCAGAAGAAGGAAATCACACTGGAAGAAAACCAGAAAAGCTTAGCTGCAAAATCCAATGTAAGTTAGTTAACGACCTCAGCAGTCTCAAGTAAATTCCTTTTATTTGAAAAGATCTAAATGAGAATTCCACATATACATCTTGGTTTAGAATTAATTTTATTTTTTAACAGATTGTAGAATAGGACAAGTTCCAAATTGAGATAAAGCACTCCTTTTTTGGATTTTGGGTAGAAAGTCTGTTCCAGCATGGATGGAGGACAACAGCTCAATTGCTGCAACGAACAGTAAACTCAAGCCTTAATCTAAGAGTTCTTCTGAGCCAAAACAGGAACCTGGATCTATGTAATGCAGAGGGTTGGACAGCTACATGACCTTGAGATCCTTTCCAACCTAAATTATWGCATGATTAAAAAARACATACTGCWGGATTTAACACCAGGAAAAGTGTACTCATAGATGTAGACACTGAATATTATACWGTTACTTGCTTTACATTTTGAAATACTGACAATTCAAATTACAACACAGAGAGTGATTTTTATTTTAAAATAAGTTCTGCATTTGGGATCCCAAATGTGCATGTATAGAAAACTGGATTTACTCAAATATTATATGTGAGGGATTAAGTTTTCTTTTCCTATATAAAAAAAAAACCACTGAAAGCTCTGTAAGGTCATATCAGACCACTGTGACAAAGAAAAAAACATTCAAGGAAACAGTGGTGGTTTTTACATGTACTTAATCCATACACTCCTCATGTGAGATTCAGGGTCTTATTTCTTCCTTTAAACCAAATCAAAGTAGAATGAGAGTTGAAGCCTCAAAGTCTCATTGATTTTAAGACTATATTAAAGAAGATGGTGTGGAGCCACCTCTTAATTTTTAAAAGTCTCTTAATCGAACAATTGAACAATAGTGTYCCCTTGTTTAAAAGTGTTCATTAGCCCAGCACCTTGAAGGAACAAAGTGTGTGTGCAACAGCCCTGCTGGCAATGGCATTTTGCATCTTAGCTTAAATCTGGAATTTAGCTCGAATTTTAAACACTTTGGTCTTCAAGATTTGATGTTAAATAGTCCTTTATAATCTATAAATAGATTATTTCCTGAATACATAATAGTGACAGAAGCCAAAGAGAGAATTTGAATTTGTGTGGGAATCCCAGTGGCAAGTGGAACTCAGTTCCCTACGTGTGCAGTTAGGTAAAAAAAATTAATTAAATGACATTACATTATTCTGGACTACAAAGCAATACGAAGAACATGAAACTCAGCTAGTCTTGTGTATACCTGAAGAGTTATAAATATGTTCATATTTAACTCTCAGCTGGATATTAATTAGCAATTCTGTTTTTTTCTTTGCATGGACAACAGTGTTTCCATACTCCATCTTCAAGCAAGTACTTGTTCAAGCAGTACTGTACATTTCTCATTTAAATATCAAATAAACAGGTTTATTTTCAAAGTACTGAGACACTACATTTTGAGACCTTTGAAAATCCTTGCTATACAGAAAGCTGCTCAGCACAAGCACAGAACCCTTGAAAATCCAGCTGTAGTTTTGGGTACTGAACCTTTGAAAAATCAATCAATGTTGCCTTCCAAAAATATAGGTCTAGATAGGCCATAGACTTAAAAAAAACCCCAACCAACCAAMCAAACAAAAACAAACATCAACACCCACAGGAGAACAACCACCCTGTATATTAAATATACATTCATTAGTGACTTCAAATGTGAAAAGCAAGTTCCTCCTTTCTCATATTAAAACTGGGAAATCTTATTTTGGAAGTAAAAAGGACAGGTGGCAAAATATAATGGAGTAAAATAAATGCTAAAGCTATTCTAGTCACTAATTAACCTTGTCTCACTTGATAACAAGCTCAAGAACATTTCCTGCTTTCCTGTACACACACATATCAGAATTACACTGTAGAGAGTTTGAATGAGTTTGGGCTAATTTTGCAMGTTCATTATGTTCCAGACTTAAAGGTCTTTTATTGAAAAAATAGRAAGAAATAATGTCAAATTAGGGGTTATATTTCCTTCCTAACAGGAATGTCATGCGCCTTGACTAGTCCAAGATGTACCATATGAATGTCATGGGTTTGAACATTTCCTTCAGTATATATTTCTGCCTAGCTCTATGAAAAGCAAACATGCAAAGTAAAAAAAAACCCTTTTCCAAAGCTGTTATTAGACTGCTTTGCTTCAAATACATCAGAAAGAGATGATGATAAGACATGTCTTAGTACTCCTGCCCATCTCCCCCCAAATTTAAATATATATGACAGTACAGAATAGACATGCGTTGAACTAAAAATTATCCTACGACAATTAAAATTTAGCTGTCATGTATACGCTGAAGAAACTGGAGGGTTTGAGGCATTGAAGAAAGTTGTATAAAACCTTGCCTCAAATTCTATTCTTAAACTTCTCAGGAGCAAGTTATAATTTGCCAAAATTATTTTTAATTAAAGAAATTTACAAATTAATTCCTGTAATTATTACTRGCTCCGTAAATTGTTTAGAAGCTTTAATTATGAACATTTAATATTCAAAATTCAAGCTGAATTGTGATTAAATGTAGTCCTATTTCTGCTTCTCTCCTGGATGAAAATAACACTTGGAATAAATGATTTCAGAGTATTAAAAATACACAGGTTTAACAGTTAAAAAGTGTCAAACTGCCTAATATTTACCTGAAGTTCAGTTTCATCTTATTTAACACCTTCTTACAGCTAAGAAATACTGCTGGCAGAGGGCAAAAACTTCAGAAATTTGGAAAGAACTGAAAAGAGTTGCATAAGAATTGAAGGTGAAGGCAAGAGATTTTAAGACTGAAAATCAAATGCACTGGGGGGGGGGATGTGTGCAAGTTTGTCTGTTTTATATATTGRTGTTTCTACAAGTCTTTACATAAAACACATAGCTGTAGACACAAATTTGACCAGGTATCAGCTCTGAACTCTTTAAYCTAATTTTTGTTACTGTTATATAAGTGCTTTGAGGCTCTTAGTGCTTTCATATTTTCATCMTTTTCATTACATTTAATACAGATTTGTCCCAGGTTAGTGGCATATGGCAATGGATCSAGTGACCAGCAGGTCAAGGGATGTCATTCTGCCCCTCTACTCTGCTCTCATGAAATGCCCTCCACCTGGAGTGCTGCATCCAGGGCTGGGATCCTCAACATAACAAGGGCATGGACCCRTTGGAGCGAGTCCAGAGGAGGCCATAAAGATGCTGGGGCTGGAGCACCTTTTCTRTGAARACAGGCTGAGAGAGTTGGGTTTGTTCAGCCTGAAGAAGAAAAGGCTCTGAGGAGACCTTTTTGTGGCATTTSAGTACACCAAGAGAGCTACAAGARAGCTGGAGAGGGACTTTTCACAAGTGAGGTGTAGTGACAGGGTGAGGAATAATGGCTTTGAAAGGCCAGGCTGGGTGGGAKCTTGAGCAACCTGCTCTAGCGGATGGCATCTCTGCCCATGGCAGGGGGGTCGGAACTAGATGATTTTTAAGGTCCCTTCCAACTCAAATCATTCTATGCTTYTATGGAACTTTATACAGAACACATAAAGAAAAGGTATTTTCTTTATTTTCTGTATTTTCTGGGCCTGCAATGGCACCGGCACACATTAAGCTTGATGTGTTAGCAAGGATTACCTGCTTCCCTCTGATCTGTTCCTGTGATGGAATTTGTGGAGTGAGAAAGTGCCTTCTCAGCAACACCTACTGAGSAGCAGTCTGGAAAGTCTATGATTTGTACCCACACATTCCTACCAGACAATGTTAGAAAAGTTTAACGAGAGAACARTTGGACTGTTCTCTTAAAAAAAAMCCMMAAAAMAACAACCCAAAGACCCATTGAAGCTTGTAATATTCTATAGGGAAATGAAATTYGTTTATTTCCCTCTCTGTGTATGAATCAAGAGAGCACAGTTCACTAAGGAATGTCCAATTACCCAGGCACTTTTACCCTTTTTGAGCCTATATTCCAGAAAAAGACAGGGAGACAGGCAGAAAAAGGAAAACTTTATACAGTATCATTCATGATAGTTTTCTGTATTTCATTTCCCAACTAATTAACCTTTTGCTGCAGAAAAGTTCTGTGTTAAGAAGCACAGCATAACAATCAAACAACTCATCATTATTGAAAGACTGTTTCTAATTTAAAATATTTCCACTCTTTAGAAAAAACTCTAAGTTCCATAAAAATCTTTCTGTTCTCTCATCCCCYACAAAAATCATGCAGGTATGCAGAATTTAAACTTAGAATTATTTTTTTTTTATTTCAGTTTCTAGTTTTTAGTGTCAAAGATGCTTGACTCCCAGCAATAAAGAAAGACAGCATTTTTCATATTAYAAATTGTGAATAATATATGGAGTTTATTATGTCCAGACTTGTGATATATATTTAACYATGCATAATATGCACTTTAAAGAAATAGCACTCAAAGTGTTACAGCAAGCATATGTACACACATGGGGTCTCCCTTTCTATAGGCACCCACACACCTTGTTTATATATGAATGCACATATGTGTGTATATATATATAATACAAGYATACATCCCTTCTTTGTGTAGGAGAGGAAACAATATGTATATGATGTGTAGATATGCAGTGTTTTTTATTGATTGAACAAAGTGAATGAGATGAAGTCGCTCACCCATCTCAGCCACAGACTGCCCACAAGTCTTTGTACATGGCCATCATCTCTGCATCAGCAGAACACTTGGACAGTTGACTCCAAATATATTCTAATTTAAGGAACACATAAGACAAGACACTCTCAGAACTTACCCCTCCTCAGCATACTTCAAAAGCAGCCACTCATAAAAAGAGAAATATCTCCTTGGTGAGATGCTTTACTGCTGCTTTAATTTACCTGACAATCTATTTTGATGACTTCCTTAGTGACAGAKATTCAAAAACTCCTCAATATGAATATACTTAATTTAAAATCAGTGAGCTAAAAACCTATAAAATGCATAATTTTAATAGTTTGAAAATCATAGTCACTATTATACAGGAAGTTGGTATAACCAGACATGATTATTAAATGGATAACACGTTATGGTTGAAAGATTCCAATAGAGCCATTATGCTGAAAACATTTCTGGAAATAGATCTTTTAATTTTTTTTCCCCTCTACATTCCGGCATTTTTAGAAATGATATTTCTTTTTCCACATTTCAAACGTTACATCTAGCAGACAAGTATATTTATGTGCAAATTTTCAAAATGATTGAAATTGCCACTTTACAGCCAAAGAACCCGATTAGTGGCAAGTACTCTAATAACTTGTTCTCAATATCTTTTTTGCTGTGCTCCCAAAGCCAAGCTCCTGGGTGCATCCCATTGCCCATTTCCCTGCTGTGAAGGGCACAACCTCTACACCACCAGTTTRTATACAGAGGAAGACAACTTAGATTAGCTGACACTATCATGCAATACATACAGCATCATCTGTAGGTACTTTCTCAACTCCTGCTAAAGTCACAACAAGGACTTTCCTGGCTTTGAGACCTGAATCAGGCCTACAGTTGCCTTCAGGCAGTAAAGACATGCACAGTTTTAAAAAGAGGGACAGCTTTAAATACATTTCTCTAGAAAATCCCTTTTCTTAAGCAAGGGCTTCAGTGTATCATGAGAAGTGACAAGGCAGAAGCTTGGAGATCAGGGCAGGCACACGAAAGGTGCAGCAGCATCAAGGCTATCAGACACAGTGTGAAGCTGGATTGACCGTTCTCTCCATGACAGATATGCTACAAGGAAAAAAAGACAGGAATTCTCTAGCCCTTGGGCTGTGCCAATACACAGTGACATTGCAACAGCACCGATTGGTGGCAGAAGATGCTGTTACTGTTCATCATGTTCCTTGTCCTTCACCATCTAAGACGTCACATATTTAGTAGAAACTCCTTGATAATTCATTTTGTTCCAYGTGACTGCCTAGGAATCTCCTGCAAATTCACTTTGTGATCCAGTGGTTTGTTTGTTGGGTTTTTTTTGTTTTTTTTTTTTACTTTATGGATTACATTCAGCATCCTGGAAGATATAAACCCCATATTTGAAGATAGAGTACATATGTATTCCATGTTGCAAGCAGTGTAGCTTCCTCAGTATCTAATGAAACCAGCAGGGACTTCAGATCTCTCAGGATCTAGCTCTGTCATTTCTTACTGAAGAAAATGAGATATAAGATAACTGTAAGAAAATAATTTATACTATTCCCCTAGAAACCTCTGTAAGGATACTGAGGGAACACGCAGACCACAGAATCCGAGTCTGCTACACTGAAACTTCATAAATGTAAGATTTTGCACCAGTACAGTCAATTGCCAGGTATTATTATCAAGCTAGAGTTTTTTAATAACTGATGCTTAATGAATGTTAATGAGCAGAACACGATTCTTCTTTATTAGAGGCCTCTGAGGTCTAGTTTGGAAAGACATCAAAAGGGTAAGTTTTATTCAAAAAAAAAATAAATAAACCCTGAAATATTAGCTTCTAAATTATTGTGTTCTAACTTCCTTTAATTCATTCTCTTATTCAGACTAGTTTGAAGTTTGACATGACAGCCCCAGTGGAAACATAGCCATGGATTAAGCACCAGTTTGACCTATGTGCTACTGCACAAAATCTTCATTCATCTTGAAGTATGTATATAAGGCCTAAAATTCTGATAATGAAGGAAAATAATAAATGTAGTGGGTGCCACAAAAGTAGTGAATTCATTAATGAGTAATTTTTAAATTATAATTTGAAGTGCATGAGTGTATATAGACTAATGCTTCTCTTGACAGGAAGGACTTGCCTGGGTAAATGTGGTCCGTGTAGTTGGGTTTTTTGCTGCCCTTACAAGGCAACATGCTCAGCAATGTCAAAGGATTACAAATTAACTTTCAAAGTACAGCGATCTTGCAAATATTATATTCAGTATTAATTACAAACTCAACTTGTCCTTTGTTAGAATCTTTTGATTGTTTGTCAAGACAGTTTGGAACCCATACCCAAAATGGTRTTTCTGAAAATATTAATCTTAAGCAGAAAAGTTGGTTTTTTCAATCTACAATAAAATAGGTTTTATGTCTTACATAAGTTTGGAGGGATGTCCACACAGTACCTAGCTGTTAATTATTAAATGACTTAGAAATTTCTGAATAACACTTGTTAGGAAATTTACATGCTAGAGCCTCTTGGACTAAAAACCAAAACCAACCAACCAAAGAAAAGCAAAAATCAACCAACCAACAGCGCTCACACAGATAATTCTAAGCAAAGCATATAAAATTATTAGTTCTGTTATTGATTAGGTCTAAGCATGACCTAAACCGTACATTTCTGGAAAATATATTTGTCTTCTGCCTTCCCTAAAGGATGAAGCACATCTCCCCTGACATGGAAATTTTCGTATTATAAAAGGCAATGTGATCTTGTGGCGCAATCACTCAAAGGGAACACAAGATCCGATTCAGCTTTCTGCCACATTTAGGGAAGCACTGAAAGGAATTCAAAAAACATACAGAACAAATCCATTCTCCTTCCCGTGTTCTTTTCTTCCTGAAATGATGTGCTACATCATTTTGGTGTCTGCTGGAACACAGATGACTTCAGTGGACTGAAGTCTCACTCAGTAAACACTGATACTAATAAAAAAAAAAAAAATTACTTCCATGAACTGGATTGAACCTTTAGGCATCAACAGAGAAAAGCACCTGYGCTCTTCCTTAAGGATGCTCAAAAGAACACATAGTCGTAAGCACTGCTAACACAAGTAGAACCAGATAGTAAAACGTCTTCATAATTAAAGCAAAATTGAGGGAAAATAATGAAAACAGAAAAGATGAGGAAAATGAAAGTGCAASAAGGTCAAGAGCTAGTGCTTCGAAGTCAGTTTTCCCCAGAAGTACTAGATAACATTAACATAGAWGAGAAAAGGCAGGTAAATGGAGAGGAGAAATCAAAAATAAATTAAGTTCTTAAACAGCTTTTAGAAAATAGGTGTTTTTTTTCACTACAGCTTCTGGGTTTGTTTGCCTCTTCCAAATTCTATGGTAACAGAGCTCTCTGTAAGCATTAATGGTTGGGAAGATTATAGCTCTCTCTCAGAAACTTGGTTATATAATTATATAAACTGCAAATATGCAGTGTTCCTTGTACTGTGTATTTGTGGAATTAAAATATCAGTCTATGTTCAGTTCAGGCTTTCAGTCTAAAGCTCTAGAGACAAAATTCACCCTGTGCTGCATCTATATTTGAAGACAGCTCATGGAAACAGTCGGATTTGGCGGTGCCTAAAAAATGCCTGTATCTGTTTCCCCTGCTGCCGGCTTTGAGCATTTCCTTGGGAATCCCACCCTGGAGAGACAGCAAGGGGACTGTGGGGACACGGAGAAAAGGGTGCAAAGAACGGCCCCTGGAAAAGCCTGCAAGCCCATAATTCAGCTGCCAAAACAAACTCCTCTATGGTGCCCTTGGGGCTTTGATAGATGATTAATAATAGTGGAAAATTCTAACTAAAGCTGACTACATAAGACTTCATAAAAGTTACATGCCTGGAAAGTATTCACCATTTGCGGAATGTCAGACCCTTCTAATTATATCTTGTCTTCAAATTTTCCTCAAATTTTCTGTCAAAACGCTTGGAAATTTTTTTTTCCTTGCTTGTTTGTTCCTCTGTTTAGAGCAGATAATCATCTAGAAAGCGTTTTTCACGTTGTGTATTTCAGACAGCCTCCTCCCAAGAAATTGCTTTGAGTCACAGAAAGGTCATCTATGGGAGTACAGAAATATAAATTAGTGAGAAAATTACTGGACTTTATATTTACTCTCATATTGACTTTTAACACRTACTTTAAGGTAGAAAGAATTTTGTGCATAGATATGAATTAAAATCAAATGTTCTGATAGTTAATTTTAAACCGTAACATACATCTTACTGGTCACCACTCCAAATTAATTAATTGTAGATACAGTAATAGTTGTCCACAGGTCTATGTGCAGATCCACTCAATATTTTACTACCTCAGTTTTTAAGGTCAATATAGGTCTTATTTCATTGGAAAGAGGAGTGAAAATGAATTAAATAATTAGAAATGTATTTAACAGGCAAGTCTAGATAACATCCAATTTGCAACATCTTCATCAAATAATTTGGAACCTGTTCAATAAAAAAGGGACTTGGTACAATTATAGTGTGTTCAGATCTGGCACAATATGTGTGATTATCCCATAGCTGCACCCTTTTCCAAACTGATGGAGTATTTTGACATTTTCCTTTATAAATAGGTAGCTTGAATTATAAGGTCCTATGCCCAACAGTTCTGAATTGAATCTGGTTTAAAAGCAGTTTAGCAAACTTCCACTCCAACAGAGCCATGGAGAGATTGAATTGTGTATGTAGATACTTAATTAGACTTTTCATCCATTAGGAAYATGAAGAACATGTGAGTCAGATAACTGCAAATTTTCTAGGGAAGCCAGCAAATAGTATAGGACAAAGTCATGTCAGTTTTTTAATGAGAGAAAAAGTCCTGTCAAGGCTCTTTCACCTCCAGGGAAACAGAAWGCTAACATAGTACCTATTCTTCTTACAAATAGTTATCAAGTTTAAATTTCTTTTACCTCAGTGAAATCACATTGAGTTCATTATAATCTAATTTCCTGATCCAGAACCACTTAACTTACTCTTAAATTAATGCTGATACCATGCATAGACTTAATCGTGTCTACATTTTTCTTTTATGGAAAAACCGAAGGATGATTTGGCATTGTAAGCTGCATATCAAATGCAAACTCAGTATGTGACATTGCTTTCTCTCTACTATACTTTTTCAAACCACCAGATTTTCATAACTACTTAAGTAGGATTTTGTTGTTGCTGAAACACAGGGGTTCATGCTTTTTCCCCATACATTCATTATGCTGCATATATCTCAAAACAGTTTTTTCACAGAGTTATCTAGACTGCACAAAAATCTCAGGACCTAAATCTTTGATGAATGCATCACTAAAGAGATTGAGAAGGAAATGATATGCTGATGTGGATTGCAAAGTCATATGAATTCCTCAGAGAGGATTTTTCCTACATGGCAAACCTTGGTAAAAATATTGCAAGATATTAAATTTTTAGGAATGATTTTTCAAATATGGGCGCTGTGAAAACAGTGTCCTTTTTCGTAGCTTTCCCAGATATGCTTTTTCCTCAGTAACAAACATCCCACCTTCAATCACTGCTGTGAATCTTTTTGCCTCTGTTTTTCTGCTGAATMTATATCTGAAAAAAGGGCTGGATTCTGACCTGGTTTAAGCTAGAATTTTTAGAGCAACCYTCCTAAAATCAATGGAGCTTTTCATCATGTGTCTGGAAGTCAATCTGTTTCTTTCAAACTCTTCCTTAGGAGGTGGTGGGAATGTCCTTGTTTCTGATGGTATTTTATTTTTTTTTTAAATACGTATCCCTTGGTTATCACAGTGTAATGAAAGACATCTGAACTAGATGATATAATTTGATATAATTATTTAAAATACTGCCGTTTTTGGAGTAGCAAGTATGTGTCTCTGCCTTAAAAATCATGGTGAAGTGCTCCATGATAAGCTTCATGCTGCTCTGTGCTGAGCTGTTACCTCTAAGGGTGTACAGGCTTTAAAGGTAGCTCAGGTAGCTCCTCACTGTATTGCAGGCACTGCTGTGTAGGTACAACTTGTGACAGGTTTCCTGGTTTTGATCTTGTCATATACAGAGCTGCAGGAGCTGCTAAAATCCTCTCAAGGTTTCCAGAGCTCTGTGTAGGATATTTCTCATACATACCATCATGTGGGTGTTTACTGAGCATGACATAGCTTCAAACCATCAGTGCCTTTTATCCCCTACGCAGTCTGAGGGCGTTTGACAATGCCTTCCTCATGCAAATGTGAGAAAAGAGAGACTTCTCCGACTGCTCTCCAAGTCCTCAGCCACAGATTAATCACCTCAGTACAGMAACAACTACAATATTCTAATAAATATACTTTGTCCTACAGCAAAGCAAAGAAATTTTCAGCTACTCATAATAATCCAAGGAGCCATTYCTGCAAAGGCAGACGGTTTGAAGATCTGATCCTGGTCTCATACTCGTTTTATCCCGTAGTCCAAATGTTTGTTTTAAATTACTTTTCCAAAATTAAATCCAAGACCAGCTAATAAATTTGTCTTTCCTATGTTATAAATTAATTCTTGCAAATGAAAATCGTGTCAGGTTGAGCAAGATTAGAGCCACGTAAGTTTATGTTGTTTCCGTCTCTTTTCTTTTGGGATCAGTGGCCAGTAGTGAAGCACYCACTTTGCACCTGTGATGCCATGGTGCTTGAGGATCTGACTTTAGGGCGAGAACCTCTTAGGGCACACTTTGCATACTCTTGCCTCTATACCAACAGCTTGTATTCAATCACAGACTTCCTGACATTGTTTATACTAGCTAAAAATTAATTTGCACATTTTTTAATCTTTTAATAGATGTGCATAAATGTCTATACATATATGTGTGTGTATGCCTGGAAAATGTTGTATGATGTTCCAGCCCTCAGAACATTTTTCTTACATAAAAGTTATATCCTGCTTGAAAGCTTCCTTGGAAATTCTTAGATTCATTGTGTTATAAAAGTGCACAGTTTTGTTAGGATGCAAGGATTTCTGGCTGCATATTAATTTTGCTGTAAAGTGCACCATGATGATAAGCTTCCAGCAACTCAGTCCAACTCAATTATCTGCATCCTTCCAGGTGGAGACGTCAGGACTTCATGCCATTTTTGTCATTTCGCTATTTTACAGCTCAAACTCCTACACGGAGCCAGAGCAATCTGAAATTTAAAATGTCTATTAAACTTCCCACCCCTCTGGCAACCAATATGGCAGCTGCTCTACCTCATCAAGGAAAATTTGCCCTCTTGGAAAGCGAACTAATCCTTGTGTACCAAAACTTGCTTTAAACGTGAMCCAGAACGACCTAAGTTTTGATCTGTGCACATTTGGCCTAAGCCATGCAACCCTGTATCACTTTCACTTTTACTTGATGACTACACTAATGAAGATGGAACTTCTTCCTCTGAAAAGCACCTTTGTGTGCATTTCCCTCAAGGCTGCCTCCAGGAGGCAAAAATAATCCGAGGAGCAGACTTTCTAGCTCAAAATCAAATAGCTGGAGAATGAGACGGCGTCTTTTGTGAAGGCAACTTTCTTCAAGTGTTTTCCTCTGATGTTGATGCTACCAAAGCTCTGTGCCTTGGGATGTGCTGACAGAAGCTGACATATGAAAGAGCTGAACCAATTCCAAAGCAAACCCTAATGGCCCAAATTTCAGCTGCACTCACTACTTATCAAAAAAAAAATTCYTTAGGATGGTAAGTTTTTAACTGCTGCATTAAAAACGTTCGGTAAAATCTAACTTACCTTGTACATAATGGCATATTCACAGGATTTTACACAGAGAAATGCTGACAAAGTTCATGCATACATTATGTTTTGTAATTTAAAATATCCTTATAATATCTTAAGAGACAGTTTAAACTTTAGAAGAGCAGTGACTCAGGTGATCCACCCCACATTTTGCACAGCTTGGGTGCAAACTATACCTTTAGACAGCTCGTGATATGACAAATCTAATGTGCATTTTCTTCGTTGAGGCTGCTTTAAAAGAARATTAAAGAGGGGGATATTTTTAGAAATTTATTTCCCTGAAAGATCAGGTAATAATTTCTACTCCACTCTTCCTGTTCTTTGTATATACCATTCTCTAAAAGTGAAATATGCTTTAAGAACCACACAGTATTTCAGTGTCAAATAGAACCATTAACAGATATACTGARAGAAAAATCCACTAGTAGCATAAGGATAAATAAAAACATTCTGAAGGATCCAGAAACTTTTGAATTCAAGCCCCCAAATTACCTCTACCTCAAAAGATATAAACCCCAAGTTTTATTTCCAAATACACTCTCCAGTTTATCAACTAGATAATAATTTTATTTCTKGTAAATGTAATTGGACAATGAAGATTGAGATTCAGGATCCACAATCYTGAATTTTCACTTCTTTTTATTCGTATTTTCTTGAATTTATCATTGGTTTTATATATTATAGAAGCCTCTAGTGGAAGAAATGCGTTAGTACTATTTCTAGAAATTGTATATCTAAGGTCACTGGGAAAGAAAACRCAGTTTTCATCTATGATAATTACAGGTTTCATTCAAGTATTATTGTAATTTATGGAGTAATATCTTAGCAAGGTAATTAATTGRTCAAAGATGTTTTCCTAGAAAGGCAAAATAATCAATACACTTCAGCATCAAGGTGCTACATTCACTAAAATACATTACAAATTAATGCTTCTAGGTCCYATTAGCCCCAAACTTCAGTAATACATAAACATTAGGCCAAACTTACAGTGTGCCTATAATAAACAAACCTTATTTAGGAGGATAAATTTGAACCTGATTTTCAGTCGTTCATCCTGTCAAAATTCATGGTCCCAACTAGCATTTTTGTCATGTCCTAATGCTCATTTTATTATATTTATTCCTTTGGCAAATACTGAGATTTCAGTGGTAGCAGCAGCCCAGAAAGCCCCTCACAGCATTTACACATTGGTGCCTTTAGGCAAGTATCCGAGTGCACTTATCAGCATTTCCTAAGGCACTTATGTTTGTAAGACAAAGTAGGAACTTGAAGAATCACTGTAAAGAGTGCTTCAAAGAGGTACAGGAAGCTTGATTGTCACTTTAGGAAATTATGAACTCCTTAGAATGCACAGGTCAYGTGAGAAATTCTTCAAGGCTAGCAAAAGCCTTTGAAAACCTGGTTATACTACATTAACGCTAATCAATTTGTTCTTAACAGGCACAGTACAAAASCCAGCTCAACTCTGGCAGGGGGCAAGGTGGTAGGAAAAGAGTTTTGCTGAAGGGCCCTTCTGGCATACAGGGTCAGGTAGAAAAACCTCAAAAAATTGTGGGAAAGGTAGTAGGGGTGATGTGGGCACCTTGGGCGAGATAGAAAGCAGACAAACTGACGAGAGATAGGATGAAGCTACATCCAGTTGGCTGCTGGACACAAGTTGTRTTCCCAGGGCTCAGTTTAGGGTTCAGTCCTGTTTAATAACTTTATCGATGAYCTGGATGAGGGGATTGAGTGCACCCTCAGTCACTTTGKAGGTGRTACCAAGTTGGGTGGRAGTGCTGATCTGCTGGAGGGCAGGAAGGCTCTGCAGASGGATCTGGAAAGAATGGATTAATGGACCAAGGTCAGTTGTATGAGGTTCAACAAAGTGAAATGCTGAGTCCTGCACTGGCTCACAACCATCCCATGCAGGCTGGGGGAAGAGTGGCTGGAAAGCTGCCTRGTGGAAAAGGACCTGTKGGTGCTGTTTGACAGCAGCTGAACATGAGCCAGAGTGTGCCCAGGTGGCCAAGGAGGCCAATGGCACCTGGCSTGTATCAGCAATAGTGTGGCCAGCGGGACCAGGGCGGTGATTGTCCCTCTGTGCTGGGCACTGGTGAGGCCTCAGTGCTGTGCTCAGTTTTGGACTCCCCACTCCAAGACAGACCTTGGAGGGTGTTAGGAGAAGGCCAACGGAGCCAGGGAAGGGGCTGGAGCACAAATTGCTGAGGGAGATGGAAGTTGGAGAAAAGGAGGCTCAGGGGAGGCCTTATCCCTCTCTACAACTACCCCCAGGGAGGTCGTAACAAGGACGGGTCAGCCTCTTCTCCCCAGCAACAAGTGACAGGATGGGAGGAAATGGCCCCAAGTTGTGCCAGGGAAGGTTCAGATTCCATATTAGGAAAAATTTCATCATAGGGGAAGGGGTGGTCAAGCATTGGAACAGGGTGCCCAGGGAAATGGTGGAGTCATCAACCCTGGAGGTGTTCAAAATACATGTAGATGTGGTACTTAAGGTCATGGTTTGGTGGTGGCCTCGGCAGTGCTGGGTTAATGGTTGGACTGCAGAATCTTACCGGTCTTTTCCAACATAAATGATTCAATGAATGTATGACAGGATGCTTAAAATAGCTTAAAAAGTCATAAAGGAATGAGGCATGGAAAAGTTGAGACATTTTATCCACTTAAGTCTTGGCTAAATTAAATTTAAAAAATCTCTAGACCACAGAAAAGGATTATTGTAAGTGATTGGGAAGGTAAAGGGGAGATGTTGTTGGGCACTGTAAGTAGCTGGCAAGAGAGASAACACAAAATGTGCACAGAGAATGGGTGAAACGCAGGAGAAATAGTCATCTCAGTTCTGCAGGCAGGGAAACTAAAACCATATCATCTATTGGCAGAGTGCTTCCAACCTTGAAATATTTCTGKTTTTATTAAATTTAAGTATGCATTTGTAAGCCATACTGAATTGTATGAAAAGAGCAGAAACTTTGSTGTGCACCTCTACTGAACAGAAGCCCAGATAAGAGAGGGAAGGACTCTTCTCCTCCTGTCAGTGCTTGTCTGTGGTGYAACTCTTCCAAAAAAAGACATGAAAAAAATTAAATTACTATACCTTTGCTGCAACAATGGCCCTGTAAGAATTTTTGAAGGAGAGTAGCTAGACTTAATATACACTTACAAAACTGGTAGTTATATTAGGAAAAATATTACTCCCATCCTGAACTAGCAATGTCTACATGGAAGACATATTATTGAACAATTATTCCATGTAGACTGCTTCCATAATCGTGYATAGATAGACAATTATAGTCTGTGCATGCAGTACCTAAGAGAGGGGAGTGTCTTTCAGTCCTTGCAGTGAAGGAGCCAAAGCAGAAGAGAGCTAAAAAAAGATTAATTATCAGATTATAYATTAAAGTTATCCAAGTAGAAAACATATAGCTAAAAATAAATGTATTCATTCARATACCAGGTGATTTTAGAGTTTCAGTAGTCATTCCTTATATTAGAATCTCTCTTAAAAAGGAATACAGACTTACAGCACGATTTGATTGCGTCTATGTCATAATTGACATTCTAGCTAACCTTTGTTGAAAATGTAGGGAATTTGTGAGATACAAATTTGTCTTTGAAAGCAAAAGATTTAAAATTAAGCACTTAATCATACAATTTTTAGTTAGCGTTAATGTTTCTTTCATTTTGGTAATTTGTCATACCAAATAAAAACATATATAAAAAAATTTAAAATTTCCTTCTGAAAGGCAGAATTTCAATATTCAGTAATAAAGCAATATAAATTTATATCACTTTTTATAGCAACAAATAYACATTCTGAGCTTTTCAGTCATGTAACTCAGTATAAATATTCTCAAACTATTGTACTATTCCATTAAATGTTCACTGAAAGAAAAAAATTGCACTTAGGTCAAAACAACATCCAGTGTAATAAAACTTGGCACTTTAGGTTACTGTCCAGTAACATTAAGAAATAAAATCACTAATTTATAGTGATTATCTATGCTCACATATTTTTAAATATCTTTTATATTCTTTGGGAAATCTAATGTTTTCYGGATAATAGATGCCACTTGAGCAACAAAATATTTAAGACAACAAATCTTTTTCTGCTTGGGACAGAAATTGTTGTCATTTARAAAAGCTTCAAGTATTTGAAATCAAAAGCTTTCATCAACAAGTGTGGGTTGGAATTTTGTGTTTCTTCATTATTTGTGAATTTTGCAATTATATATTTGGAGTTGRGAAAACACAGAAGGAGCTGATTTTTTCAGATTGCCTTATAATCAGCAAAAACTGTCTGAAACAGAATGAAGAACTTTTGCTGATAAGACACCAGCTTGGTGTTTGGCAGACTTACACTTATTTTCTGCTACAATTTTCTTTTGCATGCATGGAAAAGTAATTTAGGGCAGAATCCTGATTCCACTGAAATCAATGGCAAACCTTCATTGACCTGCTGAAGTCCAAGCTCTATTTACATTTGCTGTTTCATTTTTGTGAGTAAAATTGAAACAGAATGTCACACCCATTCTGTTTCCTATTTAAATTGTAAGAACTTTAGTGTGTGGACTCTTTCGGACRCTATGCAATCTTAAGTATTTTAAATGTAATTTTTTGCTTACTTCTTTTTACCTTCTTGATTTGCACACTTTTCAGAACAGRTATATGTATATAGTGTTTAGTTAATGAAGAGATAGGCAGCATATTCAACTTTTATTTTCTGCACTCATGTTTTGATGTGTCTCCTCGTTGACGCACACATGTGTTAGCAGTATCCAGTCACATGGATTCAGATCCTCGTTCTAACTTTAAAGGCTTACTGAAATGTGAAGGAACAAACAAACCCGAGGTGATTTGCCTACRGACCAGGCCAGAAATGAGGTGTGTCCACCCCTCGCTGCAGAGAGCTGTTACAGCACATCCAAGCACATTCCCCAAACTGAACAACTGTGTTCAGTTTACAGCTGCATGTCCCCTGAATCTGCTTTGCCCTGTCTCCAAACACATCCACCTACCTCCAAATCCTTTCATGTAGTCATGACCTTCAGTATTACTATAAATGATAATAATCACTTCCATTAGCRTACTATAATATTCACATACATCATGAATCACATTTTTACCCTTCTGACATTATTAAAAAATAACATACATTTATTGCRTTTTCCTATGCAATGAAAAGGAACCTTTTCCCCACAGTTTAAATAGAAAATTAGATCCAATATTACTATGGAATCTTTCTATATGTTCTCTGTTATTTCATTATAAATACCTTGTATAATCTTTATAATTAAATGTTTAATAATGTTTATTTTATTTGTTAATAATTTTTCCATCWCCAAATTTAGGGATTAGTCTTTTGTTGCTTTTCGTCCTTTAAGTAAAGAGGAGGTGGGTAAGAACTGTGGGATTGATTTCTTCTGCAGGCCCGCAGAGATTATTTTATTATTTCATTATGTTTACAGGTATGAGGAAGTAAAGCATAATGACCACAAAAACACTGTGTGGTCTTAATGTATGTCATCTGTCTAATGCCCCCAAGAAAAATGATATCATATGCTATATATTTAAACCTGCTTCTCCAATAAGGTTGCTGCTTTGTTGTTCTAAATTTTGAAAAATCACAGGAGGTATGCCCACAAAACCCATTAACAAATAAGGTTTGTGCTCACACTTCCTGCACACTGTTTTGAAAATTGATCCCTAAGGGCCTAATTAGCCATTATGCGCTTTTCCTACTGGAAAACGAGAAGGAACTTTTATGCTTAAAATAACTTAGCAACCAAAATCTTCCAGAAGATTTAATCTCTCTTAGTCAGTCTCTCACCTCCAAATTAAGTGCATCCCACAGGGCTCCATCCCAGCATCCAGTGAAAGGACCACACAGAATTACCCCACCGGATATCAGTATTTGTCATCTGCATAAAAAGCAGGAAAAGTGTCATGTCTTAATCCTGACAGATGCTAAGTTCTCTTATGTTTAAATTACAGATGTAAAAGAAGAAGCTGAATCCCTGAAAAGAGTGAGTTGAAAGTACAGATGATTGCGTAGCACGTTGGGATACAAGTAGATGACAAAGCACATGAGTGCAGAAAAGTGTGTTATGATTATAAGGACTWGGATGCTTCACTTTAAGACCTCCATGAGCACAGCAATGGGCATCCTAATTATTTTCTTCTCTCAAGCATGCTACTAATTTGTCCACAGCATTTAGCAATCAAGTGGCATTTAGCAAACAAGTGCTCAGCTCTTCGTAAAACAAGCGRCGTCCCTCACTGAAATGTTTACGTGTGGGGAGCTTCTCGTTAGAAAATTACCCAATACGCTTGGGAAAGTGTTTTCCTTGGTCTTCAACAGCCTCTTACTCCCACTGGCTTGTACTTTTGCATTGCCCTGTTGAACCATGAAGTGACCTGCACGAGTGCTTTCAACAAATGGCAAAATTCTTGCCCTTCACAGATACCACCTGCACCTCTGCAGGCAGAACCCTCCAATTAGAAATTGCTGCAAGCCAGTTATCTTCATACAAGTGAATTTTACCGAGAGACACACACTACCCTGGAATCCAATTATCTGGATTTGACAAATGTTGGACTTTRGGATGTTTACTCCCCACTCAGAAGAAGAAAATAAAATTAAAACCATGTTATTTAAAAAGGAAGAATAAGATTAGTTCAGTGYTTAATTCTGATATCACACTTTTCAGAAAACAAATAAACAGCAGATATCTGTTGTGATTCRGGCTTCACAAATACTACTAGAGAATTTTAAAACTATTGTAGAATGAAAATAATTAGGAAGATGTTGTTCTTTGAGGGAAAAAAAAATCCATTCTGAAAAAGTTTAAATGGAATATTTTGGCCTTAGCAATGTTAAAAAATATCTGAAAACAAAATGTGATGAAATTTGTATACTTCTTAGAAATGTTTTACTTTCAAGAAATAATMATTTTCCATTAAAAATACCTTTGGGGAAAATTTTAATTAACAAAGTTATTTGAAACACCTCTAGTGTGATACTAAGAAATATGAACAACAATCTTTATGTGAAGGTGTGTGCTCCTAGAGGATRGATTCAAGAACTATATAAAGCAGGGTAGACCTTTCTGCTTTGAAGTCTAAGCCTATGTTTTGATCAAGAAGTTGACCAGCAGAATTTTTGAGAAAGAGACATATGAAAATAATTATTTTGAGTGGCTTAATTAGAAAGTCAACAGTAGCTGAAGTGGTAGATGAATTATGTGTTTTATAGCATGGTTCTAGTTAAACAGAAATCTTGCCAAATACAGATTCTTAATGACATCTAAAGACATTAAATGATTAATTACGGTTAATAGCAGTGGAAATGTTCAAAGAATAAATGACTGGATTTTTTTATTTCCATAATCACACAGAAAAATTAGATTAGCACTGGAGTAGCATAACCATGTCACTACAAAATGCAAATGAGTTATATGTGATCACCCAAATATGACTATCTCACCCTCAGCATTTCACCACAATTTACTTTTTTGATTAAATCACATTAAAATAAAGAACAACCATTCTGACTGCAAGTATTTTTGAGTAAGGTTGAAAGATTATGGCAAAACAGAATTGAAGCATAATCCATCACCAATTTATTTCCATTGTTGACTCATYCATAATAGATATAAGTCTGGTATTTTGCAATAATGATTGCAAAAGGTACTTTGTGTTCATTTGTAAAACACATTGTAAAAAAATATCAGTGATAAAGACATTTTCTCTTGGTTTCCTGATAATTAATGTTTCTTCTACATATCACCCAAGCTAAATTTATCCCTTGGTATTTCCACCGATTTCAACACAGTTCAGGCATGTAGAACTTCCGTGTTTTCCTTTTTTTTTAATAAGGAATATTATTCTAATGCCAAAGMTGTATGATATTACTGCTGTGAGAAGTAGCAAGCGAAGCAGAGGGAGAGATGACACAACCATAGTGTGGAACCACATGTCCTATAAGCACTAGAGGAGTAAAGGGCAGCCTGGTTTTCCTAATGCAAATGCATTTCACATAAAATATACAAAACAGCATTTTGTTAGATCTTACATAGTTTTCAATTTAATTTCAGACTCTAACTTCACATTTTATATTCTATAACTAGCAAGGGTTTTAAATAACTCGCACTTATTTTGTGTGTTGCATAAAGTTGTGTAATTATACAGAGGGAATTTTTGCCATTTATTTCTAAGTTGAAACTTTCCCAAAAGCATGGAATCCAAATAAAGTATTTGTAATTGTAAAAGAAAGGGAAAGGGTGCAAATAGCTATTTATAAATAGGCAAAAATGGTCAGTCTCTTACCAACCTGCTATCATTTTGGGAAGGCACCATGCTGGTATAAAACAGTAAAAAAAACCTGAGTAAATGTCAGCAGTACTAAACAACAACAACWAAAAGGTACTAAAAATATGTTAAATAGATACAATATGTCTAGGAGAATGACAACAAGAGGTGTCAGTGGCTGCGAGTGGGTAAAGGGTTGGCAACAGTTTGAACCTCTTTTCTCTACTCCTTCCCTCATTCCTAAAATAAATAGAATAATTATTTGACCAAACATATTCACAGAATGGAGAAGGTATGACAATTTTTTAAAAYAATTTTAAATCTGTGATGGTACAARCAATATATGGGCAGTTACAAAAGGACGAGCACAGTTATATTTTGGCATAGAGTTCTCAGTTTGAAAATTGGAAAGTGCAAGTYAGATAAAGTATATTCTTTTAATAAAGCCCCAGCTCTTACACTAAAATGCTTGGATAGCTAGGAGACCTCATCTGAAAAAGCACTATAATGCTAATCACATAGAACTGCTGGATTTTTGGATGCAGATTTTTTTTTTTAATTTTAACCATTTATAGGGAAATTGTAGCTTAAAATATGTTTTCAACACTATTTGGAAAAGCACAAATAACTTGAGATAAAAGTGGAGAAGTTGTCTTTAAGACTTTAWTAGTTTTGTCTACCATGACTTAACAGTATTTCCTTAGATTTACAGTATTTAAAAAATACTGTGTTGCTACCTAAAACTTTGGATAGTTGCCTCATCTTTTTGCTGTAGCAATCTGGATAAATGAATAATGAATCTGCCCCCTTAATGATTAAACAAAATGTGTTTAGGAAGGAAAATTAATTACAAAGGTAGCTTCCAAATTTTAAAAAAAATTAAAATCCAGCTGTTTGCAATACATTGCAGTAGTGCCAAGCTTCTGGCTGTGAAACATCCAACAGGCTGTAACTTAGGTAAGAAAACTGCTGTCCGTTCTCTTCTCTTAATTTTTCCCCCCATTTGTCTTGCCTTGGGGAAATTCTAATGGATAGAGCATAAAGCATAAAAGGTGCACAGCGTGTATTTGGCTCATGGGATATGGAAAATGGACATTCWCCTCGCTTTCCAATGGAGTAACTCAGGCTCAGGAGGAGCACCTCTAAACAGAGCAGGGCCACTGTTTCTGGCTATGGCAAAACAGTATGAAAAATTTAACTAGAGAGACATCTGTTCTTGTGAGCTGTTGATCCAGGATAAGGGAGGATTGTTTTTCTTTGGGGGTGGTGGGTTTTTTCACATSTTTATCTGAGCATGTCATATGCTTAGCCTAGACTGTGCAAAGAACTTGGGTACTGTGAAGAAAGGTTAACTTTAACTTCTCCTTACTTATTTAATGTATCGTAGTTATAAGGACTCATTATTACAAATTATATGGCATCCAGAACCTAAATTATGGAGGAAAGTATAAATTCAGACAAATTAGTTTTATTTTAGCAAATCTAGAAGCAGTTCTAATCTGTATTTAAAGTATGCACTTATGAATGTATACATCATCTCTAAGGACTCAGAAACTGATTCAGGTACTTGTTCAACAATAAGAATAATTGGTAACTTTCACTGTTTCCTTTATCATTTTGAAATAAACCAGTTGGGGGGGAAAGAATAAAAAAAGAAAAAAAAAAGAAAGAAAAGCTGTTAACACCTTGACCTGCTCAGCAACTGTTTGTCCTCCAAAAGTCAGGATGCAACACGAGCTATAGGAAGATCATACTGTTCTCCTATTACCCTTTTAGTGATGCAAGAAATGTGCCGAGTGCTGCAGTCCGGAGTTGTCATCCACGGTGAGACAAGGTCTTTAATCCATGACATCTGGCCTCCTGCCTCTTTTCCTATGCTCTCTGAATAGCAGATGGACCTCAATGCCAGAAGAGTGACTAAGTCACTAGATCRAGCAACACCCCCTTAGGAATTATGCAGCGGTTAGCACATGCCCTCCAAAACTGAAGCTGAAGAAGCCTCCTGTGGAGCAGAGGGGAATATTATTTGTAGTTCTAGACCTGAGCATTAATCACAACAAGGTCAGACGCATGRACAAACCCTATACATTTAAATGATTCGAAGCTATTAATCTGAGCTTGTAATACTATGTTTTCACCATGGCTAATCATGCTTTCCCTCTCATAGTTTGTCACACTTGTAGGCTTGTTTTATCTTTGAATACCAGTCCTTGCTAGCAGTAATGGGTTTTCCCCCTATGATTGTACAGCCTCTCCCACCAGGAATTTCTAATGCTGACTGGGCAGGTGGGTCACTACCTATAMATTTGGTTTGGATAGCACAAAAGGTAGAAGGAAATGAAAAGAAAAGCAACAACCATCCTCAGTAAAGGTCATCTGAAAACTCATACAAAGAATTCAAAGTAAAACTTTAAATAAAAAAAAATAAAATCACATTTTGATAGAAAACTTTTTCTCACAAAATATTTCCTCAACTCAGATGAAAGCAGATTTTTTTTTCTCACCAAATGTCCATTAAAATAGCAATCCCTGACTGAAAACAAGCTCAGATGGAATTGTTTGAGTAGCTGCAGCCAACCCTCCTTGCATTTTAGCATGCACAAACAAAGTATGTACCTCATGCAGAGTGGTACAGAAAGRGAGAATCAAACAAAAATGTGGTTTGAAAATTTGGAACTGTAGAATCTCACAAACATGACCATCTATCAATAGTGTACATTTTACTTCAATATGGTGAAAAATRAATGTACTAATATGTCACCATAATTAGTTCTCAGTCCGTAGGAAAAAGGTCATTTTTGATGCTGAAGGACTGAGTGATTGAGGGGATTAGTAAGCACTAAAAGCAACAAAAAACAGTTCATTTGACTATTCTGAGCATCAGATAAGGTTAATAAATGGTCTTAGCATAGTTCTCAAAGTGCAAGAGCCCACACCATAAAACTGTTAACATTAATTGRTACTTTTACTGGTAGTCTCAGCAGAAAGGTCATGAGACGGGAACATTTCCAGATCTGAAGCGCATCACAGTGGCCTGAAGCTGAYGCACATTCTGCCTTTGCTGTGTCCTGCCTGAGCTACAGGTTTTATTCTCAAGGACTGTTCATTTGGAACTTTCTCTGAGCACTAAAACTCAAAAATATTTGCTAGTCTCTCTTACCTATAAATCTAAAAATAGAAATTTGGGTGGAAATTGTCATTAAAATTTACYGTTGGCTTCTACCTTTAAGGGAAAGTATAACCAACAGAGAGTGGGAGGAGGATGAGTAATCCTGGCACCTATTCTATATTTCAGCTCCCTACATCCTTTATTGTTTGCCTAGCTGTTGCATAAATTCAGGAATTTACTGTTTTCAAAAGTATATATCAACACGACATATATAGCACAGCACATACCAACTACTGAATCGTGTGAGCAACAGAAACAAAAGGCCCGGTTTCACTCTGGTGCCCCTGAATGCAACCTGGCAGGCTCTCAGAACTCTGAATCCCACCTAACATCAGACTTCAGGCCACAGAAGCATCAGTCCYTTATGACATTAATTTAGGACGAGACTATTTTGGTTATTCTAAATATTTCCCCTAAAACAGGCAGCCTGGGAGCGGTGCCTGTAGGAGTTGAATGCAGATTTCAGCATCCCTCCCCCCGWCTCTGTGAGAGGCTGCAGCCTGCACAACTATTCTCTCCGTGTGGGCAACAGTCCCACCCATGGAGCATCCTCCCACCTCATCCTCTCTCCCGAGCGCTGCTGTCCTGGAGAAGGGGTGAAGGGGGAGAGGACAGGCACAGTTCAGTCTGGCTGCTATGCTGGGCACAGGGAGGGAAAAGAAATGACACTATAAAGAATGCTCTTTTGTGTGGAGTGGAAGAGGCTGCTAGGAAGCAGGAGAGGMTGGGAACGAGGCTACCACCGAGCTGAGCATGTACTGCTCAGCCCAGCCCGGGCTTCCCACTGCTGGTGGCAGCAGCAGCAGCAACAAACCCCACGTGTGCCTGTGCAGCCTGTACACTTCTTGTACACATATTGCATTCTGTTTGATACATTCTAGGTTTTCCCTCTGGGCCCMCTGAGCATTATATCAATCCATGCACTCACACAAGTCAAGTGCTCTAGAAGGAGGGCACGACTGCATTTGGTCCTTCCAACCTGTCACGGTTTAACCCCAGACATCACCTAAGCCCCACTTTGAGCAAGTGGCCACTTGCTCAAACAACACCCTCAGCCCACCAGCTGGGTGGAGAATTGAAGACAAAAAAACCCAAACTTTTGGGTTGAGATAAGAACTGTTTAATAATTGAAACAAAATAACACCATATATAACACTAATGAAAGAGAGAGAGAACACTCCAGAGAAATACSTGATGCTCAATGCAACCACTCACCACCCACTGACCGATGCTGCATCCCTGGGCAGCAATCACCCCTTCCAGCCAACTCTACTCAATTTGTGTACTGGACATGAGATTTTCCAGTATGGAATATCCTTTTGGCCAGTTCAGGTCAGCTGTGCTGTCCATGCTCCCTCCCAGCTTCTTGTGCCCCTCCTCACTGGCAGAGCATGAGACACTGAACAGTCCTTGACTTAGGGTAAGCACTGCTCAGCAATAACCAAAGCATCACTGTSCTATCAATTCCTCATACTGAATCCAAAACTCAGCTCTGTTCCAGCTGCCAGGAAGAAAATTAACTCTATCCCAGCCAAAAATGGGACACTACCACTGGAACAGATTGTTCTGCCCTCCTCCCTAGGCAAAGACAGTACCTGGTGCTGGTACTTACACAAGTGTTTATGAAAAACAGATATGAGGAGCATTGAAGAAAAAGCTTCTGAGAGCAGAACACACACTAGACCGTAATTCTCATACCCTRTTGTTTGGGTTCTCCTGCATAAAGGAGACATCAATCTGAAATGTGATAAACAGTATTGTGACACGGATATTGAAAGATGCTTTCTTGCAAAAAGGGAGCAGGTGGTAATTCATTCTACATGAGGCTGTTTATTAGCTCTGAATTGTCATATGAATTGTTCATAAATGACCTTCAGATGCCATCATTAAAAAATTCAGAGGACAATGTTTGGAAAAGTGAGTAATCTGAGAAAGATAATTAACATGTTCTGTATGTTATCTACTGATTATTAGTTTCAAAACTTCGGAGGCATTAGAATGGTAATTAATCTTAGGATTGTTTTGTATGTAAACAAACATTTTTCAGTACATTTCTGATCTTTTAAAAAAAAAAAAAAGAAAAAAGAGTAGAAGTTGATGAATTGAAACCAGCATTTACACCAAGCAAGCAATTGACTCTCCCTCTGTCCATCGTCAATTTATTGACAACTTGCGTTTTACTATTTCTTCTTTGTATTATGTTAGATCAGTTCCAGTGCATGACACAGCCATGAAATGTTTTCTACTGCCTGGAAATAGAAAAGGAACATGGAGTGCTGTTTAAATGGCAGTGACACATTGACAGCACACAACACAATCAAATACTAGCTTGGTTAGAGAGACCAAAATCCAGGTACCATATTTTTGGTCATCTCATTTGACATTATCTTCCCCCRGCCCCTAAAAAAATATTCCTTTCAGAAACAGTGAGTTAGGATGGGACCAGAATAAGAGCTGTTCAATCCTGGAAGAAGTAATAAGAAACTGAATGACAGAAGCCTTACTACAGCTTAAATACCCCCAGTTTCCTTAATCCATATCATGAAGATTTTTTTCCTGTAGCCTTCAACAGACAGAGTCATGGAGTAACTTATCMAGTTTTTGTACTCAGCCTATGCTGTCAAACTTTAACCACTGAAAAATAAGGGTTTGGCTCTAAGTTTGGGGTTTTTTTTTGGTGGTGTTTGGTTTTTTCCCCCTTATTTTAAATTGCAAAGCATATATTTTTATTTTATTATAAAAAACCTACAGCTTACTACACATCAGCATCAGTTTTCACCAGGGATATGCATATGTCTGCATGTGAAACTGTTTCCTATAGATTCGTACAGCTTCATACAGCTTTGTTTTAGGATAATAGTCATAACTGCTATAGCTACAAGGACAAGAATTGTTCTATTAAATAAATGCACTCTTCTATAAATGCCAGTGTCACACCAGCAAGGTCTGCATAAAATACAAAACTGCTGACAAGAAGGGTTAAGCAACCAAAATATATCAACGCTAAGTCTCAACATAATTGTCTAAATGTCAGCTGAACCTTAGAGGACTACCTTTCCAAATCTTAAAACTAAATATGATTAATAGAAAAAAAGTTAAATATCAATCTCTAGACACAGCATAATGATTTAAAAGGCTGGGTTTAGAGATAATTAACTAAAGATCCATTTGAGAAAGGTTATAAGTCTCAAGTAGCACAGTCAACATTTTGAATGTTATTAATCCTAAGATTTTAAGCTATTTAAACATTTAGATCTCATTTAAATAGCCTCTCTTATATGTGATTTGCCATATTAGCAAGGTCATTTGACAACAATTTTGCACAATTGATGTAAATTACATTACAGATGAAACTCTACTACCAACTATGCGATTAAAGCCAAAAATGAAGAAGAAAGCTCCCACAAATACACTAAAAGCAAAAGCTTGATATTATCAAGATATCCCTGAACTATGTAACAGTGTCTTAGAGTCCTAAACAAGTGTTCACTAATAGCTGAGTATGATTTGTAACTGCATCTGCCAACATACATGCACAGGCATGAATGCATATGTACATATGCATAAAATAACATTAAAAGTATTATCAGCTTACACTGCAAAGTGTTTGAAGACCACATTTGTGCAATTGAAGTTTAGTCCTCATGCTTATGATACCCTTTAGACATAAGATCACAAGCGTGAAAAGCTAATGAATCCCCTAACTCCTCATGCAAGGCACAGCTTGGATGGAAATCATTTATGAAAATCTTCTCCATCTTTTATTCCTCTTCATTTTTCATATGTAGTTCCAGCTGTTATTAGTGGCACACTCTTAAAACACCGTTCTAAAAACAGAAACTTAATTCACACATTTCCACTGTGTGACGGCTTCCCAAATACCAATTTATTTCCCCAAACTCTCACTCCTCTAAAATGATGGGGATGTATTCATTAGTATATACATTTTAAAGAGGGGTTACTGCATCACAGGGAGTTTAAGGTCGAAAGCATCAATTGATTTTGCATGTGAAGTTTGATAGATGGCTAGAAACTGATTTTTCATCATTCTTAACATTAGACAGCACTTTTTTTGTCTATGGCTTTACTGACTACGATTTTAGTTCTGATTTATAAACAATTGTCCTGGTCGCGGCCAATAACTTTTGTTATTAGTGGTGCTGTTACTGCTTCCTTTCTTATCTCAYTACTGTTTCCAGTAACTGTKCTTATCTCAACTTGTGATCGTGGCTTTTCACACTTCCAATTCCCCTCTCCAGCCACCACAGGGAAGGGGGAGTGGCTCAAGGTTTTAGTAAGAATGCTAAATTGGAGAATACCATTCCTAAACCGTGACACTACTTTTGCACATAAGACACCAGGGAAATGAAGAATCTTTGTTTACAAGTGATAAAACTTGGGCTGAAGTTATTTGATAGCATAAAATAGCATTCCATGTCATAGGAATAAACTCCAGTTTCCCATGRCATGCTCCAGCTGCATTCAGAGTCAGACCTTCCTTCACTTCACTGCGATCTCTTGCCTGAGTCCAAATTCCCCAGTAACAATGGATAATAGCTCCCAGGATGTGTAATGGCCTTTTTACCCTGATTAACCCAAAGAACAGTTTACTCTGAACACTGGCTGGGATGGGATCCTGAGGAAAAAACTGGGTGTGATCATTGACTTTTGTCTGGATCATCATATCCAGGCACAAGAAGTAAGCCAAGAATTTGGTCCTCCAAGACACCTCAACTGGCCTGCAGTCTTGCCCTTTCCACCTCAGACACACACAGAGTTCTTGCTCTTCTCACAAACCCCGCAGTCCCTCTCCTTCTCCAGTAGAAGCTGCAACCTAAACCTGAAAATACTGGCAAGTACCAGGACGCTCAGATCACCCAACAAGTTGTGTAAAATAAAGTAGTTTTAAAGGGATTACCCATTTTATATGTTATGGCTGGCAATAAGAAACAGTAGCGAAATTAAAAYGACAGAACGGAAAATGGAGGCTAGCAGTCTATATTGGAGATTTCACTCTGAAACCTTTAATGCCCCTTACACCCCACAATCAAACCAAAGTGCTGAAAGATTACATAGAAAAGATCCCATACAGCTGCACTTCTCCAAAAGAAAGATAGACCTCATCAACATGTCATAGCACACATACAGGAAATGTGATGCTTGAATGAAAACTCTTGACATGGTGCAAGCTGCAGAGGTGATGAATGGTAGTTAAACAAAAATTAAATAAAATTGCAAATGCAAGGTAGTGGGCATGTTCTTTAGAGGAAAAAAAAAATCCTTCTATGATCTCCTCTCTTTGCAAATCAGAGGAAAACAAGTGAAGAGTAGTTGAACCATGAAGATTTCCCTTGATTAATCAACCAGAGAAGCAGCTTTCTCACTTAAATACACACTGTATTCCTACAACTGCTTAGTCAGAGCTTCTAATCAGACAATGAGCTTAATTCAAACAAACTGTAGAGCCCTCAATTTTACTTTTTTTTAATTGGATKGAAGTGAGCTACTGGAAGAAATCCTCTAAGGCAGAATCAGAAAGTTCTTCTTTTTAGGTTCAGTTACTTTTCAGAGATATAGGTCAAATCTCTCCAATTCTTTTTGTTCCTTTGGTTGCGTGCCACACAAGCGTAAAGAACCATTGAGGTGAGATAGAAGGGTTGACATTCACCCAAATACAAAGCCAAGCTGCTTTTCAAGTAAACCATCAAAACATGATGTGTAATCCTCGTTCTGTCACCTGCAAAAGGGTGAACCCCAGGTATTTCATGACATTAAATGCACTAAAATACAGCAGTTCATTTGATACACTRTCACAGACAACAATTCAGTCTTCTGTCTTAATTCTTTCTGTAAATACTCCAGGAGGCAAGAAAACTAAGATACAAAAACTGGAAGAGTATCCAAGAGGAAAGTGGAGAGGGAAGAAAGAAACATGATGTATTCAAATACCAATGTAATATTTTTTTAATCATCCTGGGAGCTAGATCTAATCAAAGCATGAGCCTTTGTGGAACATGATCCAGTATTGCTCTCACTGTGCTTTCACTTRGGTCTATGAAGTTAAAACTATTGCTTTATTTATTAGCAGTGGTGGATCATTTCCTGCAGAGTGTAGTGTTGGAACAAGAGGTGAAAAGAATAAATCACTCAAGAAGTCTTCACCTCTTATTGCTACAGCTGAGCATCTAAAACCATTTAGGTGATATTAATAATGACGTTCTGGCTTTTGCCTACAAAACCATGCAAATTTCACTGGGTTTGCCTAGGCAACCTTAAAAATATACGGTGTGATACATCACCAAGGAGCAACCATGATGAACCAAAGCATTTGAACTTTCAAGTAACTGAATTCTTTTGTTCTCTCTGTGTAGTACAATGTCTCCAAAAGTCACATCATGCTGATTTATTCCTAAATACAAAAAATCCCAGGTATTCATTCCCTGACCAAGAGAATACACAGGCTGGAAAACTACACTTGGAATCACTGAAGCAGAGATTTTCAAGAAGTTATTCTTCATTCCTTGACTCAGAAAAGGAACTACAAAGGAAAAATGGCTCCTACCTATAGCCACTTAGGGATCCCCACAYGTGTTCCAAATCTCTGCTGACAGAGAGAAAGATGCTTGAAATGGCAGTGAACAGGTTGATGTCAATAATTTTTAAATTTCTTTCCAAAATCTGAATAACTCTTTTCTTTTAGGGACACGGCCTTAATTTTGTTCGACACACAAGAGAACGAATTGAGAGGGAGGGAACTATCTGGCTACTATTTAAAGCAAGAAAAAWTGAGGGAGAAATTCTCACTCTCACCATTCCATCACAGGTTCACAATCTCTGGGCACCTTGCCAATGTGCAGGACCACACTTATATGTGACACAGCCTCGTGTTTCAAACAGATTAGTAGCCAGAATCAAAGCATCTGGTGTTGGCTGTGCAGAACCACTCTTCATAATTAGTTTAATATTTTATACCAGCACATATTTCATGTGTCTAAGCCCACTAATCCACCATTATACTCCGTGATGCCACTGATCTGTGTTCCTCATTCATCCATTCACCCTGACTGAAGGACATCAGTTTTTTTGGTTAGTGTCCACAGCCTTTGCCTGATGGAGATGGAGGAATGTAGACTGACCACGTGACATAATAAATCCATAGGGATTAGTGATGATGTATATCACTTTCATGCTTGTGAGAGCACTGACACTGTGATATTACTCACTGATAATGATCCAGCATCTGCACCTCATTTCTGTGGAATATTTCTCTACATCAGCTTTTTCCACTAACTAGAACAACAGTTTTGGTGGGTTTTTTTCAGTTTTCTCCTTTTATTCTCAAAGTTACACACATTTTGGAGAATGCTTCAGCCAGCAGCTTCAGCATATTGACCAATATTCCTTTGGCTTCATGTTTGCTATATCACAGCTTTCATTTTACACTTGATGTGCTATGAATCTCCCTCTGCATATGTGACCATGTGGGGTTTGATGATAGCACTTTACCAATTACTGCTCACAGCTGCAGACCTTTCCCAATGGCATTTTCTTCGTGCATGGCATCTTACACTCCTTCTCAGGCCGTGCCTCACACCAGTTGTGTTGCAAAGGTGTTAGTGGAAGAACTAATTGGCACATCCCAATTTTTGCTAATATTTTTATAGGCCTTTGCCAGTGGCATCATTTTTTTTTTTTTTTAAATTTATTACAAGGGGCATACATGTCCTAAGSGTCAAGAAGAGGTATGAGAAAGATATTACAGATAATTCCTGTCTAAGTGATGAACTGGAATTTCCAGTACTGCCTTGACAGTGAAGCATCATTGATAGGGACAGAAGAGACTCCGCTTTCAAGAATTACTGAGCCTGCTATTTTTGTAGTCATCTGCAAGACTTTTCCAAAGCCATTAGATGAAGTGTATGGGGGAATGTGAGGAGCTGGTCTTCAGTGATTTCTATCCAAGAATTCAAAGTATTTGAGGACCTTGAGGGCAGATTTTGAGTGCTTTTGAAGAGGTAGCACCCCTTGGCCTGTTTCCAGATTGACTCTTCTCTCAGCTCTTCTTTGCTGCAAAGACAGTTCCTTGCTTCAAGTCAGGAGATCTTGACTCTCTGATTCCAAGCAGATTTATGTTAACTGTTTCCAGCCATTRCTTTTGAGTGTAGCCAGAGGTATAACACAAGGGGCATGACATATGCTCTTCCTGGCCTTTCAGCCAGCATGGCAACAAGGAAGGCAAAGCTATAGTGTGGTATCTGCTTTATCTGCTTCCAGTAGTCAGATATCCTTGTATATTTGCATCTGCAAAGCCTGGGTTTTCGCCTGCCAGAGGAACACTCATTTTCTCTGTCTCAAAGCAGGTTGCAGAAGCAYGTGTGGAAGAGCTCTCTGAATATCCATGGTGAAAGAGCACAGATGAAATGCACGTAAGTGGTCTGATTTTTCATAAGGGAGCAGTGAGAGTGCAGGTTGTGATGTAACACATAAACTCACAGAGAAGAAAAGCMATTGTTAGAGAAAATATGGATATGSAAAAATAAAATTGACACAAAGTTCTGTTCTGTCAGTTACAGAAGACCATTGACAGATTATGTGATGGGAGAAAATGCTTCACTAATGCAGTTAATGTGGTGTTATCCCAGATGTATCTAAATTGCTTTCATTATTCTATACCATACAGCCTGAATGCTCCTGTTTTGCCRCGTTCTTCTTGTTTGCTGGGTTGTTTTAACTTGCAGCCCAAGAGACCAAGAAATAGAAATTAAATTCTCAAACACTTGTTGATGTCACATAAGCAGGTGTCTCTGCTTTCTCTTGCTAACACATGGGAATATTTTCATATTGGCTGGATTTAAAGAATTATTTAGGCAGGTATTTGCAGTCCATTCAAGGTGGTTCTTCTTGTCCAGTATCTGAGTATGTCTGAGTCTGGGATGTGTATTTTATAGTATCAAGGGAATTAATGAGTCTTTATGAATCTTTCTTTAAATACATTACACAAGTTTAAATACATATAACCTACAGTGCAATAAAAATCTTCTGTCCTGTTTTGTTTCAACTTCGGTGTTTCCTTTTTCATTTTCAGAGTAGCTTTGTTTCAGCTGAAGCTACTGTGGTCAAAACTGCAGCAGGAGGAGGTACAAAAGCTCTAAGAGACATAGGATAGAAAGAACAGCTCATAGCACAGAAAACAAGAAGCAGCATCAGTGCTTCAGCCTCTCGATACTGAATGGCTGGAATCCGTTCCAATGGCATATTGMAAATCCTATCTGCTTCTAAGCTATTTTAACCTCTAATAATAAATCTGCCCTAGGTCTGAAGCAAGAGAAGGGCACACTAAAAATACAATCATTTTAGAACTGGAATAATTTAGAATGTAGAATTGTCTTTATAAATGTTCATGGCCAATATTTTGCAAAAGCAGGCAACTCCGTATCGCTCTTACCTTTTCGTAGTCTAGCTCCTGAGGTGTGCAAAAGAGTTCTGTCAGCAAGCCCCCAKCTGAGAGGGGAGTTGGTGGAGAGAGAAGGGCTTCTCCTTTCCCCTGCCTGCCCAGCTGCTTCACACACAGCTCTGGGAGCAGGGAGGCAAGGCTGAAAATGGCTCCAGGTGTGTGGTGGTGAAACAAAGACACTCTTCTGGTACTCCTTCAAAGAGATGAACTGGAAAAGAAGCAGCAAGAGCCATAGAAGTCCCCTGGGCTGCTTTTTCCTAGTAGTGCTTTTTTCCTACAATTTTTTAAAATTCCTTTTAGCATCTAAACCCAACAAAGCTACTCTCTGATGCATTGTCTTTGAGGTTGCTTTGCTACATGTCCCTTGCTACAGCATGCCTCACATTATATTGCACTGGCTTACTCACTTAYCAATGTCAATCAGTTTCCCTACCTATTAAGTAGAGTTTCTTCACCTGTTTTGCAGAGGAAATCCTGATTGGGTTGAAAAATGAAAAAGAAAACAAAAAAAACCTGAAGCCACTACTATATATTTATTTAGAAACAAACAAATATTGGCCAAATCCAGTATACYTGTTCTTTACCAAGAACACTGTAGCCTCAGTTCAGTTGTTTGTGCTATTCATGTTTGTGCACTCATTAAAGTGAAACTCGAGCAAATGGATGTGAAGGCAGCCCATAATGTCAGCTGATGTGTGAGGAAGGGTACCCTTTATGCCTCGATCCCTCATATGTGCATTTATGGGTCATATAGTGGTTAATTGTGTCCCTAGTTAATAAATCAGCCATCCTATGGCTCCTTATCATCTCATCCAGAGGATTTCGCTCATTTTGAARTCTTCTTTACTTGAAGAATCATTGGCTCTCCCTTTCTCTTTGAGATTATAATATTTACCTGTAAACCCCCATGGTTTCATTTCTCTCTTTAGACTTTATCTCACAGCACTTTTTTTTCTTTTTTTTTTTTTAAACTCTTTTATTTAGAAATGGTTATTGGCCCATAAATTAATAGAATCATAAACCAATCTGAAGGATTCTGAAGATGTAATTAAAATAATATATTCATCATTTAAGTCCTATAAAAAAAAGATTTCTTTGCTGCTTTCTCTTTTAGAAAAAATTACGATCTGTGCAATTAAATTCTATTGTAAACCTATGTGCAACCAGTGTATATATAGTCTTTGTAGTAACAGAGATTTGTACACTATAGCACAACTCTACCTGAAAGGGTTTAACCTTTTCAAGCTATATATATGTCATAATAAAGCCCTGGTTTTTTATGTCACTGGATAATAATTTAAATTTGTAAATAGTGTTACTTTCACTGTGGAGCTTATAAGAAGTATTCAAAAAATGAATCTTTTTGACTTGTGGGTTTTTACACCCATTTAGCTAGAAAATCACCGAAGTTTTATTACTGCAGAAAGTAAATTATTCACAGAATTGGAAGACAAAAAGCTTGTAACTGAAAAAAGTTATTCAAACCTGCCTACCCAAATGAAATTATTATAATGTCCCAACCCTTAAAGCTGGTAGTCACCTGCTTAATGACAGATTTACATAAGTTTGCTGGACTGAATTTGACCCACAGATTAATTCGATAGTCCTCCACTTCTTGTTACAGAAAATTTATTAGTGTGGGACAAAGGGGTATTGGATATTGGCATTTATTCCTCTGGTGGTTTGGGATCCATTTTAARAGACCCTGACTACTGACATTATCAGTGAATTAATTGCTTCTATTGAGTCTGTTCATAGACAATTACGTAGGATTGCCTCTCAGAAGTCTGTAATGAAAGCAGTGCTGAAACCCCAGCACTGCAAAAGGCATTTTGCTGGTTTTGCCCCAAATGATAGAGCATTTTATACTGAAGGAGGAGCTTTTTAAAGCTAACTTGTAAATTTAGAACATTTTATATTGCATCTATAAAGAAATCTGTTGGAACTAAACAACCAAGCAATTCAAAACTCAGCTTATTTATTTCAGGTGTTGCATACACACACATGCATATATATTTTACAGATTATGTGAGATACTATCTACATTTATGAATATTCTGAGTATTTATTGGAACTAATACAATATTTTTTTTCCACAGCTACAAAAATATCTGAATAATTATGAATTGAACCGTCCTTTAATTGCTAATCAAAACTCATAGAGATTATTTCTAGTAGGAGGATACCTACACTGAACATAGCTCAACAATATCTACTCTTCTTAATGTGGCACTTCACTTCATTAATGTGCCAAAACTAGATGAATCATGGGTCTATAATTATGCTATTAAAGACAACTAGAAATGGATAGATCATATATGCCTCAAAGCCTCCATCTTTTAAAACAAGGGGRAAAAAAAAGAATACAGTAAGATGAGAGTATGTTAGATATAGAATAATCTTATTGAGCAGATATCCAGAGCTGAAGGAAATTGAACAAAGACAAGTATTCACCACTGTTCCATCACGGACCCTGGAACCTTCATAATCCTAGATATGATGCTAATAAAATAATATCAAACATCTTTAAAATGTATCCAAGAAATTTATTTTTTTTTCAATTTTAAAAAGGGAATTTAAAGAAGCACAGAGGAAAAAAAAGGCAACAAAATTTGATATCCACAATTGCACCTGGATAGAAGATTGTGAAAAATGAAATGACCAAAGGCAGCTTCTAAATGAGAAATTATGAAACTGCAGACTTGATTCATAAATATCTATTTTGTGAAATCAAATGGTTTAGCAGTATAGTTTAGCTTAAGTTTGGTATTCATTTATGAAAATTCCTGAATCAGGGTCTSACTAAGGATAATAAAAAGAAATAGAAAGAAACCATGATTAGCCCAATAGGTATTCTTGAAAAGAAGCAAAAGAACTGAAATAACACAGTAAGAAGATTGTGGAAGAAATAAAAGAGAATTTWAAAAATATGCCACATACATGTTCAGCAAAAAGGCCTTATGTTATGTTTGGAATTATCCACCAGCAAGATGTTTGGCTATATTGCTCCCCTGAAGCTGAAAAATTACTTTGCATGTAAGAAAAAAAAGTTTAAAATAAGAGAAAAATCAATAGCAGATACTAGAGGAACAATAAAAAATTGAAAATAGGACTGTCTCTTATGGTAAGAAACCACTACAGAGCTGTGAAGGAATAAAGAAGCTTTAGTTCTAATAAGGATAAAGCTTTTTAGGAAAAAGCTGATGATGGAAAATGCAGAGAAGATATTTCCCTCCCTCACTTCTCTGAAAACCCAATCAAACAAAACAAAACCTGATGAAGTGTAATATTTCATAAGGGATGTTTACCCACCAGAAAAGAGGACATAGCTTATATGTCACATATGACAGATCCCTCAGCACACATATGTGCATTTCCTGTTTATCTCCTAACTGCGCCAGCTTGGTTGGGAACAACAGCATCCGGAAACTTTGCTGGCTCCAGCAAAACTTGGCATAAATACGAGCGGCTTCAAAGGCTGCAGATGACAAATAAATTCCTCAGGCAAGCGAACAATAGGTACCAGGATGATCCAGTTAAAGTTTTGGGGCATCTTTATGGTTGTCATGGTTTAACCCCAGCTGGCAGCTCAGCCCCACCCAGCCACTCTCTCACTCTCCATTCACGGGAGAGAATCAGCAGGGTGAAAATGAGAAGTCTTGTGGGTTGATTTTAGTAGCTAAAGCAAAAGTCAGGCATGCAAGCAAAGCAAAACAAGGAATTGATTCCCCACTTCCTATGGGCAGGCAGGTGTTCAGCCATCCCCAGGAGAGCAGGGCTSTAACACATGTAACAGTGACTTAGGAAAACAAACACCATCACTCCAAATGTCCCGTCCTTCTTCCTTCTTCCAACAGCTTTATGTGCTAAGCATGATGACATATGGTCTGGGATATCCCTTGGGACAGAGGGGGTCAGCTGTCCCGCCTGAGTCTCTTCCCAATTTCTTGTGGGGCCCCAGTGCAGTCACTGTTGGGGTGGTGTGAGAAGGAGAAAAGGCCTTGGCTTTGTGTAAGCCCTGCTCAGCACTAAGGAAAACTTCTCTGTATTATCAGTACAAATCCAAATCACAGCCTCATAATGGCTACTATGAAGAAACTTTATCCCAGCCCCAAACCAATACAATTGTACCTTGCAAACTCAASTATTGCTTCACATTTAGTTTCCTTAGATTCTCTGTTGTGTCGTTTGACACCTCGACCAAAACCAATTCCGAACCATTTGATAAACGGCAGTGTATAGATGACATATAGGTCAGTCAGCAGAATCCAAATGGCATTTTCAGAATCATAGAAATTTGTTATCTAAAATAAGTTATTTGGGCCACTCCTGTTAAAAACACTCATGACTAAGAAGCAGAGATGCACAAACCTGAGTACYTAATTTGGTTATTCTAGTAGAGAAGTGACCATCTGAAAKGTTACTRATAGGAGTAACAAATACATGACAAGTACTCAAAGAGCCACATGTATGGATCATGATTAAAAATCATATAACATAAAATAGAGAAATACATAACAGAACTAGATGACTAGTCAGTTTTTCCACCACGCTAATGAAACTATTCATATTTGGTAGGGTATTCTTAGGTGAATTTTGGGTGTGAGGTTAAAAGAAACCAAGAAACATTAGATGAGGTAATACAAATGGCTACAGCAGAATAATTTAATAATACCTCTTTGCCAAATAGTGCAAATTATCTCATTCCCTTTCTCAGAAAGAATTCTTCTGGTAAGTCTGCAGATTTTAAAAAGGAACAAAATAAGAATTCTGAAAACCCATACAATTTCAAAGTGAAAGAGAACCTTTCTGAAGTTTTCCTTTTTAATCATCCTATTATATGTTACAGAGGACACATTTTTCCTCTGTTAAACTTTGTGGGATACAGATTAGAAATTTGTGCAAAGAGCACTGCTCTTGCTTCCATGCACTTTGCCTTTAAGGTTGCCCTTTTGCTTGGCTGAAGAACCTCTCCTGAAAACTGATCCTATTGACATCAGCACCAGTCTTCAGCATAAGCTGTGTGGGCAGCTGCAGAGACCCCTCCTAGTCTGGGAAGGGTGGCAAAAATCACAATTTTATTCATTAATAAATATTAATGTGTAACCTGATTATATATATTATTTAAATAAATAAATGTAGAGACAACTATCAAACAATTGGATGATTAAATATATATATATGTGAAGCTTAAAAAGAACATGTTTTTTAAAAGGACAACAGGAAACAAAAGCAATGACCATGTTACACTGCCAGCAGTCTGAAGCCTGTGTGATTAGAAGGTCAATATGTCTGTAGCAGCAAAAAAGTATATATTGTGAGGAATTATAGAAGGTGTGTTGTCGTGTCAGCCCCCTTCATGCAGTGAAAGGTCACTGATCCACGGTGGAAGACAGATGACAGTTTCTGTGTGAGACTGACTGACAGCACAGATGCTGTTGGACATCATCTCTGGTGCCAAAAGACCTGGGGAAAAATAAAGCAGCTTTACTACCATGATTTTAGAGCCAAGAGCAAAGTCAAGTCATGTCCAGCTTTCGTGAGAAATGGCACCTGAAACATTTCATTATGTATTTATAACCCTTAATAACCTTCGTAATTAAGTGTGTTAATAACCCTTTCAGAGAAAATGGACAGGGTTGGTTTCTGGTACACAGTTTGGTCCTGAAGCTTTCAGTGTAGCTATTGACAGGCAAGGAGAAAATCTGTGTCTGTCAGAGCAGTTTACATGGGACAACTGGAAGGGAAAAGAATAAAYGTGAGCAACAGGTAGTGTCACAATGAACCAAACTGTGTTCTGCTTTACCTCACCTTTCTAGGGGTTTTGGATGGAGGGATTTGATTTCACCTGTAAATCTCAGAAGAGTTTGCTCTCCCTAACACAAAGGGAGACTCTTGATTCTGTTTAGATGTATAAGTTACATGACAAGTAACTCCACTGATRTAAAACAGGTTTAAGGAGAATCAAATCCTTACTCTCCAGCTGTCCCTGACACTTGGACAAAATGCGTGGACAATTGGACAAATGGACAATCGGACAATTCTCTTTTTGCCTCTGAGGCAGTCTCAGAAACACAGTGCCTCGTTACTGTCTTTGAGAAATGTTTTAGAGCTCCATCAGGCTTATTCAAACAATGCATAAGAGTCCTTAAGCAGAACTCAATTACTGTTCAAGTGGAAGAATACGTAATTGGAACAACACGCATCAGTTTGGGAATARATGATATTAGGTGCCAGATCTGAAAAGCAAACCTTTGGTTTATGAGACAGAAGGGAGATTAATTTAATGAAAGACAAAAATTTCCAGTACTCCTAGGTTAGAAATAATGAAACAAAGCCTTTTCACTGTATTTCACATAGAAGTAAAAGAGGAGGTGCATGTACACCTGGCATTTTAAATTATCTGAGCTACTTTCAAATGAGAAAAGGAACCACAGTTAGAGGTTTCTCAAATTATTCTTGTATCCAAAATGTTTCATCCCTATGTAACCTTTATCGAGCTGTGACTCAGAAGCAGCATTAATATGAAGTTTTATGAGTGCAGATGGGAAACTGAAATCTATTCACTAGTTTTATCCTACTTTAAATTAATTTCTAAATAGAAGCATTGATACAAGCATACACGAATGGAGCCGTGTGTGTATATTTTCTTAAATGTACCTTTGGTGGTAACTTTTTCATAGGTATCATTAGAGTGTTTAAAACACGGACAATTGATTTTCAAAAGAAGCAGTAACTGTTTGTTCAGAAAGAATGCAGCTTCTGAGGCAACTAATTTATTTTTTTATGAATTCACAGTCATAATGTAGCCATGTTGCCAAGACTATATACTCTGCATATATATATATATATAAATATATAATCAAACTTTATATCTAAATGTTTGATATATAGCGGTGATATGTTTTCAGATTTAAATAATGACACCGATAATTAAAGAAAATATAAAAGCTACAGGTAATTTAAACACATGCATTTTACAATAATCAAATTAGGAGCATAAACAGATATTGGTCAAAATTTTTTTCAAAACAAAACAAAACAAAAAGAACCCTGAAAGAAAAACCCCAATAAATATTTGAATTTAAAGGATTTTAGATTCATAGTGCAGGTTCCTTTTTCCCTATTGCAGATGTTGTTACACCTCGCATGGAATAGTGAAATATTCATTGCCTATACTGAGGAGTGAATGTGACCTTGGAGTCTAATGACTTGTACAGTTACCCAGGATGAGGAAAAGTGGGGTTTTGGTTCCTGCACTAATGAATGTTCATGTTCTATATTCAACAATAATTGTACAAAATGCATAAATATTCATAGGTGTTGAGACTCTCTCCCCTTGCAGATGAGYGTTCCCGTGCTCAGGTGAAAGCCATGCTCGATTTTCTTGTCAGTGTGTGATTTGACCTCACAGTTTCTGTAGTGACAAGGTTTGGGAGGTCACTGCTTTGGCCACTCTTCMGTTTACTTCTCATTTAAATTGGGCTTTGTCAAAAGAGAAAATGCACACGGATTTACAGGTACCCTTTTTCTTAATATGTCTCCGGCTATTCCATCCTAGAAGGATATTGTATTTCCAATACCCTATTGATCCTGCAGTACTTTGGGCATTTARAGGTATGGATCAAATTGTAAGAGAGATCCAAATAAAGAAAAAGAAGGCACATCAGAGAAAATGTATTCCTGTGAGTGAGAAGAMGACCAAACCAGAGTGTTCAGAGCCACTAAGTAGATCTTGCATTTAATCTATTTTCCACAGCACCCAGCTCATTTTCTGAGTTGCAAGAAAATTAACCTGGTTTTACCGGGAGTAAAACTGAAATAAAAATTCCTAACTTTTTGTTAAGTTTGTAACCACTTCTCCCTAAAGACGTACAGAGAAAGCAAGTTACAACTTTGCTTTTACTCTCTTCAGAAGAGAGTTTTCTGAATAGCAAGTTAACTTTAGCAGCAGGGTCAGTAACACTGCCATATTGATCAATAATGGTGTCTCGCTTCTTTTTATTCTTTTTTTTTTTTATTATTATTCAGCAGTGTCACTCCCCATCCATTACACCTTTCACAAAAGTGGTTTGCTGACTCTAGCAAGACACATGTAGAATCTTTGTGCACGATTCATCAGTACAATTCCTAAGAGATGTTGCAAAGGCTGTGAAAAGCAGGATACTYCCCCTTCATGTTCTCTTCATTTTAGCCTTTTCTAACCTCCCTTCCTGAGGATCCTCTGCTACAGTTGCTCTGTTAACTGATATCAACCACGTCTGCTTCTTTTATTTCGTTTAATCTGTCCCTAATCTCTGTTGCCAGCTGTAGTGTTCCACGGTTATTTGAGAGTAGCAAGTTTAAGAGAGGGATGGAGAAGGTTAATTACAACAGCATAATTAATATTGTTCCCAATGAAGTAAATGGCAGTTTTGTCATTTTATGTAATAGAAGCAGGATTACACTAATTATAATTTTATAATCTCCCCATTAGAGAAGCACAACAGCAACTCCATTAAAACATATTGCTTAATATTAGATTTYCTGCTGACAGAATCCATAAAATAGAACTTTAAATGTTCAAAACATGAGATAKGTAACATGATGTTATATCAGGYAATAGCTATGCTTTTTGTGGAGCTGTTCTAATCATTCACATTATGTAAAATTCACTCTTTTTCCTATTTCAATCTCAAAAAAYCACACCATATCTCAACTCTTTTCTAAGATGTACTGAGTGGAGTGCTTAGTTGGATTTTTTCCCTTTGTAATGCAGGAATTTCAGCTTCATAAGGGAAGAAAGAGCTCAGCACTAATTTAGCACATGAAAATTGCAACTGTGGGGATAAACAGGCTACTGGAAAGTGCAGTCTTCTAACCCATTACCAACTGTTTTAACTTTTTTTTTTTTTTWARAAAAAAGCCACTATTTTACATAAAAAAATAGAGAAGTTAAAGTATTATCATGGCATTTGAAAAACAACTATACTTCCAGGTCTAGTCTTTGTATTCCTCATCCACAAAGAGGCCCATGATGTCCTTCTAAAATACTGCAGAGCTGTGATTTCGGGCTCTTTTAGGAGCCACATTTTCGCTGAAGTTAACAAAGCTAACTCAGCACAAAACTTGATGACAGATCCCAAACACCTGTGGAAAGTAGGTCAGAATTAGACTTTGCATGAAAAAAAAACCCAACCAATAAGCAAACCCCCCTTTCTGCAAACTTAATTTAATTATGTCAGCTACCAAACTGATGCCATATGTAGAACAGCCCTTGTAACCTTTTTTTAAATCAAAAAGATACCGTGGAGAGATTTTTAAGAGATGGATCAGAGTATCTACAGTAATTTCGCTTCCATGCAAATTTTCCAAGATCTGTAGATTTGGAAGGAATCACATCTATTGTGGTGTACAGCCATATAAAAAATTCTCCAATTCAGTCCTTGACATTAATTCTTTAATATGGATATTTTTACACAGATTTTCTTACCTCTTTAAATAYGGTAGCAATAACATCTTTTACATATTGCCTGCTGGCTTGGATTTAGCACTTTTGTTCTTTCTTTTCAGAATCACAAGGCTTTAGAAACAAAACAGGTGATTTAAAAATAAAAATTGTCAGGAGTTTTGCAGGTAGACACTGTTCAAGTAATTTCTTCTTGCTTCCATTCAAGCCGCTAAACTTCTGTGCCTGATTTTTATCCTCAGTTTTGCTGTGAAGTTGATGAGAGGTGGATATTCACCAGTTAGAACAAGAACACCCATATAAAATAAACCTGTATTCACTATATGCTCATAATTACACTTTGGCTCACAAATCCAGAAGTTTCTGTGGCTTRAAAGTACATAGCCTAAGTGCATCTTAAAGTAAATGACACTAATTCTTGGGCAATTATTATCTCAATGCTGTCAGTCGTAAAGAAAAATGCTAAACAGAGCAGAGTATATAAAATAATTAAATGCAAATTTTAATATCACATCAATATTCATATTAGTTTATCGCCTTGAAAAATCCCTAAACTCTAAAAAGTTGTGAATTTCTTCAAATATTCTTAATTTCTACATTACAGTTTTCTTTGGCATTGTCACAACCTGCTAAATAGATACTTTTTTGAGCTGCAGAGATGGCTCAAAATTCGCAACTGAAGACAAAATTCTAAATAGTGAAGTGATTCTTCTGTATTTGCCCATATACGTGTGTATTACATTTATAAAATCATACATCAGGGCCCACTGGAGCTATATATATTAATGATATAGTAGTCTAACTAACTATTAGCATACATTTTAAAGAATATTAATAGGTACTCAGACTGAAAATACTTGAAATAAATTTCCAGAGAAATCAGACTCTTTCAGTACTTGCTTCAAACAGGATGCCTCAAGTCTGGCTGTACATKCCTGGTCTCAGTGGATATGGGTTGGGTTTCTRTTCAGCTTCTCCTCTGTTGGGCACCCCTCACACAGCCAGGGGCAGAAACAGGAGACAACYAAGCTTTTAAAATCTTGCTATTGTAAAATATATTTTTTTTCCCTGATTAAGAAGAAATTTCAACTCTAAGTACGCAGTTCCTGGGGTGGTTTTATTTTATTTTAATTTAGTGAAAAAGCCTGAAAACTACTGACAGTGTTCATAACACAACCATATGCCAAACTTAAGAAAAAATAAAATGTGGAATTGTATCACCATGTCTGAGCTTCACCAAATGTTTCAAATTCAYGTTTTTAATATGCAGGATGTTAAACTCATACCCTGTACACCAGTACTGAAATGTTTAAATACATTATTTTCATATTTATACCTTAGCACAAAGCAATAGGATAAATTTTGCAATGCATTACCCACATAAGCAAGCAAACCACGGTGCTGAATCAAAGGTGGGTTTTTTTCTGTGTGTTTACTTTGCAAAATGAGTTCAGTTGGAGAATACGAGGCTGTGATGAAACTTTAATGATGAAAGGGGCACTTGGAAATTGAAAAGCTGTAATTTCTCCCTGCAAATATATGAATCCTACTGTAAGTACTYCTAGAAAGCTGCAGCTCTTTAGGAACCCTATAACGCTCCAGGAACATAAAACCAAGGGACATCTTCCTGTGCATTGCCAAAATAYGCAATTCTCAGTAATTAAAAACCAACAAATCTGTTTATTGTAAATGGCCCAAAAGGAACTAAAAAGCCTGCAAGAGCACGGGCAGGAAATGGCAGTTTTAACATCAGTGCCTGGAAGAAGGAGATTGCCAATGATAGAGGTTACCTGTTGTTCAGAAGCACAAAGTGAGATAGGTTTTAGTGAAAGCTGAACATTTAGATAAGGGGGAAAGTTGGCAAGGCAGCCCTGGGGGATTGCTGTTACTAGAACCTATCCATCCATCCATCCACCCACCCATCCATCCATCCTTTAAATCCCCTCCCTGAGCAAGTTACTTAGCAATAATCTCATAAATTCTGCCAGAGTACAGTAAAAGTAAATTGATGTCTTACTACAGCTCCCCAACAAGCAAAGTAAATAATTCTCTGAGACTGTACCTTATAAAAAAATTCCATGCTTAGAGTCTGGCATACGCAGAAAACTTATTAATGAAGGTTCCTTTAATTTAATGTTCTCAAAGTACCATGCGGGAGCAAGAGAAAGAGTATAAAAAGCAAATAACATCGTAGCTTGGTCGCATATTTGAGAAAGACCAAGTTTCATTTCTTGTACTGGGTCATGATAAAAAGGTCTTGGACTTAGGTCCTTGACATCTCTGGTAAGATTCATGTCATGGTGACCTCAGTCTCTCTCTTTTGCTGACTTACCACAATTAGTTTCAAAAAGTCAAGTCCCAACTGAAAAAAAATTTAAAGAACAAATATGTGTCACCCAACCTTATTAGTTAGTTTAATGGAATTTAAGGGGGGCTAAACTTAAACTGACAAGTAGATCTGTGGGAAACATACAGTCATAGTAATCTATCCTGAAAATATTATCCATTGCAGCTCTMACCATGACAGTCCTGTGAGTATTGCTTTCAGGATGTTTTCTGCCTGACCAAATATAATTCATTTGCGTATTGTTATTGAAGATACATCATGAACATCTGGTGGTATTTATAGGTCTAATTTTTTTAACATATTAATTGCATTTAAAAATGAAGACTACAATAACTAGAAAAGTTCCTTTTAAATACTTCCTGTTATCTGTCATCTTTCCCCATGACTTTCAGCACGCTTTTGTAGTGGGCTTTAGATCTGAAATGTGTAAGTCTTGAAAGGCAAATTTATGTGCATTCATAATACTAAGCAGTGCATAATTAGATATAAAGAATGCGACAGATAAAACGTGTCTACTTTCTGTGTTGTTGCTGATATTTATAGCTGGCACATGGAATTTAATATGGATCATTACTTTCTCGGGATTTTACACATTAGCTATGGTTATGGCATTACCCCAGTACTTCTTCATGTAAGATATTTTTGAGTTGTACATATTAGCAAAATACTTTTCGTCGCATTTGTCTTATCCTAATAGAGGAAGACAAAGCCTTACATCACCATAGTGATGCTTTAATTTCTGTGTTGTACTTGTCTGTCTTTCAACACGATTCTAATATTAGCCACAACACATCATTTTTATTGAGCCAGCCATCTCCAGCATGTAAACATCTGCAAACTCTCCACGGATTTTAAACAGCAGCCCATTTGTGTGTATYGCTCCATAACATGTCATGCCACCATTTATTTAAGAGCAAGCCCTCAATGTGAATTAAAAAGATATTGGTCCTCAGAAATTCACAACCCCAAATGAGAGATGGAGCCAGGCTCTGCTGGGTGGTGCCAAGCAATGGGACAAGAGGTAACAGGCAGGAACTGATGCACAGAAAGTTCCACCCGAACATGAGGAAGAACTTCTTTGCTGTGCAGTGACCAAGAACTGGAACAGATTGACCAGAGAGAGTGCGAAGTCTCCCTCACTAGAGATATTCCAGAACCACCTGGACACAATCCTGTTCACTGTGCTCAGGGATGACCCGTTTTAGCTGGAAGGTTGGACCAGCTGACCCATTGCAGTCCCTTCCAACCTGAYCCATTCTGTGATTCTGTGAAATGAAAACTTTTAAAACTATTTACRAAATAAACTATATTCCAGTATAGGAAGAGCTCATTACTTTTGTGATCCCACAAATATTTCTCTTCTTTTCTATACCATTTTGGCTAGAATTTTCCTCTAATTGCAAGCAGTCAATCTTATTCCATTTAAAAAAAAATTCAAACTCAACCCCCCCCTCAGAGTAAGTTCGCATTATTTGTAAGCACTTGAATTATAAATAATATTTAATCTAGCCATGCTAAAACAATATGCTATATTTTTCAGATGTCATCTTTCATAAATACTATCATTTTTACTGTAATCCTTCAGAAATTTCTACCCATCTCTTAAAGTTTCAAATGTGAACTATATTATCAAAATCCTTGGGAACAGTAACATTGATTAATAAAAGATAAAAAATATTCTTTTAAGAGAGAAGTATTCACACAGRTATAACAGGATTGCTATACTCATAAAAATATAACCTCTCCAAAAATACTTATAACATCTTAGAATTTAAATATGTCATTCAATGTGTTTCTTTAGTACAAGGTCACATTTTCTAACCCATTGTTGGAGATGCAAATAAATGTGTTTTGTAAATTGTCACAGTGGCCAAGGACTCTTCTTTCTCTAAGACTTGCTCAAAAGGGAGACTCCATCTTTGCCAGAAGCCCACAAAATTTTATATGAATTATTCAATGTGGTGACAAACTTTATTTTTTCTTAGTTATAACTAGATATTTTTTTACAATATTGAAAGTTCTGGGAGAACAGGCTGCAGAARTCTTTCTACCTGATATAATCCTCAAAATAGCATATAAAATAAGGAGAGGAAAAAAAAAAGAATGAGAAAGACAGAGAATAAAGCCCTGAACTCCTCCAGGCTTAATGATATATGTGCTACACTAAGGGCTTTTCTTTAMCATGTTTTCTTTTCAGTATGCAGCACTGAATAATACTTTCCACTATTTAAAAGCCTAGGCAGCGTGAAAACTGTTCAAAGAAGAAAATACACAAAGCTAACTAAGCTGATAAGGCTGTGATGACTGAAACTATCATTAGAGAGGAAAAATTCCCATCTTAGAAACGTGCTTTGTAAACACCGTGCGTTTTTTTCCCAGATGGCTTCATTCCTTTYAACTACAAAACAGTACAGAACTTGCACCCATCTTCCTCCTAGTCAGACCTGCCCATAACAGAAATATTTAACTTGCACTACATACACTAGTCCTGAAACTGATATAAATATCAAGATTTATTTTGGTATTATAGGCTCAACAGGACTCGATCTGGAAGCTCAGTCCATCCTCCAGAGCCAATAAGGGTCCCCAACCAAATGGAGTCTCTCCAGGAATCCCATTTTCCATAGGAATACTGCTCTTGTGGACCATGGTCTGCAGGTAATAAATGTGAGAAACCTCCAAAACAGTCACCCTGGCTGAGTGAACAGAATGTAGTCTTGCTCTTTTCCAGAACCACCCCTGTTACTCATGCCACAGAATGGAAACCAGGGTCTTGCTCTCTTGAACTTCAGGTTAAGGCTTGAACTGAGGAATTTCAAGCTACATTTTCCCATCACTTTTCSCTAACTCAGGATATGACTGCATGTGTCTTAACTGGAATACTTTTAATACTTTTATCATGCTTCCCTAAAAGTCTTATCTGTATACTCCCATCTTCCTCTGTCTTTTTCAATTCTGTTTCRTTTCATTGGTGGTTAAATGACCTTGTAAAAAAAAGAGGTTAAAAAATTGATTTGAAATCTCCTATAAAATCTATATAAACATCAGTGATGACTCAAATAAATTGTTGTGAATAGTGTTCCTTAAAACAAAACAAAGAAGTTTGAGGGCTGTTAATATTAGATGCTAACAACTCTTCCAAGCTGTGAATGTATAGTAGTGACAGAAATTAAAAAGCAGATGTCCTCCCACGCTGAAATTCCCCCCAACTTACTTCAAGATTACATGGTTGATGAAAGTACAGCAAGTTCTAATTTCTAGGGGGAATAATGACTTCTAGTTGCAATAATTTAAGGAATAATGTACCCCAACTGTACTTAATAAGGCTATAATTCCATCAAAGCCTTCCAGGGACGTCATAAACCATGAGAGTGAAACTCAAGTGGTTTCCTCATGTCACCAGAAGGCTGAGATGGAATTACAGTTTTAATTTATATTCATTTTGAAGGAGACTTATTTAATATTGCACATTGATCATGATTAATGCCTTTGGAACTGCCAAAAACTATTAGGGGTGTTCACGGTCTTTTGAAGCCACCAAAAGTCAATTATGCCACCGACTAGTGATTCTCAGCAATTCCTCTTTTTTTAAAGCTATGGTTTGGCCAGCACAAATTGCATAACCATGTTAAAGTTAACATCAGTTTGGTCCTATATTTTTATTACTTTGCTTCTTCATATTGAATCAAAATGGGAGATATTTCTTCTGTCTAGGTGTGTAGCTCTTTATAGAATTTCATTGCAAATTAAGGGGAAAATTAATTGAAATAACTTAGCCACTGAACAYCACTGACTGAATATGCCTTTATTAAACAGATTTTTTTTCAGTTAAATGACAATAATTTGTCGACATCCTATGTGAGCTAACTGAACAGGAAGGAGCTTTAGTAACAAGAGCAAATTATTTTTTGGTGTAAGGCTGCAGGTAATCTGTTTTAAAATGAAGGATTACATTGAATAGCCCAGAGAGCCCACAGCCAAAATTTTTGGCATGGGAAAAAAAAGAAGGGGAACTCTGGCTCTTAAATAATTTTTGAATCAAAGTTTCTAGACGTAAAATAACGTTCAAATAATATTCTGCTTATTCAAGGAGTTCTCTGTTCCTCTCCTGCACAACGATCAGTTAAGGGTATAAGAACATAAGAAATCCCTATCTTGGTCAGACCAGCAGTCCGCCTAACCCCAAACACACTCCCTAAAAAAGGAGAAGGCAAATGAGTGTGAGGGAGTGTCAGGGAGCCTGACCTATTTGTTTGGAAGTTGGGGGGTAAAATTCATTCCTATTTCCTGTTTCATCCATTTATGGGCATATAATCCTTTAACTTCCTGTTGATTTTTTGGGCTTGATGATACTGTCTGCCTAGAACAGAAAGTCCCAATGTCACTGCTTAAAGGACAGCGATTCAAAAGTGTGGTTTCTTGTGATCTCCTACTGGTTCCTGAATATCCTTACTTGTCTAAGCATAAGGACTTAGCATCTTTGGGATGCCCTTTGGAGTATTCTCTGGACTTGGGCTTCCTCTCCTGAAGGGTCTCCACAGTTCCAGTGTGGATATTTGCCAGCCGCTTGTGGATTTCTTAGATATTATAGGCRATCTAACACAGCAGAAGATGCCTTTATTTAGATAATGGCATTACGCCAAAATGTTTACATGTGTCAGAGAACCTGCCATAGAATGTATTTCCCTGGAGATGACATTGTGTCAATTTCTGAAATTCCTAGTGCTGAGTAGCTGATTTGATTTACACTTCTGAACAGAAAACATGTCAGGGTAATCTCAGGTCCTCTTTACAACGATATAYTCCAAGTAGAGGATTTATTTGTAATTTGTTAAGATCAGACACAGATAGAAATAAGTCACATACAAATCCTATTGAAAGTCTTTTGGCCAATTTCTAAGATGATGGTAGTGCAAATTGATCTTTAAAGCCAAAAACATGACAGCATAGTAATCAGTTACATGGCACTTTTGAGCAAGATAAATATATATTCTACACCCCAAACTAAAAAAGCATCATTAAAATGTAACAAGAAAATGCAGTGTTCTTTGCTTCAAGCATAGAAATCCCACTTGGCTTTTGGAAGGAGATATTCTTAAACCCAGGACTCAATTCAAAAGGTTGCCTTTGGAGAACCACCGTATGAAAACCCTTTTATCCTYGCACAGACCAGCAAAAGTCAAAGTAGATGCCAGGTTTTCACGTGATGTGTGAAGAAATGTCCTTTGGCACTTGATGTTTTGAATGCTGAGGACTTAARAAGCCTTCAAAGGGTGTTAAAACAAATGAAAAGAAGAAAAAATCCAATCAGGATACTTAAAACACCTGTGGCTGAGAAAATTCCAAAGGGCTGAGAAAAAGTTCTTAAGTTAAATACTATAGGGGTATTTTTCCCTTAGCATTTGGTCTTGGACAAAGTCATGTGAACTGTTTGTCTGCCTCCCCTTCCCCACAACAAATGTTAAACCCTGGCTTTTCTTCCTGAGATGGATTGAAAGTTTTTCAGTTTCCACACGTAACATTTGCAATTAATGCCAAATTGCTCGTATGTTCCATCCTTATGTGGAATCTACAACAACTCAACGTTCCCAGTACTACTTCACTACTATTTCATCAGCAATCGTCTCTGCCCGGCTTCCCTGAAAAATTCTTCAAATTCATGAAAAATTCAAATTCTTCAAAAACAGATGTCAAAAATAACAGCCCTCTGAATGTTTTTCTTCCTATTAACAGCAAATGCTTTGAGAGAAAAGCTGCTTGAACCTGCCCAGGTTGCCTTCCTTAATTGGGAGTTTAAACACTGGAGGAGCTTTTAATTGCTCCAATCCATTTCTTAAGRTACACAAAAAAATAATAWCTTTGAACTCCTCATACTGTGTGGTCTTARGCTGGACTCCAAGAAAAGGTGTCCTCAGGAATTATCTACTTCCTCCTGTACTTCAGTTTCTATTGATATGGAATAACAAAAATACATTTTTTATAGCCATTTCTAGATGTGCTTTCTCAAAAACWAAGACATGAAGCATAGAATTCTGGATACACAGGTACAATCATAAACAACCAATTAAAAATTTATCTGGCTGGAAGAAGTGTTCTGGTATAGAGTCAGTTTGCATGTTCAGAGCTTTTGTGATCAATGGGTGAAAAAAGCAGTAAGTTCTGAAACACAGAAAAGCATATAAAATTTCTAATGATTTATATCCAACTGGATATAAGGAGGAACTTTTTTCTTCCATCCACTCAGGACAATCAAGCATTGGGGCACATTGCCCTGAGATGCTGCAGGCAGCTTCTCTGGAGGTTTTCAAGATCTGTCTGGATCAAACCTTGAGCAACATAAACTGACCACAAAGCAGATCAGGCATAAGCACAAGGCGGGGCAAGAGACTTTCCGAGGTCCCTTTGTCCTATGAAAGCATGTTTGTACGCCTTGGGTTGCTGTAAATAAATCAATCGATGAATAAATATAAGAAAAAAAGCAAAAACAATTTCAAAAGTCTGTTCCCTGGTTGTCTTCAGAGGCAATTTTTTTTATTTGTTGAGAATAGAACTGGGAGTGGCTTTGGCAAATTATTGCAGCACTGATAYTTACCTAGACACTGCCTTTGTCAACAATTGTCTCGTATTAGCTTCTCTGCTGCACATCAAAATTGGAACTAAAGGAGCTGGCTAAGAGGAAATTGTTGTTTTTCCGTGAAACAATTTCCAAAATGTTTTCCATTTTTGAAATTTTATTCCTAATAAAAATATGCAATAAAAAGAGAAAGAAATAGAACAATTGATAAATTGAACAGTGTATTATTATCTTGGTGAGCTGTTAACTATGAACGTTTATTAAATTGGACTAAAAAGGTGCTATCTTAAAAGAAATAGAAAAATAATTGGATATTTTTGTGTATGTTCATTGATGTTTCTAATTTTGGGTGTTGAATTATTTGTCTGCAAAGCTTGATATACTTTGAATAATTATTCTCAAAAGGGAAGCAACCAAAGAGTTTGTAAGATTTTAGCTTTAGTATCTCTCAAATACTTGCATGCATTCTATAAGAACACTGACAAGGTTAAATACATATTTCTGCTTCATGGTAAGCAGAATATTTTCAGGTAAATAGGAGTTTTTTCTCTGTGTAGATTTAGCTGAGGCTCATAGGTCAAAATGAAGGTATTTTAAATCACTGGTGGTTCTTTTTCCCTCCACTGAAATCCAGCTATAAAAAATGCACTCTGGTTGGTATTCTGGGTAAAAAGGTCATTCGTGTGTGTGTGTAAATATATAAACATATAAATGTGAATAGACATGCATATATAACTATATAAATATAGCTGCACACAGTAGGCCAATATCAACAAAGTATGATATAGTGACATTCTGTATGATGAAAAAGATCATTAAATTCATGAAGGAATTATGGAAGTGTTAAATCTTTGGTACAGATGATTCACAAGAAAAGGAAAGAGTGGATACCTTTGTTACACCTTTTTTTAATAAAAGTTTTCAAGACTTCTAGTTAATTGATCTCTSGAGGATACAGAGTAAATTATTTTATAGTTTCAATATATTTCAACTTATTCTAATTGAGCATAAATTGTGAGAAAACACTTTTCCTCTGTCACACTGCTCTTTGCCTCAAAGGGCCACCACCACAGATACAGGATCTTTGAATCYCTCCAGCAGTTCACCCTTCTCAGGGCATCATCAGAACCCGTTTGTACAAACACAGACGTGTCTCAATTAATTAACGACTTCAATCTGCAGCAGACACTGCTGGCATCTCCTGTACTCTGTGCAGCTCACTAATWCAGCATGTAATTCCTACCAAAGGATACACCCTTGGAGTTCACACTGGAGTTCCAGCCTGTCCTGTACAGCAGCACTGGCCATGTGCCAGCCCAGGTGCATTGCCATTGCTGTCATCCAATGTCCCCAGGCCCAGCAGAGTGGGGTGACCAGCTCAGCACTACAGAAAGCAGTGAGACCAAAAATCAGCCCCTAACGAGCACCAGACCCTCACAGTCAGGCAAAGGAGCCCCACGGCAAGCCCAGGAGCTGTCCATTAATACCMGAACAGCAATAACAGCTGTGGATTCTATCTAGCACATTCCAATGAAATCTATCMGTGCCTTTGACCCTTTGTCCCACACTGGGTGCCCAACAGGACCGTGCTGGTTTARCCCYAGGCAGCAGCTCAGCCTCGCCCATCCGCTCGCTCACTGCCCCACCAACGGGGTGGGGGAGAGGATCAGAAGGGTAACAGCTGGAAAACTCGTGGGTTGAGATAAAAACAGTTTAATAGGGAAAGCAAAAGTCATGCACACGAGCAAAGCAAAGCAAGGAATTCACTCCCCACTCGCCATGGGCAGGCAGGTGTTCAGCCATGCCAAGGAGAGCAGGGTTCCTTCATGCCTAGCAGAGACCTGAAAGATGAACGCCATCACTCTGAAAGTCCCCCTGCTCCTTCTTCTTCCCCYAGCTTTATATGCTGAGYATGGTGCTACATGGTTTGGGATATCCCTTGAGGTCACCTATCCTTGCTGTGTTCTCTCCCAACTCCTTGTGCCCCTCCCYGAGCACACTTGCTGATGAGGTGAGAAGCAAAAAAGGCCTTGGCCGTGTGCAGTCACTGCTCAGCAGTAATTAAAACATCCCTGAATTACCAACATTGTTTCCAGCACAAATCCAAATACAGCCAGTTTTCAGCTAGTCTGAAGGAAATTAACTCTCCCCCATCCAAAACCAGCACAATACCTCATACAACTGTTTAATTGTTCTCTAAAAACATTAGCAGAACAAGTATAACCCCAATTGAGTGAAAAAAACTGTTGTTAACATGCACAAGGATTGAGTTGCCTGAAAGGCTCAAGGTCTATTCTTTCATTTAGAAATATCTGAAACTACAGTTCAGTAAACTCTTCCTACATATCAGCAGATTTCCTGTTTTGGGGGGGTTAGGTATTGTAGATGACAGTTATTAAAAAGAAGCCAGAAGACCTCAAATAGATATTCCTTGGCAAAACATAAAAATCACTGAGAATCTGATTTTTTTTTTTTTAAGAGAAACCCTGCCTTTACACTTGGAATATTTTCAATATTTTTCATTAAGTGCTTTCTAGAATACCCAGGAACTTCTTTTCCCTGGAGTCTGAGTGTAAGGAAGGCTGAGGTGTCCAAGGAGGTGTCGGTACAAAATATACAAAGTACAATTTTCAGGTGTGGCTCTCTCAACTGTCATGTTCCATTTACTTTATTTGTGAATAAATTAAAATTTCTCTTAGTTTCTTTTATATGAAACTGTTTTCTAATAAAAAAAATAGTTATCTTTACAGGAATTAATTTTCTGAGAGTTTTTATAGTGTTTGAAATAATGAAGATATCATCGATTCAGGGAAAAAATATTTGCATCCTTTAAAACTGCTTAGTATAAGATAGTGCTTTATGACATAATAGGTATATACTTTAACTCCTGCAATCACCTCTGCTTTTTTTTTTTCCCTTGCCTTAGCTTTTCTGTCTCATTTTTCTGTAGCACTTTCAACTCAGAATATGACTCTCATATAATTTCCCTCTAGGTTTGGATCCAATGTCTGGACAGATCTATTAGTAAAGAAAGTAAATTTGCACACCTTTCAGACTAAGCTTTGTAAAGGCTTCTGATTGCCAGCAACCTTAGGAATTAGGAAACAAACTTTATGTAAGATTTTCGTCACTGACACTCCTTGAACGAAACCTTTCTAAAAGTTTATTTCTCTACTTGCTCCRTATAATCAACATTTCTGATAATCAGAGTCTGATTCAGGACACTGAACCCACTTCTTTGCTGTACTATCCAGCCTCAGCTTTTAGGATACTGAAAAAGCTGACGTCTGTGACACATACAAAAGTGAAAAAGAACAGAATATGTGTTTTCCTCCACTCCATCCAACCCCCTATTAATTATATATCACTCCAGTTATTTGGTTTTTTGTGATTTTTTTTTCAATTAAGTAATTTCTAGCTTCCATCTTTCCCCTACTGTGTGGGCAGCACAGTAGTTACAAATGTGGGCCCCTGGTAGCCAGGAAAGGCAGGTGATAGATGATCCCTCTGCCAATGTCCAGACTGAGACAAAATACAGCATTTCCCATTCACAGAAAAATAAAATTAAAAAATAAAATAAAAAGAGTTGATGATTTTTCACAAACCTTCCCAGCCTTACAGTTTTCAGTAAAAGTGATGTCCTTGTCAGGTTCATTGTTCAGAGCACTGGATATTTGCTCAGCTGTAGAAATCTGGAGCAGAAGATTGTAGGTTCAATGAAATGGCATTTTCCAATTAAACTGTGTTTTGCTGGAAGTTCCCCAAGCTCTACCAAACACTATGGTTATACATCCTATGTAAACTAGAGATTTGCATCATTTTTGCATGACAGATTTTTGAATACATAAGGCTTGGGGGAACAAAGCTTTGCAAGGTGAACATTACAAAATGCCCAGTGATTTTTTCTTTCTCCCACAGGCTTTCCTGCAGGCTTGGATAATAGGGACATTAGTTATTAAATTGGCATTGAGTCTTTCTCTATTTCTCTATCATTTTCAAACAGGTTAATTAAAGCTCATTTATATGCCAGTTAAATAGAAGGTAACTTGAGTCAGAGGAAACATCAGCACCCATTTTATAATAAAGCCACCTGAACTTATAAATGACCTTCAACCATTTTCAATAACTGTCTCTTGAAAGGCACAGATACCCGCATCTTCATTTTTTTTCAAAACCAAAGCAAATAAAAATCTTTTTATTTCAGGTGGGACTTCCTTTTCCAAAATCCCGTTATGACTGTCAATGAGCTCAAAAAGAAGAAATTATTTTGTACATAAAGAATGACAAGGAAAAAGGAAATATTCTCCTGAGATTAAGAACAAATAACTGCTTACCATGTAGTTCATTGGCTGATGTGTGCAAAAGCACCAGCATTGGACACTTCAATATACTTTTAGCCTGAGTGAGGTGCAGGTAAACAAAACAAGCATTTCACCCCCAGCCTCACACTCTCTTTTGAGACACATGTTCACACTATGGCAAGTGCAATTTCTATGTACAGACCTATGAGCGACAGAAAACCCCAGGTACTGCTGGCATGCAGAAAACCTAATCAGCCACAAGCACACAAAACTTGGTCGTATCTGTGCTGCTCAAGGCTCAAAACCAAAATATTAGGGCTCACCTTCATGATCAAGGTACAKTTCTGTCTCCTTTGTGTGTGCTCTTTACCAAGAGCAAAGCAAGACAAAACAACGTGGCTCAATCTTCTCTTGCAGTTTCAAGCTCACATATAACATTTTAATGTGAATATGCACATAACTATTTTGGAGCATCAGGAACAAGTGGTATTAAGTTTCCAGTTAGGGTGCTTGAAAACACTCTTACAGTCATTAGACTCTTCAATTCTACAGGTCTGGTTTTCTGTATTTTTTCAGATTTTTCTTTTCCCTTTAATCTGGTAAGCGCCACGAAACKCTGTCACTGATAAATCATAAACACAGTGTGCCTGTGAAGCTTATACCCAGAATTGTGTTTTGCTGTTGTAKCCCCAAAGACTGTCATAGAATATTCTAGAATAAAACAGCTTGGATCATATGTTACCATTGATTTTTAGTCATAGTTCTTCATTGATTTCAGTGGGGAGTTCTTATTAGGCATCCCTGGCATGAAATGGMCACTTGTATTAGATTTTTTAGAAAAAAAAATACACAGTTGACAAAAATAATCAAAATAGGCATCAAGAAATTTGCCCCATATTGTGAGCAATCGCAATAACAAAGTTATCTATCCTGCACCACAGAATAATTGCAGCATAAGAAAAAAACAAAACTTTTTTTTTAATAAATATCAATCCTCAGGAGCTAGAAGTAGACAGATTAAACCATATGATTTGGTATTACTTTCTGAAGAATTAAAAAAAGAAATCTTCAGAGCCTGGTGTTTCTCACTGTGGGAGCCATCTTGTGGAGGGAAATTATTTTCCCTGTGATAACTTTAAAAGCAGATTTGCTTTCCTTTAATTGGAAAAATATAGATGAGATGTAAAAGGCACACAGTCCTAAGCATATCTCCCTTTCACAGCTTTAAGAGAAGAAAAAAATAGACAGCTGATTCAGGATAATATTTTGGGCTTTTTTTATACCCATTATTGGATGTTCATTCCCTAAAGCTTTCTGTGCATGATCCCAGATGTACTAAGGCAAAATTTTAAATTCTRAGGTCAAGAAAAATTCCTTTTTTTCAGAAAAAAACATGATGTCCACTCTTTAGAATTTGGATATGAATGTTTGTTTTGCCATATTACAAAAAAATTACTGAAATRTAGTTCATGACTTTTATCACTGTCCTATACCTAAAGGACATATTTACTCACACGTGGCAAGTTATTACCTGTCCCCATTTCCTAGATAGCAAGGAGGATTAAAGTAGGGCATACGAGAAATTTCTGAAAGAGGCTGGAGTCAAATTTTGAGAAGTTTCCCCACTTCTCATGCCGTGAGTTGRAACACTGAGCTGCGCTGTTTTCCCATTAGCAATTACAATGTTTATATAATTCCTCAATCTGTCATTCCCTGCTCTGACTCAACAATTTATGAGCAATACACCTGATCTGGCTGGCAGTTCTGGCTGCAGGACTTTACAAGCTCCTTTTCTCTCCCAGCAGGGCTTGGAGGTGCTTCTTTTCTTAGTCAAGCATCACTGGCAGGGAAATCACGTCAGCCCTGGTTGCCTTTACTCCAGCAAAAGCCTACATTTGATCTGCACATCTTTTCTCTTGATCCTTCCCTTTTGCTGGTAAGTGCTTTTCTTTTCCAGCCCCAGTTTCCMTGGGTCGTGTTGAGATCTGAGGTTGTTATTCAGTCTTGGTGTGCTGGAGTCCACTCCCGTGGAAGAGATGGCCCCATTGTCTCACTTCTGTGCTGCCAAGGTCATTTCTTTAATGATCTGACAATTGTTCACTTTCATTTCTGCCTTTGCAACCTGAACGGGAGCCTCACTGCTGCTGGCTGAGGAGAGGAAGATGGCCCTGCTGCTTCTGCGTGGAACTCGGGGAGGACGGCGACTCTGTTGGGAAAACAGGTTTGTCTTCCAGACAGACTATTCTTTAGCCCCCCCTTTTTATCCCGAGTGTGTTTATCCCACCTTTCTCACCTTCCATGGGAATTTTTGCAAAAGAATCTTGAGACRTTGCTCGTTGAGCTACTCAGGTGTCTCTGACATCGTCGTCTTTCTAGAACACTCGAAAGCTCGATTGTAGAGTCCCTTTATCCCCAGATTTTCTTCAATATGGTTCATAGAGTTAAAAATTTTAAATGTAAAAAACAACACCAGCAGTCTTAAAATCCAACTGATTTCCCACGGAACAATGTTATGTGGCATGGAGAAATATTCCAGACTACCTCATTCCTAAAGAYTAGCAGCAAAAATAGAATCATTGGAAAATTTTGCAAAACTATAAAGTAATTTGCAAGATGACTTCAGAAATGTTCCAAAGAATTGAGCTTTGGATTTTCCTAAGTTTTTGGCAAGTATTTTGTGCTTGGTTCAACTTCTATTTTCTTTTTTATATTATACCATCAAAGCAAGTCAATTTCACAATATCTTCTTTACTCCTTTGGTCTGTCACTGACTTTGATATTCTCATTGTAGGGTCAGCTCTAAGAACTCAGAGCTTTCCCCAAAGACAAAGTTTTATCATTTCTTCTAGGTTTGCTGACCCAGAAAAATTCTAAAACAGCAAGTAATATGAACAAAGCAGACATTTAGTCCACAGAAAATAAAAAGTACAGATCCCAAGACAGAAATGCAGTCAAGGACAGAGGCATTGCTAAGGAACGAGGAGAAAGGAATTGTTGGGAAAAAATTATGTCCAAAACAGTCAAGGCCTGCAGATAAAGCAGGGAATGAAGTTAAAGAAGGGATATTTTTGGAAAGATTTCATCCCTGCAGCCCCCACCCACGCTTTTCTTTAATGCTGCAAAACAGAATGTATTAAAAAAATACTCATGAATTCTTCATAAAAAAATATCTGTGACCAAGCAGAAAAGTCTTTCAATAAGGTTTATGTTCTYGAGGTATAGATAAAGTGTTAAAAATCTCTTCCAAAACCCTGTAATTTCTGCTTCRGTGATAAAAGTGACACTGATGTTTTCAGTTTTCCTGCTAACACACTCAGTTTCAGACAGCTTTCTATCCATTTGAGTTCTTTCAAGTTATCTTGATTTTGTTTAAACAGGCAACAGAATTCAGGCATTTCTTACCGATTTAGTTACATAATATGTAGTACTTCATCATCTTAAGCAGGCTACTCGCTCTAGTTTAAGGATGTTGTTGATTTTTYAGTGTTTGTGCAGCTACAGTAGATCTGACCTAAAACTCATTTAAATGAAAGACATCTATTGAATCCAAGGGCTTCGGGGCATAAACCAGTCAGCCTTTCACTGACTCACTGAAATGCTGTAGTCAGATATATGATTCATGTTGCTTTCCAATGCCTTGGACTTGAATGTGGTTATTCAAGGAGTTAGTAATCACAAGGCCAGTATTTTATAAGCTATGAATGTTATAAGGATGCAGATATATCAACTCAGTACTGTTCTTTCTGAACAAAATGACTTTTTTTAACAGTGCAAGACAGTTTCAAAAAGAAATGAAAGGAAAAAGTTCAAAAGGACAGCATAAAAACTGTGTCAAAATTGCAGTTCAACACTGGAATTTGCAAGTGTTCAYGTTCACAATAATTGATATTAGGAAAACAGGAAAGATAAATAAGACACTGGATGCGAAAAACAGATAACAAAAAAGCACTAAAGGGATTTAAATAGAGAAGAAATCTATGGACCACATTTTTTATTACATTGGTATCATTGACATTACCACTAGGATTCAYTGCCTAGATTTGTATAAAGGGACAGTAGATTTGGTAAAAGTACCCACTCAATAGTACACTATTTTGAAAGGTATACAAATAAGGATATGTAGGGAAAAAAAACCACAAAGCACCAAGATGAAAATCCCAATTGTATAAAAAGCTGTCATTAATTTCAAGAAAGAACTGGACAGTTTATTTAGTTATGGCTACATGAGGATGAGTACCAGTGAAGGAATAGACATCTACTTGCTTTTTACTGATTTGTCACTCTCTCCCTCCGGTTTACTAGAAAGAAAAAAAAATTAATTTTTTTCTACTTATTGTTTATTAATATTCCTTTATATATTAATTAACTAAATTGAGCAAGTAATGCAATCTTAAATAAAAAAAGAAATATTTCGTGCTTTTAAATAAGGGCAATATATTTTAGAATATGGATACATTTTCTCCGCCTGAGTCAGTGCTTATCAGTAGTTACTTAAACAGTGTCATTCGAGAGTTTTCTGTTGTTAAACTAAATCCTAGTGCTGAAAACATTAGTGGAGTTGCATAACATGTGTGATAAGTATTTCCCTGGGAATTATTACAGAACACAAGGAGGTTCTTCCTCTTTTGCCTGGCTTTCAGGAATTTCAGTAGGGTCCTCTTGACTTTGCAGAGAGAGAAGAAAGTTGAGTTACAGCAACAGATAAGGAGGCCTTCAAGTTTATAGAGCAGATTTCATTCCTTCCTTGCCAGACAGCTAATGTGAAGAATGATTGCCATCTATAAAACCTCTAATCTGCCCCACCAAGATAAATAAAATGGGGAGCAATCAAAATTTTCAGGATACCCTTCACACTGTATCACCCATGGCCAAATTACCTGTTTTCACGAGATTAAACCACACTTTAGTATATTTCTGAAAGGCCGTGRTAGAAACACACCGTACAGCCAGGATACAAGGCACTGGTATTTTAGACTTATATAGAGTAAATCTTTAAACTGACATTTTTTTCTCTGTCAGGGGAAGGAAATGATGAACCAAGAAATCTGTCTCTGCAATGTGTCAGAAGATGATCCCAAGGGAGAGAAGCATTAGTAGAAAAAGGAGCTTTGCCTTGGTTTCTTAGATATATACAAGTAGCATTGCTAGAGGACAATTTTGTGCCTCTGTGAAGAAACCTGAGTGGAAAACTCATGTCACAATTAGCAGCAGAAATTCTRTGAATTGCACAAGTTACAGCAAAGGGAACTACACTTGGGTGCACCATCCTTCCATTGGAAATAAAAAGGGCTCTTTCATTCTGCTTTCCTTGGAAATATTGCAAACAGCTTTTCAGTGCCACCCTGACCTTTCTGGGTGTGACAGAATCGTTTCCAGATAGCCCTTGTTTCAAGGCTACTRGGTGATTACTTGGCTGCTTCTGTCACTGACATGCAGTTGACAATCATCCTCATTCCTTGTTTTTAAGCAGATAACACCACAGAAGGCAAAACCCATACTCATTTAAAGGTGTGTGTCATGGCAAGCCCTTCACTCCTAATCAGCCAGACTGGCACTGTTGGAACTGTGCCCTGAAGTTCCAACCGTGCCCAAACTTCCTTCCAGAAGAGGAGCAGATGAGCAGGAGAGGAAAGGGCTGGTGCATTCCCAGATCTCACTTCAAGAAGGAGTCAGGATGTAGTTAGGGTATGAAGTTGGACCTGAAGGCTCAGAAACGTAGAGGTGGGCAGTTTAGATATAGTCCCACAGTCTGGACAACAGTGACCTGAGCATTGTAAATTTCTTAATTCATAAAAATAGGCTAAAAATGTGATATTTTCATTGTCTRCTATAACAATGGACCATAAATGCCCTTTCTGTCAATTCTCCATGCTCAGTACAACTGGAAATTACAAAAATTTGGAAATATAATGGAGGGTTTGTGAAATCAATTATTGCTATTAACGAAGCAGAAGCTAAAGATTTCAATTGCCTTATTTTGCTATGCATTTTCCTGCAAAAATATGTAGTTTGAATAAGATAAGCTGAATATTTGTGTGTATATATATATATACACACAAAGGTATCTATTCTATATCAAACGTAGCTATTTTTTTTTTTTTTGATGATGAGGAATTGTAGGACAGAGGGTTGACAATTAGTCAAACTGTTCCTATAAAAATCACAACATTAGCCTTCTCCATTCCCAGAACCCAATGGCACTCTGTTGATTCTCCCTAAAATATGCAAGAGCACATCACTGTCCCCTGTGAATTACCACTYGATGTTCTCCACAGGAGCTCACTGCCACATGCTGTGTCCTTTCCCACCAGTCAGCATGCAGGAATTGCAGTCCTTGGAGAGGYCAGCTGTGATTTTTGGTAGCTTTCTGATGAGATCTGTACTGACTACCTGAAACTCAAGTCAACGCAGAGCCCTTTCACTTACAGATCCCAGCTGCATATGTATGAAAAGTCCAAATGGAGAAGACCCTCAGTGGTGGCTCCCAACCCTTGAACTCGCTCCAGTGGCCACCTCCTGTTGCCYTAAAGGCCTGCAGACTGTGTCCCTGCCATGCCCCAACAGCAAGAGTCTGAAGGTACTCATCATCACAGGGGGCCATGTGCCCATGTGTTGAAGGAAAGGGATTAGAGGAGCTTTGTTTCAAGGACAGAAAGTGAAAGCTTTTAATAACAGACTTTCAGCAGCTTTGTTGCATCATTCCATCCTGGTCTTTTGGTTGTTTTTTTTACTTTGAAGTAAGATGGAGAGTTTCTATGCAGTAAAATAACAGACTAAAATGGCTGAAATGGTTTTATGAGSAGTTACCTGGCAGTTTTTCTTTTAGTAGGTTAGGCAAAGAGTATGAAGGTTGGAGAAGGGGACAGAGAGAATATTAACGGGAAAACTAATAATTTTATGAGTTTTACAGAAGGGTTTGGGCTGTAGTGATATGCAGTACCTACTGAAAGTCATAGTCAGTGGTTAGGAGTAGATCATATTTAACATTTATATAGTGTTACACAGCTTCGAAGAACTATGCAAACATAAATTAATTAATCCTCAGGATTTTAAGATCTCTATTTAGATAGGTAGATTCCTCTCAGAAAGTTCTGTGTAACATGGATGATTACATCTACTTACAAAATASGACAAACAACAGCAATAATATCACTGGCTTCGCGATTTAGTTAAGCACTGTTATCCCTCTTTTGCTGATGGAAAAGCTGAGGTTTAGCTATCAGGAAATTTCTGTGARGCATGTCAATGAGAGAGCTGAAATTAAATTTTTGGAATGGCCTATCTTTTGACTCTTATTTTCTGCCTGCTAAGCAAATCTAAGGAACAATATAGTTTAGTGATGTGGGACAGATAAATAAATTTAAATTAAAAAGTTCACGGTTATGACATTTCTTTTCTCATAACGTTTCCATCGCAATAGTGGAGTTTTGTGATATTTTTTTGAAACTTACATCAAAAGTAATGTTGGGCTTTGGGAAAAGATATGGGAAAAGCATTCATCATAATACGGTCAGATTCTGACCCCTGTCAAGGAACAGACCAGTTTCAAAGGACCCTATTAATTTATCTGTTTGGTGATTTTGAAAATTTCTTTCTTTATTATCCATTGTCTCAGATTTTCAAATACAGCAAACACATATATGTTCAATAAAGTCTGATGTGATGCAGAAATGTCCACCAGTCTGCAGAGATCCTGTAATAACATTGGTCCCACTTAGGAGYTAACTCAGAGGCCTGATGATAATTAAAAATGTCAACATCATTAAATATTTCATTTCTCAAATACGAACGAAGAGGTTGAGTCACATATTTGCATAATTTACATAACAGCCATCTAATTTTGGTGATTGAATTGATGACACCTGGGATGTCTAAGCTTTCRGGTTTTTTCTCTCTAGTCCACAAAGTGTCATACCCAGAGAACTTCTCAAATCCAATCAGTGTATTGAAGTTCCACTATGGGTATTGAAATCCAAAAAATCTGAGAGAACACAATCTTATTGTGGTGATTCACATCATTTGTTTTAAGTATGATRGCAGCTGATATGGATGGAGCACAGAGAGCTTTTCTCACTTTATTGTTCTCACTTGACTCCTGCTAGGAAGATAAATGGCAATGTTGTCAGTCAAAAATATTTTAATATTAAGTTTTCTCTCTCAAGTGGGACCAAATGGTATTACAGCATTGCATCAATTATCTTATTACTACCTAGTTTTTAAGAACTGTAAATTGTATTTTCCAAAATGAACYCAGTTCCACAGAAACAATCATTAACATTGCAGCCTGGTAACTTCCTGTCTTACTTTAGTTCATTTCTAATTTGCAGAAAAATATCGCATTGGTAAACCAGAAGTAGCCAAGGAGTGCAGCCAGGAAGACCCTTCATGGTATAGGTAACTTAAATTCCATTTTGAACTTTTGCCACRTAATTTAAAATGCTAAATCTTCCAAGGTTTGCATTATCRATGTGTTTCTGGTGGTATCAGCTGGAGTTTTGGGGAGAGAGGGGGTTGCGTTTTATTTTTACATTAATATTGYAATATGTAGACCTAGAATTTTGATATTAGGTAGTAAATTGTTTTGTTACAGTCACTGTAAGGAATTTAAAAGCACTATGGCCTCGGATAATATCTCAACTCATGGGAAATTCAACTGTCATGGGACAAGAGGGGAGGTCTTCTCATGAATTAATAAATAGCTTAAATAGTAGGATTAAGTGATCAGCTTCAACAGAAGTAGAGGTTTAACAGCAGAGTCCCTCAGGGAGCTCTGCCGGGATATCTACTGCTCAACATAAATGATCTAGAAAAAGAAGCGAATAATGAGGTGACTAAGTGTTCTGATGATATAAAATTCTTTATAATAATAGTGATGGAAACTGACTGCTAGGAGTTGGGGTGGATTTCAAGGTATCAATCAGCTATGGGACAAGGAGCAAATGAACATCACTGTYGATAAGAGTAAGATAATGTACATGSAGCRGGGGAAAAGCTCTTCATTAGAAATACAAAGTGATGGTCACTGACCAAGCTGTTATCATTCAGAAGAGATATTTAATTGTCACTGTCCATAATCCTAGGAAAGCATTAGTAGCCCAACACRGTGACAGGCAAAGGCTAAGCAGAATAAGAAAAAAGCAGCTAAGAGAAAGAACAGGGAGTAAAAGAAACCATCATTATGGCATCATGTACAGTCATGGCATAGTCATATCCTGAATTACAGATTACTCAACTAAAAACCCGGACTGTCAAAAACACAGGGCTAAAAAAAACCCAAAGGTATGGATTGTTCTCAGCACTAAACCCTGACATATTGGCTTGGCAAAGTGAAGTCCTAGGTATTTAAAATCATGAACAGAGAACAAAGAAGGATTACTTATATTTTTTCATGTCAAAATTAAGAAACATGGAGTTAGTAGACGGAAACATTAATATCAAAATCCATACCTTTCCAGTACAATCGTGGAGTTTGTTGCCATACAATGCTTTGGATCTGCAACGGATCTGCAACGGAATTCCARTTCCACTTGGAATCAGAGTGGCCTGCACCATGGAAAAGGGGCCCTGACAGGCTACTCTTACAATGCTAAATTACAGCCTCCAGCTGGAATGCAGGGAGGGAAAGGCAGAAGAAACAGCCAGAGAGCTGCCACTTTGTCCTTTCTCATACATCAGAAGCAAAAAGATTGGCTAGATGACAGTTTCAGTCAAAATGGTTTTATTACCTTGCATGGTTTATTTCTAGTTACAACACTTCTGCTTCTCATCTGTGAAATGGGGCTAAAAATACACACCACCCTTACTTTGGAAGCATGTTATGATTTGAGATTTTCTGTCATGTCCTTAAAGGTGTCCTTAAAGGTACACAGGTTGCGGGTTCTAGTTTTGATTGCAAAAATACTCTGACATTTGCTTAAATGATTAAATGATTTTAAATGTCTTCTAAATAGCTTGGAKACAGTTTCATCTTGTTATAGTGACTTCTAAGGAGAAATGACTTTGAGTAGAAATTGTATTGGCATGTTCATTCTGCACTCCATCATTTGTGTTTATTGAGGTGAGGGCTGTTAACGTTCTCCTCGGGCCAGCCTCTGCCTACATATGCAGAAATCTATAAAATCACAATTAAACCGCATTTAAGTATAAATAAACGCCAAGCATTCTGCTATTCCCAGGACACTTTAACTCAAGCATTTTTCAGGCTCCCATTTCCCCTGTCCTTAGCACAGACATAATGGATCCTGATGATACACTGGAACAACTGCAGCATTTTCCACTGCCTCTTTCTGCAGCAATTGCTCAAATATCTGTCTTGTGAGTTCTTTTCTAGCTTGCCTGCTAATGAAGGAGGTGGAGAAAGAAGCCATAGTGTCTGTTACTTGGCATGCAAGCACCACTTTCAAGGGAGTGGTGCCTTGACCTGTGAGAGTAAGATGTCCATATTCCCTCTCAAAGGTGATTGCTGCAGCCTTGTTCAGATGTATTCATCTCTGCTAAACATTCTGGAATTTACTCTCCAGGCAGCTTGAAGGCTATTGAACAAAGAGGTTTTCTAATACATCACAATTACACAAACAGCTGTGCTGAGCAACCTTGGACTGAGCTACTCACATTTTTTTTCAGCTGTTCTCCAACGCTCAACACTCCCCATCTGCAGTTTGGTGGTCCGATGGCTGAGCATGGGRTGCAATGAAGCACAGACGGGAATTCTAGATCAGAGACTTTTAAAGAAAACGCCCAGGTATACCTGTTCACATTATTGATTTTGATATAGCTTTACAACACGCTTTGCAACATAAAACTGCTTCTTTTCAAAGTAAGGGCAAAACTAGAACTAGATATGATGACATTTACAGGTGTTCTCCTCAGATTATGTAAAAAAACTTAACAGATTATTTGTTTGACTCAATAGATGAATGCCACCCTGCACAGTACTGTGTGCAAAGTGTCTTTTTAAAGATTTTGTTTACTTTTCCAGATTGTTCAGATGGCTTTTAGAGTCATACAAACTTTAGAGTCTCCAAATCTCAGAGCTATTCTTTACCAAAGATGTTCCTAGCATCACATTATTTTGTGAAGTTATCTTAAAAAATATAAATACTCAACTGGATTTGAAAGTTCATCACAGTGGTTTTTCAGAATGTATTGAATGATCCATTCACATCTTCAGTCACCAAATACAGCTCATTTTTAGATGGGCAGTAACTCTTTCCCCACCCCTGAACTTCTTTCTAGAACTTGCTAGGATTTTCAACAGCTTAACAAATTAGTATATTCTGAGGTTTTCTCACATTAATATTACCTGGTATCATCAGCATAGACTAATCAAACACATTTAATGATATTAACAGGAGGCCTCTTTCTCTTTACACCAATTTACAGCATTTTTTTTTTTTACTGTGGGTCAGATTGATTGAAAATCTAAGATTTCTAATGAGTTTAAACGTTGGGATTATTTAAAGAACTGGATCSTTCAATTCAGCATCAATGTAATTTTTTTTATAAGAACAACATTAGTACTGGAAGTCAGGATGTTCAAAATTCTCACAACATTAAAGCAACTAAAAATCTATGTATTGACATAAAGTTACTGACCTGAAGTTGGTGTAGAATTGGAGAGATTACTTTGAATCATGTTAAAATTTGTGTGAGAACATATTTAACTATAAGAGAAATCATAGGAATAAAAGGAGTCAGACCATCCTTCCTGTATTTCTCTCTACTGCAGTGGATTCCTCCAGAATAAAAGGCTGAAAACAGTGATAGTTTTCCAGGGTACTCTTAGAACATCCTACRCCACAAAGGATTTCCAGTTCTGAGGAGGTCCCTTTGTACTTAGCATGTTTAATTTGGTTTTTTTTCACCCAGATTTGTCCAGGTTCTTTTTGAATCCATGAAAACACTTCACATTACTTTTTAGAAAATTATGTATAATCACAAAGACTAGAGTTTTGGCTCAATTTTCTCTGTCTTGGTTTTTAATCTGTTTAGTAAACAATCTGCCTACTACAAATCATGGGGATAGAGAATATCATTACAAAAACCCAAGCTGTTAAACCATGAGGCTGACAAGGGATTAATTCCTTAAAAATTGCCTGAGGCTTGCAGAAGATTTTAACAGTTTGAAATGAAAGACTGATGRAGTGGTTGCAGCTCAGCCACGGTCTACTTTGTCCCAGAATGTGGCTTGTGCCAAACAAACAACATTCAGAGAAGGGTGATACTAAGMTACAGCAGAAGASGTTTACTTCTTCAARGTTTTCTTCTAGAGCTTCAGATCTCACAGAAAGTCAACCTTCCCATTGAAATCAGAAAAATAAAAGCAAAATATTTTTATCAGGTACTCACTCTATTTAAAGACAGACTTTTTTCATACACGTGAAGGAAACAGAGAAAACACTCTGTCCTACTTTTTCTCACAATTCCTTTTAGTTTTAGGATCCTGCATCGAGTTTCACTGTTCTCTGCCTTCTTTACTTTACATTGAAGAGTTCAGTGGCTGTTTTAGATGACTATATAGACACAAATCCCCTAGAATATCTTTCATAATTCTCAAAAGCGTGTTCTGGAAACACACACCTATTCAGACATAAAGTCTGGAATAAACCACATCAGCCACAGCACTATCCAACAGGAAACAAAGCAGTACTCATTATTGGACTACCAGGGTTTGTTTTATCGAGGTTTCTTTAATATGCAAGTCTCCAACCAAAAGTGTTATGAATTCAAATTTAGATTTGCAAAGTAGAAAATTACTATGCAGTAGAACTTTCATGGCATTGACCCAAGAATTATAGCAGTTACCAAATTTATCTGACATTTATTTTTTTTTATGTGTTTTGTTTACTTATTTTAATCTCGTGTTAGCTACTTGGTATCACATGGAAAACACATTTTTCTTCTGGTAGAATTCTAGTTCAGATACTCCATTTCCAGCTTCACATTAATCTGTAGTAAGATAGCTACACCTGTGAACTTCCACTTGCATTAGTATATCTTTTCTCCTTTAAATACTAAACCTCTTYGAGCACAGTTCTACTTGCAGATTTGCTCTTCCTCTCAGCTTGCTACCATGTAATTCTCAAGTCAAATAAGTTTGAAGAATCTGCATGTTGTGTTAAAAGACTTCATGAATAATATTTCATCATTTGTAGAATCACTTGTAGCRTTCAGGAATGGAAACATTCTTAATTGTATAACTCTCAAAGTGAGATATTTTCAATACCAATAAGTCATTTTCTTACTTTATTTAACCTACACTGTGAATTATCTTATGTCAGTACCAGCAGTACATGTACACATCGTACACTAAAGAAATGACAGTTCTTCATGACAGTAAAACTTTTGGGGTTTGGGGGTTGGAAGGGTATTGTTTATTTGTTTGTTTTTAAACAAYGACATAACTAATAAGCCGAAAAGGAAAAGATCTGTTAAACTTTGACACTTCAGTTCATCAGCTTGGGCTTGACTAGAAAGCAATTATTGAAATAGACATCTCCTGTCATTAAGAGATTGCCCAAAAATTAATTCATGTGTAACCTGTAATTAGACAATAAAAGATGCAAGCTYTTCTCGTGCTCACATCAGAATAGGATTTTCTGAGTAAGAATCCTTCACTTTGCCTGTGAYAGCTGTCTAGGTTTTAGAGAGAGGCACTTTGTGCAGCTTATCTGTGAGGAAAAAAATAAAATTACTTATTAAGGATAACACTGGAATTACCTCATGTTCATGACACTGAAATTTTCAAATGGAAGGAGCTATAAAAAAATGAAGATGTTATAGATATAAGAACACTGGTGAACATTGTTTCTGTTTTGATTTTAAATAGTAGGTCTTTCTAATCTGACTGAAGGGAAGTGGTGATACTTTTAGCAGCAGATGGGAAAAGACAGACAATAGTATTTGGGAGTAGTACAGCTTGTGCTGCGTGCTTGCAGCACAGCTTGTTCCACAGCACTGGGGGCAAATAGTTCTACATCTAAAAGCTCTTTCAGCCCTTTCGTGGCCACATGCCACATCTCCCAGAAAAAGAGATTGCCTAGGAAGGAATATGCTGGGTTGTGGGGGGAAGCAGACACAGGTCAAATAGACAAAGATGAGGAGGAAATCTGGATGACTTAACTCTTCTGTAGTGAGAATATCYCAAAGATGCCAGCTAACTACTCTCCAGTAATTTGTATTTATAAATTTTGTCAAAACGAAACATTTCTGACCCCACTGAAAACAGCACAAATGTTAAAAATAATACAAATAAAACCACAGGGTTACAAAATTGAAGATGTCASTGAAAAAAGTGCATCACAAGTTTTGTGCCCATAAAAATATCTTTTGATYATAATTATCTTTTAAATCCCAAACACAGGCTTATATTTAGCATCAACTATTATGAAATATGATCATGCTTTAAAATTTCAACTTTCATACCAACAGACCTTGACTAGCAAAAATTAAAGTACTAGAGGGAACAAATAGTATGTACCTAACAGGGAGTCTAGCACAACTTGACAGACATTTCTGTAAGACAGATAYATTAAACACAAACTTAGATTCATTTCTCATGAGGACATATACACAAAATTAAATAATTTGATCTCATTAAAAGCACTATGCCACAATAAAAATATGTAGCCACTTCATATCTGAAAAGGTAATAAAATCCTCCTCCTTACAGCATCTGCTCTGAAACTACAAGAAATTGAGTAAATTAAATTTGTTATAACTATCCTTGCTGCATCATAGCTAAACCATTGCTTACTCTCATTAAAGGGTTCAAACATATTCTGACTCCAACACRCTTTCTCCACCATGTCATTAGAGGTCATAACACAATAATTTACRCCATTTCTGTAAGCAGTGCTTGGGCAAGTAGAATTAAAGCTAAGAGAAGTCATCCTCTCATAAGATGCTTTTGAGGAGACTGAGGAACTGGAACAGATCACATGCATGACTGCCCAGGAAAACAATTTTGCATAAGTCAAATTTTCTATAGAGAGTCCTTGTATTTAAACCAGTAGAATCAAACAGTACAATTAACAACCTGTTAAATATGAGCTCCCTTTCCAGTGGCCTTCAATTGATCAACACATTTGACATAGATTATCCTGAGGTGGAAGGCACCCATCAGGATCATCGAGTCCAACTCCTGGCCCTGCACAGGACACCCCAAGAGTCACATTCTGTACCTGAGAGCATTGTCCAAACACTTCTTGAGCTCTGTCAGGCTTGGTGCTGTGACCACAGCCCTGGGGAGCCTGTTCCAGTGCCAAACCACTCCCTGGGTGAAGAACCTTTTCCTAATATCCAATCTAAACCTCCTCTGGCAGAGTCTTATGCCACTGCTTATGTAACCAGGACACAGAAAATATAATTTTTGAGGGGCTGTATATTTATGAAATAGCTACCCATTTTTTTATCAATTGTTAGACAACTGTATAAAGTATCTGAGAAAAGAACTTGGGAAAAGTTCAATCTRTACAACGACATTAAGAGCTCCGATATTTCTGAAGTGTAGATTATAATTATTAAAGTTATMATTCCTTTATTAATCATTAATTTCTGTTAAATTAGTGTCTAATTAATAAACAACTATTTTTATAATTATCATTAGTAAGTAAAGTATTAAATATTGATAAAACTGTGGCTTGCTTCTTTTCCRCATCTTTGCAAGACTGTATCACAGTGGAATAATKGCTTGCAAAGGACCAAATTACAAGTTCTAAATCAGATGCAATGATTGTGAGGAAACATCAAATAGCATACATTTGCATTTCTTAAGTTCAAATTTTTAAAAAACATTAGGGCTTTTCGATTTCTTTTTTAATTATTCTGAAATACTTAATTAATATGCTTTGGTTTTCACTCATGGAGTTCAAAACACTGAGGAAAATATAATTGCCTTTCTAGAAGTGAGAACAGTGTGGGATGGCGTGGGAAGGATATACTGAATACCAACCACAGCTTGGAAGGAGAAACAATCAAGTATAACCATGAGTACTAGTTCAGAATTTTGTACTTCAGAGTATATTGCCCCTTCCCGTGAAGTAGTACTTGCTTTTAAAAGGAAGATTTGTAGTATGGGAACTGCATCATATCTTACTAAACTCTGACTATGGTTCAAATGAAACATTATTTAAAAGAGATCATGTTGTACTGAAAGGGGCTAAAAATGCAATTTTCTGTTTTGAGGTTTATTTTGTGGTTGTTATTTGGGTGTTTAAAGGTCTAAAAAATCATTAGAAACAAATACATGCWTTAGTGACTAAGATAGTTCTGCCTTCAGCTATGGCAAAGGAAAAGCTATACMAACTGGAAGTTCTGATGAATAATCATAATTTCTAACCAATGACATTTAAATCTCTCASGAGTGAATGGTATCTCAAGCAGTTACCAAGGGGCAGATCTTGGAGAAAGTCTGCTAGTAATAAGTAAAACTTTATGAAAAAAAGTTACTGATTCAGTTTCTATCCCTGTATTTAGGCATCACAGTCACAGTAAATTTAGTTTAAAACTCTTTACTAAATGGCCTGCACATAGCACAGTTCAGTGTACTCTGCTTCTATGAACAAGGAGGTGAAAAATAGTTAGAAACTGAATTATATGAAGCAACTGGACTCATCTTTCCTGTAACTGTAAGCACAACAAACAGCCATTACAGCCCTTCATTAACACATTAATATTATTTATTATTTCTATGTATCACTACACAAAAGTATTGCTTGTTTTATATTGTTTTGTTAGTGCGATGTTTATTCCCTATATTTTGAGTTACAATATATAAATGTGTTTTAGCAGTACATCGTATTTTATCTATGCAGTAGAAGCATTTTATTGAAAGCATATATAAACTTTAGTTCTTTTGTTGGTTATGGCTTTAGAAATAGTTGATATAAAACTTGGAACCTGAATTTTAGTTGCATGTGCATACTCCTTCCATTACTTTCCCTTCTAGTTCAACACTTTCCCTTGTCCAATTTACTACAGGAGACAGATGAAATGAGAAAACATGAAGGTAAAAAGAAAGGAAGAAAATGAAAATTAAGTAAGCAACAATTYGTTGTCTGTTAAAGTAGCCACAAATGGGCATATTTTATTTCAAAGCAAAGTTTAAATTTAATTGCAAAGAGTTTCAGTTGTTCAATAGCAGGAAGTTAACACAGAGGGAACCTGAAGACTTAAACTATCCTTTCTGCCAAACAATTCTCTGTTTATAGTCACACCTGAAATTTGTCTTGCTGAAGTTCATAAGGAATCACAGGATGAAAATGTAAATCCTCGAGTGTGTCAAAGACAGCCTAAGCAATGCTGTAATGTCATATTGCATTTTCAAACTGAGTTTGTTTCTTTAGCCCTTACAATTTAAACCTACTAGAAGTATGTAATTTTATAGAAGTACAAAAACAATAATTCATACAGTATAGGATTTACTTTTACTGAAATATATTGACACTCTGCAGTTTAGCTTCTTGAATACTTTTGCTGATTCAGGAATTAGCTATGACACAATTTATCAGTTATGATTAAGATTTTCATAGCTGCTGAGGAGATTTAGTCACATTTACTTCCCTTTCATTGAGATGAATGTCTGAAGTCCCTTAAACAGCATTTTAAAAAAAAAATCTATCAGTGCTTAATTTATATATATATGCAATAATCCAAACAAAAAAAATGCAAATAGATGAGACTATCACATTCTCATTTGCACTGTCAYGTGTATGTATATTTGTACACACACATTCTGCTTCTATATAATTGTATGTATTTTATGGTATAAAGGTTATGTGCTATCTACTACAATACAATTACAGATTCCTAAATAGCTGGGTTATTTTTCAATTAAAACTTTTAATGATATGCACAGAGCGAGCATAAATGGTTTTGTTGTTATTCAAGTGAGGTTCAGGGAGATGGTTCTCCCCCTCTACTCAGCCCTAGTGAGGGCACATCTCAAATATTGTGTTCAGTTCTGGTCTCCACAGCTCAAGAAAGATGAGGAGCTACTGGAGCGGGTTCAGCAGAGGCCACAAAGATGATTAAAGGACTGGAACTCCTCTCTTATGAGGAGAGACTGTGGGAGCTGGGCCTGTTCGGTCTGGAGAAGACTGAGAGGGGATCTCATCAATGCATATAAATATATCAAAGGCAGGTGCCAAGAGGATGCTGCCAGACTTTTGGGTGGTGCCCAGCGACAGGACAGGGAGCAACAGCCATAAAATAGAACACAAGAAGTTTCACCTCAACACGAGGAAGAACTTATTTACATTGAGGGTGGCAGAGCACTGGAAGAGGCTGCCCAGGCAAGTCATGGAGTCTCCCACTCTGGATACATGGCAAACCTGCTCGAGGTGACCCCGCCTGGGCCGGGCAGTTGGACTGGATGATCTCCAGAGGTCCCTTCCAACCCCAAGTATTCCGTGATTCAGCTTCTGAGTGTTGAAGTGAAACAAAGGCGGGCTCTCTCGGGAAGGCATGAACCRGAGTTTGCAAAATCAGCAGGGCTTTACTGCCAGGTGTGGAGCTGTGAGGCCTCGGGCACCGCTCCGTTACAACTGCACGTTTGAAGTGCTGGCGCGTGAATCACTCTGAGCCGACCGTCATCATGTCAAAGTGGAGTTTGGCTATCGTGTGGATAAGTGGCATCTGTAGCAAAACCAATGAGAACACAGAGAGTTTCATTTCACGTGAGGTGTTTTTGCAGTGCTATCAGCAACAGGTCGAGCACTACGGTTTCCAGAAGGGCCACTTATGGGAAGGACAACTACCTACGCCGAGCGAACAGAGGGAGAGTGCATTTGACTTTGCAACTCAAAAGCAATTCATCTAATGAATTAGTCTAAATGGGAAACAATGAATTTACACTAAAGGAAGAGAATAAACAGAAAATTAACGTGACTTGCAATCCGCTGTTGCAAAACAAAATRAAAAGACGGATAAAATAGATATAATTTTACATGTAAATGGCATGTACTCTGGCTATATACACAAAACATGTGTTGAGTTATAACGTTCAAATTTATTATAAATTGGTCTAGTAATGTTTTACTTGTTCTTCGTATATATACACAATTTTAAAAAATTTATCTTTTTCCTCACCAGGATAAAGTCGAGACATTTTCACAAAGAAAATTTGCCGAGAATCCCGTCCTAAATTAACTTCAAACTTAGCATATCACCAAAAATATGTAACGAAACAGTGATGTTCATTTTTCCTAACTTTAACAATCAATATAAAATGTGCAATTTAAGCTACTTGGCCAGACTTCAGGTTTTCAGCAGAAAGACTGAGTTTGCACAATTCTCCCCACCATTCAGAATTGAAGAACTACCTCTCTCCTCTGACTAATAAAGAAAATCAAATTAAGCTATTTTACTTCTTACATAAGTTTTACTTCTTAGGATTTCTTATTTACATTTTTCCTCATCATGAACTTCAGCGACATTCCTCAAATTTTAATTACTGTAAGCCTGACTTTATAGGTCATTAAAACAATATCTCTGAAAAAATTGTTTCTGGACCTTTCAGATAAGCCAGAGAAATCAACGATTCTCACGTAAGTATAGACTGTGCTACTGGATCCTCATTTTTATACATATCTTCAATTCCCACTCTCCATGTTTTCATTAATGAGCCAGGAGTAATCAGGTTAGTGAGAATATAGAGTTACTTTTCATGCATTGTTTTAAAATCTCTGAAAGTGCAGTCACAGACTGATGTTATATAGAAGTTTGGAGAATTAAATGTGCCCATTTCTTGAGACCATCCCTGCATTCCAGTTTAGTTTTAGTTTCCAGGTATTACTGCTTATCTAATATTTATAACATTTTCTGGACGCCTGAACAACTATAGAAATTCTTTTCTTTAGCATTGTGTCAAACATTTTTCTTTTTCCTAAATTAATTGACAATGAAATGACCATGGGTGTGCAAAGCCGTGTTTCAAGAAAACAATAACTGTGAACCTACAATAATAATCCTACAACAAATTTCCAATCAATAAACCACTTTTCTTCCAAGTAAGCATTAGCACTRAACTGGCACAGCCTTTATAGTTTTTTTATTATAGCTATAACACTTTTAACTAAGGCTTATCATTTGTTCTTAGTTGACCATTTCTTCATCCATGTCAGTAGAGACAACTTTTTAGTGTGACCAGAAAATATCTCATATACAAGAAATATTGAATAAGAGAAGCTTTGGATGCAGTTTTCTTTCATTTAAAAATGAAATTTAACAGATTTACTGGTACAATTATCCCTCGGGAAGGGAGGGTGGGTGTGGTGGTGACATTTTTTTTTGGGGGGGGGGAGAGGTTACTATTTGTTTTTTAAAGTGGCCATTAACAAAATTGTAAGGCAGATTTACTTGGCCTKGAATAAATGTGAAGCACTTCTGTGAACAAGACTTTTAGCTAACARATATTATTTGCCTTTGAACACGTGTTCAGTTAAATAAAAAGTAGGTGGATGACAACGTGTCCTTGGTGTTATTCAATARCATTATTCCTGGCCTGTAGTACATTAAAATAAAAAAGGCAAACATAAACAAGGAACATGTCAGCCTTTTTCATAATAGTGATCTTGTTTCCTCTGTGGGCCAATTGCCCTATCTTCCCCTCTCTGTCCTTCCCCAAARGGGATACTATGAAAGAAATCATGATACTATAATTTTATTCCAAGTATGCTTTTTTTTAGCACTTCTATGTGATTAGCCTAAGGGGTGTTTTCACACATGCCATGAAAAGCAAATCCTACAAGGACAATAACAAAAATACTGCTAATTTTGAGGATTTCATTTCCTTCATCTTAAAAGACAAATCTCCTACCCAAATACCAGTCACGTATCCACACACCATTCTGCAAAGCCTCACTAAAGTAATTTGAAAAATCCACTAAAAATGTTATGCTAAAAGGGTGCAGTTCTATGTCATATCATTTACATCCCCCAATCAATTACAAGTAATGGAARAGAAATAAAAAGGCAACAGAAATCTTAAGCTGTCTAAATGTTAAACCTGCATATTTTTTCACATAAAATATAAATGGGTGCATATTTTAGTATCCTATGCTAGGGCAGATGTGATCTCACATAAGTAACTCTGCTTGTGAGYTTTTCTTACTTAAAAATTAAAAAGATAAATATATCTTTCAAGTACTGAGCTACTATTAAAAAAAAAGGACCACCCAACAAACAGCTACTGATGTTAATCTGAGTCTTTGTTCTTATCTAGTTATTTATTATGAAAAAATTCGTAATAATGTCACTGCTTCCTTCTGTTGCTGGATTTTATAATTTGTTTCCAAATTTTTGTTTTGTAATAAAAGGAAGGAAATACTTATGAGAAAACTAAATAGCAATAGCAATGTCTTCCACAGCTACCAATTTGTCAAAAACTATGTAAATCTAATTTTGACACTTTTTACTGTCAAAATCATCAAAATACATTCTGATTTCAAGCAGATTTTGGGTTGGTTTTTAATTTTAAGCAAAATATTTCCCTTTGTTTGGAGACTTGAGCTCATTTTCAAAGACAAGGCTGGTGTAGAAAACAGTCTCTGATTCTCTGAATTCAGGATCACTCGAAAGAACAGGCACTAAATGTAGAAATATCATTGTTTTGCTGTACTTCAAGCCCCAAAATTCTATAACAGCAAGACCACACCTGTTTTTCATGACTGAACCTGTTTTCAATGAGGTCCATACGAAACACTCCCACCCTACTCCAGGGGAAAGAGAACTGGAAATTAAAGCTGCGCCTGGAATTCAGAATGCTTCCCTTCTTGGAAATAAGGGATTTATTATTTATTATTATTATTTATTTAATATTCCATTAAATAAAGGGAAGAAAGCCTGATAGCATAACTAATCACATATAATGCAACATAGATAAATTTGGGATAGAGATGTACACCTGGCTAAGGTTACTTTCCCATTCATTATCCAATCCATTACAGGTTTAYAGTTACAAGGCATCATGAGGATGGGACTCATTGCTGGCTCTGGGGGARCACACTGAGTGATATTCCCTGGCTAAAGGAGGGAGTAAATGCCCAAGATACTTCAAGTTTATAAAGCAAGGAGAACTTTTCAGGAGTAAATCATGGTTCAAATGTTCTATGGCTCATTTTAGCCTTTGTGTTAAGGTTAGAGGAGGTGTGTTCTATTCGAATTTTAAGAAACAGAAAGCTGGAGTGCATCAGTCAACTAGGAAAAATAACATGGATGAAAGTCCATGTATATTCAGAATTCTCCCTAGCTGAAAGTATAATTTTCATTTTACAATTAAAAAAAAAAAAGATGAGTAAGGCTCAAAAGACAGAGTCTTKCTCCCCAAAACTGTTACACAAATTTTACCAAAATAAGAGAACTTTTATGATATTTAAAGAATATTAGTAGAATTTTTCTATCAGTATTAAACATTGGAAAACTTTGAAATATTTCTTTTTTTGAATGCTTTTCATGGAGAAGAAAGTGGAACAAATAYTTTAGAAGCAACAAGCCTGTAGGAATTGACATGAGCTCCTGGACATGAGCTCCTGTAAAATCATGTATATAAATTTATAAGTTATAASAAGTTCTAGCAAACTGAAACCTGAGGGAATCTCCACAGAGGAAAAAAAAAAAACAACCCAGAGACAGAATTAATTTAACACACAGTAAAAAAACCACTTTATATAAATAAGAAGTATGGGCTTTTTAGTTAATATGAATGCAGAAGTCTTGGATTTAGATGCACTACTCTTAAAACACCCTTATAAGAACTGTCAGGCTCAACAAGGACCATGATCCATTCACAGCAAGTGCTGCCCTGTTCTTATGTACTCACTTCAGCTGCTGTAAAGAAGTGACTAGACAGGAACAGACTAGGTATAAACTCCATTAATTCCATACCTCAAAGCTAGAAACAGTTTCATGCYTCTCTTCTCCCTCTTCTTTCCACTGAGTGGAAAGGCAAACTACAGTAACCACAGTGATAAATTATTTTTTGTTGGGCTCTCTGCACTAAATCTTTCCAAATGCTAGGGTACTGAAGCCCTTTGCTGTCTCCTGTAATGCACATCAAATTAGCAAATTTCCTTTCTTAAAAGTTGCTATCATRGCCATACTCTGACCTTGGAAATTAAATGAATAAAATTCTCATTAAAAAATSAGCTTCCTACATGGGTCATTCATTTTTACTGTACTCTTGCTATAATATTGGAGCTGACAAAGTGGYCTGACTTTAGATTACCAGTCCTGTTAATGCTCAATCTCCTGTAAACAATTATAAAACTTAGTATAATTAATGAAACAATATATTTAAGGTAGATTTGATATCGGCATTGCAGTTCCATTAGGAAGTCCTCAAAAAACACCCCTTTCTAGAAAAACAAGCATACAAAAAGCGTAAAACATGACRACCTGTTTTTTGAGTCAGACTGCTATCAAACTGCTGAAGGACAGCCCCTGTAATAAATTCCCATTTAAATCCATGCTGACATTTTTGAAATTGAATGCCACAAATTCACCTTAAAAAAATTAATGTGTTATTCATTAACCTAGGTATCAACAAGCAATAATTTTAGAAAAAAAAGTTAGCAGCTTCAGTAGAATTTCTGTGAGATATCTGAGCTATCCTCTATCCTCTAGTGATAGAGGAAAAAAAATGTTGAAAGRCATTCTGGCTAACCACGGAGCAATTTGATCTAATATAGAAGTGCTTGGGTACAACTGAAGAACAATTCCACTCATCCTGTTAATAGAAACAGACTAGATTTTCATCCGTATCTGTGGTAAGGACAYGAAATAGATGAAAAATTCTTAGAGAAGGTCATAGTCATGAACAGAGAATGAAGCAAAACCACTGTCTTCTAAGGGCTGAGGCTTTCTSTAATAATGAAAAACTGGCAGCTGGYCTGGTGCTATGAGACACAAAAGGTTTTGTGTGGGTAGCAAATAAAAGTGGGGAATAAAGGCATGAAAACAAAAGTTTGCTGAATACTGATTTAAAAGAAACGGATCACTTTCATTGTTGCCTCAAGACTCTCTACCTGCAACACACACAGTATTTACTGAAGTGAGAATGTTCACCACGGAAGCCATTAATTTGGAAACTCTCTTAAAAAAACAAGGATCCAATGTTCAGCAGTTCGGGTGTGCTGGAAAGTATTTATCTCTTTCTCATATGAAATACGAAGAGTGTCCAGTCCTGTCTAGATTATTTCTTTCAATGTTTTCAGAAAACTCCAGCTGTAATTTTGTGGTGTCTGAGTCCTCTTRGGAAAATGTGCACTACCCACTGCTGAGAAAAACTCAGAAAAGAATCTAAACTAACACAGCAAAGATCCAGAGCGAGCTTTGAATTTTATTTGTCAATGGAYGCTACACTGAGAGGAGAAAAAAATAAAGGAAACGGGCAAGGAAAAAGTAAAATAATACAGAATTGGGTTATAAAAAAGATAGAAGTGAATAGAACAGACTWATTTTGTTCAAAGAAAGGTAAAGAGGTTTTATCCACAATTAGTAAACAGCATGCAGGAAGAGCTGATAAAGAGAATATGGAAGTCCTTGATGAGAAAAGAAAACAGAAGTTGTGAAAAGAAAGAAACTGTGATCTTTTGTCCTCTCATATCTTGAGGACTTTTCATACTRTCAGTTTACATCTTTTGTTGCATATTTTTCCTTCAAATACAAAGCCCTGAATTAAAGAAGAATGATATTTCAACACTTAAATTATTCATAATCAAGGTGAAGAGAGGATAACTACAATAGGCGTGGGTGATATTTTGGTTGAGAGATGATAAAAAGAATTAAGAACAAACAGCCCTAATTCAGCAAATTTGGTAGGCAGATATTAAATTCTTTCAGAATCCAAGAAAATTCTTCCATATTTATTTATAATTGCTGCATAATTTGTGTATGCTTGCACATGCTTCAAGAAGTTCAGCATGAATTTTGAAGTTTTAAATGATATAGACACTTAAAAAAMCCTCTGATGTGTTTGACACTTCTAGATTTACAAAGATGTCTACAAAAATTACAGAAATGAGAGAAATCTTAGAAGCACAGATATGAGGAARTGAAGGGAACTGCATTTGGCCTGTGCAACAGGAACAGAAATGCCAGCTTTGTTTCTTTTTATAATGTATAACTAGCCAATATTTAAATAATGACATTATAATACCGTCTCCAATCCAGRAGCCTTTAGAACCCTGAACATCTGCTAGAGCAATGTTACACAATTTGACCTTTATCTGATAGCTGAAAAAAAATAAACGTGCAGAATCACAAAGTAAGAGAAGGAAAATAAAAAGTACAATAAGCAAACTGCATGCCAAGACATTTGACAAAAATGGCCATATTAAGTATTTGGAATATATTACTTTAGGAGAAAATCCGTACCTACACACTGGATTCCAAAAATCTGTATTTGCTATAGCATATGCTCTTGAAAATGACAGCAGTATCCAACAAATGGCACAGAAGACTGATGACATTCCTAAATTGCCAATAGATTCCCTCTYCTAAATAATGCACGGAATATGCTGTCTTGCACAAGCTGTCTGATAACTGTTAGGGAATGACAACTTGATTACTCTTTAATAGTATTGATTCTTACTGTTTTGTTTCACTTCGAAGAAGTCTGATCTGCAATAGTAAAGCACATTTCTCATAGAAGTTGAGCTGGTGACAATGAACTTTTAAATATCCAGGTACAACAGGGAGAGCCTGTAAAGTGATATAGCCCATCTACCAGGGGGACTGGCTACTCAAATGYGTGTCAAAAATGAGTAATCAGGAGAACAAGTATCAACTGCTGYCAGAAAACCACCAATCCTCCATCAGTCTTTATTAAACATGCCAGGTCAAAGTTTAGACATGGTCAAAGAGTACCAGAAAAAAAGGGGCATTCACTATTAACTTAGTCTTCAATAAGTAAAGGACTTGCAGAGCTCAGTAACACATGAAGGTTTATGAAAATTAGGATTGGGACATGGCAGACAGATTGAATTTCCTGTACAGAACACATGTCATATTCTTAYCACTGCATATCATCTCCAAAACTGGACACTGGGGGCATGAGTATCATGCATAAGTAGTGGTGGGTTTTTTTATTCCCCAATTTATAAATATGTAAATACTTCTGCCTCAAAAGAAACTGAATAAGAAGTATTAAGCAGACAAACAGGCATAAAAAGAAAATTATCTATAGGACATACCATATCTAAAACATGCAACTAAATMATGAACTCAGAAATAAACCCAAAATTAATATTATTTGAGAAGTGATTGGTCCAAGACAACCTTGAGTGTGTTTGGCACAGACTTGGAWAAAGCTTTCATAACTGCTTTAGGACAATATTTATATCTGGAAGTATCTTGTCCATCGTTGATTCAAACAAATCTCTAGGACATTTTAATGAGTATTAATCTGCTATTCTGGGACATTTGTAATCAGGGGATTTTTCTGTATGCACAAAAGTTATGATAAATACATCAAGTGTACTAAGATAAAATGCATAACTTTGGCCTGTTAAATCCCTGAGTGGCAGTACTAACTAGAAAATAATTCATTCGTGATGGAAGCATTTGTTCACTTGTCTCAACTTTTACACATTTCAGATTCTACTCCTTACTGAAGAGGTAAAAGAGAAGTAATCTCTATTATCATAAACAGATTTTTAAGGCAAAGAACCCTAAATCTTTCCCTTAATTAAGAAAAAAAAAATAATGCTTGCAATTTATCACATATCTGTGATATGTATTCCAGAATTTCAATAAACACAGGAACTGTGAAACAGAAATCACCACATTTATAAATTCATTTGATATTACTGCCAGAATAAGTCTTGAAACTGTTACCTTAACCTTTTTTAAAAAAAAAAAAAAAAAAAATCTGATTTCTGAACATTTTGTCCCTGTAAGCCAACAAAACATGGTTTGGGAAGGAATAACAAAAGAAAAAAAAACCAACGGTGGGAGAAAGGGGGACATGTTTAAGGAAAAGTATTGGAAACTTAAGCCTTCACACTGTTTCACTCTCTGGAAACCAGTTGTTTYAGTCTGAATCTGCAGATGTATTTAAAAATTAAATATCACAGATAAGGATAAATGGCACTAGGCAGTGTTTGGCAATATAGCCTCTTCTAAACTGAACGTATGTTATTCCCTAAAGTGAAATTCCTTCAGATCTTTACAAAAGTTCACCCATTTCYGAACACTTCGGTAGATAAACTTAGAAGTAGAAAATCAAAAGCCTAACTTTCACACAAAAATAATTTAGGGATGTGGGGAGGGAATGCCCCTTCATTCTTCRTACTGTATTTATGAACGATACTGATATGTTATATACATGACAAAATAAAAGGAAGGGAGAAGAGAGAGAAAAGAAAAAAGCAAAGCAAATTCTAACAAAGCACTAAAGTTTAAAAACCATAAACCAGTTAGAGATCCGCTGGTTCTTKGCAGAACCCATCACGTGCCTCTCCACACTCACTGGACTGATTTAAGAGTTAGCTCACAGCTCGATATTTCATCCCACTGGGGCAGGTTCTTAGGTTGTAAAAATTCTTAATTTCCTTGAAGTCATTAGATTTGCCATGTTTAAGCCCCACTGCAAACCCATCTGCTATTCTTCCATGTAACAGTTGCAATAGATGACAGAGAAATCACTTAACTCCAACTGTAGGGAAAATGGGATTTAGGTCACTGATTCCTTTGAGKTTGTCCACAGTATTGATATATTGAACAAATTAGTTAGTGTACTAACTAATCAAACAAAACTCCCAAATTATATGAGCATAGGCCACATCTTCTCTTTCAAGCGCTGGCACTTCCTCAATTTGCCTTAAGCCAAAGCCAACGAAGATAAGAGCAAAGAAGCAAAGTCTGATGAGTTGCAAGTYTTGCAATATGTGGGGGTTTTATTTTTAAAGCATTTTTTTAAAGATCTAATTCCAGAAATCACTCCTTACTCAAAACGTCTCACCTCCTCCATGGCACCAGTTTACTGTGGGCTCCAGGTACGTGTGAGCAATTAGAGACTGACCCTGGTGGAGCTCAGGGAGGACACCCACCCTCTCAGATGCAGTTGCATTAAAAGTCAACAAGAAATCATGAGGAGTCTGCGCCAAGCCCCACATTTTCAGGACTGAAGCTTTTTTTTAAGTTCTTTACAGTGTCATGAATGAAAAAATAAAGACTAAAAATTAGAAATCAGAATTTTGCTGCAATATGTGACAGTCAGACTACCAAGACAGGCCTACAGCTACTAACTAGGGTATGAGCGACATGGTGCAGAGGCTCTGATTCGGTTAAAGGAAATMCACATTTTAAATGACTTGCAAATACAAGTGTTAGAAATTGCAGGTGTTTATATGCAGCCAAAGGCCCTCACTTTTCTATAATCTTGTGGACATATGCAGGATGTGCAGTAACATTAACACAGATGGATTTTTTTTTTCTTCCTGCAAAAGGGAGAAACAGAAATAGATTTTCAAAACTCAAAWTGTAGATGAGCATCTTCTATAATAAATAATCATAATATTGTCTGAGATCTACAGTTAACTAGATTTACAACACTTGGTACAAAACGTGAATTTTTACGAGCAAAAATATTTTGATAAATGGAGTATTTAAATGTAAATTAATTTTGTTCAGAATGCACAGTCTGTTCCCTTGTTTAGTTTCAGAGTTACACTAAAGAAACAATAACCTTGAACACAAAACTTGAGCATCAGAGATGGCCTTCATGTGTCTGTTATCCTTTCCTGACATTACAAATAAAAACATAACACATTTGCATTTCTTTGTCTTGCCATGCCTCTGAAGAGTAAATSTACACTCAGGCAAAAATTAAATGCAGAAAAAATCCATTGGAAACACTGCTGAAAGAAGTCAAGCTGAAGAGATTACAGCACTTTGCTTAGGGAAAGTTCTGCCTTTGCATTTTTAAACTGGCCTAACTTTAGGCTCTCTAGAGTGCTATTGGCAGGGCTTCCTGAACATGATACCTTGAAGAAAAAACTGTGCCATAATATCCACGATGAGTAAGATTTCCTTTTTGAATAATATTAAATATCATAGACATGACCAATTTGTTCAGTTTCCATGCTTCAAGGTTCATTTTATTTATTGGAAGAAATGGTTTGTGGTCATATCTGTTTTAGAAGAGGATGTTAAGAAAACATTCTTTTTTCTGACACAAGAATTCTCCTGCTTTCTCCCCTGATAGTTTTTATATGAAGCACCTCAAGTTCTGTTGCACAGGTGCTGAGTTTGATCAAGCATTTGACATAACCTAAGCAAATGGTGTTATGGATGACAGAGAGATGAACTGGTTTGCCTCCTCTGAAGGAACAAGGGTGTGTCTTGACTGATAGCAAGATATCTYTAGGCATTGCTGAAATAAACACATCAATAATATGCTGTTGCTCACATTAATGTTATTTATTGTTAAACTATAGTAAAGAACCAGGATCTCCACAAGGAAAATACTCCAAAAATGCAAATGAGTAAGTGTATCTGCATTTATATATTTATATAAATAATGAGTAGATGTATATATTTCAGACAATACATTTCACTCTTAATTAAAACATTTTCACTTCCCACAAATATGTGTTCTACAAGGCCTTTGATACATTTATTTTTCTGTTGTTAGACCTTTGGCCATCAAAACAGCAATTCCCTTAGCCTCCAAACATAAAGCAGATTAATTGTACTAATCAGYGTTTCAAAATGGGCATAGGCTAAATTAGCAAATACCTTTACTTTTAAGTTCTTGTTCCCATAYAGATGCAACCTCTGGGCATTCCCAGATATCATATGCTTGATATCCAGCCAGTCCCTTTTCCACTGTACTGAAGTATAAAGAAATTCACTCTGCTAGGAGGCACATCACTCTAAGTTACTACATTTTTTCCTGTTTAGAACCTTTTCCCTAAACRTTTTGTGCATGTAGTATTTGTGAATGATGTTGGTCTGCTGGAAGAGATCCATTTTATTTATAGAACCATAAAGTTTCAATCGTGGCAGTACTGTCTCCCCTAACCTGTTATTATACATCAATCCAGGTGGSCTGAGGAATTAGTTTTATCTCCAAAACCTGTTCAGTTTTTTTTGCCTGATATTGCCATCTCTGGTCCTGTACAGAGCCCTTTGTGCTGTTGAAAAATTTACACACTGACATTGCCCGGAGCTAAGGCTACTTTCTTTTCAAGTATGAACAATAAATGTTCAAAAGGCATGTGAACGTGGCAGTTGTGTACGTGGGTTGGACTTGAAGATCTTAGAGGTGTTTTTCAACTTTAGTGATTGTGTGATTCTAATAAAACTTAGGATTTTTGATAGGTCTTGTTACTTATTGTTCTGTGCTTAATTGTACCTGAAGCAACCGCAGTATCGACCACTTTATATGGACTCTACATATGCTCACCAAAACCACCCAACTCCAAAAAATGACCTCTCCTTGGAATTTTAGCCAGCAGATACATAGAAAAGTGTCTGTAAGGCAGCTCTGCATTCCAGTGTTGCACCAGTTCATCTGTCATTARTTCCACCAAACTCAACCATATGGACTGAAACTGCTTATGCCAGTGTCAGCTTCAGACTGYGGATTTTTAGAAAACATAATTCAAACCAGTTTGGCAGCTTCTCAAAAAAGAAACCAAGTCCTTCTGCATGTGTTAAATAATTCACTGCCTGCTCATTTTCCCCATAAATTAGGTGGGAAGTGTTTCCATACTGGAGAAACAGACACTATAGTTTAAGGCAACAGAACGGAAGACTGTGGCTTGCACTGCATCCATCCACTTAAATATTTTACCAGAACAAGAGAGTGTTTCTGAAGCACGTCTCCCAGTCACCCACGTACTGTGCCTCGTGTCACTCTGTGGAGAGGTCTAGGAGTAAACAAACTGGATTCCTCTCAGACAAACATAAATTTGAAGATGTGTTCCRGGAATACATCAGATATGCTCCACATGCTAATAGTCCCTCAGTCTACAGTCCTGACTACAGCTGGTTCAAAGTGCAACCCCTGAAATGTAGATGGAACTGTCATTAAGTGCAGCTCCCCAACAAATCTGCTGTGTGCTACTTGGAATCAGGTATTTCCTTTTAGTATTCACAGACTTTTTTCTAACTTATCAACATGAACTGGCTAAGAACAGAATTTGAAGGTAACTGGAGCTAGTAAGAGAAGAATTGCAGAGAAGAAAAAGGATGTGACAACAAATATCATAATGGGTCTTTTAACCCTTAGAGCTCCAGCAAGCCTAAATACAAAGGAGGGAGGTAGCCTTTTTCCTGTTCCCCATGATGTGACAATGAAGCTCAGAAGGTAGGAAAGAAACATTCCAACTTTAGTCAGGCCCACCACAGCAAAAAAAAAAAAAAAAAAAAAAAAAGGAAGAAACCATTATTTGCTTTGAAATCCTGCAGGAAGTTTGCTGTCTCTCCAAAAAGCTACTCATCTGTGAAAATGGCAGAATGCAACCAGACATGCAGCAAGGAAACGATTATTATTGCCCAAATTGTAAAGCTTTGTTTTCTTTGCTTTGTTTTTACTTAAACAGACTGTTTTAACCAAAATTCTAGATGCATAATGACTGCTGAATAGGCACCATGGGCTAAAAGAGAATAAACAAAAAACAAAATTTGTCCAAGATTGGTCCAGCCAGCTCACTAAGTGAGYCGAGGATTTTGCAGAGGGAAGGGGATCCTGGAAAAAGGAGATTACTACTGAAACACTATATCCAAAGTTCATAYAAACCAGAAAAGCARATTTTAATTATGTAGGCAAACTCARTTTTGGCTTACAATATTTCATAAGAATTTCAAATAGACACTTCTTTTAATGGATCTGTCCTGTCCATGCAAAACTCGTTGGCCACATCCCAAGAGAGTGTCTGGATGATTTATTTTCCTTTACTTGATCAGCTGTTAAAAAATCCCTTTCTTAGCTATGTGGAGATTTTAGACCCCTGTTACACCTTTTTTAAAATATATTTTAAATATTTCCACATATTTCATAATAATGCTTTTTAAGTTGCACTGGTCAAGATCTTTACAATATTCAACATTTCTCAGAGCCTGTACTGAGACCAGCTGAACCTCTTACCCAACACTTAACCTTACTAAAGTCTTTTTGTCTACTTTTRCACCACATCAAAAATCAATGATTTTTATAAATGTTCAGCTTAGATTCACAATGTCAGCAAATAGTCTATTTTCTTCTTCGTTTTTTTTTCTTTTAACACTTGAGTGAAGAATAGTATATATTTACACATTTCTTAATTTGTGGTAGGTTTTCCACTCCTCCTGTCTCTCATATCAGCTTGCTCCCTAAGGAAGGGAGAATAAATGAGTAAATTAAAACCCTTCAGTGRGGAAAAATACATCCATGCCAGGAATCATTCAGATTTTCATATCTGTCAGACAAGTTGACAGGACTTTTAACACATTTATTCATTATGAATAGAAAATCACTTTTGTCACCCAAAAATAAGAAAAGGGGGGGGGGGAGAAACCCATATAAGCTGTTTTCTGACAGGCTTTGACAACTATGAAGTGATAAAAACTTTAAGAAGTGAGAAAAGTATTTAACAACAAAAATAAACATACCAGTTTGAGAAAATTTCACCTCAAATTTGAAATTTAGAAAAAGCCGAAAAGGTAATTTATTACTTAAACTGGATAACAAAAGGAAAAAAGAAAAGCAGAATGCAATTTGAAACCCTCTCCACAAACAATCCCAGCAATCATCATCAAAACAAACCTATTTAGGTATTACARATAAAAGAGGTCTACCTCTGATTGGAAGGAAAAAGATCATCTTCTTTTTCAGGTACTACATGAATTCATGCTCTACTAAGGYGTTATGGTCCAAATTAATTATAACAGTTCTGAACACCTACCRGTTTAAAATCAAGAAGCATTCAAGCAAGTTCTTCCCACTCCCAAGGCCTCCCCTTATTGTGTCACCTCCTGCSTGAAAGAACAGCTGCAAGTTGTCATCTCTGAGTTTCTTCCAAATTGCAGCGTCTGGTTCCCTGAATCAATTGCACACAGGTGTGAAAAATTAACCCCAGGACAAAGAGAACCTCACACTCCAGAGATAAAGAATTCCATGTTTCGGCTTCCTTCCTATCCTCAGTGCCTTTTTTTCCCCCTGGTTATTTTTACCAAAGACTATCACGAAGTATTTTTTTTGTACTCAACATATCTGAGGCTAAAGTTGTTTATATGAAGTTAAAGTACACATTTATATGCATTTCTATATTTTATATGCATAACATATGGATATATAATACAAAAATATGTATATTATGCATAAATATATCAAGGATATGATACATAAAATTTGTTGGTTTGTAAAATAAACCATGCACAGAAGCTTTTATGATGTCTTAAGACATACAAGAGGTTTTCTCATAACAGAGTTTTTGTAGCTTTTTTKGTCTAATATTACCCATGAGGGAAGGTTTATGTGGTCACATGATGTTTCTTCAAAGATCAATTAATATATTTACCAAAAAAAACCTCCAAGCTTGTAGTTGCAATATTTTTTATACTCTTTTCCCAGATCAACATATAAAATAGAAACTTCAAAATATGAAAAAATTTCAAGCAGTTATTCCAAATTTACCTCTGTTATGTTACTCAAACAAGATTTTTATCACTTTAGGAAAAACAGATAGAAGATCTTTAGGATCCCTAAACAGTTAYCCTGAGCTGAGAGTGCTAAACGTGTCATTGGTTTGGTTGGTTTTTTTGGGTTTGTTTTTCAGGGCTGAAACAGGTCTCTCTAGTTATRCAYACTGCAAGACAATTGAAAACATAAAGTTCAYGTAAAAACTTACTATTTCCTTTCTTCTACTTCTATTTTTCCCTTTTTAAGAATGTTCCTAATATACCTGTTGATTTTCCTTTTAYCTTTGATTTCTTGGGCTGCTCGTACCCTATTTGAAGAGCTAGTGCTATGACCTCAGCTTGKCTTATGATTGAAAGACTTTTCCCAGTAACATAAGATGCCTGTTTTAAGCCACCCCTGAAAATAATGTCAATATTATCCATTCTTTGAGATGATCTGTCAGCTACCAGTGGAATCTCAAACACAGAAGATGAAAAGTGAAATAATTTCTTTAGCGGGAGAAGGTAAATTCCTGAAGGTTTCATTCCTGGTGCTGACAATATTGGGGTGCAGAGGAAAGGAAATAAGAAATAGCTGCGGCTGGAGGCATTACAGTTGTAGGCACAACTACTTGCCCATCAATACTTTGTTTGTAGCTTATATTCCAACACTTCATTCTCAGAGMAGCTGTTTTTATCCTGGGTTTTGATCTATTTTACAACATATTGTCTAAGACAATTTGCCATTTTTACTATGTTCCTACTGCACCTAGTTCTAGYTGGCCTAATTCTATTTGCATTTAGTAGCCAGGCAGGCTTATTCTCTCCTCTGTAATCTTTTCTTTGAGAAACTTAATGAATTGCAGCTCTTTCAAACCCTTTTAAAAGCCTTTGACATTTCTTTTGCAACATTTGACCTYGAAGTCGTGAATACTTTTCATCTGTTCTGACACAAACAGGCTTTTGCATGYTGCAAAGATGGGTATAACAAACTGATGTTGGGCTGTTGGATTTAATCCTATTTTTCCAATAAGCAACGAAAAGGGGAAGAGAGTCTTTTCACTCAACATAAAGAGTAAGAAAGCACCAATGTCTCAAAGCTACAGCGAGAAGGCAGGTGACATCTCATCAAAGCCAAATCCAGCCACAACTCAGGTCTCTAACAAACCCTTTCAYCAGTAAAATGAAGTGGAGTGAAGCACACATTTAAATGGCTGCTCACRGTGGCCTTAGCAAACATACAGAGAGCTGTGTGTAGCTAGCAAGGCAAAGGAGACTTCTGGGGAGTTTGCTGKTGTTTATGAAGACAGTCTGCCACACTTGTGGGGCATATGAGAAATGCTAGGAAAGTGTTTGTCCAGAGGCTTAGCAGGGAGGCAATGGCAAATAGCATTATTTACCAGCTGGGGACCAAAAGTGATTTCTCAGAACTGGAAAACAAGTTTACAGGAAGAGAAGAGTCTTGAAAGCAGAATTAAAACACAGTATCTGACATGTTAAAAAGAGGGACCTAGCGGAAGAGATGTAAAAGTTCTCACAACTAATCCAATCAAAACAACAAAGTAGGAAAGATCCTTGCTGTGRGAGTCAGGATGAATGTGAGTGAGGCAAAAGCACCCTTTACAAGGTCAAAAAGGGTGCAATTACTAAGGTCATTTACATTGCTTTAGTGGGTGCTTCTGTTACTGTACAAACAGTTGTTAGCTGGGTTGAAAATTCACTTCTATGAGTGCGTGTAAAGTGAGGGTTTGAAGTCAATGGCGGAAAAAGAAGTAATCCCCACGCTCTGCGCCTGGCTCCGTTCCTCTCGCAGAGCAGACGCAGCTCCCTGCCTGTCGCTGCACACGCCTCCACGCACTCCTGCTTTCATACCAGCGCATTCAGCCCTCAGAGCTGATGTGCTGCAAAGTTCTCTTTTGTTACTCAGATACCTTCCCACTCCCCAAGCTCGCTGCCTTCTCGGGTGGCACGGACAAATTCGTCGCTCTCTCAGCAATTAGGAGCGTGCAGGCTTCGGTTTTCATTGGTTGCTATTTTTCACTTATGCTCTAAAAAAGGTAACAGCCTTTTTTTTTTTTTTTTTTTCCACTGGGTGGTTTGGTTTATGTTTATGCATGAGTTTGTGCATAGCCACATATGCTGAGCTAAAAAAGTTAGCTCGAGAGTTGTCACTCCCTARTTGAAGTACAGCAAGTATCGCTGGAATTGGAATATCTGAAAACAGACTACATCTGAAATAAACATGCCTATATGAAGAAAGACAATAAATGGAGGCAGGAGAGGAATAGCTCTGTTGTTCCATTAACTTACTCAATTTTTTTTTTTTTTTTCTGTGACACAAATGTTGAAAACTTTTCTTAAATCTTGARGGGATGGAGAGGTGTATTTCCCACCTCACAACAACTAAGAATTATAAAATGTTCATTGGCCAGGTGGAAAATCTTTCTTCAGTCCATTCCCTGCTCACTGGGAGCAAAATCAGTGCTTAACCTTCATAAAAATGCTAGCACTAAATTTACCAAAAAAAAAAAAAAAAAAAAAAAGTTGCCTTAAAGATACCAACCCAAAATGGTGAATTAGGAGAGGCGAAAAAATTTTCACAGCAACCTTACGCATGTTATGAAAATCACCTGACAGGTATGAAATTGAGGTTCAGTTTTCAATTAGAATGAACAAATTGTTTCTTTTTTTGCCCGGTCTTTTAACAGGGCATGCTAATTACTCTTTGGAATTCATTCAGATCAATGGATATTTACTTACTAAGGCGTACAGGCCATAGAAAAATAACTCAGGTAATTCTGTTCTAGAAACCTCTTAGCCTGGTCAGTATAATGTTCACCTGAACTTTCAAGGACTAAGTCACTCTCCCAAATACTTGTTCAGATCTGCAATACAGCTGTCTCTGCTTCTCTACCATTATGAGCAGAAATTCAGTCTTGAATGTGAGAAACCCTCACTACTCCCATTTGATCTGTACCAATATTTTTTCACAGAAGTAGTTTTGCATTCACTAAATAATGTTTTCCTATTAGAAAAAAAAAAAAAAAGTGGAAAAAAATCAGCTGTTCTTTACCTAGAATACTTATAAAAGGGCTGAGAATATATCAAGTGTGGTTGTAAGGCAGATCTAACTTTTGAAACAATGGTTATTTGTGTCCTTTTTGCTTGCATAAAATCCACCATACTTTTGATGCATAGTACCAAATTACRTGTTTCACATACTAGAGGAATCACTAGAGCTGTAAGAAGCAGCTAATTTGCAGCTACTCTCTCTGTTATCAAGATCACTAACTCCTGCCTGTATCCAAAGAGACATCGTGTCTAATGATCCTTATGGGTTGAATTTTATATGTGCACAAGAACTGAAAAAAAATATGTGCTTTTGGCTCTGTTGTTCTCTGGAGCACAGAGCAGAGCACCAGCAGGATGTGCTTTCCTGCTGTCCTCACCCACAATGTGTAAGCCAGCAGTTGTTCTCAGAGCCTGCCCCGAAATCAGTCCCTGCTCCAAGAACAACACTTGATCTCCCACCCCCATCCCAGTGCTCCTTACCCAGTCTTGCTCTCCTTTCCTCCRTCATTTTATTTCTGAATGTTTAAATTATTCTACGGAAAGTGAAAAAGTTTCAAGGAAAGGCTCTGAAAGTGTATTCCCACATGCAAGGCTTGTTATAACCTGGTGATTAGCACAGGCTACRATAAGAGATTCAAGTGAGCAAACACTCAGGAAAAGAGCAGAAAAGCATCCAGACATCCCACTGGTATTAAGGATGAAGGGAAAGGGTYGGAAACAAGTATCACATACTGTTCTAGCCATGTTTTTCAGCAAACATGACAGCTGCCATGCTGTTTTGTGAGAGCTGTGCCCTTGTCGTGGTATGTTCTACATGCTCCGACTACACTTCCAAGATTCCATCCCTCGGGGGAAGCTCATGCAGGAAATGCAAYGCTGTGGATTCTCGTGATGCTGGAGTGTGAGGCAGCAGTCTGTCTCAGCTGGGCACTTGATTCCCCAGGCTCAGATATTTCAGAGATACTATCTTTACATSTCCTGCAGAAAGAAAAGAATATGAGTTTGTGCTGCCTCGCAGAYTAAAGCCCAAAACGCTTAACTTCCACTTTGGAGTCCATCAATCCACATGGACGCCTTGATAAGCAACTAAGAACATGGATTTAACACAACTAAAAACTGTGTTACAGAGGGTAAGGTGACAGCTTGCTTGGAGGGCAAAAAGACGTGCGGAGCTGTGTAGGGGATGTTTGTTTGAAGCACTGCTCTGTGCTTACTCCTTCGGGGCAACACGAAGAGGTTGAGGATGGCATAAAGCGAGCCAGGGGACTGTAATATCCAGGAGTGCACAGGAAGGTATGACTGTACTCTCTGGGAGAAGGAGGAATAGGGAAAGGTATAAAGGAAACTTATATTTTTCTTGCCTCCGTTTCTGCTCTTTTACTTCCTGTTTCATGGGAGTGTAGCTGTGCAGTGCCACCTTTGTATCATGGCCATCATCATGCAATAATATTTCCTGAAGGAGAAATGCCCTTTTTGAAAYTGCAGGGATTTCAATAGTCTGTGTTTCAGTGATAAAACACACAGAAAATTATTTTCAGTCTTTTCACCCAACATATACCCACCCTGTAAACAGAAACCCCAGACCGTGCATTTCATGGATTTGGAACAAAAAATTTGAGTTCCTCTGCTGGACTCTATTTTTTCAACTTTTCTGTTGAAATATAAATATTCCCACAAAAATCGACTTTCATATCAGATACTCAGCCATTTGTCAGAGTTTAACAATCCACATGAAAAGGCAGGAACTGAGATTTGACTCTCAGACTAAAAAACCGTGCTCCTGGAAGAGAGAGCATTTCATAGGCAAAATTTTATTTTTATCTTGAGAGCATCAAGAATTAGTTATCAGGACTCACTATGAAACTTTAGAAATCTTAGTCTATAGTCAAGCAYTTAAAAAAAATAAAAATAAGTTGACAGTGGCCAACTCATCACAGAGTTTTCGTGGTGGTAATATTGTCTTGCCTTGGTCATTGTCGTAGATATCCATACACTGCATCTCTCATTGGGAATGAGAAATGGAAACCATTCCCTACCTGCAACATATCCAACTTCCTTGGTCAGCTGGAAAAGCAGGCTAATGGTTTAGCAGCTTCCACATCAGGAATCTCTCCTGCAGTTTGTACCGGCTAGATGAGTTCTTTGAGGAACAGGCATTAGAAACATGCAATGTCATCATAGTTTGGGGTGTTTCAGTGACTGTGCATTTTGGGTTTAACATTTGAGTTGGAATATTTACAGTGTAGGAAATAAAATCCTGATGTTCTCTATTCACTAACCACAGAAATTATCTCACACAAGAATGCCTACTGTAGCAGGAATGCCTACTGCTAAAGCTGATCTGARTGATGGTACTTAAAATASTTTTTCTTAAACTGAAGTCACGCAGGCCAAGTAAGTCTGAAATAACAATTCATTACTTTTCTGTACATCATCCATTGCTAACATATCAGTTCAACAACTTTCTTCATTATGCATGAAGTGAAATATCTCCCCATATATTCTGGTACCATCATATCCTGTTTTATTGCTGGCAGATTTGTACTGTACCACAATAAAATCAATAAATGCAACAATAAAATAATGCATCACCATCTAGGTGTTCAAAACAATTTTATAGTAGATTTACTGCCTAGATCCTGGGTTGAGGAATTCTCCTGAAATATCCAACCATAATGTAGGTGTATTATTAYACATGACAATTACAGCCATATATTATACATTAATTGCATATGATAGACAACATATATATGAATTATAAATTATACAGGTAGATATATAAGTCTGTCTTTTTTATTTATATAAAGACAAAGATTTTTTTTCATATTTTTCAAGATTCAAGAAATTACTCTATCGATAACCTAAGTTTTGTCTGTCTGCTCAACAAATAGACCTTATCTATGAAGAAAAATGTATAACACTTAAATGAACCATTATAAAAATGTCATATTTTGTCATGGTCATTGAAACTGCTTTGATTACTATAGGAAGAGATGACAACAAAATACATATATTAGCAGGGAAAAGCACTTATTTTTCACATTTTTGTACACTACATTTTGTCCAGCCTGGAAAAGAGAAAGCTTTGGAGTGACCTAATTTCATCTTTCCGGTACCTGAAGGGAGCCCACAAGAAAGATGAAGAGGGACTTTTTACAAGAGCATGGAGTGACAGGACAAGGGGGAATGGATTCAAACTGAAAGAGGGTAGGTTGAGATTAGATATTAGGAAAAAATTTTTTACTGTGAGATTGGTGAGGCACCGACATGGGTTGCCCAGAGAAGTTGTGGCTGCCCCATCCCTGGAAGTGTCCAAGGCCAGGTTGGATGGAGCTCTGAACAATCTGGTCTAGTGGAAGGTGTCCCTGCACGTGGCAGGAGGTTGGAACAAGATTATCTTTAAGGTCCCTTCCAATCCAAAGCATTCCATGATTCTATGATTATAGTGCTAAAAGAAAATATCAGCTTCAGCTCAATGTAGCTCTTAGAAAAATCAGAACTGAAAGGCCTTTACATGGAATAGAATTTTCTGACAACATCAGATCTCATACAAAATAGGTCTGTATAGACTAACAAATTCAGAAAATGGAATTGAGTTTATGTTGGGATGTTGAGAACCAGCTACCTTTCCTTTCCAGATCCTGGAAGTGACATTGCCGTTTATATTCATTGTTCTATTTCAAAGGCGTTAATGCTTACTCTACGATCCAAAATGGAAATTTTGTGCATTACTTTCAAAATTGCTYTGTTAAATGCCTACTCGTATTTTCATTTTAAGTGTCCTAGGACGTTAGAGTTTGATTTTTAGTAAAAAAATAGCTGTATGTCATGCCCTTATTATATTTGGATGAACTGGAAATGTGCACCTCAGCTGAGGCACTGATCTCTTCACATGGCATTTGATCTGGAGTCCACTGGATTGGGATGTCTCCAAATGGAGGAAGACAAGGCATGTTCTGTCATATCCCCTTGGATACAAAGATTTTATGCTACATAAGAAGCAGCAACCATTCCAATGTAAGCACTGCTGATATAATAACTGCAATAGTACATTTGAGTCTTRATTGGAGAAACTACATAGCACATATTTAAACTTATGCGTAATTAAACAAAAAATCAATTCCTCATGTGAGAGCGTCATGTAAATTTAATGTATAAGACAAATATTATAAGGAATATGATCTCTTCAGTAGCTTGATCTAGTGTAGCAGATGCAATAAAAATTCACACTACATACACAGGACCAAGCAAGTAAAACATTTAAAATTAAATTTAATCTTAATATCCTTAGACTTATGATCAATATATCAATTAAGATTATCTAAAATATTATTTTCTTTTACTATCCCCTCCGAAGATTACCCAGAAATTACTTTAATAACTAAAATGAATAAGCCTTAATATCATTTTAACATTATATTATTACCAATTTGTTTGTGGTTTAAGTGTTAAGAAGTGATTGCAGTCAATTTTCTATCTGAGATGGCTACTGAGGAAAAAAACACTCTTTTGAAGGGGCTATTTCATTAACTGGAACCACAGAACTAATTACAGTAACTTTTGGGGCATTCTTTCTTTTATCCTGAGAGATTTCTATTATTTTAAAGGGAAATAAACCYCCTTTGGGCATTAAACTATATTTGCTTTGATGTAAATGTGTTTACAAAGGAAATAAAAGACACTTCCTAGCTTGTATTGTTCTATRACATAAGATTTTGTGTGTTGTGTTTTGAGACATACCTAAAAGTAGAGACCATGTTAATTTTTATGAATATTTGACAAGGAGTCGTTAAATGAAAGTGGTAAATGGTAGTAGTAAAAGCATGCAAACTTAAAAACCTTTTATCAAAAGAGAAAGAGAGACCACTGACATTATCTTTAGCAAAACTATTAAAAATATTTTTTAATTTTATTCTTTCTTAYAACTTTCTTATTATATTCATTCAGTAGTTCTATTTCAATTAAAAGTACTTGTTCAAATTCATGCAGATTTTAGTATGGATAATTCAGAGAAATACAATATTCAGGGAATATTTTAACAAAAGCCATAAACATTACTGTAAAAGCAACGTTTCTCACCCCATAAATCAAGTTAAAAAAAACTTTATTTTAAAAAAACGATATGAATCGTTATAGTTCAGAGAATATCTTATATAAAGCCATTGTAAAGCATCCGCTTATTTAACATTAAGTAATTATTTTGTCTTTAGAAGATATTTAGTTTATTGCAAACTCRTGTTCTTTCTTCCTGGTGAAAAAATTACAAWTATTTAAATATTCAAAGCATAAACCTCTCAAGTGGTACACTTAGAAGCATTTTGTATGTAAATTCAGATAACTGGTAATAACATCTTAATATTGGTGCTATGCAAACAATAAAATATTTTATATTCCAGTATGTAGGACAGTGGCTGCTTTACAACTGGTTATGAGTTTAAAGAAGCCATTGGAGTATAAAGTATTTATCTTAATTATGAAGTTAATTAGGTATTTAGAAAAGCATAAGTAGCTTAGTGCAAGAGCAAAAAGAACAGAACACAATGATCTAAAAATTGTTAAGGCAAAGAGGGCTTCCTGAACAGTTCAYAACTTGTTTCATTACTTCAGTTCAAAAAGGCTCTTTTCAGATCAGGTAAACTTTTCAAATCAGTAAAACTTTCTTGAGTCCTGACAAATACTAAGTTTTCTCAGTCAACGTGCATAACAAGGTTATAAATCAAACTGTAAATATTAGAAATGTTTCTACAATTCCATCCCCAAAAAGGTAAAAGGAATACTCACGGTTTGCCTACTCACCAGCTAAGGATGCTTCTAATCCCATATCACAGGAGCACTGAGCTGGTGAAAGCATTCCAGCTGCTCATACTTGAGCCTAAGATTATAGAATTAAAAAAGGAAAAMTCCTCTGCAAAAGTGACAAGTCAGGAGAAGACTCTCCAGGAGCAGCTCCCAGCCTCACTCAGCCTTGCTCTGCTCACCAGTCCTCCCTTCAGAGGGGACAGGGAACACCAGGGCTGGGCTAACCTCAGTACTGATTACTCAGCAGCACTGATGTGAACATGTTACAAGCAAGCAAAGATGTTTCAGATATTAAAGCACTTTACAACATTACCAATGTCGTCAAGGAGGTGAAAAATGGGTGTTCAGGAGCTTTCATTATGGAAAACAAATTCTCTGTCTCATACTCTACACTTGCATTTTATTGCATTTTCCATTTTCTTCTTCTTCTCTTTTAATACATAGTTTTTTTTTTTTCCTTTCAAAACTAATCTGAAGCAATTTCTTAGTGACCCCTTGCAAGTGTGTATTAAAGAAGTGATTCTGGATTTATTTATTTAATTTTAGTTGGTCTGTTTTCTTGAGTTTGGTGAGGAGARAGAAGCATTAGCGGTTTTCTGGACTAAAGCAGMGTCATTTTATGCAAAAATCAATATTCTTCCYACCTAATAACCCTAATACTGCACACAATAAGAGAATCTCAAGGGCTCAAAGGCAATAACCTCTAAATCTGATCCAAACATTTCTAAGAATTTTATTGAGAATCATATCAAAGTTATACAAGAGCAAATTACAAATACTGCAGGAAAGCACAACTTGCATAAGTCATTACATGAGGCCAATATTCACAAAATTAAAATGTCTCTGATGTTCAGCACTAGTACCTTAAAAATTCAGCATTAGGTCTGAAAAAATTAATTTCAGTTTTCACTTCTCACCAGTAACAAAGCCACCTGGTCTACAGCATTCACCAGTGAAASAGAAATTACTAAGTCATAGCTAAAGAAATGGGATGTCATTTATTCTTATAATATAATGAATTCAATGGAAAATTTAAATTCTGTTGTGATTAGGAATTTAAGATGAYAACTGTGTCTTACAATACAATGTGTCAAATTACAAATCTTCAAGTTAGGTTATGCTAGCAAGGAGGCATGAATTAATTTTGGTAAACAGAGAGAAATAGTTGAACTTAATTACATTTCAAGGCTATTTTCTACTCCATAATTGCTTGTTGCAAGAATACACCTTTAATGACTTCTTTTAATTAACTGGTCTAAATACTTTATTTGGTTATGTGGACTTGATAAGATGGCTCACTAGTTCACCCATACATTTTCTAGGCTATTCATTATAAMTTGAAGAGAATTCTCCAACCATTAAACAAAGCTCTTTAGCCCATGAATAACTTGCACTAAATTGTCTGAGGCATAAGAAGACAGGATACATTGATTTCAGAGAAAAATTTTCTTTAAATTTAATTTCCTTACAAAGGAGATACTTGACTCAATGTATTATTGCCTTTAAAGATGATATATCCATGTTGATAAAGAAACATGCGGTTAGGTGAAGAAACCAGCATTTATTCCTTGTGTTCCCTATTGCTCTCATTTTTCCTTCTTTTATTGGAAGTCATTAGAGCTATTTTGCTTGTCTTCAATTAGATTGTTCCCTACGACAGCAARCATTAATCTAATGTGAGTAAAATACTGAGAGCCATCCTTTGTGCGACTAAAGGACAGTATTGTTGAGGTTTGCCCTGCKTATTTCCTGATTCTTTAGGACATGCATATTAATAATGTCAGAGCAAATCCTTTGGAAAAAAACCTGCCTGTAATGAATTTGACACGTATCCATTACCTCTTTGCAGCTTACTGTTCAGTGTTCTTATTTTTTCCTGCTGCAGCAAAAAACATGAATATGCCAATATTTTGTTCAGTTCTCAAAGAGGAATCTTTCAAACAGGTTCAGTGAATTTCATAACACTTGCAGGAGRTAGAATTGCTATTGGAAAAGACCAATGTATTGGCAGCTACTCCAGACAACGTGCAAGGAAGAGTTCTAGGAGCACTTTCTAGACAAGAGTCACACCTACACCCTAAGAAACAGGATTATATTGTGCTCTACTACCATAATTCACCCAGGTGGTTCCAATAGGAGACAGACTTTCACACCAATACTGATTTTTGGTAGCATAATCTTYTTATTTTACCTTCACTAAACTGATGAGAATATGTAAAATCTCTTGTTCTCAACACACTGGGTATCATGGTGGTGAACTGGATTAGCGTTTCCAACTTTACTTTCAATACCTCAGTAAAGTGCATAGTTGGAATTTTACTTGACTTATTATATTATGTCCCAATATAGCTAATGCTGAACAAGGCTCAAGGACTTGGTCTTCTGAAAAGAATAAGGTCTTCAGCTCCTTCATTAGTGTAAAAGAGCAAGGCTTGCTGATTCCAAAATGGTAACATTAACTTTGTAAATGTCATTTGCACTGGGTCCGGGTCACTCCACAATGTGGCTCTTATCCAAAATATTTCTCCTATCTGTTCCAATACCCAGCTTTTCTTCATTTTGAATTTCTACAGAGGTCAGACTGTACTCATTATGCTGCAAAGTATATATTACCAAAAAAACCCCAAACCCACAGAAGAAATGCCACAAAACCCCAAACAAAAACCCCCAAGCAAACAAACAGAAAACCATCCCACAAATGTACAACCCAGTTACCAATGCCTTCTTGCCACTCTGTAGAAAAACACCAGGAATTACTGACAGTGAGACTATAAATTTATTGAAAACCAAGTTTAATTTCCTGTCTTTAAAAGGTCACTAAATTTAGTGTTTATTACATGCAAAAATAAATGAACTCAAAAATTCAAATCCCCTGGTTTTAATTGATGCTCGTGTTTACCACAGCTACTTGTGCATAACTCATGTGCATAGGATCACTCATACGCAAGAGAAAAAAATTAAAATTAAATGAAAATACAGGAAGCTTTCACATCAAGAATTTTCCTCATGGTTGTTTCCTTAGTATTTACAAATATCTGGTGTGGTGGACAAGTCCTTAAGAAGTACATAACAGAATTRGTTTTTCAAACTTTTTAAATTGTCTCCATTCTTGAAATGCTATATCCCAAAATTTTTACCTGAATAAGGAATAAAGCAAAAAAGAGCAGAACACAGGCATTAACTACAGTGGGACAAGTTAAAAAAGTGTGACAATCAGTAGTGACTATCATATCTTAAAATTCTATCCTACTGCAATGTACTCAGCACAAACATGAGAAATCCCCTGTGTGTAGAGACTAAAATGACTTTCACAACCATGTTCCATTCYTTTAATGTTAAAATGAAGTTTATCATTGTATGAGGTGTTCTATGTGACCTTAAAACTCTAACTGACAATTATATAAAAAGAAGAAAGTAAAAATTGCAAGCRAGGAGGAAATGGCAAAGTATTTTCACATAGTACTGTTTAAAGACTTGAAAGTTCAAAAGCAAAACAAAATTGGTACTGAAAATGGCTAAGAGTAAATGCACATACTGTAAATAAAAAATAAAACCTAAGAAAATAGATAAAATCAGTTTAGTTTTGTGGTAAAGACTCAAAAATAAAACCAGCAGTAAATAGAAAACCTTATGTTGGAAAAAGGTAGAGAGAGAAATAAGTCATCTTTAGGAAACATTTTTGATCAAAAAAGCTGTTAGAAAATATAACAAATAATGGGAAAAGATCAGCAATACTTTTAAAGTAATAAATGTTGAACTACTTTTTTTAAAAAAAAAACATGTTGAAATGATAACACAATCTAGAAAAAAAGCATCTTTTTGCAGTCATTCATGCTTTTATGCCAGTTCTTGTCATAATCATCCCTGTGAAGAGATATTTTCACCCTCTGCTTGCAGAGAAGTGTTCCCAGATTTCTARTAATCTATCCCAAACCCATCTTTATTTCTGGAGTAGAGGAAATGGAAATTAATACATCATGTCTACATGCCAAGGGTGCATGATAGAATTACAACATTATTATTTTCTATGCTGTTTTTTTAAACATTCTGATGTTCTTGTATATTTATTTTGATTTATGTGATAGCATCACCATACATCAAGGAGAGCTTTTTACTGAAGTAAATGCGATGATTTGCTTATCTGTTTGTTGCTTGTGTTTTGGKTTTTTTTTYCCCCCCCTCAGTGTCCCTAAGCTATTTTTGTAATACAAAAACTTGTATGAGTAGATGAAATTATTACTGCTTTTGGATATTTTCATGCATGCATCAAAATCCAACTGACTGTTATTTTCAGTTAACATTTCAGTTATGTTTGCCAGTGATTCTTCTTGCAGTACACAAAATTTCTTCTAATTTCACTTCTCTAAAATTTTATCATATTTCTTAGTCATTATATTATAGATCTTATAAAATATGTTAAACGACATCAAATTTTAAATATTAGGCAATTTCACACCATCGTGCCGTATTAAAGAAAAACAAAACCTCACAAGCACAAAAAAAAMCCCCAAAAAACAAAAACAATCCACTTTTTTATTACTTCACTTTACGTATTACAGTAGTTTTTTTGGTCGTAAACATCTGTTAACTCTTATTTAAAAATACAGGCTCAATTTCACACCTACATAATTTATCACTTATTAATGGTGCCGTGATATATTCACAATACAGAACATTTAAAACAGCCTTTGAAGGATAAGAAGTTCAGTYTCCATGATAGATTTTTGTGGAGAATTTTGCCAGAGTCTTTCATCCATGCGAATTACTGTTGATACCTTTGAAAATACCAATTAACTTTTTCGTTGACATAGTCACAATATTGTAGTAYGTTGAGGGTACCTCTTCACTTTTAAATAGAAATACTGGTTCGTTGGTATAAAATTTCCCTGGATCAAATTAAAGCAACTTTCCTTTTACTAGTGAGTATTTCTATGCCTTGTTTAGGACGAAATAGCCTGAAGTTACCCAAGCGTCAAGCAGGGCAATTAATTAAAAATATTGATTATATAGGCAATTTCTTTGGATAAGAGGGAAACCCTTGATTCTGGTATAAAGTTTTGAAAAGTCTTTTAAAAAAGTTGGTTGGAAAGTCATGCCTTGCATGGCCAAGACTTAGCTGTGTGAGCTCTGTGCCACGTGGCMGTGGTAACACACACACCTGGGTGCAAAGCAGGAGTTTCCATGGAGTTGAACAAGAGTTTTASACTCTGCATTTGTGTTTATGTAAGGCAAGCATTCTGATTGCTCTTATGGTTTTGTCTAACTGTTCCAAAAGCACCTTATTCACTCAGATACAGCCACACAGACAATTCCTGACCCAGATCAAGGACGCTTTGCTTGTCAATTTCCCAAACAGCTGCCACTGCAAGAATATGCGTCATCCAAAAATCTACAGCGAGATATTTTGAAAAAAAAAAAATAAAGCAAACATATAAATTATWTTCTCCTGGTCTACTATCTTGACAGAAGGCTCTGCAGCCTGATGTTCTCGTAGCACTGGAAGGGGTAAAATTGCACAGCCAGAGGTGAGGAGTGAGGAGCAGAACCCCTCCTTCCAGCAGCTGTTAGCCACCAGCTTAGCTGGTGACATCAAACAGCACCATAAATTAATTCCAATAATGAATCATTTTGCTTTCAGATTGATTTTCTATTGCTTCCATCTGGAAAACCTTTTATTTTATGCAAAACAGGTGTAAAACGCTACCAAATTTAATCATACTTGTACCGTTACACTCACTATGAAATGGAATAAGCACCTATACAGGATGCAAAGAAGTGGAGATTTAAATTCATTTAAATTAAATGTATGTGCACAGAATGTATCCTGCATTCATGCCTGCAGCTCATCTGTACAAAACACCAAACTCTTTCAAATGTGCCAAAATTAAATTATTTTTTTTTCACTCATTTGAAAAACTCTTTTAAAATAAAGCTCTTCCTAAAAAATGTGAGCTGTTCTTAAATATTTACTGCAATATACTGTCATATTTAGGAGCCCAGAGTTTTTTCTGCTATTATCTGTCTCTTGATATTGACTATTGCTTCAGTCCTGCCTTGCTGCAATTATTGTGGATGACAACCGTGTAAGGATTGTTCAGACTGAAGGCATTGCACCAAGCATGTCCATTGCTTTGATAAGTTATCTTGGAAGAAAAAGGGACGTACATTGCTTTCCTRTTGAAATTAAAAACCATTGCACTAACTATTTCATTAACATTGTGACCTCATTTGTTCCATCCGATTGCAGAATTTTTTGCCTTACATTTCCTCCAACAGTTGTATTCCATATCAGAGAAATGAAATAATATGAACCCAAAAAAAAGAGTTGAGGAATTAACTGATAGCAAGGAATAGCTCARTGTTTGTGTTAAAACTACTTAAGGCTTTGAAAAATCATGTGAAGTTTTCTGTTGATATTTTGTGGTAAAATGAACATTTTCCTCTGAACAGGAACTTTTCTTCTTTCTTTGAGCTAACAACTGACWGCTGAAACTTATATAACTGGTGAAATCCTACATTTATATCCAAAGAACTTTAGGTTCTTGCTTTCATGACACCAGAATTCAGTTAGGACACACTGTTGAGCCTATGACTTTCTAATATATTTTTCCAAATACTTTCTTTGAATATGCTTTGCTAAGTTCCTCTTTGCTTTGTTTTCTTTACTTGATTTGGATATTATATTTGGATTTATAAAGCAATATAGCACAAGTATGTCCTGCAATAAAAAATTAAAAGGAAATAGTGCAATATATATTAAAGAATGTTTTTTTCTAATTTATACCRGAAGTCCACATGTAAGTGTTATCTTCCATTCCAAACAAAATATTGTACAGGCAATGTGGCTGAATGACATTGCTAAAATAAAAGGAATATTTCAAGAGAAAACAACAACAAAAAAAACCAAAGCCACAAAAAAAAACCAACAATACCCCCCAAAAATAAAACCAAAAAGAGCAACAAAACCAAAAAAAACAACAGCAAAACCAACAACACCCTACAGAAATTATTCAGTGCAACATTGTGAATAGTAAATATATTTGAAAAAGAAYATCATGATTTTGATTGTCTGCAATTTGAAAATTAAATATGATGTGGAAGTTKCAAAATACAAATTTGTATACATTGTTGTCTCAGCTCTGATTGTAATTTGGCATCCAAAATAGATTAAAATTGGATTGGTCTTCAATAAAAAGCCATAATTCCATACCATGTTCACTTCAGGGTCTGTTCCTGTCCCATATAAGTCTTGTTTATCAGTTCCATASAAATACACTGGGCTATAGGATGTAGTTACCCTCATAAAGATGATGCATACAGTGATGAAGGCGAACCTGTGGACGTAGAAACAGAAAGCATGGAAATCCCAGGAATTATACACATGAACTGGCATCTCTAATTAAACATAAGGAATGAGAGGAAACTGCTGCATACAAAGGTGGAGCTATAAGAAGTGYTTGATTCTACTCTGTGAGAACTATYAGCAAATCCTGTAGCAGCCCTCTTCTGCCACCACTTCACAAGAGAGAGGCTGCTTTTGCAGTGCTGCTCCCCTGGGCACAGCCACAACCACCAATTCTGTGCAGACATTTACATCTACAAGGCAGAGATGCAGCACACGACAAATTTACTCCAAGGACATATTTAGCCCTTGTTTTCAGAAAACTCCCCAAGAAACACAATGTTATTTTCAGTATATTGTCAAACACTGATACRAAGTTTGTTGATTTTCACGTTCCATGTAGCATAAAGGGTGTTTCTCAAAAGAGACTTGCCTCTCTGGTACTTGAGCTGTTATCTGTCATAACACGGCTGAAACACAAGTCTGAATACGACACTTTTCTTCTCCAGCATTGCACAAAAAACACTCAGGGTTCATACATACCCATCTGTGGTTGATTCCAGACCAGATGCCCTGATTCTTCTTGGATATATTACTATAGTTTTCCCCACATGCAATGGCATAGGAGTTCACTACATGCAGTAAATGGAAACAGCAGCAGGAATTACATCTAATCTTAGTAAAACCACTGAAATGTAAAATGCATTTCTGCTTCTGTACCGTTGTCTAAAGACACAAACACATCTGAGAATAGAACTRAACTCCAAAAAAAGAACTGGAAAAGAGATGGAGTTAATCCTCARTTATCTCTTTATAATAACTGTTAGGAGAAATGATTTTCCAGAACATCCATATGAGAYAGGTGTAAAAAACCATTATACATTTCTAAAGTCTTATGGACTATATAACATTATATGGCAGATATATTGCACCTAACAGCACTTATTTTGGACTGTGAAGTAGTTTGTACGGCTAACCTAGTCAAGAAGGTGTATTATTTTTATAAATCTTAAAAAAAAAAAAGAAATAAAGAAAGAAATGCAGACTATTTAAAGTTTGGGATGCTATATTCTGCAAACCAAATATTTTGAAAATGGGTTAAATTTAAAAGGGGATAACTAGTTTAACATAATTTTAAAACCTAAAAAATTACAGCCAAAAAAATGGTTGGCAAAAGTTATAATCTAATACATCCTTTAAATACATAGGCAGCTGAATGATGAGTAGAATTAATCCAGCAATTTTATCCTCATAAATAATGGTGGTGAAGGTGACAATGGAAGATTACATGCAGTTGCATCTGCCTAGGTTTTAAAATGGACGTTTGAAACATGGAGTGTGTCTCACAAATGAAAAAATGCCTTGCTTGCACTACAAAGCRTCATACTTTTTGTGAAAGAAAACGGTGATGGCAACTTCGAAAGACCTGTGACTGGTCATAAATACTTAYTGAGGAAAAAGGATGGATAACCATGAGCTTTTTACTCCAGGAAAGAGTCATGCCAAGAAGCTGTGGATGCTAAGGTCAGGCACATTTAAATAAGATATTAGGTACATATAACTGATGTTGTAATAGTTATTCATCAGAACAAGCTGCTGTGCAAAATTATGGATTTTCCCTGTTGTGATGACTTCTAATCAAGTTTAGAAGTCCTTCTAGGAAAACTGGGTTTGCTGTGTAAAAGTTATTGAACCYAATATTGTGGTAATTACATAAAATCACATGGTTTTATCATACAGTCACACTAAGTCATCTAATAAATCTACATATCCCTCATTTTTTATGAATTCAAAATAGAAAACAAAATGACCAAACAATGCTGTACCAGGGAATACTTTCATTGACACTGAGAAAGCAGTGCTATCTGGCTAGTTAATATTATTAAAATTCTTTCTTTGGCTAATTGCTTTCCCTATCAGAGTAAAAGACACAATAAGACCCAATAAGCGTAASTCCTGAGTTACATTTCCTCGTCTAAATTGATCTTCATTTGATTTGGACAAACTAATGCAAGTAAAAGAGATTAAAACTAGAACTACTATCTCCTTAGCTCTGTATTGCATCTGAAATCGTATTCTATAGCAGCTTRCTTAAACAGCTCTAATCCAACTCTGGGTAGTTTTTTCAGGCAGTTGTTTCAGTCATTAAAATTTCCACCTTCTAAATCAATATTTCTCTTTCTGCAGTCTAACAGTTTTTAAAGAAGTAGATTGCAACTATTACTTCTTTTAATAAAGGGGATATAACTAACTARAAAAGAATATTTCAGTCCTCTGTTAAAAGTATGATTGCTACAATCTCCTCTGACTGCATGTGTCATAATTCTGCTAAAACCCTGCATGATTTACACGGAGTTTCTATCATTAAACTTGCTGTTGGCTTCGTTTTTAATCCTATATCTTTTGCCAGTCACCACGATTTAAATTGATCAGTTAGATGATCTCTTTTTTTATGGGAGCAGAATGAGAAGGTTAATGACACATGGAGTTTTATTCTCTCAGGTACCAGGCCAGGTACCGAGCCTGAATTCTGAAAGCTCATAAGCCTGTGCTTGAATCCACTGCTGTGCAGAACATTAAGCAAATGCTTTAAGAGTTGTTCCAGTTGGGGATGTTTTCACATGTCAGTGCCCAGGCCATTTATTGTACAGGGAAGGGTGTTTTCTACAAGGAAAAACCTTAGACATGTCATGTTAACACAAAAATACACTATGTCTGAAAAGAAGCCTCCCAGCGCTCTGCAGGCAACAACCTAAAAGTGAAGAACTTCTAAAAAGTAAAGAAACTCAAATTAAATATTTTTACTGATGCTATCAGAAAGGTCCTAYGCCACCAAATTATTTATTTGGATGTGTGTAAGCAGGATATTTTTTTTAGTTGAATTATATACCTAGAGTTCAAATTGAACTCTTCTAAAAGGACTAGCACAATACATTATCACAGCCCTTCTCTCTTAGGCTGGCTGTTCTGCCAAAAGTCAAAGTGAACTTCAATAAGATTAAGGCTGCATTCAGAAACTCCCCTGATTGCTGGGGCATAAGTTACAACGCCGCTTATATTATTATTTTTTTTTCAAATAAAAATCCTAGTTCTCTGTGCTCACAGTTCCTGGGAGTGGATTTTTAGAATACCCCACACTAGAGTCACACTGAAGGGAAGGAGTTGGTTTTCAGACACTACTTACTGTGGAAATTTTACAAAGTAATACACAATATTACTACAGTCATGTAAGTGTAGACTCGGTACTTTATTCTGCAATCAGCAGAACAATACACTTGAAATTTTTTCTTCCAATAAATATTGGACAACAACTAAAACAGGCTGAATTTCAACTGTATTATATTATTCTATCTATTCTTTAACAGTATATTTCATAAAGCAAGWAGATATACAATTTTAGAATTATGTCTGTTTAAACTTTTTTTAAACTGAATAATCCTTTAAGTATAAATAATTTATTATGTGTTTACAATRTAATAAAGATACTTGAAAACTGTATTCTTCAATGTTTATCAAGATTAGATTCATTGGGATTCTGAGCCTTTTCTAAGTTTTTGGGAAAGATATACAACCTATAAAGGTTTTGTAAAAACTTATRTAAAGTTCTGGAGTTCATCTACATTCCATTTATTAATCCCTAATCCTTACAATTTTGTTAATATTAGTCAGAGACACTTGCTTTTCACTTCTTAATTGATATTCCCTCACATCTTTATCCTTATTATCAGACAACACTTGTTCTYCATTTTAGTTGCCAGGTCTGGTCCTTCATAATCTCCTGAACCATGGCGATTCAAAATGATTCTCGTGTTCTAGTAGCACCTCTGTTCTTTTGATTGGCTTCATGGGAGGATTTGGGCTTTGCTCTTCCTACAACCTGCAGTCCTAATGAGGAAAAAAAGTATGACAGTAGAAACACTCAATTCGGAGGAAATCTGAAATACGTGCTCAAATTCCCCTGTTTAGGGCAGTGTTCTTTTATAAACTCTGGTTTCTGACTTGATAGATGCACAAGTGCCCTCCTGGTCAAAGATACTTGCCTGGTGTGGCATAATAGGGGCTGATRCGCTGTCCATATCCGAAGTTCATGATGGATTATCTGTCATCGTTAATTTCCTGAGGGCCAGACTTTGAATCAGGCTTTTTATGTGGTGCTGTTCTTAAAAATCATGCTGCTCTACTTGAGAAAATGAAGAAGAATAATTTTGATAACGTGTAAGAACTGAAAGACCGATTCCAGTTTTCAGTGTCTGAACTCACTGAATGCATGGGTGTAAATTTGTGCAGCAGTTCTATTAGAAATGTCTGTGTGGGAATCCTGTTATTACTTAACACCCACGGATCTTGTAAACTAATAACGGGATTTGTGTTCTTCTGTACACTGTTCAGAAAATTTACCCTACATCCTCCACYTTACCCTTTAAAAATTTAATCAAGCATCTGTCATTTCACATCCTTCTCAAAACCGTATATTTTGCTGCAAAGAATCCAGATTATTCCACGATTATTACGAAGTACAGGCTGCATATCAGATTAGTTTGCTTTGACATGAATAATCTCTCAACTAACATCTGAAAATACAATAAATGCACCATGTATACGTTTAAGAGGGTAGGTGAAAAGGAGAGAAGAGATAAGAAACCCTTAAAAATCTTTTTTCCATGACTCCTTATGGGTTTTTTTCTGTGTCTCTAATGAGTATCATCAGAATACAGATCAATTTTTTTTTTTTTCCTGGGGGCAACATACTTGATCATATGACTAAACATTACCTAGATTAGTGATCTGAGAAGTTATTTCATGCATAATCTAGGGGCTTTTCCTGCCTCCCTTCCAAAATACTCTGCACCTCTTCACATGGCAAGCATGCCAGGGTTCATATGGCTGCACAGCCTCCCATTCCTACCATATTGGATATAGCTGTGAATCGTCCCCGTGCAAATTTCCAGCGTTCTCAAAACCAAAGTCATGTAAGAAAGGGCTTCCACTTCTCGACACAATATGCAGAGGATGTGGGAAAATTATCTGCTGAAAAGCATGATGATAATTTAGAAGTCAATGAGACTGAAGTAGAAGCAGCTGTACGACTATGGTGGGTGACAGGATCCAGAGAGATGAGCAAACACCTGCTACCCACCTCGCAAGATATTGTTAGACTTAATTAGTCAGTGTTGAAAAGCACTTTAAAATCTACAGAAAAAAGGGCAAGTATTATTAATTTTTATTGTAATTATCATAATTATCTCTATTATTGTTATGCGAAATGCGCTGTGTGAGAAAGCACAAGATTACAACAAGTGCTTTTCATAGAAGATACAAAATATTGGTTTCAAAATTCTCTAAATTATAGCCATGTCTACACTGTCAATTTGGCTAATGTCTCATTTTAGTCTTTGGTCCCACTTCTCTGATACTCTCACGCATGCTGGTTTGCTCCTGGGCTGGTGTTTGAAGCAAGCCTTCCGCAAAGAAACATTCCCAAGATCGTGGTTTGCTCCATGCAGACGATGTGTGTGGGACTATTACACTTTGGGACAGTATTCCCAAACCCAGTGTGCTCACAGACACCCACAACACTCCCTGGGTGACACACCTTGTGTTCTTTGCACTGTGCCACAGACCCACCGTCGTACTGTAACCAGCAGTCTCTATTCCAGGTCATCTGATTCACTGAAAAGGGAAGCAAACAGCGTCTCACCATCACAGAGGGGATCCCTGCAGCCAGAAGAAACCTGGATAACAGAGCCCATTTGTGTGGGGGAAGCAGAGGCCCCAGCAGCCTTCCCTTTGGCTTGACCAAACCTCTTCTTCACAAGGAGCGGCTGGACTGGCTGATGCTGCAGGGGAGGAACACGTTGCCAGCCGTGTCACCTCAAACATCAGAAGTCCCTGAAGATAAACTTGTTAGTGACAACTGCCASCCGGGGGTCTGGAGCAGCTTGGCACACACAACCAGAGCAGGACCTTTGGGACCATCACAAGAAAGCTTTTGTGGCAAATGCTCAGCTTTCCTTATGTGTGGCTGAGGACAGAGAGCAGGCAGGAAAGGGGCAGGGGACACTGATTGTGTTTGGGGACAGACAAGGTATGACAGGGAGCAGGTTAAAACAAGCAGAGCACAAGCTACACAAGGGAAAAACAGCTCCTGTACCTGGCAGCCTCCCATCACCAGCTTACCCGACTCCACCTCCAAACAATGGGTCTGCATGACAAAAAGCTCCTCACAGCTCAGGTTTTTGCTGGCCAGGTACACAAAGTGAGGCTGATAAATCACAGCCATACACATTTGTGTACATCAAGAACAGACAAACATCTACAAACGGTGCAAAAACATAAGCTGCCAGGCATCCCCCCTGCAGAGGTCAGAGAACAAGTGCTGCTTTCACAGTGACACCCTGCTCCTCAGATGCATTCACTGCATTTTGCAATAAAGGTCCACAGCTGCCTGAGACAGTGCTCCCTGGTTTTACAGAGCACGATTCTGTTACAGAAACAATCACAACCCTAACATCTGCCTCACATGCTGATCACTCTCTCTCTACTTTTCCCCTGGATGACGCATCAACCACTACAGGCTGACCAAGGTATCAATTTCTGGCACCTCTTCTCTGTCCCCCTGCCTCGCAAACAACTCGTTGAGGTTCAGGCACACCTCTGTGGCTATCCCACTCTGTGGGTTTTTCCTCTCAGAGTTTAGAATGGTCGATACACGGTCATAGAAGAATCTCTGATTTGCTAAAATGGGAAAAAAAAATATTGGATTTTGAAGGACCCAAGCATCAAACACAGGGCCGGGGCAGCCAGTTATTCCATCCATGACTCCTCTATCATAGTCTCTGACGTCTCACTTCATATAAAGGGAGATCTTGTAGCTAGGGTGTTTGCTTATAGGGGATGCCACATGGGAATGTAAATCCCATTGATGGCCACAGTTCTCCAAAGCCCTGAAAGGCATCTGGAGAAATTGCTGGTGACRTCTATTTGTGGGTCAGGCAGCCTGGTGGAGCTTTTCAGACCTCTACTTATGAAGAAATTATTTCACAGTAGCCAGTAAAAGCTATGGCTGACAAGCATCAGAGGTTCAGCAGTGACCCTTTGTCCAGCTGGCACTGGGGCCTAAGAGAAGGATGTGCTCAGTCTTGATTGTGATGCTGATCCTGACACAGAGTCTTAAATGTGATCCTCTGCATATAAAAGGTGTGCACACAACCTCATTCCCCGTAGGGTTTATGGTCCAGGGGCTTGTAAGCAGGATTCCCTCTCATTTTGGAAGGTCTCCAGAGCAGAGGAGTGGCGCTGTTKTGTCCAAGACGGAGTGAAACAGTACACAGAATATGATCCAGGGAGCAGGTGAAAATGCCCTTATTTATTAATATACAGACYTATTTTATACYTTAGCATACATGAATGCCATAAGGTCATTGGTCCCTTGGCCATCCACCCCTCAGGGTGATTGGCTGGACTTCCTAACACYCACTTCAAAATATTCCTTTAATCGATACCAAACAATACTGCAYAACAACTCRCAGGTGCAYGMTAAGATGTTTTTCTAAARGAAAGCAACTYGCTGTTTTTCGTAACTTACRTGAGAAAAGACAGCTCTCACAGAGTACTGTGAAAGTYGGAAAATTCCTCTGCTGAAAGCTTTTCAGTATCCACAGAGGAGGAAGCAGCACACCCAATGATGMGGTCACGATGATACCCTGACCACTTGAACAACAGCAGCAAATGAACAAGTAGAGAGGCAGCACAGGACTGTAAATGAAACAGGTTTGGGAARGGTACTGACTTCTTTTATAGATCCTGACAATACAGAGTGGGAGGAGGAGGAGCATGTCCAGCATGGTGTGCAGGTTATCCTACACAGGAGCACCCACAGTGGGCTGCCAAGGGCTGTGGAGCAGGTGCTGAGCCAACCAGGACTAGGGAGTGGAGGCAAGGCCTGCCTGTCAGAGGATTTGTCTTGAGCAGTGTGAATACAAGTGGTTTCATATCTATCACTACAGCAAGGCAAATCTCTCTTGTATGAATCCAATCCCTATGGCCTAAATCCCCTTAAAATCTGAGAGAACAAAGGCATTAGATAAGGAGAAAAACAGCGATATTTAATACTATTTGATAAAGTTATCAAATAATCAAACCTTTCCAATTGGCTAGCATAACAACCTCATGACTCATGCATATAATTTCCTATCAATCATAAATGAGATCATTTCAGAAAAATATTCTTTTCTTTTTTTTAAAATGMCACAAAAAATACCTCTTCTCTGCAAAAGTCTGTGTTTGTTATTGGGCTAGTTGATGAACAGCAACATATATATTCACAATATATAYTTATTGTGGGAGGATCTACCACAGATACATCAATCAGAATGCTATGTACCCACTGTACCTAAAAGGAGAGATTAAAACCTACCTGTCATTTTCTCACTCAGTTGAGGGAAGAAATGCATCTAGGAAGTTCTCCAAATTATTATCCTTTTAAATGTACGTTGTGGGCTTTCATYACATATGAAATCCCCAAATCTCAGTTTATATGCACCATTACAGTTTAACTATCATTTAAAATTAAGGTAAACAAAGTATTTTGAGATTTTTTGGTTATTCTTTTAAACAAGTAACTAGTCTGGCTTACTAGTAAGCCCAGTCCTTGCTGGCTAAAGCTAACCCTTACTAGCAGGCTTCCCACACRATCTCATTCCCTTAGGGACTATGATCATCAAAATGTCAGTGTTCCAGGGTCTTACAGTGGGATTGCCTCCTGCCTGATTCGATTTTTTGCTCCTATCCAAAGACTGAGACAGAATTATTAAAATTTACTTAGAAGTCAAACCATGGCCTGAATATTTAGGCCTGAAATACACAGATTCAAAATTCACTGTTGGAATAAGCTGAGAAAGGACATAGGAACACATCACCATCATCCTCCAGGGTCATTCAGGGTCTTGGGTCTGCCCATAACACCACAAAGCACACTGGGCTTCAGGTATGAGTTTTCACTGAGACAACTTGGGGGATGAAAATTCAGCATGAGCCAATCCAACTGCTATTTTCTAACTGAAAATAGAAAATTTAATTTAGCATCCGTAGCATTGAAATAAGGAAATGCACCTCCTTTAATAAAAGATCCGGGGAATCCGAACTATCTTGTCCTTATGTGACAATAAGTGAATCTTTTTCATATTCCAAGCTGAGATACCCAGACAGAGCTACCAAGAAAGGACATCTGTGGCTGAACTTGGTCAGATTAAAGGTCCATTTAGTCTAAGATACTGTCTCTGGAAATGACTAATGGTAATGATTTAAGCAATAAAGATTATTTAAATAGAGAATAAAAACAGGATAGAGGGATATTTCCTATATTGGCAGCCTCTCACCCCAACAACCTGAGGCAGGAATTTTTCTGAGCTGAAAGAATATCTTCACCACATGTTGGAATTTGCAAGTAGTATTTTATTCCATTAATTAATTTCATCATTTTTAAAGTGCACTTTGACATATATAACATTCTGGGGCAGRGAGCCCTGGGATTAATCCTTACATTATGCAAAAAATATATTGCAATTCTGTTTTAATAAAATTCTAGAAGTTGGAAGGAATTGTCTTTTCTCAAGACTTGGATTCAGGTATGAATATCTACGCACAAGGTAAAAGTATATAATGGAATAGTTCAAAATTACATACCAGAACTTGCCAAGCCTTTCATTTACAAATACAAACCCACATGCTACTTCTGGTGTCTCTTTGGGTTATGATTCTGGTAGACCAGTCTACACTTAAGCATACCCTTTACTGTGATGGTCATTTTTGAAACAAAAAGTTGGCGGTTTTTTTGCCTTAAAAGTATAAAGAATGCAAAAGAGATTTCCTTTTTTTCAATGTACCTATGTAAACAATCCGATTTTGCGAACAGTTAGTTYGACTGAGATTGCCATAGCTGCATATTAATTTAGCAAATTATATAAACATTAGTGGGATGTGTTATATTAGGACAAATTATAAACAGGCCGAACTTTGATAATACATTAAAACAATATTAACAGGTTGACAATTAAGAGATTGTGAAAAAAAACTTCCAAAATCCTCCCATCTGCAACCGCCCTCATTATTTGAAGTACTTTCTGACAAGACAAAGTCAGTATAGACATAATTTTCTGGAGGACATTTCCATACCTTAAAAAAAATTATGAGACTGTCATAAATTGCTGGAGCTTGATTTTTACCCACCTGCCTTTGTGTGCCTTCACAGATGCAAGAAAGACTGCTTATAATAAAATTCTTGAGGTAGAGGTAGGAAAACGTGATGATAGTAAAACCTTTCTACTTAAACATATGCTGTTAAACCCATGTTTTACTACTGCATGACTGTGTAGCCTAATTTCTTTTCTAGTTTGGATTTTGTAGAAATATTTATTTTGCCTTTTTAGGTATTGATCTCATGAACTGGAAAAAATAACACAGATAAAGAAAATATGTATTATGCATTTATCGTTCTGGAGAACAGGTATCTTTTTATATGAAATTAAACTGCCAGTGCTTCAAMTTTATTCCAGCTGCCCACACTAACCTAGAAAGGGAAATCTGTAATCCTTCAAGACAGTAAAGCCAATCCACACTCTAAACACTGAACAGATCACTAAAAATCAAACCCAATCAAAGCTGGCTGCTCATCAGAGTTGATGCTCATGAAGCAGTAGCAGTTGTAAGGTTCACAGACACTCATGTTGTCRTGTCTAAGAACAGCTTTCAGATCCAAGGCTTCGGATTTAATCTCACCATACTTTGAAGAAATTCAGATTTTCCAAAGCTTGCTGCTTTTATGGTTATGTGACCTAGTTATGTTCAAGTGACAAAAAAACATGCTGCTCATGAAGAATTTAGAAACCTCTCTTGTAAGAATCATTGGAACTCTTGGCTTYCCCCCATGTTTGTTTGCTACAGTGGACTACAACTACCAACTAAGGCTATATCTGCATATGCAGCTTGCTGCCTTGGAAGGGTGTTAAAAATTGTGACCACAGCATAACAGCTGATGTCCTTGGCGGCTGGTTTAGATTTTAGGTTCTCTTGGTGGGTTAATTCAGGCCACTTGAAAAGAAATTTTCCAATGCTTATATCAGCTTTTGACATATTTGGCATGTGCTGTTATACACCAATCTCAAAAAAAAAAACCCAAAAAACAAACCAAAAAACCAAGTTTTGGTAACTTGTAAGAACAGGCCATGAAGACACTGGTCTAGGAGAGAAGTTTTTTTGCCACAACTTTTGGACTGTTTCAAAATGAACACCGGTGTGAGCGTAGACATGGAGTTGTTTTATTACTGCTATTACATTTTTTTTTACTCTAAATGCATTCCAAAATATATTTCTCTTYCTAGGATTCTATTTTTTGGATAACAGTTTCAACATTGAGATTCAAGCTGCAGAGTTAYTGTTAGGTTTTGTGGGTTTTGGTGTAGGGTTTTCTGGGTTTTGTGGGTTTTTTTAAGAATTCAAAGCTGTCCATTTTCATTTGGTGGCTAATCCATCTCTCTCCCCAGAAACAGAAGGTAATGTATTTGTTGCAATATGGACCTTGTTGTTAGAAAAAAGAAAAGCCAAGCAAATCATGTAAAGAAATCAACTTCACTCTTTCTTAAACTGATTTTACAGTTGAATAACTCCAAATGTAGTGTAAACAAAGCTCCATGACAAATCTATCATCTGCTATAATGCATTATTCAAGTCAATGTACAGTAAATGTAAGCTATRTGGGGAAAGTTGGGTAGTAACTACTTTTCTTCGGAGAAATTACAGGTACAGAGGTTAAAATAAACAAATTTCTAAGACAGGATATTCTTTMTGGTGCCTTGTGTTCATTGACAAGCATCAAAAAGGAATAATACCTGATTTTTCTACTTAAACAAGAGTAAGTTCTTGTGCAGAAGACTCTAAACTTCTAGCCTGTTCTTCATGAAACTGGATCATAACAAAAGATGTATATTTAGTGATGCAGCTTYAGTGAAAAATTTTTCAATATTCCARACGACAAGCCAAGCAAATCTTATTTGAAAGAACACAGTTGAAATAAAAATAAATAAATAAAATGAGATAATATAGTATGAAAAGGATAAAACTAACTTAATAGGTATTTTCCTCTTTAAATTTACAGTTAGACCCCAAGATCCTTCAAACCTTATTTAATTTGCATATCATTCATTGTCCATCTGCTGTATTTCCAATTTCTTCATTGCCATCTGGTTTTCTAATGCTGTATCTACCACATAATTTTTTCTACATGTAAGGCCTCTAAATTGTAGCTGATTGATTAAAATGTACCACAAAATAAATATGTTTAGGCTTTTTCTAAGAGCTAGCTCACTGCTTAAAATTAATTATACACCCTAAATCACCCATGGTAGCTGATAAGGTGAATAATGACTGTGAAGTTGASTCCTACAAAGAATAGAAGAAAAGAAGAAGCTACAGCAAGAGACATAACCAGAGAAATCAAAGGAGAGGTCTCCGAAAGGTTACAAAAAGAAAAGATAAATCCCAAAGCAGTCCAGCAGAATGGAGATATTGACAAGAATACATGACTGGGAGGAAATTTGACGGTCCCAGAATGTGTCATATAATGTGATAAGAGAAGCAGTAGCAGCTGGTGCATGTTAAACAGCACTTTACTCTGCAATTGGTCCTAATAATTTTAATAGGATAGATTTCTATTCACTGATGTCTCATAATCTGTCCTTTGTAATGTAGCCAACAATTTTGCCTCTTCACACACCCCAGGACTCTTAGACTGTTCTGGTTGTCCATCTCAGCTGCTGTGATTTTTGTCTCTCTAACTGTTGCATGCTTTTCCCAACAGACACTCCAACTCGTTCAATTCAACAGCTGCTACAAAACACTCCTATTTTTGGCACAGCATCCCAACAGTTTCAAGAGGTTTACTTGAAGAGTAGGTGGGTCAGAATCTGTGTTTCTGTAAAATGCCATACACATCTGGTCTCACACGATATTTGGGGTGAGAGACAAAAKACTGTTCTGTTTTCTAAGGGTCCTGGAAACACATTCTCGTTTTGCCTATTATATTTTCATTTCTACGAATGTGCTCATCCAAAGATGGGTAAGTCATTGCAAAGYGGCATAAATACATTATTTGCCTGACTGGGCATGTAAATAGGTAAATAGGACAGCGAACAGAATGACAGCCTGCCTTCTAGGAGTTTTAAATGAAAATMAAGCTCTGAATTGAGAGCAACACAGTGCCAGACCAGTAGTTATCCATTGTAAAGATATTTAGGAAGGAAGTAAAAGAGCATTATATGGGTTAAAGAGTCCAGACATTACATAGAAAAACTTTTAAGGGAGACATTCAGAAAGAACAGTTAATGTAGACATCAGCAAAGGTTTTTATTCCAGAATTAGGCYAGATGCTCTAGAAGGACACATTCAGATCTCTGATTTCTACCTCTATCACTTGAAAAGTACTCAACCAAAATCCAAAACCTCCTCCTGTTCCTCATCGCAACATCTCTCTAACAAATTCCATCTAACTGTCTCAAGAAATGTAGCCAAAACTGCTCATTTTAAACAATTTGCACTCCTAAAGAAAGTCCTTCTGACAAGAAATGTTAATTATAAAGRGGCTGCATTCAGCTGCCTTCTCATGTTACTTAGCACTTTGTCAACGATCCCTGCTGGAACTTTTTTCATGGAGAGCATGAAGACTGTTTTTAAGAGCTTTTATTTCTCCCCAGTTTCTTCTGTGATAAAAATACATATACCTTACAGCAATGCATAAGTCCACACAAAACATTGAACCAGATATTTTTTACRAAAGCTTTAAAAATTTTAGATATTTTCTTACTTGCAGATTATAAGCAAGAAAAGGGCATAACACACTAAATTGCTCCAGGAAAACAGAATCATCACRTGACACCTACTGTACTCACCTTAAACTATTTTTTTCTACACTAATCAACTCATGMAAGGACACTGAAATCAGAGGAGATGCTCATTTACACTGGAACAGCAGTYTAAGGCAGATACATTAAACACACAATAATTCTGTTTTGGAATGGCAATATTAGTCAAAGAGGAAAGAAATATTTCTGCTCAATGACAGCACAAATTTGCATCATGGTGCACCAGACCTCWGTATTTCTGGTGTCAACCTATCCAGGTGAGGCATGCACTGAAGATCTTCCCATTTTAGRGGATGGGAAAGAAAGGGGCAAATCAAAATGCCTCAACAATGCTAAGCTGCATCCTTCGGGCAGAATTACAGTTGGTATTGGGAGACCTTTCCAAAAATTTAATCATGCTGAGGTATGTTTTCATTAACATACATGCATTGCTGAAAGTTTCTTTTAGTTGTCCTTTTTAACTCAAGCATTCAATCAAAACATAACTTGCTATGTAGATTACATTATTAAATTATATCAAAATATTTTCAGCAAAATAACATGTAACAGCTACCATAGTACTCCACAGTCCACAGATTACAAACCAGGAGCATACTCTTGTTTTTACCCGCAAAGAAACATCTTGCTTGTAGTGGTACTCTTTACACATTCTTCTGAATTCAAAGCATATTTATGAGCCAAGTTTTAGAACACAATTGCAATGTGAACTACACAACACACTTTCCTATTGGGCTGGAGAGAGACTGATTCTTTTTTGTGTCAATGAACTGTTTGCTTGAATAAATGAAATTGGTATTTGCCAAATGTTCACCAAATATTTTCAGAAGCGGAAGAAAGCAATAAACCTTAAAATTCAGAGAAAAACATACAAAACATGCAAAAAGATATATAAATCTATTAGAATGTCATGCCTTAGAGACTTGACACAGKGAATATATTTCTGGATTACATTATTGATTGAATAAATAAAGTATCCAAACTTTTCATGCATGTATATGAAAATGCTAGGTGGACATATATAAAACAGGCTTTCCCTTGATGCATTTGGTTTTTTTATTCAGAATCATTTGCCCAAAACACAGCACACCTCAGTTCATATAAAAATCACTCACAAATTAACTTTCATATTCATATTCCAGATTATCTCTATCCTGATTAATTGTTAGAAACAAACAGAAAGAGGAGCAAGTACCAAAATTAGAATAATACATATTAGTATGAACTTCTACTGCTGTTTCCAGAAACACATTCTTTCAGAAATTTCATTTACCTTTGCAATTTCTATAAGAAAATAGGAAGGTACAGACTGGAAAACTGAACTTCACTGTGCCACTGACTCACAATTTATGATAAAGTGTTCCTAGGACACTAATTCTCAGAYGAATCTATCAGTGCAGCTGCTGTCTTGTACAAGCAAGCCCCCTGTCTTGTACAAGTTAGAACTGAAAGCAGAAAATAGYGGATGGGAGAATAAAATTCATCCTTTGGTTTCTGCTTCACTGAAAGACATAGATTTGTCATCCCAAACAATTTGCCACTAACTCACCTCTACTGAAACCTTGATACAGATCTTCTACAACTTCTATAGGCCAATGATTTGTGAGGTCATTTATAAATAACAAACTACATTAAAATGTATTCAGGCAATAAATGCACATGTTTACACARAAAGCATTTGCTGAAAAATATTAAATACTAGTAACAATATTGTATTTTCCCATTCTTTAGTAGTATCTGGATCAAAGAAAATACACACTGTGRCTAAGCTCTTGGTTTTGAAGGTTAGACTGGTTTTGACACTAAGGGCCAATGACACTTGGCACTTGTTACTCTTGAAATCTCTTTAACAAGCTGCAATCTCTGCTGGCTGCTTTGAGCACACACAACTGGCTCATTCCCATCAAGTGTTGCCAAAGCTGTTGGGTAATGCACTCAGGCGTTTATGTCACCCCAGAGGGAARAATGCTGTGTTACACAAGTACTTATTTTCCCTGGCAGAGGGGAAGTTTTGTTGAACTGCTCTAACTTCTTCATTACTACAGTGACTGCAACATGTTCATAGTTTGTGAGAGCCTAAAAACTCTCAGCTATTTTTCTTCTCATTATAGTTGGGGATTTTTTTYCCCCCATAATATCTTCCATGTCTGCCCCTTCATTATTCCATTCACTCACAAAAAAATTTCTTTTGTCCTAAAACCTGGGTGATATTTTGAACAGCCARATTACTTCAAGGGGAAGGAAATTTCACTCCTATCTATCACCAAAATTCAGGAAACAGTTTTCTGACTGCCTTGCACTTGTACTTTCACTGTTATTGATTAGTAAAAATCCTCATGGCAAAGGTTAATGTAACAAGCATGCAAAGAGAACAGAACTGTATCTTTGTTGTCTAGACAAGAAAATAACTGAATTTTCCTGGCTATCACAACTTGATAACGCTGACAGAGGCTGCCTTAAAAGTGGCTTTAGTCTCAAARCAGAAAGAAACAGGGAGAACGATAGCATGAAAACAGAGGAGGAAAATCAAAACATGCTGGACTCAATATAAACAGACAGTGCAGTTCAGATCAATTCCCTGGCTAGAGGTGAGGGACAGATGTCTGAATTTGGATGATCAGAATGAAGGAAATTGGCACAAASAGCAGAATATCTAAAAGTAGAACAGATCTAAGACCGGAATTCTTTTCATTAAAGTCATCCATTGGAYGGTATCAAGACACTTCCTTTCTGTCACTGTTCCACTTTATAATCCCACATGATACAAAGCAAAGTGCTGCTATTAAAAATTAACTAATTCATTCTGAACATACTCCTTCTTTCATCTTTGTTTTTAACTTGGCTATTAAAAGCTTTAACACACCTTTTCACTTGACATTAGGCTTCCATTTCTTCCCTACAGAGCTGTGGCAGTTCCCCATGTGATGCACAGGTATGCTCAAGTCGGTGCACATTTTCAAACTGCAAATCACAGAATGCAGTGCTCTCAGCACGGGCTCTCCTTGGCACTTTGTTCTTGCACGTTAATCAGAACGTTCCCAGGGGCCACTTTTGCCATTGAATACCAAAAAGGTTACTCCTACGAGGGAAAAAAATGCAAATTATTAAGTTACAGACAACATGCAACACACAACACAGTGTCACATGTCATGRGATAATGATCACGACTGCTGTGGGAAAACTGTCAAGGCAAAGACTTTCCTGAACATTTCAGTACAGTTTATACTAAACTTCAAGCAATTTATTTAGTTATTTAAAACCTACATTAAAATGGAAAGCATTCAGTAGTAATAAAGGCAAAGTATACAGTTTTCACTGAATAATGACTGTCCTTGAGTGGTTTTCTCTAACTTTTAGATTTTTTTTTTTAATATATTGAAATAAAAATTAAAACCCCCTCAAATACCTATGAAATCCAGTACCTAAAAATTTATATATATACCTGTGCTTTTCCACACAAAAAGATGTTCAAATTCACTTGCTACTATAATTGAGTTACATCATGCTTCATAAAATGCTGTGAGCGCTTCAATAACTTTTTCATTTTATTTTAGAAGCACTGAAACAGAATCTCTATTGTACAAAAATTTGGGTTTCGCTTTCATGCAAAGGATCCAATACGAAGATAGAAAATTAGAAAATTAGCATATTAACAAATTAGCTGCTTTGCAGAATGATTGCACAAAACACTAGAGGATCAAGTTCCATTCAACAATTCATTTTCAATTTGGTGACAAATCATGATATACAATTCCTTTTAYATCACATTTTGATTTCAATCTACCTACGTGCAAAGGAGAAATATTCTTGCTAGAAATATGTAGGATCRAGGTTTAGATGTGCCTATTGGTATAGGAATAATTTGAGACATATCTTTGTTACAGGAAAAAAATACATATGTTTGCAATTGTGACTGGAAATGTGCTTTTGTGGAAAATTCCAACCATCTGGAAGAGTGCTAAATGAACTCTTCGCTAGGTTAGTGTTTTGTTTTGTTGATAGCCAGAGCACTTAATTTCTATCTTTGGCATTTATTGTTGTTTGCCAATTGCTTTCCTCAGCCACTATAACAATACTATAGCAATACATTTTAACACTACTTAAAATATATYCTCACTTGTGATTGGAGAATTTTGACAAAAAATAATGAATAAATTAATCATTACAAATTTCTCAAAGTCATTACGATGGGATTTACTCTCCTTTATCAGGCTTCACTTGTCTGCTAGAAGTACAGCAAGCAAAATTTAGCCCGAAGAAAACAACTCTAAATGTTTATCTTTGGCTCAATAATCATCTTCAGGCAAGATGACACACTGTTAACATAGTAAGTGGGCCATTGTATTGATTACAAAATAAAACACAAGAAGATTACATACACTTACATATGTTTGACCCATATTTTCACTCACTATTAAATGTTTTCTGTGGAAAAGAGGAAACCATTAGGGGAAAAAAATCCTATTAAGGAAAAATTGATAAGTTATATAAAARTCAGGTTGTGATAGACGGGACACACACCAAAGTATTTCACATGAGCAGGCCTATTACTCAACACTTAAGAGCTGACTGTGAGCTTTGACCCAGCACAGCCTGGGAGAACACCAAGCCAGGTTTGGGATCTCAAGCCAAAGAACAAGCASATATATATTAAATCCTTACTTTCTGTATAGAGTGCAAAAACTATGCTGCTTTACCATTTTCCTTCATGGATAAGCATGGTTATTTAGCYCTTTGCAGAGTGATACAACTTGAACAGCAGCACCTTGCCCAAGCACTTAATTTTAAGCACACCATTAATCTAATTGGGACCAAATGAATACCAGCACATTTCAGTTTAAATGTTTGATTAAATCCTTTGTTACCAAGCAGACAGTTTCTGCAGTGAAATGGACTACACAGAAAGGAGCAACGCAAAATAACATCAATTTGTCTCCGGATTCKGTCCAACATAAATTGCAAGAGCTGAATTTATTTTTCCACCCCTCTTGTCACCTTCTTCACTCAACTATGCAAGGAGTTCTGATGTCTCAAATCTTACAGCAAGTGCAATAAATCAGATTCACACTTTGATTACAATAAATGGCTTCAAATATAATAAATAACTTCATAATTAATAGAATTAATGAAACCTGGCGTGGACTCCACATTTCTGTGTCCATGCATTGGCATTCTCATCTCAGGGACTTACACTAGCATCACACTCATGATGTAACCAGTTCACAACCAATTCTTTGCTTCATCAAGTCAAATTAAAGCACATGTGTCATTTAGAGYTGCAACCTCTGTACATTTAGGATTTAGAACAGATGTTCTCCCTCAATGAGAAGTAATAATTTTCTAGTCCTGTTTCCCAGTTTAAAGTGGAAAAGCTGTAAAATACAACTAGACCAAAAAAAACCCCAATGATAGAGTCATACTGCACGTTTCCAGGTGAAGAGTGGCATATGCAATGTCTAGAGTAAAAATATCTGTAATTCTACTATGTAATACTATTATATCTATATTATGTGAATATATAAATATATAGTGTTCTACTTATCCCTTTAAAATAAGACAAAAATTGTTGCTTGTTATTAAAAAAACCACTTCCAGACTACCAAAATGTTTACAGTTTTAAAATTGAAAAGGGGACGAGTATGAAATTATTTAATGTAGTTTTTAATTACATACTGAAATTGTATAGCAGTTACTTTGAGAAGTATAATCTGCAATGCAGCTATAGTAATTTTAATTCTGTCACTAGACATGAGATGAACCATTCAAATTTGTCTGGAAAAAAATTCCTTTTGGGAAAGGGATCTCTGCTCTATTCCTATTGATGCTGTGAAATACATGAGGAAGTAGAATAGGGCAAGAAATTTAGAAACAAACAACACAACTTTGAATTTTAAAGATCTTGGTCACTGTTTTATCTGTACAGTTTGTACCTTGAATTTATCAAAAATCTATTCTCAGAATACTTGTAACCAAGTTGAGGTCAACAAAATCATCTACTTCCCTGAAATAAATTCTAAAATATTTTGGGRGAAAGATTAATTCTTTGTAAAAAAAGTTTCATTGATTTAAATTACCTGCTGGCATGAGCTTGAGGAGCTAMAAAGTGGATCTATAAACAGTCTGTCATTTTTCAACATAAAATATCTTTGGGGCTACACAGCTTTCCCCTAAAAGAATAACAAGCCCAAATCTCATGACTATTASAAAAATATTGTTCATATAAATAAGTATTAATCTATTGAATATGAAATTGTCTGGCCCAAGATAATAAACACTTATTAACCAATACTACTTCGGATACTTGATATTTTTCCCCCACCTCTTTAAAGCATGTAAAAYGGTTTTCAGTTTTCTGTGTTTCCAGGTGGAGTACTGAACATTCAGCAACACAGCTGAAACCCTGGCCATGTAAAAACGGAGCATATTCCAGTCCATGAGCAAATTGATATGGCTGTTCTAATATGACAGGAAAATACCTCTATCAGCAAGGACCAACTCGCACATATCCACAAGAATGGAGAGTGTGGTTTYAAGTCACTGCCGTGGATTATCTGTCCAGAAATTGCAATCCATATGAGGTGCCTCAAGATAAATGCACATCATCATCCTGCTGTTAATTACCTAATTTTCTATCATCCTTGTCTACTTTTGACCATGAATTCCAACCTGAAATGAAACACTCAGAGTTTTATTTTCTTTATTTGTTTTGATGCCAAGAAGTTGCATGTTTCCCACACAAAGATGTAAGAATGAACGTTTTCTGTCAAAGCTGTAGAGTAAATCCACTCCAGGACAATTTCATTAACTCTTAGAAACTGAAACCAAAGCTTAACTAAATTAATTTAACTTGAAAACCAACTATGATCTCRATAATTGAGAAGCCAGATTCTAACTATATTCCCAGTAAGTCAGCACCAATGGAAGGTTCCAATTTTTATATGTTAATTCAAAATAGTTGGAGGTCTGTCTCAAGATGTTGTGAGTTAGTGGAARTTACCATTGCAATAGGCACTTAACAGAGATTTTCACAATTGAGTTGTAGAAAAATCTCTCTCTTCTAAAGGAAAGACTGTCAAAGTTTCATGTCCTGTTAAAAATGAAATTTTGGGCCATACAAATCAGTAACAAAAGTTTTATTTAAATTAAGCAATTGAAGAATTGGGATTTACTGTGGCTGATACCGCACACCTCAGGCTACAGATACCTGATAAGAAAATAATTTGTTTGTGCAGTTCTGTTKTCATTCAGTTGTTTAAACTTAAGCRCCAGTAGGATTCATTTCCTCYGTGGTWACAATTACWTTTTGATGCCAGAGGTATGAACAACTCCMGTCACTCCTTCCAGTTAGAATTTCTTACATCTGTTGGGAATGAATTACATTACCTGTCCCACTGCCTATTCATCTAACCTTATTATAACTTCAGAATGTTTTCAGGCTTCATTATACTTGACTAGCCTCAATAATTTAGTGTCAACTCTAAATTTTGCTTCTCTGAAGTCCATTCTTCAATTTTCACATGCCATATAATTATCTGGAGAAAATTTGACATGGGAAATATCATAACAACTGYTAGCCTTTAGACAAAATAAAGATTTGATTTACACTCACATTTCTGGCTTCTGCATTCCGTTTCCCATTTTTAATCATTACCATTAATTTACTTCTCACTATTTGACAATCTTCCCTGAATAACCTCATGTAAAGAATTAGCTCTGAAACAGCTAAATAATAAATTATTTGATTTTTTAAGACAAACACAATTGTACCGATACAGTTTTAAAGAGTATATCTATATCCGAAGACAAATACAAGCCATATTTGTTATGCTTTTAAAATGTTATGTTTTAAAACTCATACTGATCTTGTTCATACCAATTCCAACACAGCAGCTAAGTGTTCTCTAGTATTTTTACCCTTCTTAACAGTTGTGGGGATTTTTTTTTTACTTTTTTCTATTCACTCTCAATTTTCTTGATTTTTTCCTTCATCCAGTGTGCCACAGCATGACAAAATTTTTGCATGTCTGAATAGTTCCTACTCAAGTTTTCTTGTAATGGAACTCTAATTCTTGCCCAACCTTTTGCTAGGTATGATTTATGAAATACTYCTGAAGGAAATTATCTTTTGGAATTTGTCATTTAACCACACTATATATTTATTCTTTCTCAAGTTTTAATCAAATCCGTATACTTTCCTTTATTGATAATAGACTTAGCCTTCCCAAATCTAAGGATTTCTAATTTTACACTTCATTTTGAAGCCTATTTATTAAGGGTTAGACTTAGCCTGTTAAAGTTAGTTGTATTTATTCATTTTTTCTCCTTGAACATGCAGTGTTCTACTTCTGGGTTGTTTTTATATGTTCGCAGTTTATCCACCAGTAAGATAAACTTAATTATATTGTGGCTGTCTCAACTGCTACAGGCTAGTGCTGTTTGAACTTTCATGAGCTCTTCTTTACAATACTATAAAATTTAGGAAGTTTTCTTCTTATATCACTTGATAAGAAAACAATGGACAATCTTCTTTTAGTCTGACCTTCCTATAAATGATAATGAAGTGACATTAGAATAATTTTTGATTGTTTTTACAAGTTCTCTATTGATATTAACCTGTGTTTTCAATATAAAAAGCTCAAGTGGTCTCCAGGGTAGGTTTAAATTTTATTACCTTGGTCCTTCCCTTTCTTTTTCCACTTTAAATTGTACCATGGGATTAAGAGGCAACAGTTTTAGACYGAAAGAGATTACTCTTAGACTAAATATAGGGACAACATTTTTTGCTAAGAGAGAGGTGAAACATTGAACATGTTGACCAGAGAAGCTGTGGATGTCCCATCACTGGATGTGTTCAAGGTCAGGTTGAATGAAYGGGCCTTTGAGAAACTTRATCCCATTAAARATGTCTCTACCCACAGCAGGGATGTTGGACGAGGTGATCTTCMAAGGCCCCTTGAAACYTGTCCCATTCTRTGGTCAAGAAAGCAAGATCCTGTCTTGTCTGGATCACTGGGAATGACAGATGAGATTTTTCTAGGAGGCAATCCACTCTTATGCTGTGCATGGAAAGCATAACTCCTTTTGCCAGCTCTCTCCACAGATATTTCTTGGGCAAAATTCRACAGTTAGACAGGATTCTCTATGCTCTGAATATTTTCAAAACGTTGGAAGCTACATGAAATGCAGTAGACAGAAGGAAATTTTAGAAAATCTGACACATACACAGTGCTCTAGGCTCGAGGATTTAAGTCATGCATGTTTCAGATTGCAGTGGAAAAAACAAAACGAGAAACACCTTATTTTGTTTGTACTGCTGGTGCATTGGCTAAAGTGATGCAAGCCTCCCTTAGTTTACAATCACCTCAGGCCCAGAAAAAGGAAAAAAAATGGGTATTTTTATCAATTTTATAATATGGCCAAATGACTTTTGTTATGAGTATGTGAAGAGCCGTGCAGGCCATCTTACACTCACACCTTGACAAGAACAAGCAGTTTCACACATATTATTCTAAACTCTGAKGGATCTCTGAGATGTCCCAACACAAATACCCACACATTTACACTGTAGGATATGTCACRCAAGTAGCTATAGGTATCACAGAAATCTGTTTTCATTACCAAAAGGTCTTCAGACTATTCTACTATGGCTGCATCAAGGGAGTACTTTAGAGCCAATTTGAAAATAGCAGGGGTCACAGTACATTAACAAAGATCAGCCCCATGAGGTTATTATCTCTTTTTTGAACTGCAGCCTAACAGGACATACACGAAGCTTAGATCCTATTTCATAATGAAATAACAAGGTTGTGTTATAGCTGCACAGAGGGAACACTTCAAATGTGACCAAACTGCTAATTCTACTATAACAGTCCAAAGTGCCTAAAGGGCCATTTATTAAAAATAAAAAATAAATTGCTTCTGCCACTGTATAAAYCCCCAAATGTACAAGGTCTGAGGGTAGCATTTTGAAGGAGAAATATTTAAATGTTAGAGGCAAAATTTGCTTAAGAGGAGACTTTGGATTTTCATTTGGTTATAACAGAGCTACACATGCCTGTCTCAAATTGTGATAATATTCAGTTGAAGTCAAAAATGAGTATCACAAAAGATAAAGTCCACAGTACATCAAAACACAGTCCATAGACACACTCCATTTGGAAATCACTTTACCTATTACAGCTAGCAATAGTCCYAACTGCCAAAGGAGAAGACATGTTTTCTACTGAAAAATTTTATCCTCTCAGTTCCATACTGCACCTAAAACATCAGGTAATAAGAATCACTCCTTGGAAATTTAAAAAATGAATTCAAGTTGGTTCACTTTTTTTTTTTAATTGAAGGCTGAAAAAACTACAAAACTTGCTAGTGGTCATTCTACTGCTGTCATTTGACATAATTTCTTACTTTTTAAAGGGCAACTTAGTGCAGAATCAGTGTAGGCCAGACGCTGATTTGATTTCAAGTTAATGCAATTTTAAAGTACTTCCATATCATTAATTTAACATGTACAATATTTGYGCTAAAAACTTGCAGAATTTGATAAATTAATCCCTGTCCTTCTCTGTGGCTGTGTTGACATTTATAAAAACATGCAGCACTTAAATATTAAAGAGAACCTGGTGATAAACATCTTACAAGTGKCTATAGAGAAAGCAGCAAATGAAAAGAACATTTTAAACATGGAGCAGTATCACTATTCTCATGAAACACACAGACCTGAGCACGCAGATATATTCAGCCCTGCCTCTTATTTGCAGTGTCATAAGTAATATGCAGTGGTATTTTACTGTGTTATAGTAGCACTTACTTCTGCTTTTGACAAAGGAGATTAAGTGTTGTGAATACATGTGGAARGACAGCACCCACTCCAAAATAACCTCATATGTTAAAAGTCAAGGCTGAAAGCTTATTATCCACTGATTCAAAGTTCTCAAGTCCCAGTTCAGTCCTCCAGAAAAAATACTTGATTTTTTTCCCCCGAACTGACTGTTGTAATTATGAAGTTGTTAACCACAAATATGTTCCCTTCTGAACCAAATGGAAATGTGATTGATACTGAGAATTTAGGGAAGATGAAAACACAGACTAAAGCTTCTTTTKCTGCAGCAGTCCTAGGGTCTGTACACTGCATACTGAAGATTTCTTAAATTCAAAGAAGTGAAGAAATATCATTCTATTTCTCAAAGATTCCTGTAATCAACCACATTTTGCCCTCTCAGCTCCTTTCCTTTTACTGCTTCATCCCTCAGAAAAAACATTATGCTGCATTTGTGACATAATTTTCATGACTGCAATGCCACACATAGGATTACGACTTAACTGAAGGATCAAGCAGAAAATAAGCTGTGAGGATAGGCTGTGAGCCTTTCTGCTGGATTAAAGCACAAATCTTCAACAGTAGTGAAAAAGAACACAGACATTGCTCACCAAGGACATGGCTTTTACTACAAACATTCCCACTCAAGCTTACTCCACTATGACAGCTCRCTTGATCCCCACACGGGCAGACAAAACTGGAAATACCACAGACAGCCTGACTACACCCATGGGTAACATGGGTTTTTTTTTCCTACAGTTTTTTTCCCTATGTGACAAAGGACAGGAGTTCTTGCTCTGCAGGACAGGGAAACACCTGCCAGTTCTGACTTTACCTTGATATTAATATACAGTTGGGATCTTCAAGCGTCTCCCATCCTTGCACTTCACCACAGATTAAAATCTGGACTTCAGCATTGGATAACTAATAAAGAAACCTTAACAAATTACCTGGCTGCATGTATCATTTGTAAAAAAGTAACAGTCACAGAGAYTTAAACATCTACCTCCTTTTTTTTTAAGAATCTGAAGTCTTCATTTGATAGTAAAAGCAAGCTGTGCTCACAAATAAGAATGTTCTGTATTATGAATACCTGTGCAAGTGGTTAGAGAGACTTTACACACCTGTTGTCCTCTTTCACAGGATCAAAAATAAAGAAGGTGTGGGTCACAGACACTTTCCCAGGCAGCTACAAGTAAGAATAGATGCTGACATACAAAACCAGTGCTTCACAAACTGCAGCATTTGGGTATAGTACGAGTTCCCAGAACCTGCTTTGTTAGTGCCTTGAGCAGAAAGGACAGCACAGTTACATTTCTACAGGTATAATCTTCATGTGCAAATGAGTACTTATCACATTATGAAAAAGTCTGTTTATTGAGCATTTAAAAGGAGGTGTGTAATAACAAGCTCAGCTTTTTTGCCATGTAGGGTGATAGGTGCATTGGGATAGAGGATGCTGAACAGGGTGATAAAMAAGAGAAAAGATCCTACACAGAACAACTGATGTAAAATGCAATGTTAGGTTTCATAATAGGAATCCTGAAGGSTCCACTGTGATCCAATCCTAAAACACTTCTGCAGTGTCAAGTCAACAACTGGAGGCTATTTGTTGGGGTTTTGTTTGTTTTTACTAGATGTAAGAGGAAAGATTTAAGGTAGATGCTTGGTAAATTTTAAGACATCAAACCACACAAGGTGATAATAATATAGCACAAAACTGTCTGGTTTTCATTGAACAGTATTAAACTAGYACAGGAAAGTTATTTAAGCAAGAGTCACCATCGCTAGGCAGAGCTGCAGTACTRTAAATTAACACCCTATTGTTAAGTTCACATTCAGAAGAAATTCCAATTCTGGGGTGATGGGGTCAGTTRGAGCTCATCAAAATCGTGAAATGCTGCAGGGGAGAAGTTTTTTGTACCCCTTAGCTAGTACCAAGGAAAGTGAGGTCTCCCCTAACAAATATTCATAGATTAATGCTGTGAAATGAGTCTTATTTGCCAGAAGGAAATCCACTGTTAGAGCTATCAGGGTAATTTTGAAAACCTCAGACATGAAACTCGCAGTCAATTCTAAAGCAACCACCAGCAGAAATACCAAACTCATTTTAAGTTTCATGCAGTGCATGGATAAGAAGGAAGGAAGGAAGGAGAAACAATAAATTATTACCCCTCAAAAATTACAGTGAGCAAAATACACAAGTTGACATCTTCTAAAAAGGTGCAACTTTTAGAAGGTGTTCTAATACAGGACAGATATTAAAACAATAATCCTAAGATTATACAGCTCAGAATTCCAAGATTTTAAGAATTTATTAAAAAACCCCAAACAAACAGCAACAACAACAAAAAGGCACAAGCTAGCATTTAAAATTTTTCTGTGAATAAGAATACGTGCTTTATAGGAGTTTTCAGTTTTGCTATCACCAATTTGACTTACTCCCCAATGAAGAGTCCACAGCAGTTTTCATCCAGAATCTCCGGCAGCAGTCCAAGTTATCCTTGCAAAATATTAACCTCAAGAGGCTCTAAAATTCCAGCTACAGTAGCTCAAAACAGCAGCCAATACACTCTAGCCGTGACCTTTTCCATCTTATTGTACATAGATATAACATAAATGCACAGCCTAAAGGCTTTTACTGCATCCTCTGCATTCCTCACGTTTTGGCTACCTCAGCTCAGGACTAATTGGGAAAGAGCACAGAAGAAAGCAACTGAACATTAACAAARTCCACACCCCTTCCCTGGGGTCTGCTTTTAAACTGAGGCTCTCAAGATTGGCTTCAGCTGTAGATAATACACTGCATTTGTGCTGCAGATTTACCATCATCCATCCATCCTTCCATCCTCTCATCCTCTGCCCCTAACCACCAGACTGGCTTGCCCTCTAGATCTGTCTTATCACTACAACCTTGCCCCCTGCCCTGGAAATGTGTCTGACTGTTTGTGAGCTGATGCTGCCCCAGCCCAGGGGCTGCTTTCCTGGCTGAGCTCGGGGCCAGCAGCACCCCTGGCCCATGCCAGCTCCCCTCCCTTCCCTGGCTGCTGTGGGAAAGGGACTGGCTGGGGAGGGTGGGCACTGCGTTGTCCCCAGGCTGGGCACAGCAGCCCAGGATGTGAACCCTGGCACAGCAGGTCAAGCCCCGAGCACTGTTGGTCTCCAGATCATCTTCTGTCATGGCAATTGGCTGAAACTGCACCTAAATGACATCCCACAAATTAAAAATAAGAATCCTGCAAAGATTTCGGATTTATTCCCTAYGATGAGGAAAGGTCTAATGTCCCCAGAGTATTGCCTCTTAAATCTCAATGGATACATATYTGCCTCATTCAGCAGCTGGACTGACAGGAAACCATTTTTCCACTTTCTTTGGCACAGAAAGAGTACCACTGTCATAAAACAGATAAATCAGGATTTGTTTTTTTTTTATTTTATACTGAACCTAAATTGCAGACCTGATAAAAGCCACACAGATGTACTTGACAGGATGATAGTGAGTTAGTACCCTACTCCTCTACCTCTGGAAACTTCAGGGAATGCCACAAGCTTAAGCTGCAAGGTAAATGAGGACAGTGGGTTCATCCTTGTCTGCTGTAACTCACATGATGCATTTCTCCTTGTGCACCTCTTTAAACTCATGTTCCTCCATTGACTTCAATAGATTTCCTCCAGAGTCACAGTGGAGTGAGGCACATCTAGGCTGTAGGATTGAATAGAAATATCAACAGATGTAGTCGTTGTAGCCAGYACATTCTGAAAGAGTTCCCAAGGACAGTCTTCTAAAATGGGCTGAAATGGTTCATTTYGCTGAGGTGGAAACTAGAGGGCATTCAGCTTGCRTTAGGGTTGAATTTGTCTGTCAGATTTAGAAAATTATTCAAAGAAGGATTACGTGGAATTGCTGAAAGACATTGCTTGTGACTCCCAAGAAACTGAGCAGTGCTGGTCTCACAACAATTTATCTGAAAGAAGAATTTCATCTGTAACTTTCGTAGATAATAAGACTTACACAACAAGCATCACCAGTAGCTATTATATTGCAGCATTTATTCCCATTAATTTGATGCAACTATYCATTATAGCACATCAAATTTAAAAAAAGTATACAAAAGCTCATATTTTAAAGCTTAAACACTTTTAAATAGGCTTCCRATTTAATCCACAGGAAGAAATTGTGGGCAGATTTGACATGCTAGTTGAAGGTAGTTGCATACAGAAGGCCTTTTGGTGCTAATATGCTATTTAAAACACATRTTCTATAAGCTTCAGTAAGACTGGGTTTTGAAACAGGCATTTTGTTTCTCTTCCAATTAACCTTTTTATGTAGGTATTTGGTTGCAAAGCTCAATATGTTAGAAGAGCTTTGTGTCTAGAAGAGGATAAAATAAAATGGCAGCAATGTATATTTATATTTTTAGAAATCAATTAGGGTGAATTTTATGTCAGATCAGTTGAGGGAAGTATTGTAGTGCTTTTGGGGCTAATAAGATCGATTCCAGGCAATCATGTCTTATGTTTCATTGCAGAATGAGTTGCTCTTCCATGCTGAGTCTTTGCACAAAGTGTGAGAGATGCTGACACAATCGATAGTCTGTTCCCTAYAAAAAATAGTTCAAAGACTCTGTGTGAATAACATTATCCTATTTTCTCAAAATCCTTCCTAGCATCAAGTAGTATGGCTAGAGGAAGAGATTCCAGCTGATTTTTAACATTAAAAAAAAATAAAGTATAAGGGTTCAGCAGACCAGGAGGAACCAGAAAAATTAYGCACTCTTTCCTGCAACTAACTGGGTTAAAGTCAATAATCTCAGATAATTTAGGATAAATACACCCTAACTTTTTAGCAATAATTCTTGTAGAACTCTTTACTTCTAAAAGACCAAGTAACTGCCGTCATCACAGATAAAATGAGGAGGTAGAAAAACTGTTTCTTTTTGTTGGTTTTATTGTGGGGTTTGGGGTTTTTTTGGGTATTTTTCTTTTGTTCGGTTTTTTTTCTGATGGTGAAATAAATATTTGTGGGATCATAAAAATAAACCTAGTCAATTTTTTTAAAGTATGCAGTCACCTTTTCTGTCCATATTTTATATTTAATATTTTATTTTGCTGAAGGTTTTTTTAATTCTTGTTTTGCTTTAATTTTGAATTAGACATGTTGTACAGCAACTTTTGATTCTGAAGTAAACAAGTGCTTGCTGTTCTGCCCCTGTATGTGTCTGGACTTAACTGCTTTATGAATGCACATGGGCTTATATTACAAGTTAAATAGGCCAATACTTAGTCTAAGTCTAAATCTGTACGTTCCTTTTAATGAAAATGTTTGCCATCTTCACTACTAAAGCATGGCGTGATTTTTCCAATGAAATTTTTTATTGATTTCATTAAAAAAAAGTCATAAAGAATCATCCACAGCAACTTGCAAAGCTATTTAAAATATAATATAGTTATTTTAGGGAAAAAAAGAAGGAAAGAAGGAAGAAGAAAGGAAGGAAATTCCTACCTATGGAAGACTTGATTTGAATTTTTTTTTTCACCTCCAAAATAAATTTGTCATGTTTTCAGTTCAGCAGAAACACAAAATTAGACATAAAATTAGTTTTTAGACATAGAAATTAATTTTTGTACACGCAACTTTTAAGTGCACATAGTGACGACTGTCAGTAACAAATGGCAATTATGTCTACAGCTCAAACTATTTTAATGATCACGTGATGGATACTGTACTTAGGAGTTTAATTTTGRTCACAGCTACAGCTACTTCTTCCGTATTCTTGCATTTTTCTAAATAAACAGCAAGACAGCCTGGACAGAAATGCTCAGGGGGAGAAGATTTCAGAGACCAAATGGTTGAGCAGGGTCACATCAAGGTGCTTGTACCAACAGGGCCTTGAATGGGACAGGAAGAGCTTCTTAGGAATGAAAGGGAATTKGGAACACTTTGCTGGAGCTTGATTTCCTGAAAGCAAGGATATATTGGGCAGGAGAAAACTGTAAATAATCCATTAATWCTCCAGTTTTGTCTTTACTAATAGACAAATATTCAATGTTCAAAAAGGTTAAATAGTCAATTTTCTAGTGAAAATTTTTAAAAGTATTAGGAAGCCTTTGATCACCAGAAATTCCTTTTAGAGAGGACTGGAGACAGAACCAGACATATCTTTCTCAAAGCTTTGACCAACTTAGGTACTAACAGGAGTTGTAAAATCACATTAAAAAAAAAACAAAACAACATCATTAACATTTTGGTAGCTCTTTCCAAACAAATTCCAAGGTCCCAGAATGGTTGCAAACCTAAAGTAAGCTTTCTGAATGTGTGATGTCATGGGTTAGCCCCAGCCGGCTAAATGAGCTTAAAATGAGCAAACTTGTGTKTTGAGATAAAGACAGCTCAATAGGGAAAACAAAATCCATGCATGCAAGCAAAGCAAAACAAGGAATTCAATGACCATTTGCCATGGGCAGGCAGGTGTTCAGCCATCCCCAGGAGAGCTSAGCTCCATCACCTGTAATGGCCACTCAGAAAGACAAACACCATCMCTCTGASCCTCTCCCCTGCTTTCCCCTTCTTCCCCCAGTTTTACACCCTGAGCACGATGCCATATGGTCTGGGATATCCCTTGGGGCAGTGGGGGTCGTCTGTCCTGACTCTGTCCCCTCCTTGTGCCCTCCCAGCCCGCTCACTGATGCGGTGGGGTGAGAGGCAGAAAAGGCCTTGGCTCTGTGTAAGTGCTGCTCAGTAGAAACAAAAATATCCCCCAATTATCCATGCTGTTTCCATTACAAATCCAAAGCACAGCCCCATACTAGCTACTGTGAAGAAAATGAACTCTATCCCACCAAAACCAGCACAGATGATAAGGACTAGAACTAACATGCAGTTAAAAAAAAAAAAAAAAATCCACCAAAACTCAAACAAACAAAAAAAGACCAAACAGAGCTAACACCACTTTTCATACCCAAGCTACAAAAGCTGTGTCASTTCACTTTCAAAAACAAAATTACACAAGACAGCTTGAGCCAATCTAACACCTTGTCACTGCTCCCTGCTGCATGCTGTCTCTGTTTACCTTGCTTTAGCTGTAACATACATCAGGCCTCTCCATGAGAMAATTTCAGATGGTTTTCTGCTGGGTTAATGCAATCAGTCTTTCAAGCYATGATCTTCAGTGGAGCCTAAAAAGGAGCAGAATGACACCATGTGAAAGAGGAAGGAGGAGCTGATCCTGCAGCCACGCAAGAGGAAACCTCCCCGTTTGGCAGTGGTCACTTGTGGGACTGACTCAGGGTCTCACGTAATTCCAAGCGGAGAGGAGTCAAGTGACAATGATTTTAACAACTTTAGTGCTTAGGATGTACAAGCTTGAGAGAGACCTAAAYAGATATAATGATGTTGATATAAATAGTGATGTAATGATGTAATAGCCRTAATGTTCATCCTGATGACTAAATTAAGTAGGATATATCATTTTACTTGTTGACCCTAGTGTGCAGAAAGACCRCCAGATGTCAGGCTTCGTGGTCAAAATTCCTAGAACCCCTTGGGTTCTAGAAGGTTGGTTAGAAGGAATATGGCACTGCTGATCTCAGAAGTATGAAAAGTTAATTGTCATGAGCGTAGCAGAAATTGTGCTGCCTTTTCCACCTGCAGCTCTCCAATGGCAAGAGCCTCCTCTATTTTGTAACCATCAGACTGTCTTAGGTGCACAAACAATAAGTTGAACTGCATCCTTGCAATACAAAAATGTACAAACTCTGTTATCTTCCTACAGTTCTATATAGAGACTGAGGAATGGAGAAATCACGGGCAAAATTAAATTTAAAAATGTGCTAGTAGAAGGAAAAAAATATTGATGAAAGGACTATCTATCTGCATATATTTATGTCTAGATCCGTCTTTAATTGCTAAATAACCAACATTATTTTTTAAGATTATCTAGATTTTCTGTAAGTGAAAAGGAAAATAATTTATAAGCTGTTATGCAAATGTTGTATTTATTATTAGTCAAATCTCAATGTTACTAAAGTTCCATTGGTACAGGGAAGGCGAGCTCACTAAATTCATATGACATTATTTAAAAGCTCTTAAAAGATACATGATGGATTTCAGAGGAGTTTAGCTTCAGCATTTTAAAATGTTCTCATAGTATAGAAAAGCTGCAACACACAAAGATAGAAGATTATACTGAAATGGATTTCACTGAAGAGATTAAATYACAGGTTCCTGTATTAATTTATTTACCTCATATCAGCACAGGTGAGGGTATACCTCTTTAGATTATGTCAGATCATGCATATCTCAAGAGCAAAGCCTCTCTCATAGACCAGAGGACTGATCTTTTTAAAAATGCAAAATAAAGTAAGGTGAATATGTCTGGGCATAGAGTGGGATAAGGAAGGCCAGTAACTGATGATGGGAAAAGTAATTGTAACTATGCATTTTTTGACTTTCATCATAGATCCATCCTTTGCATACTGAAAGGAAAGTAATGGGAATAAACGTGGACACTGAAAAAGAGTCAGATTCTTTAATACATCCTCGTTTTCGGAATCTCATTGTTATTAGGATACATACATGACATTCTCAATAGAAAATACAACAGCCCAAATACTTGATTTATAGAAAAAAAWTTCATTTTCTCTAGGCATAATGGTCTTGAACCCATATGAATCCAAATAACAACCCGTGGAGTACAGCGCAGAAATATTTCAGAGGGAAGGTCACCTTTCACGTGCAACTCTTGGAGATACACATAAAAAAAAGGCAGGAAGAAATCTCAAAATCCACTGCTTAATCAACGATTTTGCTTCACAGGAACAATCATATTTGAAAATCACCAYGTCTAGTTCAATCATCAGGTGGATGTAGCAGTTGCCACAGGCAGTCAGTCCTCTTTCCCTGCACYGAACTCCGTAACATCCAGCACAGTTTCCTGGCATAAAGCTCAAGAACATTCTGACACAGACATTCATAAAAATGAAGCAAACCCCACTCCCCAGCTGGGAACAACAATTCCAACATTTTCAGAATTCTAAGAAGGCTTATTTTCTCATTTAAAGCCATAAAAAKCTAAGTACACATGCATCTTGGCAAGTGGAGGCTTTTGCATTTTTTTAACAACACCTGCAAAAAGAAAGAGAAGAGTGACAAACTAAAGTATGTGTGGGTTGATCCCGTGTTAGAGGAATGGTTTTACATCCACTATATGATTTTTAAGAAATGAATTCATTTTGATTTAMAGTGATAAACACTTGTTTGAAAGAAAACTTCGGCAGAAAATATCATTTAGATTTCCTGTTCTAAAGTTGTTCTAGTCTTAACTACTTCTCTGCAAAGTTACTGCAAACAGCATTTTACAGTAACCTAAACTAAAATATTTATTATATGCAAGTGATAGTTTGCAACCTATTTCTATATAGGTCTTCACTTTGTTCACCTATCACCTCAAGATATATCAAGAATTTTTTCCTTTTATCTTTCACTGAACATGCCCTAAACCAAAAAGCACTTATATAAATCAGAATGATCAAGAAATGTGTTTGAAGTTCAACATTTTTAGCATCTCTGACATAGTTTGTCCATATTAATATTAAAATGAAACAATCTCAGTGAACTACAGTTCAATTTATGGAATAATTTAACTCCATAAATATTTTAGCCAACACATTATTAACTCCCGTATGTAGCTTATCTATTTGTGTGATCAAATTAATTCTGGAAAAATCTGTATCCTTCTGAATTGAATGATCTGTCCTGCTTAATGATATATCGTATATTATGGAATTACAATCACCTTATTTTGTCTCTTAAAAACAAGGTAAGAATTCATGACCCGTATGCAATTGCTTTGCTATGTCAGTAACCTAAATTTGAAACATAAATTGTTCCAGATGTTTAGCCCACAAGTTGCTCTAAATCTAGAGCAGAGACTATTAAATATTCAGATGGCAAATTTCTGATGTACTAGACTGGTAGTCAAGAGATTCAGGTTCTGCCTGTTTCTATGTCACCTTAGATGCTTTTCTGTTTTCTTATGTTGGTTGCCTGACATGTTCTCTATACATATATGATAAGGATCATGCCAGCTCATCAGGAAGGTACCCTTATATCATTTATTAGTATTGATTCCAAAATGGATTCCATATCTGGGTGTTACACAAGCATCTCCGATATGAAAAAAAATAGCAAACACCCAAACACTCCAAAAAAAGTACTGCAAGTCTAAATCAAAATGTGATATCTGTTCAGAAATCACATTTTATTTGACGTTGTCATGTTTACCTTTCTTCCATAACCCAGCAGGAAATCAATAATTACAAAGCTACATAAATCAGTGTGTTCTTCTAAGTTAGCTCATTACCCTTTTTTTAACTTAATTTTATTCACCACCACTTGGAAGACCTGCTTATTTCTTTCACTAAGTTCAGTCTTCTGAAAATGATGTTTCATTCATTTACTGATCTGACATGTGAACAAATAGATGCTGTGATAATTACTAGGATGCTCCAAGGAAAGACCATGAATTCCAGAACAAAACAGCATGATAAAAACTCCTAAGTGTCTGTCCTGCTTAATGTCCTTGGCAATAAAAAGGACAAATTAAAAACCAGAAAATTTTGATATGGGATTTGTTGGCTTTTGCACAGTGGTTTTGGTTTCACTTCTGTTGAAATTGAAACTCCCCCTCCTTCCCAAAATCTATCCTCAAACTATCTAACCCTTGGAAATGCTRCAATCCGGTCCCAGCCTGCCCGCAGAGCCATAGGAGCATAGAATGGTTTGGGTTAGAAAGGACCTTAAAGATCATCCCGTTCCAACCTCCTGCTGTGAGCAAAGACACCTTCCACTGGACCAGGTTGCTTAGACCTTCATCCARCCTGGCCTTCAACTCTTCCAGGGACAGGACTTTCACAGCTTCCCTGGGCAACTTGTGCCAGTGCCTCACCACCCTCACAGTAAATAATTTTTTCCTAATATCTAATCTAAACCTACTCTCTTTCTGTTTAAAGACACTCCCCTCTTGTCCTATCACTACAGGACCTTATAAAAACTCCCTCCCCATCTCTCTTGTAAGCCCACTTCAGACACTGGAATGCTGCCATAAGSTCTCCCCAGAGCCTTCTCTTCTCCAGGGTGAACAGCCCCAACTCTCTCAGCCTTTCCTCATAGGAGARCTGCCCGAGCCCTCYGATCACCTTCATGGCTTCCTCTGGGCTCACTCCAACAGGTCCAYATCCTTCCTGTGCCAAGGACCCCAGAGCTGGATGCAGTAGTCCAGGTGGACCAGTCATGAGAGCAGAGTAGAGAGACAGAATAACCACTTATCACACTTCTTTCAGTGCCATAAAAAAAAATCTCTTCAGAACTGGAAAACGTTCAGCGGTGACTACTTTCAGAATTACACCATCTTTGGATGAAACCTTTGGYAGAAGTGAAAGAGGCAGCTTCAGTTCTACCTCTCCTTCAATCATCGTGGAAGGTTCTCCTCACCTAATATATAATCGTTCCAAACCTCCCTTGACTTATTTAGTTATTGCCTTTGTGGAGTTTTTCTCAGGGGCTCCCTAAGAAAAGTCAACTTCTGCATCCGACAACCTCTGTTCAGCAACAGAGAACAGATGAGATGGGCTTAGCTGGCTCTTGAATGTGTTATCCTGGAAGCAGACTAGAAGGGAAGAATAATGGCTGTAATTGGTGTGGATAAATCACTTCTGCCCATCCATCCTGAGTGGTGGAAGAGGAGAGGGGAAAACTTGAATGAGCCCTCTGTCCCGCCCGCAATGGCTCCTGCACTTCCTTTGTCCAGCTGAGGAGCATCTCAGTGCTACCAGTGCAGCATTGCAGATGGCAAGGGGAATAATAAAGCTGCCCACCTCTCCTCCACATGCCTGATAGTTAAGCCTGGACCACCTCAAGTAGCTCATGGTGGCTGTGTGTTACATCCCAGTGCAGTGGCCTCCCTCRGAATGGATTTCAGCCACTGCTGCACTCTTACCTTGGAAATACCCACCCTGGATCTGTGGTAGTGAGAGGTTTTCCGATATATTCATGGCTGCYGCTTTCACTGGATACTTACCATGCAAAGCAGCTGGGTAGCACAGGCTTCCAGAGCTACTCTTTTGCTTCTGATAAGCCCTAACAGTTGTTTTCTTTATGCACAGCAGCTGATGGCTCACCTAATCAATTCCCTGTCAAATGCAGCTCTGTGGTTGAGATCTTACTTCAAAAGTCATGAGGAAAAATYTCTCTTACTTGGCTTTAGAGTTTCTATGACAGTGAAGGTTTTTCTCTGCAGCACTTGTTACACAAACAGAAAGTCACTGATTGATAAGACTTGACTTATTAATTGTGCAAAGGGACCAATTATAATAGATTATTAGGATGAACCTTTGTCCCTGTAGATGTTGAGACTAGAATCACAGGAAGTCAAATATTGTGACAACTATTCTTTTGGGCTTGGATAGGAGCTTGAAAGTTATTGAAATAAAATATCAATGGGTAGACATGCATATGATATAATTAAATGCATTAAAATAATGCAGAAGTTCCTAAAATATGACTCATACTTCCGAGCTACCAACAAAGGAAAAGAACTGCTGCTGCTAGAAGGAGCAGTTGACAAAGAGAGTCGGTATACAATAGCAACCCAAATAAACAGATAATCTTCTCAAACAAGAGAGCATGCAGCTGGATTCTTCTACCAGTTTATGACTAAGTAGCATAATAGGGATGAGAAATGTGATACAGAATTCTTTGGTTTATATTTCAAAATCTTAGAAAGGATTTCAAATACTGAAGAGATGTTGCYGAGATGAAAGAAGCCCGTGTTCTATATTATCATAATGCATCAAATAAAAAAAAGTTATAGGTTATTACATGTCATCATTAAAGTCAAAAGCAATCCTACAGGTCACCTGCCACCTTGTAACTGGCTAAAATTTGTTTAATATAAACTGATTTCTCTACATATAAACCTTAAGTGTATGGAATCACAAACCAATGTGGTTCCAGAAGGCATGTTCGGTCTGTAACACCATGTTCACCCAATGTCAGGCAATATACAAAGCATTAMTCACAGTGCTATTGTGATGCAATGTGTGCTTTCATGCATTTTTTTAATTAATGAATTAATTTTAGTGCATAGAATTTGTCAGTGTCTGTGTTTCAATGGTTCAATATGCATTTTTCTTCCTTTGTGGCTGCATTACCTCTATTTAGATGACATTTTATGGGTACAGGAGTCCAAAAAAGCGGAGATGAATATATCATGGACCAAAAAAAAAAAAAAGTATCTGTAGGGTAAAATAGAAAATGAAAGCTAGGAAGATGTAAATATAATCAGAATGTGGCATAAGGTTATTGGACCTAGCCATGTAATTCCTGTCAACRATTTGGACATCCATTCCAATGGCAGGAATGGTCCAGTAACAGCAATGGTTTTGAACTGTGTTACTCAATAGGCACATAAATGCATTTCTGAATARCAAGCTGTGAATTTTTTCCTATTATCTTTTTTCATATGCAAATAGTTCTGAGAAGCAGGTTGTGTTCTGAAAATAAAATTTATTTAGTACCTTGTAAAAATTCTCAATAAAATGGGAAGAAAGAGTATGATTAATCTTAAAAGGATTTATGAATATTTTCTCAAGTATTTTTCTTTCTCATTGCTAACTGTAAGCTTTAGTGACCATAAACCATTCGTCTAAAAGAAAGGCCTTAAGGTTGCATATCSCCAGTTTTACCCTGACTTACAATTTGATCAAAATTGAATTTGGGGATTTCTGAAGAAATCGCATAGATAAATAGAGCACAATCCTTTATCAGAAAATGATAATGGATACAGTATAATCTTATCGCATTTATCTTGACATTCTTGTCCTTTTTTTCTGTTCCCATGTATGTGACAGTTACCTTTTGTTGTTGCTGTTGCTGTGAGTAAGACAATAGAGGTCACTGCTGACGGTGTGAGCTGAGAGCTGGCCCGAGGTTCCCTTCTTGAGGAGACACTATCATCTGTCCTTTTCAGAAAAAAAGGAGATGCTGACATTTTGTAAACAAAATCAACCGGCTAAGCTGACAGCCCCTACAGTGTTCTGTATTCAAAGACGCTTAAAAGCCATTATCTGATGAACATTTGTGAAAAAATAAATATTGCGATATGTAGCATTATTTTACCATTTTAGTGAGGATATTTGCATATGGCACAGACGGGGAGGTTTGTACACAATGTGAAGCTGACATGTTGGCATCACTGCAAAGATAGGGACTAGTCACTTTTGAAAGGTCATTCTTCAAAGGAAATTATTTTTCTCTGTTATCTCGCATACAATTGTTTAGTTTTCAAACTTTCCAAAGGCATTCAGATTTCAGTATAATCACAATAGTGCATTCCATTAACTATGAAAAAGATTAAGAATGACCTTTCATCAGGCAAAAGACATAGCACAACTGGCAGCTTTATGTATTTATTTTCAATTAGATATAAAAATGCAGCAATGCTCCAATTTTCAGCTACATTCCTGCACAAAGGCAGGCATTTCAGACCATGCAGGTGCTAAGAAAGTGTGAATATTAAATGAAAAATAAATTTATATGAAAAAGTGAGGAATATTTAGAGAAAGAAATGAAAATTGGTTGTGGCGGCAGTGGGAAGATATAGTGTATTGAAACAAGCAAACAAAGCAAGAAAGTAWACATCTTTATGGTCACTACCTACAATACTTGCCCTTTTTCAYCAAGATGTTTCCTTGTTTATACCTTTTTTTAGGTACGTGCAATATTCAAGTAGGAAAAGCCAAGCCTGACCAACAAATACCCTTTGTTAGTGTTCCATCAGAACACAGGCTTGATTAAAGTCCTAGCATCTTCCACACAGTTTATCCACTGCTCCCAAACCACAGATTTGGTGAGCTGTGGGCTGAGGGTTACCATCCTAGCATCTCGCTCTGGATGACCTGTTCTTGCCCCCTGGGGTTTCTTTCCGGTGGATGCCTGTCTGGGAGAGGATAGGAACAGAGTGGGGAAGTAGAGGGTAAAGGTGTACACTTAACTCTTGTCACACAGGTGGCCAGTCACAGCTTCCAGTTTCAGGTTATATCTGCAGAGCAGTAGCTGTTCCCAGTCTGCTCCAAAACCTTTCAGATAACCCTAGTTTAGGGGGGTTAACTTTGACAATCAGCTGTGGTGGCACAAAGTTCCTTTTTRGCAATACTCAAAACTTCATTGATTTTTGCTCTATAAGCAGCTGTCACTGMAGCAAAGACATGATAAAGAGTTTGGTTTTGAAATCCTTCTGGGTCCCATCAGATTCATCTCATCCAGTATTCAGTCTTATCTCCAATTCTCAGCTTYCTCTTCCTTATTAAAGAGTTCAGCYATAGGCAGGGCAGGGAGATTTCTTGATGAAAATAATTTGGGTTAGGCTGTAGCTCCAAGCTCTTCCAGAAGAGACACTACATTCATTCAAACAAGAGAATATTATTACTAAATAAATCTCAGTGAAGCCACTGACAAATTGAGTCTTGAGGCATAGCAGTCATGTACTATGACCTGCACAGCAGGAATGCCCCTGTACCTACTCAAATTGTTTGATTCAATACCCCCGAAGACCATCGATGGCCACTGCAAGGGGCTCTGCTCATTGTCTGAGGCCTTGGGTTCATGGAAGGAGKGATGAGCACATTCTGTGACATGGGAGCCAATGCCAGTTGGGCAAGACTCGTCACTGTTTCCTGGGTTAGTCCTGCAACACCCTTAGATGTTCCTCGTGATAGAATCATTCATCTGAAGCCATCCTCCTTTGTCAAATTCCAAGAAATCAACCGTGATATATTGCGAGTACTTTGCATTATTACTATCATAATACCAGTTTGGGCAGAATTATAGGATTACAGCTGTATCAAAAAGCAGGAAAGATTCATCTCAGCTTGAGAGATTTGTTTTATAATAACTTCCTTTCTTTTCTGACAGATATCCAACAGAGAGGGATTCAAGTACTTTTTAAAGGATCTCTGTCAAAAATAAACTGATAAAAGCAATACTGAATTGGTCCATTTCCTGGATGACCAAACTACTTTTTCYTTTGTCAACTCTCCCATTTACAGAGCACCGAAAAGCTGCTGTGACACTGTGGAGTTAGTATTGTTAGACACATGCAAAAATATGTGATTTTCTTTGTAAGAAAACCACATGGACCTCCAAGGACAAGGATTCAAGCAGTTTATACAAGACAAAATCCTGAAAGTAATTTGGCCACTGGAGTATTATCCCCAATGTCAATGTCTTCATTATGCTATCATCCAGGACTTACACAAATTAATTATGATTTCTCAGACAAAAGCACAGATATCCAACTCTATATCAGACTTTTGAATATTTGTTTTTTGTATATAATTGCAGTGGACAATTTCAGAATTCATATTCTGAAAGTTTCTACGTATACRAATTTAGTCAGTAGAAAAGAATGGCTCAAAAAGAACACAAATATCAAACAAAAATTCCCAGTGTCATTATCCAAGCAGCAACCAGGCACCTTCCATATAAAATGAACAGCGGAAACACATCCTGGATTTCAGTCTGGCTTTTCACAATTTAAACATAAGAGTTTTACTTCAAGCAGGCTTTTGTTCAAGACTTCTTTTTTAATTTAGGTAACTTATTTGGTGCAGAAAGGGGGGGAAAATTGCTTGAAATTTGCAGGTTGAAGTGAGTGACGGTGCTTGCTGTAGCAAGGCCTTACAGAAGGTTTTGTGTTTGGTCCCAAAAGGAGTCACAGTGGATTCATGTAGGGTCCTGGCAGAGTGTGTTYCCTGGCAACTTCTCTTTGACTACAAAATAAATAAAGAAAAGAAAGTGCAGTGAAAGCCTTTATACTTTTAAATTTCAAATCAGTTTTAAATTAAATTTCTTTTGTTGTGTTAGTCTGCTTTCCACCTCTGCATATGTCATCATTAGGTGTACTACTTAATCAGAATAAACAAAATAGCCTGTTCGGTCGTTTTTAAAAGATCTGTAGAAAATGTTTTTGGTTAAAGCTACAGGTAATAATGAATGGGCTCTGATGTGCCCTAGAGACAAATTCCTTGCCTTGTGCCAGAGCTTTTGTTGCAGCAGTTTGATATTTCCTCCAGCGGCACAAAGCTGGCAGGCCTGGATGGCTCCCTGCCCTGGACTGTGCACTTGGGGGCACAGCRACCAGGACAGCACAAAGCTCTGCTCTGCCCACGCAGCATTTCTGGGTGATGAACACTGTCCACTGAGGGTGTCAGTGGCCTGGGAGTGCCAATAATAACAGCTGTTTTCTAGATGAAAATGCAATGGATACRAAGGTGTTACAGCCAGCTTCTTGCACACCCACCGGCTCTTCCCAGACAAGGAATTATCTCGTGACAAGGTTCCCAGTGTTCAAACATTTTATGCTTATTTGCAAAAGTGTAGCATTAAATGCTCTTACAGCGCTATCTAATCTGGTGTGTATGTGTAAAGGTACAGAGATTTCTGTCCAGACATTCATCAATTCTCTTCTTCCTGTCTTAATTTCTTTCTTTGGCAAGTTGAACTGGAATTTGATAATTCTTTAGGAATCCAAGTTCCTGATCGGGATTTTTAAAATATGGTTTATTCCTATCACAACATCAAAATTATTATTTTTGTATCCTTGAAATACATTTTTTCAGTATTACTAATAGTAAGACTCTCAGTTAATTCCATGTCATGCTCCATCAAAATGGTTCTGATAATATTACAATTTCTACTTATGTAATATTTTCATTCATATTTATGTAATATTACCATTTCTACTTATATATGGTTTCCAAATATTCTGAAAACTTTTCCTCTTCTAATCATGGTTTCTTTTCTAATAAAACAGTRCCAAATTTCCCTCAAAATGCCTATTCTACTGGTCTTTTATTCAGAGATCAAATAATTATGTTCTACACATACACACACACACAAGGGATTTAATTACTCACTCACTTGCAGCTAGTTTACATATTTGTGCAAAATMAGCAATACATATGAATGAGTAGAATTGGCATATCTTGCTTTTCATACAAATAGATGCACACACACACACAAACTCCCAACAATTACAGAAAATACAGGAAAATATTACCAAGGACACAACCCCCTTATCTAAACTAATATGAAAGGACTCRTCAGAATTAGCCAACAAACACATTTATAACAGTAATCCTAGTCTAGACAAGGTCTTATAATTTAAAAGAAGATTTTCAGAATCATCTAAGAGCTATTAGTGCTCTAGGTCTCAAGATGGGATCCCAGATGCATCAGTTTCAGGTAAGTGGGAAACAAAACAGTTTGCAGAGGTCAATTACAGAACAAAGTGGATAATGCACTATTAGCTTCATGTGCTAAACTCAAAAATGCAAAAAAACCAAAAAAAAAAACAAAAAAAAAACCCAAAATCTGGAAGATCTAAATATCATTAGAAAATTAGATTTTCAGAAAATCCTTGATATGTGTAAAAACTTGTACTTCCATTGAAGACATCAATTAACAAAAATCCGAAAAATTTCTTGKAGGAGATTTAGTTTCCTAAAATAGATTAAAGCAAAAATCCACCTGTATAAAGCAAGTTAAGACTAAAGAAATTATGAAAGATATAATTTTTTTTTCCTGTAAATAAGTTGCCAGTGCCTGACAGCTTTCCYATTGATTTTTATTTTAGAACCTGCTTAGTTCCCCTCTAGCAGTCACAGGTAGAGAGATCTTATTCTCAGGATGTTTCCTAGATGCTTTTTGCTTCTACAGTGTTTTTTAAAAAGGCAAATATATCAAGGAAAGCAACTCCTATAGGCTGAAGTCCACAGTTAAAAGAAAATCTACATTCTTGCTAAAGTAAATGACACCATCAGAGACTTCTGTTTCTGGCAAGACCAGCAGAGATAAAAATTACTTTATTTAAAAAGAAACACATCACATTAGATGGACATAGAAGATGATTCAATCTCCCCTCTACAAAWGCATCCCCAGACACGCTTGATTTAAATCTTACACAGGATGAAAGAGTTATTGAAAGTTATATTAACCATGAGGTTTTGTTCAACACCTGAGCTGAAATGCTKCAGTACAAAGCACTGATGAGTCTCACAAAACCTGGTAATTTTAACACAAACTGAGACAATAAGTGCTATTGGGTGAGGGTGGGTACCGACAATGTGTAGAAGGAAGGAACCAAGGCAGAGTGTGATCATGGCTTGCATCTCATCTTTCTGCTGCACTCATGAAAAATGAGCATACTAGACCATTTTTTTTTCTGTCAGAAGTTTCTTGCTGCCACCTTGCTTTATAAAAGTACATTTATTTAGTCAGGCAGCTGACCTCGGGAGAAAGAGGAGAYGCTTGTATAAATCCAAGAACGAGGCAAATATTCCTTCTCTCATATTCCATGAAATATTTCTAATGAAATATTAAAGTAGATGAACTTACTCTCAAATTATATTTCGGATAACACGCTAATGTCATTGTGGTGCCCTTCACATTCCATCAGTTTCTGCTATGTTGCATATTAAAACATTAGGCATAGGTCATTTATTCCAACAATCATCATCTGTATAACAGTTGAAGAGAATGTTACTTCTCTAACRATAGCAACAGGATAACACATCCCACTTCCCTTTCATTTCACCACTGAATTGTTGCACTGCACTGAAAGGATTAAGCATTGCATAATAATCACAATATCAAGATAAATATTACCAAGGCAAAGCACATTTAAGGAAGTTTCAAGGCACACTTTCTCATTTAATCTTTGTATAGAGAGTCACAAGCTCAGTTCTTATAACACAGACAAAATTGGGAAAGTTTTTGGTACTCTTAATAGAAAATATAAACGTACAATTTGCATTATTATATGTTAATTCTGGACATGCAAGCAGCCTGAAAATTACATTTGGAAAAAAAAAAAAAAGAAGTATTAATAAAAGCAATTATTTTATCTCCTTGGGCACCACGTATAATTTTAATATAGTACCTGATTTCATAATACCCAGAATATTTATTGCAAACTTTTTGATCTGTGATCAGTCCCTAGAGATAAGCAGTAGCAAAGTCAGAGGCATAGATATACCCCAATTTTTTAGATCCTAAATAACCTGTTTCACAAAACACTTTCCAGTGGCTATCCTTTCTCAAAAAAGCAGGCCTTTGAATTTTAATTAAGTTCTTACTTTAGCAAAAATTACTCCTGTGTCTGAGATTTTCAGTAGGGTCAATATAGTGATTCTATAACTGGCATATTATTCAATTTCCTGTCCAACACCTTTGTACCTAAAAATCCAAATTTTCTCATGTTTGCCCAATAGCAACATGATGAATTTTTGAAAAAAATTGTTGTAATGTTTTTGTGATAAAGAAAAAACCACTTTTTTCTTACAAATATAAAACCAAAAGTGAGGAATCCATTGAATCAGAATTTTTACAGTTGGATAGAAGAGGTTTGATTCAAATTTTCTCTAATTAAAGAACTTAACCTACTTAGTGCAGGACAAGCTTTGAACCAAAGTATAAACCACAAATTTAGTTACAATTGTCAAAGGAACAAAGCATTAATGAGATAATACTAGCAAGATGACAGCCTTATAAAAATCAAAAYTGGTGTAATTGTAGACTTTTTTTTTTCATTATTCATTCAAATTCTAGATTAAAACTTTAAAAATCTACCACTTGTGGTTCATAGCAGAGGAGGAATAGAACATATGGGCATGCTAACCATTTCATTTTATACACTCTTTCATCTTGTTTTTTGTTGTTTTTATTTTTTTGCTGTGAAGAGGGAGAATTCCTCAAGAGTTGGGGAACTTCGTTGATGTAAAATTACAAATTTGGTATGACTTTGGAACTATGATAAAATCCAATAGAGACCTATACTTTTGTTAGCTAGGAACTTTGGGGAGGTGGGAAGAAGGAAGATGCTAACATTAAAATATATCCATCTATGAAATTTAAATACAAATATTGAATTTGGGCTAGACCTTCATTTGTTGTAATCAGCATAATTCTTCTGACTCCCCTCAAATCCATCCAGCAYGTTGATTAGCTTGTTCATTAGTTGTCTTATCCATCATTAGATCTGCCAAGGACAGACTCCAGCCACAGCCCCCACATATTCCATGCTGGGTTATTCCCTGTTCTCCGAGATGGGAATATCAGGCCATGTAAACCTCTAAGCTTATATATCTATCAATTTTGATGAGACGCCACACAGGCATATGGGTCCATGTGCCCAAATGTCTTTCTGGAGCTGGAAGAGACTGTATGTTTATTCTTTTCAAAGTAGATGCTTATCAAACTCTACAGATTGAGACTATTTTGTTTTTCAGAGCAGCCCTTGTCACATTCGTCAGAGTAACTGACTACTTCTTCACTCTTTCATTCATCTTTTTCCGTTTTCCAGACTTTTCATTCCATTGTAGCAGTTGCAGTGGATCAGAGCCATATGGCTCTGACTTTTAACTGCTGCAGCAAGCTGCTCTACCACCTGGCAAAGGAGTGATACAGACTCTGAAGCCTGCTCCTTATTTCCAGAAATTCGGTCTCTCCTTTCGCAGTGACTGGGCTTTGCACGAATCAGCGAAAGGAAAGAAAGAATCTGAGCCTACTTGACAGACAATACACTAATTTTTGTATTGACATTTATTGAAAATATGTGTCTTGGAAGACTGCAATGCAGGAATTAATTTCTTTTTAGCATCTTAACAGTGCAAAAGTCAAGGATATACCTAGTGATGACCAGAATGTGCTTTGTAGATTTTTCAAGTAATCTTGCATCTAAAAGCAGATGTGGTATTTGATCTTCAAAYATCACATATTTCAAGAGATCAATGGCAACCTCTTCTTAAAAAAAAAAAAGTCCTCTTCATTTTTTTTTATATTTCTAAGACAGTATAACAAAACCAATGTTTATTCTTTCAGCTTAGTTACCTTTCCATATAGCATGAAAAGTTTTCCCATGTGGTCTATCTCAAAATATTCATTAATGTTCACACTTTTTCCCATTAAGACTTCTAAGTGAAATCCATGTGTCACTAGCATTTGTACTGTAACTGAGGAACAGCTTGAAGATCCACATGAAAAAAAAAACCAAAAACAACCAAAACCACCACAAGAGCACTTAAGAAAAATAGGAATTAAATATAGGTTCAATGTGCTTMCCTGAGGGTGCACTTTGCTGCACATGGAGTAAACTTCACAAACAGCACAAAATGTAWAAAGTTTGTCTATGTGTATCATGTTTCCAAAGGTTCACATTCATCAACACCAGCATTTCGTCGAATTGCATTTTCACCCTTGGAAAACCTGGCTGCTTCTTGATTTTAGATTATACAGACTTCTTGGGGTTGATTTTGTTTGCAATTCCCTGGTCATAACCTAAAGTAACTGTGTAACAACCTTACTAATTGAAATGCATGCCACACGAAGAGGAACTATTTGTTTGTTCTCAAAGATTCAACAAAACTGTCATTTCTTGCGAGTAGGAGAATATTTGGTGAGGACACCTACAAGGAGTCAGGGTTGAAGGTGAGGGTGGAAGGGTTCAAGATCTTTCCTCACATTAGTCCATAAACTACTGAGTGCATATGTTTTATAACAAGACATTTGGGGGGGGGGGAAAAAAAAAAAAGATGAAACATGGAAAGACAGAAAAAGCACTGTGGAACAGAAGGAGTGTGAGGATAAATAAGGAAGGCAGGAAGGAGAGAGTACAGTTTGAAGAAATGGGGAGGATTGGCTTGCCTGTCAGAAAGGGAACTGTTTATGTTCTAGAGTCCTTGTGAAGGGACAGAATATGGACTCTGGTATGAGAAGTTTCATATAACCACACAAAAATGACATGMCAGTGACTCCTAACATCCCCAAGGAACTGGAGGTGCCTAAAAGAAGACCTCATAAGACTGGAGGGGAGATGCAGGGGAAGTTAAACTTCTCAGAAAATTGGGAGCCCTGATGATTCTGATTAACAACCCMTCTTCCATTGCTGCCTTGTCGTGTGCTGCTAAAGGCCCCTTTAAATTTCAGCTCACTGGATTCCTGCCAAGTTACAGGATATTTTAAAGTGAACTTTGGCTTGGTGAAGCCAAACAAACTCAGAATGTAGAACCCTCTCTGAGGTACAGAGGAGTTACATTACATGCAACTGCACAGGGAACTTCATCAGCTCCCCACGGTGTGCTGTCAAAGGACACAAGAAGAACTCAGGGGCCTTTTATCCTCTGCAATCCAAGCTAAAGTCTGGTGTCTTTGTGACACCAAATAGAAATAATTCAGTACCACTTAGGAAATGGATACTTTTATCTACTGTTCTGACACCTTCTGGTCATAAGTAGCCTTGACTTTCAGTCCTTGTTAATTTGATGGGGTTAGATACTATCCATTTCTACTGTGACAGAGGACAAGCTTTTTGGAACTTGATTTTAGCCTTCACCATTGCAAAATGCCTGTTTTAATGATCTCCCAATGGAATGGRCTAGGCAATTAAAATTTTTTGCTGAAAATCCAACTATTAAATTATTAACAGGGTTCACACAGAACAGTGTTATAAATTACCCTGTCCAGCAGCGGCCACTGATTTCACACGTGCAGCAAGTTKTTGTATTGTCTCATTCTTGACTCTGATGCTTTTCATTGTTAGGGAAGATGACTCATAAAACAAAGGTTTCCCTCTTTTGTTCCACTTCCAATTCCTTCCTACCACCCTACTCCCCTTCCCAGAAGCATCAGATTGATGCAGTGTGCAAAGGCAACACATGAAAGATGGAGACAGCTCAGAAGCAAACACTGAATACCTGACTCATTTACACTCACCCATTAGCTATTTAATTGGTAATTTAAGAATTGTTTAGCTAATTTAAGTATTGGTGATTTCTGTTGTGAACAAATCAGTGTCAKGGTTACCATGCAGTTGATACAATATGTACACCTCAAGCTTTTACAATTTTCTACCACATCTGGGAAAGAATATCAATAATAATGGACCAAAATCCCCAAACACAGAAAGGTTGCTCTGGTGGATTGTCTTCTAGAACCTGGTAGCTACCTCACCTGCTGTATTCAGTAAACAAATTGTACATAACAGATGCTTTTTCAAAGCATGGAGTAGCTCCTTCCAAGTGTATAGGCCACGGAGACTTTTGAAAATAATGGGGGAAAAAATGCAGTATGCCCAAACAACAGAAGRAGCTATTTGTAAAGTAAAAGGTAATAATAAAGTACTTAAGTGAAGAAAACAAAAGTTCTGCCATAACTGGGCAAAAGTGAACAATGAAAAATCAAGGGTTTTTTTCTAAATTCTCAACACTATTATCAAAAGGAGGAAAAAGACGCAGTAACATTAGGATACGTGATGAACTGATCACTGTACTTTAATTATGACATGCTTCGTTTTCTCCTTTTTTTCCTATTTTAGGCAGAGAGAAATGCACTTGGCAAAGTGTGAAAAATATACCTTTAGAGGATAGAAGTTACAAAATGCATGTCTAAATTTKCTGATGCAGGCAAAATATTAGGTGCTCATGCACCTCTCCACTAGCGTAAGAGTTTGGTTTGGATTTTAAGAACAGATTAGTGTAAGTATTTTAAAGGAGATATACATKATTTACTCTATTCATCTACAGCTTTAAATTGTAGAATATGAAAGGCAAATGATTTTTTAACATCTCGTTGTCACTATAGCACTGACTTATGGTAGCAAACTGGCAGATGAAAAATATACACACTTGCCTGAGTCAGTGAAATAAGGAAATGATAAATATCAAAATCTATAGCAACTTCACWTAGGCATGGGTTTATGGGTCCTTGATCAGGACGGAGGAGAGGAAGTAAAAACACCCATTTGATTATTAGTATGATGTGTCTATAACAATACAGGTTTCGAACTCAAAAAGGAATAAAGCATTCCCCACCTTCAGAGATAGCYTCAAACTGAACCTTCTTCCTGTGTGTCCAATAAAGAGCAGATGCAATGTAATTTAAATACATGAGCTTGTGGTCTTGTATTATTATCATAATCAGCTGCCTTAAGAGACTGTGAGGGATTTTAATTATCCAAAATGAAACAAATTGGCTACTTTATTTTCTTGCTGATCAGTGCTTTTCCTTTCACTGTCAGTACCTCATATRTTTTAATTCCCCCTTCCTATTGCTTAGATTAGTGCACCAAACAAAACAAGAAGCTGTCCTTTTCTGAGATGCTTTCTGCTGGTTCATGAAACCCAGGTTCATTCCTTGGTGAGAGTTAAAGCTTGACTCTCAGTTCCTAGAGGAATCTCACTCTTTTTTTCTGGTATGATTGTTGAGCTGGGAATGCAGTTAAAGACAATTTCTTTTGCCCTCCCTTCTCAAAAAGGAGAAATTTACTTCAGCAAAGCCAGTGTCTGACATTTTTATCTGAAATTTTCACATTTCTTCATACTTTATCATGTCTAAACTATGGTTTARTTTTCTGGCCTATGTTCTCATAGCAGTGGAGCTATGAACTAGAACTCTSGGAAGGAGGATAAGCCTGTCCTCTCAGATAACTTCTATATCCTTCATTCATGTTCACAAAGATCCTAACACTATTTTATAGGATGGTCATGTCCTCAATCTTCTCTTCCCTTAAATTTTCTTACGTTTTCAACTCTGTTCTTTCCAGGGTCCCTGCTAAGTTACCTCTCAAAAAGCCCGGGGCAAATTTTTACAAAAGAATAATCCATTGGGCAACTGTGTCAACAACAATGTGCTTCTTTTTTCCAGACAGTCTTTCTTTGAATCTACTCTCAGGAATTGCAAGTTCCAAAACATCTTCATTTTTGAGAAACCAGCTAGTCGCTTGTCACACACAACATGAGACAGTTGTTGTGTGTGACAGTAATTCAGTACTACAGTAATATCTAKCTTATCTGACATAGCTCTGCTTTTGAAAAGAGTAGAAGATGGACCTGAGGGCCACATGGACATTAATCTYATCTTTATTTTAAGGGTGGATAAAGGAAACCTAGTCTGCCTTCTACTCTGGAATGTAGTTTTCTGAATACCRTGGAGTTCTGCACTAAAATTTCTACAAGGAAATGCAAGAAATTCTATCAACTTTTTTTTTTTAATCAAGGATTTTTAAACCAAGATTCTGTTAAAAATTCTCACAGAAAATCTTTATATTGAATATATGTTATGTGTCAAAAAAAATACCTTCTGAACTTAGGATGGGCCAAAGTGTTTGGTGAAAATGGTTTTGTATGTGCATATTTAGCATCTTAGCAGAACTGCATTCTCTCTTACAATCAGTTAGGTGTATGACAATTTAAAGAACTACAAACAYGTTTATGGAAGGGGGAATTTGCCAACTTTGCAGCACTGTAAGCCTGTTTTGGCACAGGCCCACACAAATGGGCATGAATTTACCAACTTCCTTAAAAAAGAGTCATCTAATGAATCTGATATGAGCAGATCAATGGTTCTTCTTCCCTTTTTGATAAACACTATGAAAAGTCCAAGCTGCCACCTAGGGCTAGGAAGGGGATGTAATTGCAGTAGGCAGGAGGGTGAGATGGCAAGGAAGATCTTGCTTTGGAGTCATAAAATTATGTTTTTCTCACAAGGAAAAGACTTATCAAAAAGTGAAATGCACAGTACAACAACTCTAATGTGCATTGTAAGAGAGCTGACAGACAGCACATGACCATTCCTGCAGTAAACCAGTGCAGATCATATGTGACTGCAACCAACTCTTTCTCAGACTGCTCATCCTTCATTAAAATAGCTCTTCAATAATTTAATATGTATTACAATTTGAATATGACCCCCATCAATCTTAATTATCTGTCTGATATCGAACTGCTGTGATCTGCACAATGCAGAAGCTGAACTATTGTTTGAACAAGAACAGGTCTGGTTTTGAAGAAGTCCTACATTGGCACTTTTCCGTGTTTTCCCTCTTCTCTTCATTGTAAGAGTACTTGTATAATAAATCATAGAATCATGTGATCAACTCATGGACCACATCAAGGATACATATTAAGTGCAGTCAGCTAAAATTTTGTTCTGCCCTGTCTGTCAAGGCTTTTCTTTCCAGAGTGTAAGCACTCACCAGTGTTGGAACACCCGCTTTTCTTTCATAATTTTCTTTAATATGATGGGACACTTTTCCAACCAAATTTAATATCCTACAGAAAAGTCATATTTCTCCTCCCCCCTCTTCCCATCCTAAGTATTAGCAATATGACAGATAGATAGAACAGGATTTAGTTTACATCTAGAATAAAATACAGCACCTACAAATTATTGATGCTAAAAGTGGGTTGATTATACTAAACCTGTCCAATGCTTAAAGCAGTAAGTAGATATCTTTTCTTCCAGTCTAGAGGGATATCTTAGCAAGCTGATCTGTCTGGGAAACCTCATGGACCATGCTCCAAAACAGATACCTAAGACACTGATGACACACACACAAATCCTACTCTAAATTTACTTCTTAACAATAATCATGTTAAAGAGCACTTTCTGTAAACACACAACTACTCCAGTCAATACTGCCTGATGGAACAGTCCTTTTAAGACACATGGAGAAGTAATCATTCGAGCCAAACAAATTAAAGGGAATTAGAGATCTGAGAAATCGGTAGGAATTAGYGTTCTTACCATTACTGTTTGGTTTTTTTTTTTCCTTCAAGAGTTCTACATTCAGTGGAAAAGGGGATTTGTTTGTCAGCCTATAGCATCAAGGCTCCTCAGTCTGAGAGTATCTAACAGAAGATTGATTGGAGTTGGATGTACAGACTCATTACAGAGGGATGTTTAAAGAGCATCGCGATGAAAAAAATCACTCAGAACAAACAGTGAAGCCAGGGGAAGAAGGTTGTTAACAAGATAACCCACAGAATGTAATTATATGGGCACAAAAATTAGAGGATCACAAATACAGAAATTACTTTCATGTGTTGACACTCTTAAACACCAGTCAAATTAATCCCTAATTTCCAACTAACTGTGGAGCTTGTTGACACCAGCTGACTCTGAGTAAGTACAGGTGCTTTTGCTTTGCCAAACAGAGGTGTAATATCCTGATGCTGAAACTCCTACATGCACAGGAAGGCCTTTGAAAACATATGAAAGAAATTATGCAGAAAACCTGAGCAGAAAGAAGGGTACAAATAAAAAGCAACCAGTATTTTAAATACATTAAGTACACTAAGCTTCAGGAGACGATGACCAGAAAAGCTAAAGAAGGGGATTTTCAAAATTCACTGAAGGTTTAAATGCCTTGCATGTTCTCCTGCCTCTTTCCACTGTTTAAAGACAGAAAAGTACCAAGGGCATCATACAGTTATTCTCCCTAGTAAACAAAGTTAATTTTTTAGGTCTGATACCCTTTGTCCTAGCCCTATATTCTGGAAGTGACGCTTTAAATTCGTAGGACCACTCAGGTACCAGGTCTCTCAGTAAGARTATGTCAAAAAACAGCCCATACTTAATCAACATTGAATTATTAAAGCTTTATTCTCTAATGAAAACTACCATTTCTGCAATCAGGAGAATAGACAGCGAAGGGAGGGAAACTTGGTGTCTCAGAAAAAACTAGCATTTGTCATGACCAATTTTTCAGAACGGATAATAAATGTAAGCTTTGGCAAGACAGGATGTCGTTAAGTTTGCATAAACCAAGGATTTGTGAACTAGGAGCCCCAGTGTGAAAAATTTTAGTTATGCAGATGAAACCTGGATCACAGCTAAACTAATCTTACAAYGAAGGAGTATTTGCTAATTTGTGATGTTTGGTCTTTCTTGCAAATACAGAAATTTAATTGTGGTTTTTAAAGTAAGGTGTCTGAAATRATTTGCATATTATGACTGCCTGTATTATCCAGGAACTTCAGTTTGATAATGCAAAATATTCCTTTCTGCCATAAATTCCTTAGTAAAATACTGTAGAATCTAAGCTTCTATTTCGTCTACTATGATTGCCTGTTTAACACAACAACATTGATATAACCATAACCATTTGGAGAACTGCAGGAGATCAAGTTTCACTCACTGTCCTTTATTTACACATTCTGAGCAGCTAATTACAGTCAAACTTCATATTAAAACTACCTCACATATCCTTCTTGAAAGTAGAAGGGTTCATAACACACATACGGGAGTGTCAACAACTATAAMCATATGCAAAACAGTTCTAAAAGGTGAATCAGGTAATAGCTCTTAGAAAAATCCATRTTTTCACTCTCTAGATATTAAACAATTGTAACATTGACTTCTACAGCAATGCCTTTCATGCGCTCAGCTATGTACTATTAAAAATGGTAGGGAGCTCACATTGAGGCAATTATCCAGGATTACCCATTTATCCATCAGTGAGCCACTGGAGTTTCCAAGACAGACTGTCCCATCCTCTTAGATTAACTTTACCAGGTGCATTACCTTGCATTTGGCTAAATTACAGATGTTTCCTTTTATCTGATCTGTTCTTATATCTGATCCTGTCTCCAAGTGACTCAGATTTCCCTGGCTTTATGCTATACCTTATCCCACAGTTCTTTATTACCTCTGACCTTCACCAACAGGATTGTGTAGCATCACCTGGATCACTGATACAAATATCACAGCGCAAACAAGCTCTGATGTCTGTAAATGCTACTTGATTTGATTCTATACATCCTTCTCAATAGCTACATCTTGATATTTGTCAAGTATTTAACCCATCTAATCAATTCCTTATGAATATACATATACATATGGAATATACATATAAAAGTGTGTATATATATATATATGTAAACTTCTGAACCTTCATGTCATGTAGTATCAAGTTGAATGTCTGGGAAAATCAAATAAACACCAGATTTAACATATTTTTTTTCATGATTCAGACCTTTTAYCTTGGTGGAAAACATCAAACCATTCTGTCTAACATTAATTACAATTTGGCCACTCTTTATTTTGTTTACAGACCTCATAAATTATTTTTTCATTATTTTATGTGAGAGGATAATCTTTCTTGGCTGTCTGCATTCTCTTTAAGTACTCTTACATTATTTATAATTTTCTAATTTTTCAAAAGTGTTTGAAGAAATTATTGATTCAGATTATTTCACGTGTGATTCAGCGAAATTTGTGTAAGCCAATTTATTTGGAATTTTTAAGTTTTTGTTGAAATTTAAACTGTTCTTAGGAAAGCTTTTTAATTGACTCTAGAAACAAACAAAAGTGAAAATAAAAGYGAAGTTTTATGTCACCACCTTCGCTCCTCACCAACCACATCTGAGATACAAGTATCTAATTTCAAGCTGGAAGGAGAATCTGGTCTCCAATTTAGGTCTGTAATTCAGCTGCTGCGATATGGGTTTATAAGAAATTTATATACAAACTGTGCATTTACTCCTTCCTCCAGCATTACATGGGAGGCGGAAGTGGAAGCATTCCCAGCCCATTTCATACTGGYGATATTTAGAATATATTCAAGATATGGAAGACACTGTAAAATAACAGAATATACTTTAGTCCAGGTCTTCACCCTTCACCGCCACAACGGAGCTTTATAACTTTTTATTCCATGTCTTTTGACCTAATAAATTTTTCCTGTTTTCTGCTAACAGAAGTGACTTACCAGGTGAGAATAGAAAGTGTCCTCTTCCTCTCTYCCATGCACACAGAAAACAAAATATAAGCTGGTAATTAGATCACTGCCTGGAAGGGAAAAATGTGTTTGGACACTACATCTTTTAGAGAGACTAATGTTTTACATGTTTGTGATGCTTATTCTGAGTATATCCATTAGGTGAGACCTATACAGGACAAAGAAAGGCAAACACCTCTTTTCAGCAGCAGGTTTAACTACCATCTAACTCAGCACTAAAAAGACAGAATSAGTTTTAGGTCTGAAATTAAACTCTGCCTAAATCCCATTTTACATAAAAAAGTAGATTATATATCTGTCTATCTTGCCTCCCCATTTTTAAGACATTGCAATTTACACCTTCTTTTCTGATCCCACACTATCAAGAATTCCTACTTTACTAAAAAYGTTCCTTTATCTAAGTATAAAATCTATTTAGACACATATTTTTCCTTGTATTCTGAAATCCAAAGAAAGATGTTAGTTATGAAGCCTCAAGGATAAGGCTTACATTTATCTCAGGTGTAAATTCGTTCGTCGTTAGTATTTGGCTTCATGCGTTCTGTCTCAACAGTTTTTTASAGAACCACTCCACTTTCTTCCATGTTCCCAAAGAAAAGCATCATTTTGAGAGCAGGGGGTAGATTGCTTCCACATGGAAAAACTAGTGAAGCCTCTCGAAATTGCTGATTCACAAATTGTAGTGATTGAAAGTTAATCTCAATTACAGTACTAAGGTGTATTGTCGCACAGTGTGATAATGGTATTTGCTGCYTTAAGTGGATTTTGATTCAAACAACAGCTTCAAATAAAGAAAAGAGAAAAAAGAACCAGTCATTTACTATATGCTCATTGCAAACACAGAAGACATTTTTTCATATTTGCAGAACATACATGGGCAACTGCAGAGAGAGCAGGAACTTTTTAAATTTTTCAAGGTATTTTCTTAAACAGCAATTTTAAATATGTTTAAGAAGGACATGTGGCCATCCTAACTCGAAACTAGTTCATAGTCATATAAAAGCTATGTATCAGTGAATTATTTGAATAAACATTAGAAAAAAATCTACTGATATCSTGACTGGTTTTGGGGGGTGGTCATATAGGGGAAGTAAAAATAAAAATAAGACTATTCCCTAAGCTAAATATACTTTCTAAATCTAAAAAGAAAAAATTTTAAGAAGGAGAAATCCCAGGAACAGTTCAAGAGTATTTCTTTACAAAATTAATTTTAAAATACATAAATATTGAAAAGGCAAAACTTGGAAATAATGCTGTACTATAAAGTTTACTAGAATAGGAAATGTAGGGAATATTGTTGCACTCCAGATGCAGAATTCACAAATCCCTGGAGTAAATGGCCAAATAACCTACAAAAAAGAACAAGCATTCATCTACTTTTGGCCTTTCTCCTGGAGACTTTCTTTTGCAGTCACTGTCAGAGAAATAGCATTTTTCTTGACGTGTCTTTGGTTAAAATAATTATATTACAGGAATATTTTAAACTGAGCACRAATCAAGTGTTTGCTTTTTTACATTCATTAGAGCACATTTTACTGTTCATCTTAAGCACTGCCAGCAGAGCCTCCTCCTGTCTTCCAAAGCATCCCTGTCTTTTCACCTTCTGACTGATTTTTTTCTCCTCACAAACAGGTATTTGGTACTTTTAAATCTGGTCCCAGACAGTGACAGGATAACTTGCTCAGACCCACGTTATTTATCTGCAACTCTGCTGCCACCATCGATGCTCTCATACATCAGCAGGCTTTAAATGAGGAACACATTGCAAATGAATTAGTCAAAACTTCAAAACATTGGTTTGGCTTCAGATGAGCAGCCRGCGTACAAAACACACTCTCAATTTCTCTACAAATGTGAGTTAAGCAAGAGAATGGGAAAAGAACATTTTCAACYGGATTAATTCTGCTGGAAACTGAAATAGCTCCCAGCGATCCATCAAACGAGGCTCCTTTTCACCACATGAGGATCCATCCCCACAACATTAAGCTACTTTAAATGTTACAACAAGGAGAATAAATTTGCAAAGGACAGAAGGGCAAATCACGGTCCGGAGAGAGAAGTGAGCCAGGTGTTTGAATTCCTGCAAAGGAGGCCTAATTATCCAGAACAAGGAGCTTGTCTTAAATGTCAGCGTTCATAAACTTGGAAAGTCTCTGACTGAGGAATTCCTCAGAAGTTCTTCAGCTGCAATGTATCTAGAGAAAAGTACCTAGGGAACTAGATGTCATTTTAAACAGAGCTATTTAGTAGGGGGGGGAAATGCTGTTTATAGGAAATGAAAGTGCGAGAAAGTCTGGCTCTACTGTGGATTTTGGTCTGTTCTCATTTGTTTGTTTTAATACCATTGTTCTATTTTCAAGGAATAGCAAATGAAATATAAAGTCAGCCAGCTCCATTGTTTGTAACAGGGAAGCATATAAAACTGATATTCCTCTCTGAATTMAACATATTTTAGCTGATTATCACTGCCAGACTGAAATTTGCAATTTTGTTATAATTGGATATATGTTACCTCACCACCTTCACAAAAATTGCAGATAAAGTAATACTATTTTGCAAATTATTTAAGTAAAGAAGCACAAGAGCCTGATATAGATGGTCTAACAAATATTAGAATTAAGTACAGTGATGCAGCCTCCACTTTGCCCTGCTTGTAAAGACACTGTTGGTAAATGAGTCACATTCACAGTTAAAGTCAACAGAGGCAGAGACAGAGATCCAGCATTTTTGTGCTGAAAGGCAGTGGAATTGCTTGGAGAAGTCCTGACGTACCAGAATCCTGCCCCTTTTCCTGGCTTTGTTATGGATAACTTCATCACATTTTARCTTTAATTATCAGTGAAATAGGGCAGCAGTAGGCTGGATCTTCCCAATTCCTTAATTGTAATTATAAGACTAGCACAAGTCCATTTTCTTAACCAAGAGGATATTTGGCTAGCAGCTGGAGGGACAGAATGCCCTTTCTGAATATTTAGCTGTGCACAGACTATAGAGGAACCCCAGTGGAGTTTGGCAGTGTTTTCACTGAATCTGGCATGTACCAAAGCCTGTGGTACTGGAGCAGCTTCAGTGATGATACAATGCTCAAAAAGATCTTATCAGCCCCTGGCTACACTCTACTGAACATATGGAAATTCTGATTTTCAGAGGTTTATACCCCAGCCAAATGGAGYGGAATTTTCTTAGAGATAGCAAAAGTCTCCTTGACCCAATGACTGTTCTGCTGCCAAAGTCTGGGTACCTACTGCAAAGCCAAAGGACCACGCTTCAAAGGAGTGATTTTACAAAAATCTGATACTGTCAAAAGGGTCTACATGGCTTAAACTAGTGAGCATAGCACAGCTGTAAACTACAGTGACGCAAGATGGGCACACAATTTTACATCAGTTAATGATTTGCTGAAAATGGAGTTCTAAATAGAGAAACTATTTGCAATTTTGTGTTCCCATCCTCCAAAAAAAAGAAAAGGGTGGAAGAAAAATTAAATTTCAGTAATTTTTTAATATTTCCTTTTGCCTTTTAATTGATAGCTTTCCATTTTCATTTTGGGAATGTTTAAAATTTGGTTTATGTTTAATATCAAACTATACAAATAAGTTGAAGAATATTAAATAATACCAAAATCAAATTAAATATTTGATTCTTAGTTGTATTAAAAATTAATTCAAACAAAACCCAYGAATTTTTAATTTTTAAAAGGATAAAAGCTTCCATTCAGCCTCTACTGCTTTTTTGCTTAGTTATTCAGGTTAGCAAGGAAGCTCACAATCTGCTTTCCTGACACCTGTACTAATGCCTTGGTACAAAATTTCACCAAGCACTGCAACATAACATGTCTCAAAACTGCTGAAAAGTTGAGATACTTTCCCTGTTCCTAAACACACAAATTCCCAYTGTTTACCTTTTGCTGGCTCTGGAGTTTGCCAGATTGCTCCATTACTCCATTCATCTCACTAAAATGGCATGAACCAAACACGCTGGGGGTGGGGAGAGGTGGAGAAAAAAACTGGTTTTCTACTCATTTAAGTATGTAAAATTAACCATCACACCTGCTGAGCATCTAAGTTTAGTTTCTTACATTTTTTTCTCAGCTAATTAAATTATAAATTAAATTATATACATTCACTTGAAGATAAGGAAATTTATACAGTAAAATATGAAATTCCAGGTAAAAACAGTTACATTTTGCAAAAAAATATTTCCCAGAAAAACATGAAGCAAGTACTTATTTCCATACTTTGCCAGAAAATGCATTCGTATCTATTTAAAACATACAAGTTACACATTATGCTAAATTACAGCTTCTAAAAACTCTTTCATATTTCTCACATTCCTGTTGCTAAATTTTCACAAACTGAAGTGTGGCAAGCGTTTTTACTTCAGTAGGTCCTAATTTCAGAAGCTTTATTTGCAGTGATGAGTCTGAAGAATTTGAATTTGACGTGAATATCAGGTAATGGATCCAAACAATCATACGTTTCTCAGCTTGAACCAATAATAGCAGGCACTGTGTTGTGGATTTACCAGTCTCTGCAGTCTCAAATGAAAGATCTCTGTGCTGAAGTCGAGATTATACACTGTGAGAACCACTGTGGAGGATGAATGCTCAAGTGAGCGCTTGCTGCTGGCCTTGGACTGTGAAGCTGCAAGAAACACTGATATGAACAAAGCTAATGCAATTTCTGCTACTTTAAGACCATTCGGCTGTCTACTGATGTGAGCAGAGATTTGATGGACACAACAATCTCTGGCTACTTGCTCCCAAGAGGCAAATAAACTTTATTTGCAGTTCCTTATTGTCCTAAATTTTTAATCTGAGAGTGGTGGTAGAGTCCAAGAATCCCCTGGAGGATAATGATTGAAAGCAAAAAAAAGTGGAGGAAGTTTATTAATTGTTCAGTCGAGCTGGAATAGTTTTTGTTGTAACTGTTTTCTTACATCATGAGTTTCCAATGAGTAGAAAAGTGACAGATGTTTACAGGAGCTGGACAACACCTCTTGCAGTAGTTTAAAATTAAAGAATTAATCATGAAGCTGTTCTCACTTGAAGTACAGCAGCATTCTCCGTGTGTTTACCTATTGCTCATAATCCTGGCAACCAGAGGTTCAAGGCCCAGAGGATTAGTCCCCTGTCCGAACCTTAAGGGAGTTTGCTCCTTTCAGCAGCATTAGAGAACCTAAGAAAGTCCAAATCCTAACTGCATTTAGGACCACAGCATCGTTATCTTCTTTCAGAGGAAAGAACAGTTCTCTGAGGCTCCCACAGGTGAGCCACTATCAATAGTCCCACAGACAGCAGCCACCAGGCTGCAGCACAAAATCCATGCTGCACAGTGCACAGAAACCATTCAGGCTGCCCCTTCTGGGAGGGAGCCCCGAGGAGCCAAGTTTTGAYACTGCTAGCACCAGCTGAGGCTGGCTTATTCCTCTTACAGTCTCCCAGCAGTCTTCATTTGTTATAGGAATGGTTCGTGAGAATGATTTGAATGCAGGAATATATTAACCTCCATATGACTGAAAACTGTACATACATCATTAGAAACGTTTTGGAAAATGTCAATACTCTTTCAGTTGCCGTTTCGTAGGTGCGTGGGTGTGTTGCTGGTGTCTATCAGATGTGAGTGAGCAACTGATGAGTAAATTATTTGTTTTTACGTTTTCCCCTATAGAAAGTCTGTCTGTCTCGGACTGCGTTGAGTTTTAACTATTGCACAGACCTGTGGGGTTTTTTTTTTCCATGGTTTAATTATTGTTCAAGAATTATAGGTATGATCCATGGACCAATATAGTCAGAAGACGACAATGCCTTTGGATGAAAAAGGAGATTTATTAGTGCTTGGTGACTGCTCATGTAGCTATATCAAAGCCCAGTTATTTTTTTAGGATTTCAGAAGAGAGTGTTGTCTGTGTTGGTTTGGAGGTTTTTATTCAACCAAACAACGAACACTGAGCTCTTGTGTGCATCTTGCCACTTTTACCGGTTTTTGTCTGTTTGTTTTCCCCCAATTTCTTTCCTTCTTAATCAAATGGATGATGTTGAAGATGGAAGGACAGAAGACAAACAAAACAACACAGTAAATTGCAAAGTGACCAAAACACACTGGAGAAAGACCATCTGCAAGCGATGAAAAATTTGGCCCTAGTAAATGTAAAACATACTGAGGGAAAATAAATAGAGATACTGCATGAAAGAATATGAACAATCTGCAGGAGCAAGTGGATTTTCTTTTACTTTCTTTCCTTAATTCTGTTTTAGTAATGCTTTTTCATGTCACCAAACACTAGAAATTACAGCTAAAAGCAGTTGGTGTTCATAAAAAGTTTAGTTCTTTACTTTCTTTGAGAAGTTGCCAAAAATATGGAAATAAGTGAAGAGTTCACAGATTTTAGTAGTGGTTGAGATCTAGAAATTAATTCTTAATGCTGAGATATTACTTGTAAAAAACCAAAGTGCACAGTTAGGCCACTTTTATCAATGTGTTATTTTTTTAGATATAAATAGCTTTTGGAAATATACTGGATTTGTACAAATATTCAGAAGTCACACATAAAAGAAGGTTAGGGATTTCCAACATTATTCCATCTGTACATCCCAGGTCAGCAGGAAGAGTGTTCAGCTGCCAAGTTCATTAATTTTGTGTCTGTTATACATCCTTGACAACTTTTCTGAGATTTCTATGGTGCTCYGATAAAATGAATACACTTCCAGTAGGCAATATATTTATCTCAAATTTATTTACGGCATGAAGACTGGCAAACAGCTTTCTGATGATAGCAACATTTTATTCAATAYAGTCTTGCGAAAAAGGTCAACAGCTTCCAGATAACTCAATGGCATTSCTCCAGCAGATCTTACATCCCAGGGGTTTATGAGTGAGTTTAGTAGATTTAAACTAGTACTTTTTTTCTGGCCTTTCTAATATGTACCTCATGACACAGATGCCTTTCTTAGRTGTGCTCACTTGTACACCCTCAGTCGTTTAGGCTCTGCATTATAATCCCTGGGAGTAAAGACCCTAAGTAGCCCGATAGTGGTTCCTCCTAATGCCACTTTACACCCTTCTAATAGCAACAGAGCCATAAAAATAATGTAAATATAAATTACTCCCSTTTTAATGCCTCTTTATATTACCAGAGTGATGTGAAGTGCCCTTCGTACAAATGAGAATGAGGTCTCAGGAGCCTGAATTTATGTAATTCACATGCTGATGGATGAAACGATGGGAACAAAGCAAGCAAAATATAAATCTCTCACTTTTGCTCAGGGCTGGTTTGATGGGCACCTTCTTGTACTCTCCACTGGCTCCTTGGATGCATCAGTACCTCAGGTGCCCTCATGCTCACGAACGCGGCAGCTTCCGAAGAGGAGGAGTGTGGTGGCCTGGGCCTAAGCCCTTCCCTCAACTTCACTGCTTAAACGCGTCTGTGATTACAGACCAAACACCTCTTCCCTTCCCAGAGCYCCCAGGAACAAAGCTGGAAATGAGGAAGTGCAAATTTGTTGATGCTGAACCCTCCCTTGCCAGGGGCTGTGGGCTGGGGAGGCTGCGGAGGGAGAGTGGGACCTCTGTGCTCTCCTGGTGGTGAGCTGAGATTTATCCCCYGATGTAGAGCCACTATTACCTTTTTCATAACCTATTCTGTTATTACTTTCATTGAGAGACATTGATTTCTTCRCACTACTGACAGTAACACTGTGAATATGTATGTTACAATACTTGTTTTGCCAATATTCCTTCTTTGTGTTTGCTTCTCCTTTAAACATTTCGAAGACAGACAATATCTTCGGTCAAAAGAGCACCATAACAATATCAAAGGACGCCTGGATGACTATCGAGTTGTAAATGGAAAAATGAAAGTATTTTACCTAAGTAATTAAGCATTTTTTTCATGTAAAGCTTTCTATTATAAATACAAGTTGCTATTAAATGTTTATTAAAGTMAACCACAAACTCCTAGGAAAACAGCRAATTTCAACTCTTCCACAAGTAGTGAAACTTTTTTTTTTTCCCAAATCTCTAAAATTTCAAAAGCATGGTACTTGTAAGTGTTGGTGAAATTCCAATATGTATTTTGATTATCAAATCCACTTRTGTGGTGTAAGTATACATAATTTATTATATATTAATATTAGCCATCATAATAATCCCTTCAGAGATAAAAGCCCAGATAAACCAAGTCTGGCAAAGTAATGAACAGATACCCTCACTTTTTCTGCTCAAACAGAATAAATAATGATACCAYGTCAGAAATGTTGTTTCTTCTGAAATAGCCTGTCATAATCATTCTTTGAAACTCTTTGTTTTTCCCTAGCAGCGCACTATGGTGTCAGCGTGGTCTGTCCGGCATGCAGAGAGCAGTTCTCATCAGTGAACTTTTACCACACCACAGCTTTTACACAGCAATTTCAATATTGGCATTTAAACATGGCCTGTTTAAGCATTGTAGGCGAAGAGTTTGGTTTCATACAATTAAACAGCTGTTACCTTGCCACTCTTGTTTTAAGCAGTCACGAATCAAGAGACAAGTATTCCAGCACATTGTTTGGGAAAAGAGCTCCCGTCTAAAAACTGTTGCTCTCAGTTCAATACCTTTAAACCCTTGTTTTCATAAATCAAAAGTTATCTTTTATAAAAAAAAGTAGCACTTTTAGCAGACAGTACTGAAAGTTAACTTTTTTTTTTTTCCCTTATAGCATTTTCCTGGTGGCTGCAATTCTGTCACCCTATCATGCAAAATATGCTGGAGTTAAATGGAGTGAGTGTTCCTAAGGGGAGGGGAGTGTTTAATTAAATCAAGACATGAGATACAGTGTTGCTGCCTGCAATGCTGAGCAGCGTGACTCATAGACAAGCTAGGAATGCAGCGTTCATCTTATCTGTGTAAGCAAAATCCTGGTATAACTACATTTGCTCGTATTAACAGTGGTATCCTAACATTATCAGATTCGTATTAAGGGAATGACAGTATTTCCTTTGCACAATCAAAAATTAGAGCAGATTTGGGTCAGTCTCATTTTGTTAAACAAAGAATTCCCATACTGTATTCAATGTCTGAAAAAACTTGTAAAATGTGCTTATTTTTGTATCTTTTCAAAGACCAGAAAACAAAGAGCACTTCTCTGTTTTGTGACTGTTGGCTCTTCACTCTGATCCAGAGATAAATGTGATGGACCTTTGCACCACTGTAAGAGGTACTCTTAAAGCAAAAAGTAAAATTAAATACAAATCAAACACACTCTGAGATTTTAAATTGCCTGTGTTTCTAAAATGCCTTAAGCATGAAATGTTTCACCTTCAGKTTGAGAGATGGTATGTAAAACATTTATGATGTAAAACGAAGAATAATTCAGGTTACTAACTCTGGTAGTTAGAAAATTTACTAGCTGATGTCAGATTTTAATTGGTCACTAGATATGTCACCCTGTATAATGATATGGCAAAACCAGAAGARTGTCAAACATGAAGGGCTCATCTGGAGACATTTCAGGTCTAATGCAAACTTGTGCATTAGTAATTTATGAATCTTTTAAACCTTTCTTTGGCATTAAGGCCAACTGGAATGGAGGAGATGCTGCAGAACATTTTAAAGACTCTCACCCTCCACAGCAGTCTGGATGCATCCAAARTGTCATTTGAGAACGTTCCCTGGTCAAGGTTGATGCCTGAGCTGTGCCAGGGGATTGCTCAGGAGGGTGCTCCATGGACTGGACCAAACCGTGGTAGGGACATGTTACAAACAGCAGAGACAGCTAAGATTCCAGTGGTCAGGAAKGTTCTCTGGCATTTTTTAAATTGCTCATATAACAATACAAATGTATGCCAACGGCTTTACTTAAAGCCTAGAAGAGAACAAAGAAGGTACAATTTACATGACCATGTCTGAATAAAATGTTTAATAAAATTGCCAGTTAACTTCCTTTTCATAAAATATGTAAATTATGGTCCTTGGTTCTTTCATTGTAATATATATTTTCCACTTCTTTAATCATTGTCTTAGCTCTTTCTTTAAATTTTCCCAGAGCATTGCCTTTTTTTTTAAACTTGAATMAATGAGAAATAAAAAATTATTCCTGAAGTATCTCTTCAGTGCCAAAAACAAGTAAACAAACAAAACAAATCCCAAACAAACAAGCAGAAAAAAGCAAAGAAAGCCAAGATGGTTTTCATACAAYGTGGTTCCTCTTTTTTTCAGAATGCATCTAAATAATGGCATTGCACTGGGAGCTTGAGTTGAGTTCAACTGATTATTTATCCAAAGTTCTTGCAGAGTTTCCATCCTTCAAATATGGTTGCATTTTTCATTCTTAAAGATATGGTCTTACACTTCAACATACTAAAGAGCATATTGTTTCTTTGCAGCTGTTTTCCTAACAATGAAACACTTCTCCTTTTTACTGCATGCTACTTCTCTGACACTTGTCCCATCCTGAGATGTTATCAAGAATGATATTTTTCAACTTAGTAGTTCAAACTTTAAATTGTGTAAAGCAACAAACACTCCCTTTTGGGTCTTCAGTAGGAATATGCCYGGAAAATTTTAAAAAATATTAAAAACCCAGGGATATAACTTCACTTTTCTGGATRCCACATGACCTTGGATAGAACTGTTTATTTCCTTGTGACAGAAACTATTTGTTGAAGACAGAAAAGTGATATGTATTAAAATATATGTAAAAAAAAGTTATGTGTGTAAAAATTATATGTAAAGCCTCTCTATCTTCAATTTCTATATCTTGAAGCAATAGCATTGATATCARCTAGAAAGCCCACAAGAAAATTGTGGGTTATATTTTACATAGTTAGTAAAGGAGAAAGTTCAATCTTGTATTCAACCTAATTTCCATATGCAGAATAAATCGAGGACATTTTTCAGATTACTTTCCAACAGGAAAAGCATAAAATCTATACTGAAATCTGATATTTATTTTAATAGTGTGTTGCTAAGAAAATTACCTGCTGGCATTATTTTTATGAGATATTATGGGAAATAAATTCTAGTTAGATACGTCTGTGCAAAYTGCAAGGCAAGACTAAGGAAACCACAGGGTTTGAATGTGTAAATAAGGGCTGTAATTTCACCACGTGTGCCACACCAGCTGCTCCACAGGGGAAGRGGAGCCAGGGGACTCTCAGGAGAGCAGGGCAGGCCCGGAACAGGGATCTGACCAGCAAGGGAGTGCCCCAGCAAGAGGAGCAGAGTGGGTCGGGTGCGAGTACCCAGGGCCAGCTGAGATCTCAGCCCATGGGGATGGGCAAGGTCCTGGGTCAAGGCATTTGAACCAGTGGGGCAGGGGCAGAGGTGAGCAAGGGGAAGGGGGGGCACATCTTCACGCAACACTCCGAACCAAGATTGAGGAGCCACGTGCCAGCACTGACCTTGAGCAGGCTGCAGGCGGGCAGGCTTGACCTTGACTCGGGCAGCTGAGCCTGCAGGGTGGATTCGGGATCTTCCCAGGCAGTGTAGACGAGACAACCCTATTTTAGGAGCGAAAAAGGCTGTGGGGTTGGAAGCTGTGTCATGTCACTTGCCCTCTGGTGCAGCAATTGGTCTCGTGGTGCTTACTGGCACAGACATAGCCTCCAGTGGCTGTTTGCTGAAAGTCTTCTACAACAGAGCTCATGCTTGGTCTGTATCACAAGCTATGCAACCTGCCAATTAAAACCAGATCTGTCCAGATATTTGCTRCAATTTCAATATACAGAACACCTATCTATGCCATTGAGCAGATTTAATTCGAGCACACAATCAGGAGAAAACTTGCAAAAAAGGTGAGGTAATCATTCCATGGATTCCTCGCACTCTGTGGTTTTTCTTTTTTTTTAAAGAGATGCCTTCCAAACTCTGTGCCTTGCTATCCAGATGGACACAACTGCACTGTTCACTTCACATACACTTGGCAGCTTACCTAAGGTGAAAATAGATATCTCAAGACATCTCACACATCTCAAGAGACAGATGTGTTGACAAAGAGAAGATGCTGAAAGGTACCATACCTTTTTATACCTCCACAATCTGTGATTYGTGTGTTTTTGTCTCTGGTTTTGATCTTCATTGTCATGTACCATATGGAGCAAGAAGATCAGTAAAGAGCAAGTGTGACTGGCTTTCATCAGCACACATCTGCAATTTGTCAGCGTTAGCATCTCAGGACTCATCTTTCCTCCGGGTTAATCTGATTAGGCTGTGTGTCAGAGCTTCCTGTAAGTCAGTTTGTTGCTAATAGAGTCCAGCTGAGGAAGACTTCATTCCTGCAAAGTGCTCTGCTTCTCTTTCAGCTGCAGTTTCGATGTGTCATCATTGACACCCAAGTAGCTTTCTTGTCCCCTGGATAAAAGTCGATAATGCGCATAAATAATCACATAAAACTTGCCAATTTCCTCATTACTGGCATCATGAAGGAGTGTTTCTTGGAATGCTTTTGAGCACACAATTCCTTGAAATTTTCCATGTTTTATGTTTTTTTTCTGGTATGCAACCGTTGTGATTGGTATTGAGTAAATAAAATGACCTGTGTAGCAGCCAGCTCAATCACAGCAGTGATTTAAAAAGTCACTGCCGCGGGTGATGAGAAGGCAGATAATCTGGGCCTTCCCAATCCCCCTTTGTCTTGGCTGGCTGTTGGAACATGGTGCTGGTGATGACGGGTCACAGCTCGTATGTGAGATTGTGAAGCAGATATCGCTGCCATCAGCACAATCTGCTCCTAATCTGCTCAGCACATACAGAAGGCAGGAGGGCCCATTCCCCATATGCCCACTGAAGTCTACCAGAAACCCCTCAGATTTGAAGACATCCAGCTCCTGTTATACAAACTTTCCCTTTTCTTTTCCAGGACTCACATACTGCATAAATCACACTCAAATTTAGGAAGCACCTTGCAAAATAAAAGATCATATGATGATTTATACCTCACCATTTTTTTTTATGGTTTAGTTTTGCTTCCAGTAATTAATTTTATTCCATTTTGGGAAGCTAGACACGGGAAGATTATGTTCTTTGGAAGTGATTACCTCTGCAACAATTGCATGCTTATTCAACAAGTTAATTTTCAATCAGTACAGYAATGTTTAATGCACTTGAAGCTCGCTCTTTGCCAGGGAAATACAGAGATAGAGCTGRCTTTGGTCTAACCATTACTCCTCASGCATTCCAAGTCATACCAGTTATTTCCTCTGGTCACCTTTGCAACATCTTACATTTGGTTAAACCATGTCCTTATGTATATAGTGTACTATCCCTTTACTCCAAGAACAGTATAATATTTTCTTTTTTTTAAAATTAGGCTTACAATTCTTTTTAAGTCTCAATGTGATGCATGAAATCCTTAAAGTACCTAAGGGCGAAATAACATTTTGTAGAATTATTTCATTTCATGAAAAAAAAAGAGTGTGTGATATTTATAGACAAACTAAGAAATCACTTTGAAATATAAGATAGAATAGAATTCTGGAAACTAACACTAATTTTTGGTGATTAATTGCTAAATTTATACCAAATGATCAAGCAGGGAACTAATTACTTTCCTACATTAACTATTCTATATATATGTGTGTCATTTTTCCCAGTGTGGGGCTGATCTCACTTTCATCCAGATCAATAGTAATTTTTCAGTTTAGCTCAATGGGTGTTAGATAAGCTTTTCTGGGAAAAGTACCTTCCACAAGCTGACTGAAAACAAAGAGACTTTCCATATAAAAAGACATCTACATGATTATCCATTAAAGTAACAATGCGATTCTTACGCTACACATCACAGCTCTAAGGACTTGCACCCAACGTAGCTGCATCCTCTTGAGATATAACCTGTGCTTTTCACAATGCCATTTTCTTACTTTGCTTTGGTCTGAAAACACAAAAAAATTTAGCAGCAGGAGTCACAGTCCTAGAAGTGTAGTGGAGTTTTAATGGCAAAGTGCCATTTTGCTTCCCACTGAAGAAGACACTTCAGTATATCCCATTATTAATTTTAAAATTAGTTCAGATCAAGACATCTTCTCTGAAGGACTCTTGGCTGAAGCTATAAATTTGGGGCTTGTTACATCTGTTAAAAATATATCACTTCACTTTCATCACTCGCRTCTTTCATAAAGAATATTTTCAGACTTTAAGAAAAAGAGAACTTATCTCTATGTATCAGTCATCTCTTAGCATAATAGGTAGTATGTGGATTCATATGGCAGCATTTATCATAGAGTCATGGAATGGTTTGAGTTAGAAGGAACCTTAAAGRTCATCCASTCCCAAGCCACCTGCCATGGGCAGGGACACCTTCCACTAGACCGGGTTGCTCAGAGCTCCATMCAACCTGGCCTTAAACACTTCCAGATATGGAGCACACACAACTTCTCTGGGAAACCTGTTCCACTGGTTCACCACCCTCATAATAAAGAATTTCTTCCTTAGATCTAATCTAAATCTACTGCCCTTCAYCTTAAAACCATTTCCTCTTGTCCTATCACTACAGGATCTTGTAAAAAGTCCCTCTCCAGCTTTCTTGYAGGCCCCCTTTAGGTAYTAAGGTGTCCCCAGAGCCTTCTCTTCTCCAGGCTGAACAACCCCAACTCTTTCAGCCYGTTAAGTTCTTCCATCCTCCATTATACTATGCTAATATCCAACCATAGGCCCGCATTATCAGCTGACTATCACCAACTTGGTGGATTTAATACAAGTCTTTGGTAAAGTCACTAATTTAAAATGAACATATAAGATAAATGCCAAGAAACTGACAGATCCTTCATGATGTTCATGTGACAACATTTGTAGTTGGATTTAACCAAAACACAATCCCAGTCCCTGAYGCTTAAGCCTCAGAAAGTTATTTTTATCCAACACCAGCTGGGTGATCTGTTATTGTTTCTTATGATTTAAAAACTAAAACACTCCGATATCTCTCCCCAAACGAAGAAGGAGAGTGATAAAACAACTTTGGYAGGCACCTGGTGTCCAGCCAAGSTCATCCCACCACATTCCTTTAAAGYTGGAAGGCTATTTGGGACRCTCTGTCCAAACCCATCTAGGTCCCAAACACACCCCTGAGCCCACCCTACTGTGAAACACAAGTCTGAGCAGAGTTGTTCTTAGATTACTCTACCAGTTTATATCCAAAAAGAGGGAGAAATGCAGTTTTCTTTAAGTGACTGAAATCACATTTTCAACCCGATGCAGTAACACCGAAGCTTCAATTCGATTTTCTCATTAGCACCCGGGCTCAGAGGGGTGGGCTCAGTTGTTGGTTCAGGAAACTGTGAAACCAAGGATTATAGCTTTGTTTATAGATTAAGTACTCCTGTACTTAGGGTGACATGAAAAAGGCCTTTGTGAAGTTAATGATTCATCCAGCGATTTCTGARTCACAGAATACCACAGATAAGCACCTGAGAAACGACAGTTCCAAAGAATTAGGTACTATTCATTGTGCAATAAAAAGCACAGTAAAGAGCAGTTTGGGGGTTTGTGCAGTGATATTTCTGTTGATACTGCATCTTCAGCGCAGAAATCCAGCTCCACAACCTACAGCTCCTTGAAGAAGCTTTTTTTTATTTGGCATTTCGGTTTTGCATTCAATTAACAAGACGTTTTACCCTGAAAGCCAGACAAAGCCAAGGCGTTGTCTCTGGAACCTGCAGGTTTTGATGTGATATATTTGATCCGACCTCCGTTCCCCAAGCAGCATTATCCTTTTAAAAACAAAACAATCCAAAATCACGTACATGACAGAGAGACATTTCCCTCWTATAATAAAGTGCACATCTTAAGGCTTGCTGAGATGCTATTTGGCATTGTGAAAAAAACCCAACACTGCAGCACAGTAGGCATCTCAAAGAGAAAAGGGACATTGAAGAGAAGAGAAAACTGTCTACAAAATCAATGAGATAAAAAGATAAACACTCCACCGAAGCACTGAATGTTCGGTGTGTCTTATACAATTCTTTTAATATAAGAACAGAAACTGACATTTGATTTAACTGAGGAATTAGATAATTCTGACTTCAAAGGAGGAGAAGAAGATTGAACTGACAGATGAAATCAGCTACAAAAGGGTGTTCTTTACCCATCATCAGTAGAAAAGGAACTGAGGATTGAAGTCCCTTCCCAGAGATCACTGATGGCCGGAAAAACCCAGTTTATTACGAACATTCTGATTTTGAAAGTGCCCTAGTGTAATGTTTAATCTCATTAAAAATATTATTTTATTCTTTTTTTTTCTTTTTCCTAAATTAGGACTGACACCCCCACAGCTGTAARTTCTTGTCTAGTTCTAATGCAATCTCCCTGTTCATTTCTCTAATTTTCCTAAAAGCATTCAGCACATAGCAGGTATCCACCACAAGCTTTCTTTACCTGTCTCTGAAAAATGAAGAGAGTCTTGAAATTCATGAAGCTAACTCGGTGAGCTGTTACATTATCAGAATAATTATAAGAAAGTCAGCATAAGAATCAAATTTCTTCTACGCATGGCAGAAATAAGGAAAAATTAAATTCCCTGAGACATTTGATTTGCTGCAGCTGTAATGATTCTTTGCAGGGGAAAAAAAAAAGACAGGATTTTTATTTTTGGCAGCTACTTAGAAAACAATAACGCAACTTCAATTTATTTTTTAAAATATTATTGAATTTCTAAGTCCTATATGAGAAGAAACTGAGGGGAATAAAAGAGAAGAACTTTTTCTTTTTTCTGACTTTTGGGTTTATTGATTTTACTTTTATCTAAACACATGTACTTTCTTTTGATGCTAGAAAATCTTATCTTTCMCATAATCTCCGGAACTGATTCAGTGATTCAAAAAGAACTGTATTTTAATACACACAAAAAATAATTATACCTTAATTTTTGGGAATGATGGTTAGTTGGCTTTTATTTTCTATCCTCATAGCAAGCACAGAAGATGTTTTTCTCCACAGTTTYGCTGACATCTGCTTTGTATGCATCACATCTACGCATCTTTTTGATGTGTCATCTTTCTCCTCCTTGTCACAGGTGAATAAAGGACCTGACCATAAACTTAACCTTAATATTAAATACTTGTGCCAAGAGTCCCTGCTYTGATTTCTGAGCACTGGAGTGCCTAGTCGAAATACAGGTCTTTTGAAAAGCAATGTTGATTCTTCCCAGGCTGCAGAGTGTCAGGGCTGTTTGCCTGCCTGACATTAAACAGCAGTTATGTTTTCTTCTACTTTTGTTAAAAATTAATGAGATCAGGAGGGCATAAAAAGCTTTGTTGCTCTAAATTGCTTCTAAAGTATTTCCAGAACATGCTCTCTGAGAGAGCCTTTTAGCAGCAGAAATATTGCCATTTGAGAATCTAGAACTCCTACGCTGAACCCACTTTCCATAGGTGGTAATGACTTTTCCCAGAAGAAAGAGAGAAAAAGTTTGAGGAAATTTTTCTAATTAGATGATAGAAAATATGTGCAAATCATTGGGAGATAATTTGTGCAGGAAAAGGAATGAGAAAGGAGAGAACAATCCAAAGGTACAGAGTAATACAGATAAAGCATTTCCTCCAAAGGCTCTCAGAAGTTAGAATTTGAGATCTTGTAKAATCTGTGGGATGCAGGGAGCTGCCTGCAGCTCTTTCTCAATGGAAAACAGTTGGAGAGGATTTGATATCTTCTCTTATAAAGAAAGGATTACTACTTGGGATGGATTTCGGCCACTAGAGAAGAAGAAGGCAGTGCTTAAGTTGCCTGATCAGAAACACATTTATCAGTTACACTAAGAATTATTTTCAGCTGCTTTTACAAAAAGTATCCAACTAAGAAGCTGTTAGACTTGAGATCYGTATGTTCTGTAATAAAAATCATACATATGATAATTCAGGCTTCTTTAACCCTTAATTTCACACTAAATAGGTGAGAGCATTTCTTTATTTGGCACTGAGCAGTTTTACCACCAGCAGCAATACAAAGAGTTCTGAATTTTATTTGTGTTAACCTTCTGTCAAGTCAAAACAACTCTGGTTCATCATCAGGCCAAATGCATCCGGTGAAATTAATATACAATATTTACTCACAGCAGGTCTGAATTTGCTATAATAATTTTAATTAGAAAATCAAATGTGAAGACAGATTCTTCATGATATAAAGTAAACTGACCACAGTAATTAAGAAAACTGACATCTTTTGCCCCATATAGAATTCACAGAGGTTCACACAGAGAAATCCTCCTCAAAATAAAACTGACAGARGATGCTGTAAGAGAATGTAAGAAAGATCTAGGAAACAATGAAAGAGCACAGTGCATCCTTCCCAACAGGAAGAAGCTGATTCCTGCAGATCTTCAATTATATCTCGAAACATAATTCTTCAAGAAGCAGCGCACTTTGAAAGCTCCACAGAGGATGTTTCTGGCCGAAAGSATATCCAAGATCAAAGTTTTGTCATCAGAAGTGAGTCTAAGGACACAGATAAGAATCTGCTGGCAGCACATACAATTAGATACAAATCTGAAGGTAAAGCAAGCCACTACATATATATATATATATAAAAAGCTCTAGATTGATGGCTCTTAGAACTAACAATAATTGGATGTTTACTTCGGTAATAATGAAAGATCAGCTTGTGTACAGATGATGTTACTCCCATAATTGGTTTCAACATTTTACTATCAGAACAGGCAGCATTAAGTTATACAAAACCAATGTTTGGCTCCAACAACCCTAACCAATACTGCAATTTCCAGACACTAATTGCAGGATGAAAAATGCAACTTTTTTTTTGTCTGGTTGATGACTTATATTTAGTGTCCACACAAATGTGAGTATTTTCATGATGTGTAGTTTTATTTTTTCTCTGTATGGCATGTGGTTAGAATTCAGAAAAAAAATAAATTACAATTTTAAAGAGAAGACAATCACAGAATCCAYGGAACAGTTCAGGCTGGAAGGGACATCTGGAGATCATCCAGTCCAACTCCTCTGCCAAGGCAGGGTCACCCAGAGGAGGTTACACAGGAATGTGTCCAGGTGAGTTTTGAATGTCTGCAGAGAGGGAGACTCCATGAACTGTGCTCTGCCTGTTCCWGTGCTCTGCCACTTTCAATGTAAAGAAGTTCTCCCTCATGTTGAGGTGAAACTTCTTTTGTTTTATTTTATGGCCATTACTCCTCATCCTGTCGATGGGAACCGTTGAAAAAAGACTCTGGCACCATCTTCTTGGCACYCAYMTTTGAGATAYTTATGTGCATTGATRAGATCCCCTCTCAGTCTTCTCTTCTCYAGACTGAACTGGCCCAGATCCCTCAGTATCTCCTCATCAGAGAGATGCTCCAAACAATGATGAGATTATTAATTTCTGCTAATTAATTGTAAAGTTTATGATTTTAGGGAAACTGTTGTCATTTTTCAAAGTTAAATCCTCACAGAAAAGCCTATTTTTATCAAAACTCAAACTTTCCGTGGAAGAAAGCAATTTTAGATCTCTTTTTCCCATGTTCCAAAAYGACAGTTCAAAATTGTTTCCATCTTGATACATCAAAATGAAATAAAAAATGTCATTGGGTTTTAAAGTGTAYAATTTTGTTTCTCGTGGAGAAAAAWACCCCATATTTTAATATTTTAAATTTGGATCCTGAAGGGAACAATGAAAAGGAAACTATGTGGAAGGAATTCATTGGACAAAGATTTCCAGGGGAATTTGAAGCAGCTCCAAATGAAGTTAGGATTTGGAAGACTTGGGGCRGACACCTTCCAAACAGGTTGGGTCCATAAGCGAATCAGGAAACACGAAGCTCGTTTCTTAAATTGCACTAATTCAAATACAGGAGCATCTCTGGAGAAGAGTAAATACTTCAAACTGATYTCATAGAGCTCTACCAAGGAAAGCTACTTTCAGAGAGATTAATTTAGGGACATAATAGCACCAGAAACACTGTTGGTAAATCAATGATAATGGCAATTAGGCTGTCTTGACTCTTGTCACAGTTCACTACCTTTTGTACAACTGCAATATGTCAGTCTCCTCACTAGAACAACTTTCACTGTTCCGTGCCTCACTGACCAGAATTGTACTAAATATGGGACAATATGGGACAGTGTCCAAGGGGAAGCAAAAAAGAAGCTGTGGAGAAACTCCAAATTGTGTTGTTATAACTCTATTACTAAACAAATGCCATTAGCATACAGAGTAAGAACATTACAATAGCTTTTGTTACTCTAGATTAAGCTATGTGAAAGTTTATTACTATGTTGATATTATGTATCTACWGCATTTAAAACAAATGCAGCCTTGAAGGCGAGCCAGTGAAATCACTTGTTTCAKGCTCTCACTGAGGGATGCAAAACATTATCTACTCAGCTACATAAATATATATCTTACATATCCAACCAGATCCCAACATGGGTACGAGATGGTCTTCCCATCAGTTTTGTTTATAAGATTCCTTGTTTCATTTTCAGTACTTAGAGTCCAATTTCTAGTATACRTACTGTTCTTAGCACCAGCAAATGTCTGCAACAGCAGGCACAATTATAGAAATGTATTAAGAGGAGGGTGTTGTTGCAGAGCAAAATTCACTGCTTCTGAAAAATGTCTGGTTGCTGGATCAAGCTTTTATTGATACCTCCTTGAATGTATCTCTCCTTGGTATTGAATTTGTGACCAGGATAACCTACGAAAATAATGACAAAATATAGTTTACCCATTAGTGGCATAAAGATTAACTATCCAGAAAGGAATTTCCAGGTTGCTGATGTATTCCTGACTAAGAACTGGTACTTCCAGAACAGCTGAAGCCCTGGGGTGTTCCGTGCTGTTCCACAGACCCGACCCCTGTGAGTAACTGCAACAACACACGTCGGATGTGCCAGGGTTGCACAAGTGTTGCAACCTTCTGCATCACACTCAGCTGCCCCCATTCCCCTAAAACCAGGAACATATGGTCTCAAACATCTGAAAATGGCATATGTCTACACAACAGGTTATAGCAGAGTGAAAAGCTACCCCAAGATACAAGAAGGCTGTTCCAACACCGTCGGCAGCCCGGCTGCAGCGTTCAGTAGATCACTGTAACTAAAGTCATCCTTTTTGTTTCCAGACATTTCCTCTGAAAGCTCATAGAAAATCAAAGTGTCTCGGAGACATCTGCTTCAAAACAAACAGTCTCTTCACACAAAGATCAATACAACATAAAGGAAGGAATGAAAACTTGTTTATCGTTACCAAAGATTGAATATGTATTTCTGTCTTTGCYGTATTTAAGGCACTCTTGCCAAGTTCTGAAAATCAGTTGCCTCCATTACTGGTTTGGGACTAAGGCCTAATCACTGTAGGTTTTATGCTTCTAGCTGGCAGAATCCTCTCTAGGCRTTATGGGTCTCCAGATTTTATGGAAAGAATTCATGGGAATATTGTTCTAGTTCATACCTATTTCACCAAAATGTGAAAGCCATTGCAAAATAATTAAAAAAAAAAATAATTCAGTGTGATAGTTGGACTAATGTTTTATTTGTATTTATTTTTCTTACCATTTCAAAGGCTAAATAACTTTTGAGGGTTTCCATATTAACAAATTGAACACATTTGGCCTGGATAACAAGTAGCACAAAATAAGGTAACACTGATTATCGCCCGGCAGATGAAAATGCCACAAGCTGCCTTCAGCTAGAATAGTAAATGGTTGAATAGCCCAAGGCTCTGTTAAACAAATGACCAGCAAAACGGGTCAGCACAGGTAAGCTGACTTTTATTTTCAAATAATTGAGTATAGCAAAACAAAGATCAGTGGGCAGGTACACAACATTGTTTTCCTGATATCTCCAAAAGAGCCAATAAAAAAAGATTGAAGAGAAGGGATATTGTAGGAGAAGAAGAAACAAACAATTAAAGTATACTCTTCAGAAACAGTCAGTAGCAAAAATAAAATTTTGGAAAAAAAAAAAAAGAAAGGAAGACTGAAAAATGGATTTTGTCCAAATGTCAGTCATGTGTTAAGAGAAAATATAATAATAACTGTGCAAACTTCAGTTTATTTTTAACTTCAAGTCTGTGAAGGGGGGAGAAGATCACGCTGYGAGATAAAACTGTTTGCTGGGAAAAAGTTAACAATCAATCTGCAATAATAGTTACCATGGACTACAACTGAGAAACTGSCATCTCATTTGCAGCATGTTTTTAAAAAAATCTCATTATGTCCTTCAGCCAGAAGTACCGAACTTAAAACCCAAGACTGAACTCTTAGAGCAYATCAAAAAAAGTGCGGAAAGGGTAGTAGCATGAAAATGGATGGATGGATTAACAGATCCACATCTTTCCTTTTGGTCCTTCATGTGTATCCTCCTGTGTCAAGTACATACTTTCAGACCAAATGGGATTTCACTCTTCAGTCTTTTTATCCAGTACATAGTTCATCAGCTGCTGGTTTTTGTTTTGAGGGACAGTAAACAAATGAGCAGTCACAGAGTAGAATTATGATTTTTTATTCACTGAGGATAGTGGTCAGCTTAAGATAAGTAATTTTGCATGAGAAATATCTTGTGTTGCTCTGTGCATCTTAATGTTCTGAAAGCGTGAAACACAAAAAGGAATACGTAAGCTTGCTTCTTTCACATTGAGTTACCTSTCTGGATGCTGAAAAGCCACTTATTACAGATTTTGGTTCTTTGTGTGGAACCCATGAAGTGTTTTTAAGAGAACCATTAAATACTTAATGAGGGCAACATATAATTTGTCTCATAAAACTAATAGAGAAATAGAAAAATAAACTAGAAATTAAATATAAAATAAAAATATAATTTGAAGCGGGTATTATTCCATTGAAAGCCTATGATGATCCTTCYGGCTGCTTGTTTGTGTGTTTTTAAAAAAAGTGTTTAAAACATATACTAGAAAAATATGTTAAACTTCCTTCAATACCTCACCAGCTCTTACACTGACTTTTTTTCTGGCCATCTACATTTCACTGTTTATGCCTCTCAGGAGTGATGCCTCAAGGTCAAAGTAGTGCAAATTCATACTCACTTCACTGCCAGTTTTGCTCTTCCAAGCAGTTCAGAGTAAGCTCCAATTCTATTTCCAATTTGTCTCTTGTGGGAAGGATGTTGAGTGTCATTTTTTTCTCAGTGCTGTGATGTGAAATAGATATGTGCTGTCATGCTTCTGAGAGATTTGAGGAAAGGAAGCAACTGATTTCTAAACCAGACTTGCGCATTTATTACCTATCAACATGAAAGTCGTAGGGAAAAAAATGGGAAATTACAAGATATTACTGTCCTTCAAAAATGCTGAAAATTCAACAGTCTCATCAGAAAAATTTTGTGTTTTCTATCCAGTTAGTTGGTGTTAGCATTAGGAATTATTTACATGTTTTATTTAGTAGTTATTTGRGGAAGGTACTGTTTTGCTTTTTGTGTGTGAAGGAGGTTGTTTGGTTTGGGCTTTTTAAGAACTTTTCCTCAGAGCACTGCTCATTTATTAGATGCTTTAAACTTTGGAACTAGCAGCAGCCATAACCATAAGGTCGATTGGTACTTTCCCTTTTGCTTTTAACTCCCCTTCTTTCTGCCAATCCATGTTCTTTAAGGCATTTTGCTCTTAAATGACCTCTCCTGGTGTTATGCCTGGCAACAGCACAAACAAGATTTTCTAATAAATGGAAAACTCACAGAAATTATGTGAATGTGGCCCAACAATTCGTTCAGTCCAGCAGTTGGGAAAATCATCATTCCCCAGGGTAATAAAAAGCTGTCTTTTGTCTTCTGTGTCAGATAAGGAAATGACTCCAAAAAAATCAGTATCAGGAAGGAATCTCATGGGATGTTCAGGAATACTGATATCAATGTTCCTCTTTTTAATGATTCCCTTTCGCAGCACAGCCTTATGCTCCTTTAACTGTTTTGGACAGAATTTACTCTAAATCATGGCACCTAAAATGCTAAAAAAGGATAGAAAAAGGGACTTTAGGGTATTGGTAGGCAGCAAGCTCAACATGAGCCAGCAGCATGCCCTGGCAGCCAAAAAGGCCTCCAGCACCCCAAGCAGCATTAACAGGAGCATAGCCAGCACAGCATGGCCTGAAAAAAAACCCCAAGCATTTATTACTATCAGGGAAAGAGGAGGGCTGGCAACAGCACAAGACAGTACATTCTACCAGCAATTTACTTTCTCAAAAAGCCTCCTGGATGTAAATCCCTGTTGTCAGGTAAGAGACACCCCATGGATCATGTCCCGCCTGGTACTCTGTTTTGCTGTTTTACATGGTGCAACCTTTATAGTTGTTGGTGACATTTTGGTTCAAGAGTTAAATATAAGAAGTCACATTTACACAGCTATTCTCATATGTGTCCTTTACCCACTGAGCAATAAGAGCCAATATGATACCAAATGCAGTTATTTCTGCTGTTAGCATATATAGGCAACAAAGAAGTTCAGAGTACTGGATCTTACTGATATTTTATTTAGCTAGATCAGCTTGGATACAATGGGAAGAGAAATTTGAATAGGTAGAAGGTATAGTAACCGGAATTTGTATATCTGTTTTTCAAAAATACTGTATTTCTCATAAATAGAGTATTACATAAAAATAGCATGAACTGATAACCAACAGAAAAGCTTTATTATAAGATAAGAGATCCAAATAGAAATATCATCTTCCTCTGGTTTTCAGCACTGGGTTTTCCAGATAGGATGCACGACTGARGCCCAAAAGAGGCTCAAAAGTATCTGCACAGGTGAGCTCAAAAGCCATAGCCTAACCTCTTAAAGAAGTGTTAAGATACTAACCAGTAAGAGTTCCTACCTAAAAACTATTTTATAGCTTACATTAAATTCGATCGAAGAACTCCAAGGACTAAACTGGGACAAGTCTTCAACCCCTGTTGGTAGCCATTTCTGGTCATCTGGTTAATCAGGATGGTAGTATTGAAAGCCCCTGCCTTTTTAATCAAGCATAAAACTCTCAGTACTTTTCAGACTGAAATAATTTTCTGGAAAGAAAAGGAAGCACAGTCAGCAGTGACTGCCATTGAAATTACAGGTGAAATATGGCAGGAAATATTCTGGCCATTACGAAACATCYAGACAGCAAAGATATCTAAAAATTGTTATAAATCAAGGCATGCCATTAAATATGTATTTGTGACAAACACCGTAAAAAAAGGACAATATTCCATTTTAGAAATGCCAGTATAAATTATTGTCCTTTTCTGCCKTGTCAGATTACAAAGTTCATTTTCTCAAAGTTCATTCTCAAACTACTACTTTGCAGTCTGGTTTTGGAGTTAAGTCAGAATCTAGTCACAGCGACAATCTCACCACAAAAATTTTTAAAGTCCATTTTAGCAAAGGATCTTAAGCAAATGTTTAGCTCGAAAAAAAAAAATCAGAAATTTTCATTCTTTCCAAGAAGCTGTATATTTGAAAATGGTTTTAAGGAATATATTCTTTCAGACCGACTTCTGCCTCCTAAAGAAGAKATGCACATATGGAACGATTTCTTATATAAATACCAGATTTGTGTGCACAGATGCAGCTGTGTGCATGTCTGCAAGCTCAGATCAGTCTTCTGTTTTCAAAAAATCAGCATTGGCAATTGAGCACCTGATTGAACCTTTCCTATTTCTGCCATGCAGTGCTTTCATTTCAGTGCTTCATTTTTTCTAGACCATTGTACATTAAACAGGTGTAGTGGTGACATAACTGCCTCTTTGCTCAGGTACAKTCCCTTTCTTAGGAATAGAGATAACTTCATGGATACGATGTCTATTTTGCCCACTTGAATCACTGCTACTATSACCTAACACCTTGTTCTGAGAATGTGGAATGGAATATTTTTTCTGGAACCAGCTGTCAGCAACCCAGAGCCCAGAGGACTTCAAAGACTCTGAAAAGGCTACCCACAAGCCATAGTTTAATCCCAGTAACAGAAGAACTCTTCCAGTTCACACCATTATATGTCCCAGTGCTGCTTGACCTCTCCCTTCCTGGTCAGCTCAGCTGTTCTGATTGATATGATTCAAGGGGTGGAGACTTGGCTTGGCCATCCCCTTATATATGGAAGAAAGAATAATCCCATGGAATGTACTTCCTCCTGCATGACAGGGCCTGGTGATAAGAGTTCCTGCACAATCACGTGAAAAGTTTCTTATTCTATGTCCTTTTGTGCAGATGATCAAGACAAATCAGGAGCCAACTCCATCTTATTTAACTTTCTAAAAAAGGAAATTTATTAGACATCATGGCTAGAAATATCCCTATTTTTGTCTGTTATATTATTTTCCACAATTGTCCCRTTTTGCTTTACCCTTGCACTTCTGTTACTTTTCATTTTCCTAAATACTAAACACGACACAAATARCACAAAATAAACTACAAATATTCATACACACATGACCAGCTGGTGTCTTTCTAAGCTAAAAACAGATGATGCTACTAGATAAGAATAGAAAGTTGTATTATAACAGTTTCAGGCAAGTAAAGACATGGGGCATTAAGGGAAGTAAGTGGACAGGGATCGAACCTTGCAGCTGAATGAGCAGGATAAATGAAAACAAGTTTCAGCGAGAGCAAGACTAAACAACTGRCTTCACTAAAAAAAAAAAAAGAGTCTGAACGTTGTATGTCAGCAATGCACAAAGCCACAGAACAGATTATCCGGAGTATAACAATGATGAAATTAGCATTAGTATCTCCAGAGCTTACAAACAACATTATAATAATAATAAAAAAATCACAGATAAGGTACTTCTGCCTGCATATAAATAAGCAATGTTAAACTACTCCTTTCTTAATTTAGAAGTTATGATTTATTTGTAAAATAAAGATAGAATCCATATCCATGGAAGTGGAAGGACTACTATGCATATTATGAGAGAGAACTTTAGTGAAAGGCTGAAAAAAGCCATCAAAGCTTATGCATGTAAGAAATAAATGTACATTGATAACTACTTAGTACACCACATGCACCCAAAGCATCTGAATTATATAGAATAGTCTTTGCTGGCCAATCCATCCTTCTTTGTGGAAGGATATTTTCTAGAATTAGATCCTGTTGATTCTCACTRTAATGGCATTTCAAATAAACTAACTCAAAATTAAACTACAACAACATTAAACAGGGCAGTCTTCTAATCCCTCTTTTGTGACCCATGTTAAATCTTTGTCTCCCTAAAAAAAATTGCAAAAAGCAAAACGTGTGTCCAACTTGCATTTTCATTGATGAAGCCAAAGACTGTAGGGCAGTTTATCYTTAGTCATGCAGTACTTTGCCTTCATTAGCAAAGTACAGGTTGATTAAAAATTATGCAAAGAAACCTCATATTTTTTGAGATATAGGTAGTTACTCCAGAGCAGACCTGAGACTCACCAGTAGAACAGTGTGCAAAAAAACCCCCGAAATGTCATTACTTGAGTTCRGTCTACTAATTAAAAAGACAATTATTCTTTCTTCAGCTGTTAGTCCAGTGCTTTTCAATAGAACATTCAGCTCATATCTTGTAGAAAGAAATACCTACCTTCACAAAATATAGTACTTAATTTCAGAAAAAAAGTGATTCAAATATATAGAAAAAGTTAACTGTCCATTTGTATGATGATTACCACAGCCCTTCAATGACAATAAACCATGATTATCTGCAGAAGCTCGACTCTAGCTTTGAATTGAWTTTTTTTTAACAGTAATCAGATAAAATTTCCAATTTTCCCCATCCTTTAATTTGAAATCTGATTTCTTAGGTAGGAGGTAGCATTTAAAATTTTGCTTTTCACCTAGCCCATTAATGTTASTAGGTAAAAAATATTTCAAAATAAAAGAATGATAGTCTAGCAAATAAGAAGGACAATGACAATGCAAAAAAAGCATTTTCCAGTGACAATCTCATTGTGATATGATCACATCTTCTCTTCAAACTTTTCAGGTGACATGAGATCATGTTTGTAAATGCTTTCCATTTGAATGTTGTAAATCCAAGTCAGAAAAGATACAGGGATAAAGAATACGTGGAAGCATAATAACACTCTCAAGGYACTAAATGACAGGAGGATAAGAGAGTTTAGAATATTAACCATTTTTCTCCAACCCAGAAGGATTATTTTTTAAAGGAGCTATGTTCGAAAAACACATCTTGAGAACTTTTCCGATTTAATTTCTAGTCTTTTTYTCCTCACAAAGGCTTTTACAAAGAAGAGAATTTTCTAGGACACATAAAAAAATCAAGGACTGGACACCATGTTATTTGTTTGACCCTGCAGAAATCTTGCATTGGTTTTCCAGAAAACCTGCTTTGTAGGAGGTTTTCATCTACCACATTACTTACATGGAAAGACATATCTTTGTTCTGAACTTCATCCTTATTTGAAAACATTGTTCATAACTTCCTGGCATGATACCCTCTCTACATCAAATCAAAAAGCCACAGTTGCCATTACTTGTAGCTCCCCAGTAATTTACCTAAAATAAAAACTTGAAAATAATTGCAGGAAGGTCATAGCTGAAGATGTGTCCACAACAGCCAGAAAAAAGATGAAAAAGCAGAAAGTGAAGCAAATCCAAGTTAAGYAGAGCAAGCAGGACACAGCCACAGTGAGTCTTACAGCTCTAGGCTGAAAAATAAGTATTAATATTAACATGGATGTTGATGGAGACTTACAGGTGATTTTATATWTTCTTCATAAAAATGGAGATTAGAACAAATCAAATAAAGGGAAGATAAAGTCACAAAAGGTTTACAGTTACTGTTGGCTTCCTCTCATAGGTCAAAGAACTTATTAGATGTGAAAATACTATGGTGAAAGGGACAGAGTTCAAGTGTGATGGAAAAGAAAATGTCATCTCCCAAGAACTTTGGAACACAAGTTCTGAAAAGTAGTTCTGCTTAGATGTTTCACCACTAATTTTCATTCCCAGCACTACAAAAYTATATCTAGAAATGTCCTTTGTATGTTTAGATCACATAATGGTGTTAATAAACCCACCATACTTACTTTTATACACTTAAAAAAGCMCGAAAAAGGAAACACCTTGTTAATGGAGAAAATAAATTCATTCTACTTTTAAGAATTTTTCACACACACACGCAAAATTCTTATTCATTAAAATAAATATATTTGGGGCTTTTTTAAAAAAAAAAAAATCACGAATTTGAATCTGACAGGCAAGAAAACGTACACAACCATCATGACCTAAAATGTTACCCAGTCTTTRAGTGTATAGAGATCACCACCTCCCTTCTGAGGTGATCCATGTCACAAAGCCTGGAGTCATCAGGGAATACTTGGAGAGAGCCCAAACTCTAAGAGAAAGCCCCCGAGGAGAATTCAYCCTGTTTAGGAAAAGTTATGTGCAGCATGGGATGTTCTCAAAGAAAGAGGCTCCATTTGGGATAAAAATTAAGTCTTTTTTATAACATAAGAGGGTGTAGGATGTACCACTTTGAGCAGTCAACAGATACTGCTAATTTTGATTTTTCACCTGTAACAGCCAACACATGATGATGTTTTCCATTATTTCAGAGCAATTTGATTTTTCCAGACTATTTACCACTTTCTCAGATGATAAGTTGTCCTTGCAGTTCCTGGTTTATTCACCTCCTGGTGGTATCTCAGTGTGTCTCTGGCATCTAGATTCCCCCAGTTGCCATTCAAAGTTGCCAGATGCACTCTTCAAGGAAGTTTCTGGTTCACAGAGCTACTTCCTAGGCTCCAACTTCCAAGTTGACAGGCTTGGCAGTATTTGTCAGGAGATCTTTTCTGCAGTAATTTTCCCCAGTTAACCAGGCCACCTTATTGCTGCTCACATCAACATTTTCTTAAGGGCTTAAGGGTTATCTTTGAAGTATTTTCTGCTGTCATCACTACTTATGCAGCCCCAGCAAAGTCTGATCACCTAAGACAATCCAGAAAGACTAAGGGGACAGGAGGGAAAACAGAAAATATTTTAAATTCAAGGTGCATAGATTAAGTAAAAGAAAGTCATTCACACATTGATTAAGCCCTTATTAGAGAGTTCCAAGATTTTCTTTTCCCTTCAGTAAAGACTTCAACCCTCAGCGCTTGACTTGATACTGAATTTTCATAAATTTGGAAGTCCCACTGAACCAGGGAATGGCCTATCAGATAAAATCTGTGTCAGCAAGTTTGAAGAATGAAGCTTTTTTCTTTCTATAATCATCTCAGAGTGAACAGATGCATGTTTGATGATTTGCAGACAGAATAAAWGTCTAAGGAGATGGAGGAACAATTGGTCTAACCATGCAGTCATTTACTCAAGCAAGCTATTTCCATTTAAATCAAAAAGCATTGCTTACCTGAGCAAGTATTTCCCTCCTACATAACAACTTGCAAAAATGGAATTGAAATCATCCCAGTAAAGTATTACTTCTGAGCAAAGGGAAAACAGATGAATAATCTTTCAATGAGATAAGCAAAATTTTAACCAAATTTTATATTTGACAGTATATTAAATGTATCACAGAGCAATCCTCCAGAGGAATAATTTGAAATAATCTCCAGGTGACAGAGCACTTTCTCCCTGCTGTACTTATTGTAGTGTCTGGATTTTGAGTTGCAGTTTGTTTGCTTGGACAATTTAATTAAAGAGTTGAGTTTGAAATAAACTTTTCTCTGTTGTGAATTCTCCTTAGGATACAATTCTATCTAGATTTCTTGCTTTGGAAAATCTATTTAGGAACATAGTTGGAATAGACATTTATAYACATTTTCAAGTTTATCTGAGTATTAAGATGTTCACCACCTGAAGAGTCTCTAATACAACATGAAAACCCTTTGTGTTCAAACAGTACACTATTTAGGTAAGGAGGGATATAATTGTGGAGTTTGGCAAGAATGGTGTTTCTTATTTACAGAATTCACCCAATACTCACCTAATTAAGAGCTAGCTTGAGATAAAAGATACTAATACTGAAAATATGGAACCTTAGGAGTTTCAGGCATAGGAATATTATGATACACTAGTATTGAGGCATGAAAGTATGTTCTTTTCCCTGTCTCATTTTCAGGAGGTTCAGGAAACCTGAGGGCTGCTTCTGGCAATTCACCTGGATGCCCTTTTTCCCTTTTATCAGTTTCATTGTGTTTTACAGAATGTACAATGGCCTGTGGTGGCATAAGATSACCCACAGAGCCTAAATCTGAGTCCAGCAGTGCACAGAATACACGTATGCAAGGCATCAATCTCAAGAGAGACAGAAAATAACTTCTTCAGAATTAGAAGCAGAAGGGCAGATTGTGACATTGGCCTGCACTGGAGGGGGTACGGAATGATATTTGCTTGTGRGAAAACACACTGAGCCTTCCTGATTTCCATAGGAGTTCCCAGCTCTTTTTAGATGGTGTGCTTATACCATCACACCCTGGGTATTTTAGTCAGCTCTTCCCTATATGTCAAACCAACCATAACATCAAAGGGAAAGAAGAACAAAGAACAGCCTGAAGTGGTGTCATGCACACAGGTGGCAACAGATCCCTTTTTGCCTTCCTCGTTCCTGTGGGTTTTCATCAGGGCTGGGAACAATCTGTTGTTTCTCAGGTTGAGCTACACAGGTGTTTTTTTTAAAAAAAAAACAAACCCTCCCTACTTAGAAATAAACCACGGCAAACTATGTCACCATGAACTTYTTACATCTGTTCAATACATAACAATGAAGTGCAGGCTCATGGAATTCCCTTATTTTTCCAAATCATTAGTTACATTGGAAAGATGATTTCAGGAAAAGGCAATGACGCTGGACTGAAAATTATGTTTACTCTCTAGTTCTGTTACAGTGCTGTATTATTACAAAAGTGAGTTCTAAGCTTCAGATTTCCGGTGCCAGGAAATAYACATGGACAAGTGGGATGGAGAAGTGCAGGTTGTTCCTTGGGAAAAGTAGGGTCTTGCTTCTACCGCAGAACGAAAGTGTTGAGAGGACAATAAGACAAATATATAACACCATGGAACTTCATGTTAGCAAACTCAGGAGCCTTAAAAATAAGCTGTCCAAATGTAGGCAACCTAGACAGTTGTGATTTGCTGGTGAAAGTACTTGACTTCACTGATGGTGCTTCCCACCCAGCAAATCAGAGCCATTTGTCATTTTGTGGTGAAAAACTCATGCATTTTCACTCAGAACACCAAAAAGACACACCAAAAAATGATAAACTACGAACAGATGAGAAAGCACATACAAAGCAAAGTGCAGAACAAGGAAAACAAGCAGTTAGTTGTAGCAGCTACCCTCTTATTCAGAAAACCGGTAGATGGAATCCTATGGATGACAGCTCTGAAGGGCAGAGGAGCCCCAAAATTGGCAGATCTTTAAAGACAACATCCTTCAAGGACAAGAATAGTCAGTTCAAACTAAGAATAAAAATAGYAGGCATTATGAGTTGCCATTTGATCTGTAAATAAGTTATAAGAGAATGGATCATAATTACATTTGTATTACATTAATAACCCATCCAATCAAGGGAATGATAAAAATATGGAAAAGAAAAATAAAATCTCTAAAATAATGGAAGAGCAACTACTCCCATTATTAGAATGCAAGAAATGTGGACTTTGGATCATGTTACAACATAGCAAAATATCAGAACATCAGAGATAATCTCTTCCAACAGTAGCTCTCCACCTTTTTYCCCCCAAGTTTGCTCTCATTGCTGTGTTCTCCACCACCTCCATGCCCCACACCTGAGCTCCTCCATTCTTTCYGGGTGGTGGCTGTGACCATGGCTGCTCTCCCAGCAGCTTGTCCTGCCCCAGTGTCCCAGTCCATTGGCCATCACTCACAGTGTGCTGTGACGAAGCATGATTCCTCGTTCTAGAACCAGTCCTACACCTACCACTGTCTTCCTAAAAAGTTGCATCAAACAAGTTCTTTGCACCTTCAAACTAACTAAAGTTGATTGTGTGCTCTTTCCAATCTAAATATGCTGAAATATCTCAGAGCAAATCTCTGATTCTCTATACAATCTCCTAAACATGTTGTGTTCTTTCAAAAGCCTTCCAAAATATTTGAGGTTTTTTGGTTTTGATTCATTGACTTTTTAGGTCTGTGGTTTAACACTGATAACTGAGACAAATTTTCTTTAGCACTGGATCTGAGAAAGTCCAGGAGTCATAAAAGAACTGCTGATAATATATTCTTTGATGGATATTGTCACTTACATTATTTTGCTATAGGATCTTACAAAAGCAGAATTAAATGGGTACAAGATAAAAACTACTTATATGATGGGAATTACAATATTATTAATAAAATGACATATTCCTATTTCTAAGTCCAAGGAAGAGCACTTTCCTCCCCCATATATTATATACATAATATATGATATACAATATCATATAATGCTATATATAATATATGTTTAGACAATTATCTTTTATTTATGTAGTTTCAGAATTAAAATGTGTCATCCATCTGTGGAAATTCACTCTAAAGGAACTTATCAGTCAAAATGAAAAGCCACACAAGAAGCCAGCCACAGCAGAATTGATACACTGTTTGGAGCTGTTATCTTTAGATAACAGTAACTTACGTGGATTAAGATTTAGAGTTTGATTTTTTAACAAAAAGAATCTTGGAAGCAACTGTTTGAACTACTTAAAAAATAATTTCATATCAGGGAACTCAATAGGAAAAGCAGCACAGAAATTTTGTAAGATCGTTTACAATGGGAGGAGGGAAGGGGCTAAGAAATTAAAGASAGAAGAATAAAGTGCTGTGACTCATAGATCTCTTCGTCCAAAACCCAAATGTTTGATTCATTCAGATCCCTTTCTTCCAGGGAGAAGGTAAGGGTTCCATACCATGCAAGCCTATGAGACCAATAACAGCATCCAAGCGATGAAGGTAGATGATGACAGCAGGAGTAGGAAGAGAACAGCATTGCACATAAATCACACCAGACTAGCAGACAAAAACAAATTATAGAGGGATTTGTTGCAAATCCGGTGCACTGACTTCTCCTGTGGTCTCAGCAAGGAAAGGATGAAAGCCAGGATCTTGGAACTGCTTCTGATATTAASAGAAAGGGCAAAAGGGAAAGTTACAAGGCGAGAAACAAGGTGCTGCAGGAGTTCCATCAATAGAGGAACAAGCTTCAAGGAGCAGGAAGAAACAAAAAAGCCATAAGAAGAAATTAAACTGTTCTGCATATAGCATGATAGCTAGAGAGTTTAACAAAGTGTCGGAAGAATAAATGTTTTTCCCTAAAGCAGAAATGTCAGTGTATCCTCACTAGACCGAGCTGTGTGCCAAGAGCTTCAGCARTTCCAAGAAAGAGCACGACAGTATACAGTCTATCATTTTAAATATAAGAAGGGATTTTCAATCACTGAGGCCCAATATTATAATACGAAGGTCAAAAGATTCAAAAAAAAAAAAAAAGAACATACACTGCTGCAGGTAAGAGGTCTGAAAAGAAAACACAAAGAGTGCAGAGAGAAAGGAATAGCATTAAATTGATTGCTATTAATTTCAAGTATGAAAATTCCAGTAAAGAAAGAGCAAATTTATATGGAGAAATTCTCTATGGCTAAAGTACTCTCCAGGGCAGCAAATAGAAGGAAGGTGTATTTGTTGTGGGGAAAAAAGTTTACAGCCTAAATATTAACACTGTATTGTGYCAAAAGCAACAGCCAAACTTCTACTTCCCAGAACACCTTCCCTAGAAGTTGAAAAGGGGAAAAGGGAGTGCCTCAGAAAGATGGACAGCTAGGGTTGAACTGTAGGCAGCCAACCCAGACACAAGCTGTTAAACACAGGAAAAAAAAAAAAAGAAAGAAAGCAGTTTCACTTCAAAAGTATCAAAGCTCTAAAAAGAAATTGACACAGAATGAATTAAAAATAGACCGATAAATTATTACAAATTATGAATATGTTTTGGACAAACACTGTACAAGTTATACAAGTTAACAGGAAAGACCACAGATAATKAATCTACTCTGGATATTAATAAAAGACTAAATATTCATGTATGCAAATGATTAATATTTAAAAACATGTTATTACCTGCTTAATTATCATAGATTAATCAATGATAATTAACAAGTGATGAATCAATGGATCTCTATAGAATTGAAAGAAAAYAAGTTCCTACCTAAAAAGAAGAMTGTAGACAAGCAAACATTTCAGAAACAACAGAATGTGCAGAGATGGTGTTTGGCAAGAAACAGAATTCAGTCTCAATAAACAGACAACTGTGAAGACTGATGTCCTTCCAGAGACCTGTAGAGTGGCGAGGGCATGGCAGAGGCACTACCAGAACAGCAGGCAGGGCTGAGATGGCACAGAATTGTATCAATGGGGAGGTAAGAGCAGGAGAGTGGAGATCCTCACTTTAATCAAAGCTTAGTGCAGTTAAATGTGAAACTCAAAGCGCATCACCCAAATGGATGTCAAGAGTGTACTCAGTGGTACAGTACAGTAGTGACTGGGACTCATTGCTCAAAAAAAGCACAAAGTGATCAATTTCCAGAATAATTTCTACTAAAAAAACCCCTATTCAGATTATGCCATAATATTTGCTGAAGCAGCAAAATGGCTTCAGATATTCAAAATAGGTGCAGGTGCACAATTCAACAGCTTTCCTTCGAGGTGATACAGATGGAGCTTGGCAAAAACTCTGGCATGCCAAGCCAGGGGTCAGGCGAGGCCAGCTGTGAGCACAGAGCAGCCACAGGATGCAGGGGACACGTGCATCATGCAAACACCTGCAGGCAGGGAAAGCACCGAGTGTCCAAAAGGGACAGCAGCTGATCAAAACTGCAATCACTCCGGGGAAAGCACACAATCCTTAGGGGGCTACACCAGAGAAATTTGCAGCTGTCTTGAAGGCACAGAGGACCCTAGGAGTCCCTGTCAAACAAACAGCAGCCAGCTCACATTGCACCCCTCCCCCCCGCCCCCCCCTTCTGACCAAAAAGACCAAACAAAAAATRTCTCCTATGCAAAATACAAATCAGGAGAAGAAACCTGAGTGGGTCAAAATCAATCATCTCAGTGACAGCCATAGCAAAGAAAATGCAGAAAATAAACCATGTTTTTACATGTCCAAGTGTCTTAATAATAAACTATTGTAGGAATAGTACAGCAACCACTAAGGGCTGCGTGATACAACATTCAAGTTAATATTCCCTGTATAAAGGGAACAAGTGATGCGCTGGCAAATGAAGCTGGATTAGAGATGTAGCCTGCTAACCTGCAGCACATCACTTGGCAGCTGCTGATTCTTCTAAATGCCCTGTGCATCTCATCTGCAGAAGATTTTTTTCTCACTTTTCCAGAAGAAAGTACATGAGGTGCTTAAAGGACTGTGCAGAGCRAAACTCATAACTGAGAAGATTCCCAAGTATAAATTCACAAGTCAGCAATATAACAAAAAATTCATAGTACTGCCTTAAGATATTGTATTTGCTATATACAACTGAATCTGCACTCATAAAAAAAGCAAAAGGGAATCACACGCTTCAAAAACGTTTTAGGAAAGAGATAYCAGACACGAAGCAAAATGAAAGGAAAAATAATCAGCAAATTTCCCAATCCATCTATAATTTTTCAAAGATTCTGGGAGACAGTAAAAGTGCCCAGTGACATGAATTYGTACCGTAAAACTTGACATCTGCCATGGCGTCAATATCCAATTAATGGAAATGCCTAGAATTTAAGCAGTTTGTGTATCCTGTGGTTTGGTGAACCTCATTCTCTCTCCGTGCATGTGCTCCTTACTTTTTGTTACTGCCGTTCTGGAGTTGTATAAAAAGAAAGTGCTGAGGGCAGAAATAATACTGCCACCTGTGCACTGCTATATCATTGACTTCAAAATACCTGGCATACTTTGGAGTGAAAGGAAATCCCACAACAAGTTAGCTTTGTTAGGCTCCTCCTGCAGAAAAGACTACTACAATGCTGTTTTCCAAACGTACAGAAGCTTAAAACATTTCAAAATGTTCAGGAAACGTACAGAATTGGGATTCTGATGTTGCATAATTACTTTTCGGAGTCTTCATCTCTACTGTATTTTTAGCTTAACCCCTGTGCTTCCTAGATTAAAGAAAATAATTAATATGTCAGCCCTAAAGAAGATTTTTGAGCTTGTAAAATCCCATTAAATTAAACAATCTCTTCCAATGTATATCACAGTATTAGTAAGTACAAAAAGAAATATTAGTTGCTATGCAATAGATTTAAAATCATTTCAGAGGCTGTAGAGATTAGCATAATCTTTCACTACTAAGCAAATGCATCATTGAAGATAGGCTTAAAAACATATGGTTATGAATAAAAACTGGAAAAATAGTGGTTGTTCAGTCCAGAAAAAAAAAGATTTCCAGGAGAATTTGTATTCGACTAGAGGAAAAGCACCATACTTGGATTCATAATCAACATTTTCTGGGAAGATGGGGAAGATCAACAAGGAATTATTTTCATTTACAGCAAAGACATGCGTTGGACATCAGGAGAAATATTTTCTAACAATAAATGTTGAAATAACGAAGCAAGTCCATAGCTCGGAAAAAAAAAAAAGGCAACAGAGATAGTTTAGATAATTTTTTGTCATTGAATAGACTAAGATAATCTCTTGAAGTAATTTTGAATCCTATGTTACTGTAATTCCCAGAAGAAATTCAGGGTTTGTTACATTTTCTTTTCATTTAATAATTAATCTTTTAATAAGGCATTTCTTTTTAARTATCTGGGCATTCTTCTCTGCTACTGATTAATTTTCCCCTTTTTTAGCTATATATTRAAATGGAGATTACATTAGAGTTAAAAATACATATTTTGTGTCTTTTCAGGKTTTTTTTACAGTCAAATCACTAATAAGTAAAGCTACCTCTAAGTTTGTGACATTTCTTTCTGAATATGCCTTGTATTTCTGAACAAACTTTGCAAATTGATCCACTTCTTATGACCTTTTGCCTAATATAAAGACATTATTTATTATTTCCCAAACAGGTTTTCCATAAATCACTAACTCACAGCTCCACTTTTGGTTTCAATTGTTACAGTTTCAGCTATCACTTGTTTGCYGGGAAAGGGAGTAAAGCTGATTTAATTGTCAGTCAAATCTTAATCTACTGCTGCACTTTCGTTAAACTGTGTAACAGTCTGTGTACAGATTATATCTACTCATCTTCGAGTGCTTCTCAATTTCAGTATTCYGGTCATTCACTCAGAGTGGGAATTTATTTTAATGAATGTATTTTAATGATACAAATGAATATGTGGTCATAAAGCCTTGCTACTGMTTATTTTTGTTGTACAAGCCATAGTACTTTGCAGAGAACTGGAACAGAAGAGAAAGTTACCGAGGCAATTTTGTCTTCCTTATTTYCTTTTCATATGTAAAACAAGTAGAGATAGAGCAATCTCACTTGTATTAAAATAGGAGGATATATCCACAAAATRAAAACTTTTTGGAGTACTCTAAGTAAGACCTTGCCTCCAGAGGAAAACAGAGAGCAAACAAATCCTTGTGCAGAGAAGGATGACACCAAAACAACCAATTCAGCAAGAACAGCTGTTATCCAGAGTGAACAGCAGAGTCAACACACAGTTTAAATCCAAAAGAAACAAAAYGTTAAAAGAAACAAAAGTGTTTGCAGAGCCAAGGCTATTTTTCAAGACTGTGAAAGAAATTGACTAATAGCAGGTTTACTACAAATCGTACTTAATGTTTTATTCTTGCCTGTATAGAAGGTTCTCTGGAATATGATGATCAAGCAGTTGAGTGAAGGATTATATCATTTATATATTATGTTGAAAGGCGAATTAAATGCTCTATGAATGTGTAGGATTCTTACCAATAGAGTAGCCACAAATATTTGCCAAACCCTAAAGAGCATCTGAACCACATTCAAAAACCTGCTGGTTCCCAGCAATAGGGCCATGCTGGTTTCAACAGCCCAAGGATATTCAAATTTTCCAAATTCTCAAATGGTATTRCAATTAGCCTGGAGAAGAAGGGGGACATAAAAAGAAACATTTCATGTAATACCTAAAATTATGATAACTTCAAACAATGTGTTACAGAATGGCAAATCCTTCAAGATTTAAGCCTAATGAAATCAAAGTTACATAGGCTTAAAACCACAATTCCCATTCTGTCAGCCATACTATTAACTTGGTTGGATACTTTTCATGTTGAATAGATTCTACTCATAAATGTCACCACAGGTGTATTTGTTCACCAGAATGTGTGTTAGCAATTCCAAACCTTTGAGCAGAGGTCCCCTGTTGTGACACTACTGCTGTGATCAGGATGTCAGYGTGTTTGGGGATTTCAGCCACCACGGCAGCTAAAATCCTGGGTGGAAGTTAAGAGTCATTCACCAGTTTTTAATAACTCAGAAAGAAAGACAGAAAGGAAGGAAGGAAGAAAAGAAAGAAAGACAGACARAAAAAGCAACTAGCTTTCTGCATGCATCAATAAGTTATTCCTTAGATCAGTAGACTCTTCCCAGCATATGTACCAAACTCCCTTACCTCAAGCTTCTTTCATTTTGAATCCAAATGACCTGGATACTCCATCATAAATAGGAATTGTCATTCAATTAACAATAGGTGTAAAGAAGCATAAGGCTGTAAAACAGTTACCACAATGCTTGATCTGTCTGATTTATTCTTGCTGTTTTCTAGTCAGTGTGGAATGACGAATGCTTTCTTTTCATTATTGTCTATTTGAAGTCATGCTTCTAATTTTCTCTCTTGACAAAAGGTGAGAATTCATGTTTGGGACAATTGAATTATTAAAAAAAAAATCAAACATGATTTTTAACTATAGATGAATGTATTATTCTTCTTTATTCCTACCTTCCTTCCTCCCATGAATCCTTGCCAGCCCTTCTCCCACAGTGACAGCACCTTCTTTGCATGAGCAAAATACAATAGAATGAGTTACAGTCTTTTTTTATGTAGGGGCATTTTTAGTTACAGAGATATTTAAAATAGCTATTTTAGATTTAGGTTTATTTAGGTTTCAATCTACTGTGAGGTTTATATATTACAATTTTAATATGAAAGAAGAGGGTGATGTTTGGTCTTTTGCTCTATCTTTTCTGGTGATTTCACCACATTACAAATTCTCTCACAAAGATGATATTTTTGATTCAAGTGACCCAGTAATTTGAAAATTGTCTAGTCTTACAAATGATTTTACTCCCTGCTTATGTGTGATTTCACAGGGCAGGCTTCATGCAAATTAGGTCACTGCAGAATCAGTTTCCAAATTCTTCAAGTCAACCTAACTAATGATTTTAGTCTTGATCTTTTGCTGAGCTTCATGCAATGAATTTTCTGCATATACCAAGCCCCAGTGGTATTAGCACCGGCTTTGGGGCTGTACTTGTTCTTTAAAATCATTGTGTACTACTTCCAATTAAATTCACTGGATTGAAATCAAGATGGCATTTAGGGAAGCAGGTATGGTTTTCTGTGCTTCAGGAACTAAGTGAGAAATTCTGAGAAGAAAACGAGAAAGGAAAGCAAATGAAGAGAATGCAGTGTGAGCAGCAGCAGTACTCATGATCTCCTTCTTCGGTTTTTCTCTTGGGGTTTCTACAGCGTGTCTGAACTCCCACATAATCCCTCTTTAACTTTTCTGCCAACTCTCCCTGACCATGATATTTTTTATCTTGTCAGTTCAGTCTCCGATTTCTGAAACAGAATATAATACTGGAGATGCAGTTTCAGTTTTCAAGGAAACAATGGAAACTGATTACTGCCTTCCTAAGACAACGTCAGTTACCCCTTTGAAAGAAAGCAGAGTTGGGATTTGTCTGCATAATGTCAGGGWGGCTTTGGTTCCACTGAAAGCTGCTTACAGCAGAGGTAACATTCTGTGACTGTGCCTCTCCACGTGGCTGCCAGCTTCGTAGGAGAGGTTGCCAGGGAGGCTTGCAATAAAGCTGGCGGAAAGAAGCACCTAAATGTCAAAAGTTTAAGRGACATTTCCACTACAATTTCTTGAAGGGGAATCCTTTAGGCTTTTCCTTGATTCTTCTGCTASAGTTTTAGAAATTTTGAACCCCTCTTTTAAAACCAGCACAGATGCCCCCTGTGCATTTCCTAAGGTGCTCCRTGTGCAAACACAGTGATAAGTCCATGTAGCCAATTATATTGTCTGCATCAAACATATGCATATAATTAAAAAGCAGAAAATGCATATTTATTGCAAACTAAGAAAAAATAGGTAGCAAGAATTCATTGTGTCTTTCTAAACACCATCTCCATCACAGCTGTTTTCTGATTATCCATGTCCACCATAATCTTTCTCAGTCTCATTTGCTGGGTCCTAGACGCAGTAWTACAGCATGAGTTACTCTTCCTTTCTGCTTGTAGGACAGGCAGATAGCTATTGTGTTTTGATCTGCTTTTACCCACTGCTTCTAGCTCCCTTTTTGAAACCATACCACAAGTTAAAGCTTCCACCTTTGGGAAGCTTTAAATGTCTGTAACTGCTATGATTGCAGTAAGACACACGTGACTGCTCCTGCTATTCCCCTAAATGTTTTCCAGGACTATCCTCTCTCCTCCAGCAAGTGACCCCAAGACACTGCTGCTGACAAGAGGGCCTTAATTAAGTATTTATGTAGTAAATTACACATCTTGCAGGAGACACAAATACAAGCAGCATTATAACTAGTAGCAAGATGGTTGTCAAAGAATTTTTTTCCTATTCCTTCAGTGAAAGAAGTCTGTCTTGGGATATATATATAATGTCCAGGGGGCTGAAGGCTACTGTATGGTTAAGAAACCAGAAGCAGTCATATAAATGGATGACAGAAACCTTGTTAGCACTTGTGATGTCCCACCCTTAAGGGGAATGACGCTCACAGACACTCAGGGTTGAAAGGAACAACAAAAGTCATGGGGTCCACAATAACTCACAAAGTTTTATTAGCAAATTACACACTTGGCATGGGAATTGGTATGTTAGTCCTTGACTAACTGTATAAGGGTTTTGGTTAAAGGGGTAGGGTAAAAGGGAAGAGAGAAAGAAAGGGCTTCAGGGGGTTTTGGTGGTCTTGATCCCCCCCTACAGTTCATGTCTGCTTCTTGATCTCATTCCTGTGCCAATGCTGTACTGTATTGTGCTCATCTCTAGGAACTAGAACAAGGATGTTTGCCCCAAAAAAGTGCTGCCCTACCTCCACATGTCCCCCTTCTCCAGCCACATCCTGCACTTTCTCACAGTGTGTTATTACCAACAATCCTCGGCTGTTACCGCCAACAATTCCTGTTTGGCTGCACAGCCATCCAGATATCGCTGTTTGAGACATACACAAAAGTCCCTTCTCTTCTGGGCTTCTACAGCATCTTAAGAAGATACACTAGTATTGAATACCAAAGAGTTACGATGCTACCACGAGAATTGTCTGTCCTGACTTCTCACATGATRTATCTTCCAGGCAGGTAACGTGTTTGCACACACCCTCCCACACAGTGAGCACACCACGCATTTAATGCAATCCTGGGATTTAACCGAGGTTATATGCCAGCTTTTCAGCAACGCACAGTAACACCACGAAAGCCATCTGTTAAAGCTGCGGTAAGATTATAGGCAGCTAAACCGCTAAATGTTATTCGTCCGTCTTTTTTAGYTCCCTTCTGTTCACCGAGACCCACCCGAGCATGTGCAGGTTCTGGAACTCCCTGAAGTAGGAGGTGCTGCATTCAGACCGGTCTGCTATCAGAGAAACAGTATCACTGTGGCATTTCTCCTAAGACTTGCCCTTAAGTTTCAGAACAATTGAGAATGACTCTGCCTGGAGATTGCTTGACTSTCGAGGGATGGCCAGCTCAGAATTTAAGAACTCACATGGCATTACTCATTCCAAATGTATGCTTGCCCTTGASGTATGAAGTGTTTAGCCAGTAAAGAAGTACAGGTTAAGGACAAGTCTGAATTGTTTCATACCAATTCCACTCATCTCATCAACATGTTATTCATAAGGGACTTCTCTAGAAAGACYGATGTCATCTTCTTCTATGTGCCCSTCTGCTAATTAATCRAGGTAGCTCAACAAAACCAAACCAAGCTGGAAGGAAAGCAGCAACATTTCAGGAGGAAGGGAATGCACTTCAAAACCAGCAAAACTGTTTATCAGCTTTTCTTCTCTGTATTTCAAAGGAAAAGTCTAAARACTAGAGAATAAAAGTTATGCAGAGAATTGGTAGCTTTAAGACTAAACCGAGTCATATCTGTAAAAATGTTGGAATTTGTTGCACTCTTCTCACCTAAGAAACTTTAGAAGGTTTTATTTGTGCACCTAAAAAATTACACTTGCAAGAAATCATCACTCCTAAATGCCTATGTTTCTGTTTGAATTCCTCTACCAGTTGTGTGAAACATTCTAAAAAAGCTGAAACCTYGTTCTCTTTCAAGCTATCAACCAAYCAAACCATGACGTCTAACATAGAATCCATATTTTTTAGGTAAGATATCAAATGTTACATCACCAGGACTGGTTGTAAAGTATAAAACCCCACATTTTGTATGTTATAACGAAAGTAAGCACTTATAGCACTACTAAGAAGACTTTTTTTCTGAAGACTCAGTATTCATGCATCCAGAACGGAAGCTTAGTGCAAGTCTGCCCAAAATGCATTGAAAGCCCAGTTTTCAATACAGGTTAAAAGAAAAAGTTGCTTGCATTCATCTTCCTTTTAACTACAGAAAGAAAACAAGACTAATATGAAATAAGAACAKGACTTCTTAAGCTCATTTCAGATTGCTCTAGCTACTTCTCCAGACACTGCAGACACCAGCATTGCTTCAAATGTAGTCTGCAGACTACTTTTTAAAATTAGACCTTCAAACTGTTGGAAGACACTTCCACTAAAAACAAAACAAAACAGCCTGGTTATATSTACTTTCTATTTGAGCCCTGTAGTAAAGGGACACCTACAAATGTGAGTCACCMAAAGAAAAGAGCATTTTGCATCAAGGTCACAGGATTTGCTCACAGACCTTGCCAGTTGCTAAAACCCAAAGGTCCTAATCCTTCAAATTTTAACATGTAGTCTCAATTTTATTGTTGTGCATCCCATTGAAGTAACAGTTTTTGCAGTGGGAAGTATATACATGAATATTTAGAGGATTGTTGACTTACTCTGCAGAGGATAACTTGTTAGATAAGGAGAGAAAGAAACAAACACCCTTGTACTCATATCTAGGCACAGAAAGTGGTGACATATTCTAGTAAATTCCTGAGAAATGTAGTTTATATATAAAATGACACATCCAAGTTTTATAGAATCCCTAATAAACCACCAGACCTGTTTTCTGACAACACAAATAAATAGGCTTAATATTTGCTTGGAAAGGACATGTATGGAATCTGAAAGTAAGCACTAGAATTGAAAGAATTGCATATGTAAAGAGATTGGTAATGTCTGTCTCTCCACTAAACTCCATGGAAGATCCAGCAGAGGACACACCTTTCCTGACTTTGTACAAAGATATTTCTTTATGTAAGATGAGTCASATGAATTCTAATTGTTTTAATGTGAAATTAAATTCTTCTATATCCTATAATTTTTGGATAAGAAAGTAGTTCAGGAATGCTGGACAACTTTAATGATTAATGTTTGTGATGCCTATACATGTACCTCTCAAGGGCAAATTTTCTGCATGGTTCATTATTAATGGAAATTGCATGCCTAACTCCCTGTACACCATGCAGAAAATGCAGTTCTTTACAACTACCCTGATACAAAAAGTAGGAAAATATTTATTTTCCTATTTTAAAATTATATTCAAAGTATCTCTGATAAGAAGCTAATAAATATGCAAAACAGCTGGAGAGAAAAATAAGCAAAAGTGGAAAGAGGTTCTAGCAACAATTTATTTACRACACAATAAGGTGATTTCCAATATCTTAATGTAAATAAAAGCATTCTTTAAGGTTATATCTTCTTATACTTTGTCTTGTGCAACTATATTTTCTTTCTTTCTTTCTTTCTCCCTTAGTAATTATAGAAGATTATATAAAGCATATTATGTACTTAAAACTACTATTACAGCAGCAAAGAAAAAAAATCACAATCTTTTTTCTGTTACTGAAGCATGACAGAGCATTTCTAGACAAAGAAAGGTATACAACCTCAGTAGTTTATTAACCCATTTTAAAAATATTGACTCTTGATTGGACAAGTTCCCCTTCAAAATACTGGTAAGTAATTTAAATGTTCCGTTTCTTAATAGCATTGCTGAAGTCCAAACCWAACCTTCTTGCTGCCTTGCATATTAAACTCCAGTCAAATAAAAMATAGAATCATAGAATATCTCAAGTTGGAAGGRACCTGAAAGGATCATGAAGTACAACTCCCTGTTCTTTACAGGGCTGCCTAAAACTAAATAATAAACTAAGAATGTCATCCWGATGGTCCTTGAACCCTGACAGTTTAGTACTGGGATGGCTTCCCCGTGGAACTCGCAGTAAAATAATGTGAGGTAAGTGTTGTGAGATAAAAGAATATGTCATTTAACTGACATAAACTGGAATATCTCAGAAGAGCTATCACAATATTAAGCAGAAGAAACATATGGCCTGGGAAAAGTGTTGGTTTGGGTTTTTTTGAAATTAATAAAATACTGCTTACAATAAGAGATACACAGAAACGTACTACGAAAAATCAGATAAATGACAATACAGGGCAGAAAAAAACTCCCTGAAAAATAATATTATAGCAGAAACAAAGACTTGGAAAGGGGGATACTCCAGGACTAACTGGAAGCAAAACACAATTATGATTTAATTATGGAAAGTGGGATGGGTGAATGATGTGACAAAGGCCTTTTTATTTCAAAATTAACTGGAAGAGGCAAAGCTATAACAGATTCCTAACACTTACAGGAGASCCTCAAACGTATTATTGTAGTGAAATGGGAACTAGAATTCAGTATCAGTAAATTCAGAAGAACATATGTGTGGCAGAAACAAACATCCTCCCTACATATTAAATCCACAGACAGCCCCTTCCTCCCCTTTCCCACAACATATGTACACAAATGTACACACAGAGAAAAGCAATCTCCCTTCAGTAATCACTGAGCCCCTGACTGCTTTTCTCCCRAAGCACTGATAGGCAGAGTTAAGAAGCAATGTTAGAAAATATCAAAAAAGGAAATTAGAACAAAACTAAACCACAACATGTGACCGTATGAATCTATGGTTGCCCACATTTTGAATGCTGTCTGGACCCTGCTTYTCAAAAAAGCATACAGAAAAACTGGAATAGATAAGGACAAAGTCCTAGGAAGATTGTAGACAAAGTATGCTCTATTACCAAAAAGAGACTGAACAGATTGGGACCATTCAGCTTGGAGRAGAAAAGGGAAGGAACGTTTTTCCAATGCATAAGGAAATCAAAAAGGGGTAGATGAACTGTTAAACAGTTGTGAAACCACAAGTTGTCTACATCTACAGTCATAAACGCATAATACTCAAAAATCAAATATAAATTCTAATAAATCCATTAACATTTCTTGTCTGTAAATAAGTGAGACATTTCTGAACAGTTTTCACTATTTGCTAAATATGAATACTATATTATGCTGTAACAAATGCTATTKCTCCATGTAAAATAACACCTAAATCTACAACCTACTGCAAACCTATTGTCTACCTCAAAACTCTTTCAGTGTCACTGCCCAGAGGGTGATTCTTAAAGCTACTAAGGAAGATTCTGTTAGATGTCTTTAAGGAAACTCAGTACCAYTTGAACGCTCTCCTATGAAGTTTCCAGCTCTCATATGACCAGGCTAAAACCAGATGTGTTAGCAAAATCAGGGAGGAAAAGGAATAGGGAAAATAACTAACAGCTCTCATTAGGGCTTTGTYTAAAAAAATCAAGTAGAAAGCAGTACAACGTATAGAACGCATTGATCTGTTCTAAAATGGAACAAGTCAGTAAGCATGTCTTGTAATTAGCCAAGTTTCTGGATGGTCTCTGGATGTTATGTTGTATAGACTATACAATCTTGAAAACCCCAAACAAATCCTAGGCTGGCTCTGTTTCCTTTCTCTCCGGACATCTGAACACTGGAATTATTTGGTTACCCATTTAAAGCAACCTCCTGTCATGCAATGCAAATGAGAAAGTTTGGTCATAAATTCSTCTGCTTCGGAACTCAGCACTACAAACCATCCTTACTCCCACATACTCCAAAATTAATTCGAACTGCTTATTTTGGGCAAAGCCATATAGCCAYTTTTCATCAGCTGCAGTTTTTTCTACAGAATTAAAATTCTGTTTGAGACAACCCCAATGAAAGTACTAAGCAGTATGAAATTAAACAGCAGCTGTGACACTTGTGCAAAATTTAATCTGCAAAAAGTTGAAGCATCTGATCTTTCCATTTCAATTTCTACCCCAAAAAGTAAGCAATGATGAGGTTGAATGATGAGGTAATCTGACTTTTGTGATTTGATATGGTTTCAAATGTAAACTTTTTTCCCCCCTATTTCTCTTGGGTGTTCCATATTACTAGTTGGGAAAGTAGGAAATAAAATTGATGAGAATTTATTATTTTATCTGATTTTTCTCTCTACTACACATCTTCAGAACCTTGTTTGAAAGAGTTAGAAGTATGGTCTTACTGTTACACTAATTTATTTTTCCGAATTAGAAGTTTTGGTTGACTGAGAGACGCTGTAAATATTTATGTCAGATTCTCTGCACAACCAGTCCCAGTGGTTAGCTAGAGCCTCCATTCAGACTAAGGCAGGCTACGTACTGGATTGCTGGCTGTAAAATGTTTAACACACCAATATTTAAAACAGTCCACACCTGTAGCATTTTCCGTTCCAGACTGAATTTCCCACGTACATCCCCATCAAYGTCAGGACTTAAGTGTTTTCAAATCCACATCCCAGTTCTGACACTCTCTGAGGAGTTGCCGACAGCTTTGGACTTGTGAGATATTTACATCTGTAATTAAATTAAACAACAAAACTGAAATGTATCAGTTTGTCTCAACTAAGAGGGATTTACTACARCATCACTACAGCTTCTGGGCCCCAGCTTGAGGAGAGGAGTAGAAATTATTCCTCTGGTCAGAGTTAGAGCAAAGACTTCAACAGCAGCAGAGGAAAGCACAGCTGAAGAAGCCTGGGCACAAGGAAACCCTTCCCCACCTGCAGGGACACAGCACCCGTGGAGGCACCTGCAGGACTAACCAAACCATTTAGGTCAGAAGAAGCATCAGACTTCCTCACCAAAGGGGCKCAGAAGTGCAGGGGAAACCTGRAGCCCATGGGGAAACAGTGCTGCAAGTCCCAGATTTGAGAGCTGTTTGTAGCCTTCCCTCCACCCAGGCCACTGCTCAGTCTTGAACTGGAGCCAAGGAAAATGCTCCTCTGAGGTGCAAGATGGAAAAGAAGCAGCATTTGCAGYGCGCACTGTATTCTGGCTCTGCTTTCCCCCTCCCTCCATAAGTTCCAGTGCCAGCCTGGTGTTTAGTTTGGTGMCATTGGCTCATAGTTTATACCCAGGGCTGCTCCTCCCTCAAGCTACTCCAGGTTTCTTGGGAGAAAGCACTAATTTTATGCCATCTCTCAGAAATAACATCACCTGGCACCTGCACCTCCAAGGGCTTCTCCAGACCCATCCATGGCATTGAGGCAAATGGCTTGAACTCTGGCAAAGTGGAATGAGGATGAAGACCCCAAACAAACGCCCACAGCTGCAGAAATCAACATTCCTTCTTTGTCGTGCCACTTAAGCCCCTGAAAACTCAGACTCAGCTCTTGTGCAAAATCTTTGCCTTAGCACCAGCGCCAGCCTCACCCTGAGTCCAGGGACATCCCCCAAAGCAGGTCCCAGCACTCAGCCCTCATCCCAAACCAGGGGGAAGGGCTGGAGGGGTCAAAAATGTCCTATAAATTCCTGGAGAGAAAAAGGGCTTCCATCCTACTGAGCTCAGGATAATCAGCACAGCAGGAGCACTGTGTACTGACCACAACAGTGTCCCAGGACAGCCACAGCCACAGCACCGGCCACAGGGAATGGCCACAGCCATTGGCCACAGCATCGTGAACCACAGCCACGCCCAGACACCCATTAACACCCTTGGCAGATGCCAGTTGCAGTTGCAAAGCCAAATTCCCAATTACTTTTGTATATGGTGACAAGGAAAAACAAAACCAGAATTTCCCAGCACCATTCATTCTCAGASAGCACAAACCTGGTTCCTGTGGTGTGCATCTCCGTCATCTCCTGTGTCCTCACGGTGGCACAAAGTCCCCATCCTTGTCCACTGCAAACACTGCCTCAGACTTCACAGAATCATGGAATCACAGAACCCTTTATGTTGGAAAGGCCCYCTGAGACCATCGAGTCCAGCTGTTCGCCCAACACCRCCAAGGCCACCACTAACCCAAGTCCCCAAGTGCCACATCCACACAGCTGTTGAATCCCTTTCAGAATACTGTTCAACGAGGGGAAAAACACACTGAATTACGGACTACAGCAACGGATGCATCACAGATGACACAGAAGAAATTTCTCTGCAATGTTCTTGCAGAGAACAGTTCAATCAAAACTGGACTTGAATATTTTGTATAGCCCTTGTCCCTTTCACTAGAACTAAGAACTTGAGAAGGAAACCCCTGGGATGCAGAGAATCAAAAGTATTTTCCATTCAAATAGGTAAGAATATTTACATCTTAGTTAGGAAAAAAAAAACCCTAAAAATCAAGAAAATAAAGTATCAGCTAGTGGGCCAAACCAGACGAATTTTCTTTAAATAATCCTCTTTCTGCTGTGTACCTCTGCAACACTAGCTCTAATTTTTAGGCAATACTTGCTAATGAGGAGCCCCTTCATACTRAATAAGAAACATTGCACACCTGGTTTAGAAAGGCATAATTTGCCCCAGTTTATTATTCTAATTTTTGGAAAGTAATATCACTASCAAATTCAACAGAAACCTTTATCACTGACCACTACAAAGTTCAGTTTCCTGACAACGGAATTTTTAGACTACCATACTACTCTGCATCGTTTGTAGGACTGGAATTTTAACACAACACATTCCTTGCACTTGCTGAGATCTTCAAATGGGAAGCAGACAAATTCTCAAGAAATATAAAAGAGCAACTTCATAGGAAAAAGTAATTAAACACTCAAAACCAGATGGCAGAGAAGCTGGTAAATCCAAGTGACAGCTTGATCATGGACAAATGTATACCAAAAGAAGGGAGCTTAGCGATTTCAGAGAAATTTCGGATTGTTTAAGCGTGAACTTCGATGAAGTCATGTGGAAGGTGGATGATGCATCTGCACATCRCCGACTATGTATGGTTAAGACTGTTTCAAGTGGGACAGATGGTAAATGTCAGCTGTGTTATACAACAGGCACATCCAGGACGTGCTTTAACACCACTCTTCCATAACAAAAGGTCACAGAGACATCACTTCGAAAGGAAGGCTCTTAAAACGTAGCAGAGAAAATTCTAGTCTGTCAATACAACAGACCAACAACTGAATTGCACAGTCCAGTGTTGAAATAATGGTGCCTTATGCACCTAAGGATGCAAATGCTAAACGTTTAAAACCAGAAGAACATCTCCATATCAATTATTTCCTTCATCAAAAAAAACCAAAAAAAACCAAACATAGCATTAACTTATAGAGACTGAGAGTATCACCAGAGGAGTACAGAACAACTCAATTGCTCAGTCGTGGACTATTCATTGTATCCTACTCAATAAATGATTATTAATATGATTTATTACTGAATTAAAATATCTCAWATGTGATGTTATTACTTTAATTTTGTGCTGGTTTGAAAGYAAACCAGCAGGGGAAATTAACCCCACATAAATACATTGTGAGAGATTTYAGGKMAGAGTTACAATTTTAATAGAAGGRTTATAATAAATGCAGTAATACAGAAACAAAACTGGTTTAAAACCACAAGGTCAGAGTACAACCTGATACCCCCTTGACCAGAGTGGCAGCTGTAGTCCAATTAAGCAGTGGTCCTAGAAAAGACCAGGAACTGTGGAAAGTTCACCTTTTTCACTAGGTGAAGCAGTGATTCAAACTTCTCGGTCCTTTTATCTGATGGTTCTTAGCTGGTACCTCCCCCTGGGTGGGGATTTCCACAACGGAAATGATGTAATCCTATGAGTCATAGGATATTTCTGGAGTTCTATTCGTGGGTGCTCATCCAGTTGGGTAATGGGCCATTAGCACAGATAATCCTCTCAGGATGGGTGGTGCTGCTGTTTCCTGGGGGAGTTATCACAGCTGAGATAAGAAACAATACCCCACCYCACATGGTCTGCCTCCCCTTATCTCATAGACTGAGGGACCAGGTGTGTAATCAGCTACTGTGAACGACCCATCCTTAACCAGCTTATCAAGGATGTGGATGATGATAGAACACATACTTTGGTTAACCCAGGACAAATGTAAGGAAAGTTTATCGGCCTCAACTTCTGAGTAGAAATTACATACTACACTGAGGTCAATATATTTTGAGACAATGAATTTAATTCATACTACTGTATGAGTACTTTCCAGTCATGCTTTCAGAAGTTTGAAAAGTAAAAAGAAACAGAGCTATATGTACATTTAAAGGCTAGATTTTCTTCAATAAATACCTGTATTTTCCACAACAAACGAAAAGAGCATTCCACATCTTGACTTATTAAAGTTATTCTTAAAATTGCAATCCAAGATTTTGTTCTATCACTGATTTAATGAGATTTGGTTGGATTTGATAGAAAAGACTTATGGGCATATCAGCCAGTCCACTGAGTGGACCAAGGGTGTGGTTATATGTTGAGTATCTGCGAAAAAGAAGTGAATTTGGAAGTAGAGAGAGGATAGGTGCCCTAATGAGTATTTTGTAAATTCCTCARTGGAGTGGCAGTCAAACCCTGCTGTGAGGACTGTCGCAATTTCTGCAGCAATGAGAGAGAGATGAGAGACATAGAAGGAGAGACAATCACCACCTGAGCTATAGATCCAGTTGGCTATCATTTTCAGGAAATAAATGAGATTCCAAGGCAGAGGACCACAAAGTTCCCAGTGTAACTGAAAGGGGACTTTTCTCCATTCGAAGCTAAACTAAAGAAAAAGAGCTTTACTTAAACTGCTTGGTGCCACAATGTCAAAGTTTCCACCCCACAACAATTTGCCAGGGTCATCCCATTTTCTGTGGGAAGACGCCAAGGAGAAAGACAACATCAAGGAATGTGTGGTTTTTTAATAAATATTTAATACTTTCACATTAGCCTTAAATTCTTCCTCTATTAAGCTATTATGGCCATACATCTATTATTTCTTTGCTCTAAATGATATTTATTATAATTCTGCATATTAGTCTTAATACTCCTTCCCAGTTTGCAGAATTTTAATCAGCTTTCCAAGATGCTCTGCTTCTGGTCAAGTGATAGTTTTCTCCAAACAGGGTCCCAAGTAGAACTTGGTCACAACTTGGTTGTGCAACAAAAGAGGTCTTTCCAGCTCCAGGGATGACCCAAGCAGCACAGTGAGAAGATGGGAAAAGCTTGGGCTACTTACAGTAGGAGAAGTAGCAAAATGTTTTCCTATTGAGACTGAAATGGATTTGAGGTGCTACATGGAAAATCCAGGATTTGCTAGTTCTTGATTTTCCTGTGTTGAAAATAAGAAGAAATTTAACTCATTTACAAAGTCCATAATCTGCAAAAAACAATAAACCRAGGAAAAACATGTTTTTGAAAAAAAATTCATTTAATACAAGTAACCTTCTGAAGGAAAAGTTCAATTCACCACGAAGAAAGGAAATTTTCTTCTAGGTCTCACAAAAATCTTTGCAAATCTAATGCTTTTTTGTTGTTCCCCCCTGAATTTCTAACAAGCACCAGAACCCCAGTATGCTTTCAATTGTGAAATTGATACAATTCAATTCATTTGAAGAAGTCCTTGTAGGGGAGGATAGGCATGTGCTACCAAGCAACAAGGCACAATAAGAATGGCTCTGCAGAACAAAACCATTCATACTGAAAATATTATAAGCACATGGGTGCAGAGGGGTTCCTTAGACAGACTGTAGTCTTGTTTTGTGTATTAAAAAACCCTTGAAGTGGTGAAGTGTGTAAACTATATTCTCAAGCTTGCATTGTGATTTAGTTTCATAAAGCAGAAATCCAGCTTTCATACTCCCAAGACCACTCTCTGATGCTGCACAGAGCAYAGTAAATGTGGATGATCTGAAGGTTCACTGTAACAGCAGCACACAGGATCAAAAATAAAACAAACCGAGGTAAGCACACCTTAAAGCTTCCATATAGTCAGAATTTAGAAAAGGGTGTGCATAGTTTTAAGYACATGAATTATCTCAATGGTCTTAGTAGAGCCTGGCTGTTTACAGATCTTGTTATCTGTATGCTTTGTTAAAATACAAAATCAGTTTATTAAAATGGTTTTTACATTGCAAGCCCATGTAGAATCTTAATCTAAATTATATGTTTCTAAATCCAAAAACATCCGGCACTCTCTTAATATTTATGTACATCTTTCATTTACCTAGCTATTTGTTTCCCTTACAGTTCAGAAGTGCTTTCAGGACAGAGGTCTTAATGAAAACAAGTGTGGCAACATCCTACTCATCTTCTCTCAGAGGTATGGATATGCAGTTAATACCATCAGCTTGGTAATCAAATGTGAGAATGACTAAAAGGTTGGAACAACAATATCAATGGTGCTCTAAGGGTCACCCAACAAGCCCCATATTTTCTGTTTCTACAAAACTTGTGGAAGGATTGATTGTCTCACTCTTGTATGATGTGCCAAAAAACTGTTAAAAGGCACAAAACATCAAGACATTTCAATTTCAAGAAACTCAGGGAATGAGATAAGTTTCTTTTACTACTCTTTTTTTTTGCCATCCATAAACTAGTGTGGACTAGCACTGGCCTCAGCGAGTATAATCAGGTAATTCATCCTGTACAATTAGTTTTAAAATGGTAAYGTTCTTCTGGTCTGTAGGCACAGAATACAGGTCTCCAAATTTGCTTCACCAAAAATAAAAAATAAATGTTACTTTATACTACTGATTCATGTAGCCAGACAATGAGACTATGAAAACACTACAAAATGAAAACGAAGACTGAAAGAGAGCCATTTCATGGTMATATTTGGAAGTGCAAATTATGGTCTTTGAAGACAAACAAAACACACATATTGGCACAATTCAAACTGTCAGACACTTAATTTCCATATGATATGACATAATAAAAATTGTAAATCTTCAGCCTTACTCATGACTGTAGCCAACAGTGAATGACTAATGATAGCACATTAACACTACAATTTCAGCTAAACTGACTTTATATGTTAATTTATGTAGTTCAGATAAATGTGTTGGCTAAATGTAAATCAATTGTTGCACGGTATTAGTCAAAGACGTAATGCTCACTGGAACTTGCAATGCTTTGTCTGGGTCTCTTATCAGAATATTGTCAAAAGAATTGTCACGAAGACCTTACATATTTTCATCAAATTAGACTGTCTAACCWCTCAAAGAAGTGGTGGTGTACAACGGTCACAGGCTAGAGAGGTTAAAGAGACACCTTAAACAGCATGATCTGCAAAACCTCACACAGCAAACATTTTCCTAAAATCCCTGGAGRAAACCAGGCCAAAATATACCAGCGAGCACAGCTCTCATAAGGTCAAACCCCTGGAAACTCCTTTGCCTTTCTAATTTTGTTACTGTTCTCAGTGTAAAAGATTAATGAGTGATGTACTTAAACTATCCAAAACTGCTGGATGTGACAACCTACACAAAAACTCAGATCAAAAGTTATGCTTCTGCAAATACACTGCTGTGAGGGCCAGAAAATTCACAAACATGCTTAAGCTTGGAAAGAAAACTGGACCTGTCGGGTACAGGAAAATATAGTTGCTTAGCAGTTGTCCCAGATTGTTCTGGTGCCTGCACTTACAGAGCCTTTAAGGTCGTCATGAAACAACASAGACACAACAGGAATGTATCACATCTTCCCAGATTCTGATGAGTCATTTAGGAAACTTCATTCCCATTTGCAATCCGCCATCACTTTTGGAAATGCTGTATGTGAAACAATTAGGAAAAACAAAGAAAATCCGTTCTTCGTAACTTTAATCTTCGTTAAATATCTGAAATAAAAATAATTAATTTTTTAAAAGATAAGSATGTGTTTCATAATGTTATAGTGATAATTAGTTTTGATATGATGAAGCTTTTTCATATATCAAGMTATACTTGGAATATGAACATTGGAAAGGTGTCTGTTCTTACCTTCTGTTTTCCTCATATTACAAACGCCTCAACAGAACACAAGAACTGAATGTAGATAAAGTTTCCTATTTTTTCTCTTCAACTTACCTTTTATATAGTAAATAGTTATTGTATACTGTTAAAGTGAAATATTGAAATTATTTAATTAACCTTTTTTGACCTCTGTAAAATGCAAAAGCTATAAATATGGAGCAAATCAAATTGAGTTCTGCTGTAGGCAAGAAACCAGCCTCCAGTGGATTGCCTGCTGCTCAGATAGCATTTGCTAATTTCAGTCTTTATGCTTTCACAGGAACAACTGAGGGTACACACGCACTATAGTTGCATTTAGTGATTTTCTATAGTTTGGTATTACAAAAATCATCCYGATCTTAAAAAACGAGACATAGCTTAATCCAATTAATTCGGATATWGTTGAAGAACCTCTGTTGTGAGTGAAAAACTTCAGACAACTGAAATCCAGAAAAACTATTCTTTAAAATGACATTTTCTGTATGTCCCTCCTTACCACTATTTCCATACACAGCCTCTAGCAAGGGCTAATTTTYAGCTCATTCTAATCTTATCATCTGTCACTTGAAAAATTACTGACAGTAGGGTACAACACAGTCCTGATATTAATAAAAAAACTCAGGACATAATTTAGACACATAAGAATCAAAAATCTTACTTTTTATGTCACTATTTTAAAGTTAGTACCATCTTCTAACAACTGAAGTATTAATGGCACCCGAATGCACTTGCCACAAACCAATTTTGTGATTATCAGAGAACTTAGATTAGCTTTAACAAGTACAAGCACCTTGAAAACCTTTTTATAGTTTTCTTCYGCTCCTCCGTCATAAATATTTTCCTTTATAACTCTTGTATCTCACTGCTATAGAAACTTGAATTATGGATGCTAATCCATTAAATCTTCTGCATTWTAGTTTTTTTTATGGCTGCAGGTAGGGCAACATACAGGTTTTTTTAATCTTGATTCTATTTTCCACCTCRAAGCAAACTGTCTGACTTGATTGTCCTGTATCACAATGGCAAGTGATATAATTAAACATTTCACTGCATTGTTATRTTTTAAAAGCATTAAGAACTGTGCTGTGTTCATTTCTTAATATGCCATGTTCATTAAACAACATATTGACAGGTTCAGAATCACACTTTATAAAAATAAATCCAGCAAACTTATAAACGTTTTTATTCCATAGATTTCTGTGATTCACATGCATGTCAATAYGATCATGAATAAAAATGCTCTGCTTTAAAAAAAATTATTTTTACTTATGTGCAAAATAATGTATCAATTACAGTAAAACACCTCTCACCTACWTTGAAACAGTTCAACAGACTGACAAGTTGTTGTATTTTGCATAATTCCTTCCATTTTATTTATTTTCAAATATACTTCCACTATTTTTCTTCCAAAAATGGCTGAAGTCAGATCCATATTTTGAGCCAGTAACAAGTTGCAATGTGAGTCATTATTTATCTTAGTACTCATAATTTCTGTGTTCATTTGTGATTTATTGGCTTAATACAAGAGACTCACACTCTTCAGGTTAAAAAAAATCCTGAAACTTTCGCTTTTGTGATGATTACACTTCTGAGATAGAACAGATTTAAAAGTGTTAGGCAAATATTTCAGAAGAGTAACTACATCAAAGCTAGTAAGCTAATACAAAAAAAAAAAAAAGTAAATAACTGAATCCTAATAAATGACCAAATAGATATACTAAGCCATATTAACATCACTAAAATTGAAAAATCAAAGACTTAGAAATACCAGGATTCAGAATTGCCTATGCAACCTTAATTTGTCCTCGTTCTGCAGATACATTATAATGAAGTATTTAATTAAGATTAATGTCAAAGGTAACCACTAATTCCAAGTGGCCAATTTTCATTAYACAGCTCTGCGTGTTCTTAGTCCAGTTCACACCGGCTTTAGGATGTCTGCAGTACTTCACATTTCTGCAGATAAGACCCTTTGGTATGAAGTTGGAAACCGAGAAAATGAGCATTAATATCAATTTATTAGCACTGTAAAAACATTTGGTCTAAGTGACTTACCTAGCATCAGAGAGGAACTCTGAGGCACAGTGAAACATAATCCAATTCTCAAAGGCCTCATTTAGTTACTCTGAGACTGTCTTTTCTCTTCTTTCAGACCTCTGCCATATTGAATACATATTTTCCATTTCTTTTTTCAGTTAATGAATTAGAGATTCTATCTATCAGTGTCTTCCTTCTCCYCAAACCTATGAATCATTCCCAGAGCTTCTTGTTGGGCTGAATGAGACCAAGGCTTTGTGTTATGTGGAGGAGGGGTAGAACAGGAYGACAGATGGACAAGGGACAGAAGAAAACAGAAGGAAGAGCTATCAGGCACTTTTAGTTCATCACATAAAAATGCAAAAGCAACATAAAGATTGTATAACTAACAAGTTCATTTCTTTCATTATGAACATTTCTACCTGAAAGATCCTTGYATACAGTAAATGTTTGCATTTCCCTAAAATTTAGGGAAGTGAATGAGGGAGAAAAAATATTACTGCATTGATGTCCATGCAGATCACCAGAAGGCTTAGAGCCTTTAAATCCACCTGACATCTCATTTGAGCTCATCAGTTAGGGAGTGGTATAGAAAATTATTGTTTCCTAGAGGAGAGAGTAACTTCATATATATTTTGCCATGAATCTCAGGTATTTACTAMGAGCAGATGCATCATGAAAGTGAGATAGAATGAATTTCAGGCCCTACAAAGCAATTTGGGTACCAACATTTYCTCTTTTTGTTTAAAGCCTGAAGTTTTGTTATTCTCCTAGTTCTGTCTCATCCACCAGTAGCTACTTTTATGATTCCCCTTTMCATTCCTCTGGCTTCTCAGCTCATGCTGCATAAGTTGTACTACTTAAATCTTGATTTTCTCTTTCTGTGCTTTGTGACTTTTTTTTTTCTGCTCTCATCTTTTTTACTGTTGGACTTGCTTTTCTGGTTTTTCATCACCACACAGTTTCCCTTTGTTACCTGTTTTCTGGTCTTGACTCATGCTCCCCAYCCTGTGGCTCCTCGGTCCAGTTTCCGGACTCAAGGATTCTAAGTTCCTCTTTGAAGCTTTACTCTGTTTTCAGATTTATCTTATGAATCTTATTTCCCAAATAATCTTCTGCTGGTCCTTAATTCSTCACCTGGATGATCACAAACTCCTTTTATTCTGGGGTCTCAACAACATGTGTTCATTGCTTTGCTTTTCCTTACTAACAATTTATCTTCCCTCAGTGTTGTTCCAGCACTTTTCATCCATTCAACATATTGTCCTATTTTCACCCTGACCTTCCATCACACCTGTGCTTTTTCTAGAGCTAGTCTCCCAAAATAAATTTGTCTGAATATATTTTTCCTTCCTCCCTTATAGATTTTTCCTCTGCTCCTTTTTTTTTTTTTTCTTGTACCACATGACATCCTTTTGATTCTGCCTAGTGTCAGCAGATCAAAAGATAGCACAAATCTCTGAAACCAAAGACCTGGATCTACTTCCAGCRTCTTGGGAACTGTGGTCTCTCAGACCACATCTGCAACAAATCAAGAACAGGGCTTCTTCCCAAGGAAAGGTGAGTCAGGGACACAGGGATGCCCAGCCCATGAGGACGGAGGCCTCACCAGCCACAGCCCAGTCCCACAGGGCTGAAGCAAGGACAGACCCAGAGGTTATAGAAAATCCAGCCAGGAGCCCAGGTCATAAGGCAATATCCCAGTAATGGAGCAGGTCAGAAATCACGCTGTGAAGTCAACCTGCAGGTCAAAGTTAGGATCAGTGATCACAAGGCAGGTCCAGAAAATGGGGCAGGCTAAGATCAAACAATTCACTGAAATCTGGCYCAAAGTATTCCATGATCAAAGAGGAGTAGGACTAAGCTGGAGACGTGCACTCTTCTAACACAGCTCAGCTTAAACAGAGTTCCTGAGCCCATGGGTGTGGGTGGAGACCCCAGATGGACAGGACCATTAGGGGTTATTAATGCCTCAGCACCCTGACTGAACGGAAGAGTAAAAACTGGAGTACACAATTTCTCATATTCCCTGGTTTCTTTGGTGTGCATGCCATGACACCGCCAACAAGGTCTTCAATAAGGACAATTGTRGCATCAGAACTGGTTAGACACAAGTCAAGCAGAGTCTGCTCTTTCTGCTTCTAATGTGGTATCTAATATTACCCATCTGACTGAATTACAATCTCATTCTCACTGCTAGACAGAGCACTAGTAATCCAGTCCAGCTGTATTTCACTGCTAGATCATCTAATTCTTAGGAGACTGTTGAGCAGAGACAGAATATGTTGAAATTATAAAGGTTATAATCTTTAAAGTCAGTTGTGTGCAATTTTTTATTTCCCTGAGGCTTATGCCTTGGGCTGATCTTCATAGAGACAGCAAAAGAAATGCTCTTTTCAGAAAGGTCCTATGAATTTTTAGTCTTGTTTTAAAAAGCATGGATGTGCTTGAACAAATATTTCAGGAGTCTTTAGTACGGGCAAACTGATATATTTATTCAACTCTMTAAGTCTTACTCTAGATCAGCTAAAATACTATGACTTGTAATTGAAAACATTTTCAATATATGGTGCAATAATGTGAAAATCTTAGTCTGAAAATACCCAAATRTTGGATGTAAATGTCTASAGCCTCCTTTAAATTACCAGAACATATGAGAAAATCATTGTACTGGTGTCAGTAATCGAAGCTGCTCCTAAGAAAGTAAAATGGATGACATGGTGTTCTACAGAAAGAACAACTTCTTTCTTACTGAGTTTTTCAATACTTTTTTTGTCACMTCAGCTGGGTACAAGAGAGGTTTAGTCCAACACATCACATAATCTGTGCATAAATAATAAAAGGCAAAGCAATTAAAAATTACAAAACATCAGAAATTAAAAAAAAAAAGTTTGATAATTGGATATATACATATCCCAAAGATGTTAGCTAGGATATATTCTAAACTATATGTAAACRTGTTCAAGCACATATAAAACACAATTAGTGTCTATTTCATTCCATGCATTAATATGTTTTTAAGGCCAACTGTAACATGAATTATATAGAATCATAGAATATCCTGCATTGGAAGGGCCCCACAAGGATCACAGGATATCCTGGATTGGAAGGGACCCATCAGGGTTCATTRAGTCCAACTCCTGGCCCTGCACAGGACACCCCAAGAATCCCACCACGTGCCTGAGAGCATTGTCCAAAGGCTTCTTGAGCTCTGTCAGGCTTGGGGCTGTGACCAYTGCCYTGGGGAGMCTGTTCCAGTGCCCAATCACAACCATGGCTGGAACCCTTTTTAAAATCAAAAGTAAATAAYGGCATAAGAGGTGTTAAAGTTATATAACTCCACAATTCTGTCGTTTGGGGTAGGTAACTAACATTTCTTCAAGTAGTTGCCTCTTGGTTGACATTTAAAAGGCGTAGGAAAGCACACACTTTTGCTAATTATCAAACACTCCAGGAGGAGGGAGACCTAACTARAATGTATGGAGAATCATGTTAGCAGCACCATTTTTTCTGTGTCTTCATTCCACAAATTATATGGATGAGAGGTCAGGTAATGAATAAGATAATTCTGCTTCCACTCATCATTGGTAATTCTCTTCTGCAATTATATTCACCAACTCAAAATGTAGATTAGGTATTTTTCAATGAGAATGATACCAGTGAGGTTTGACCTTGGTTTACTTTGCATTGGCATTGCATTGAAAGCGTTGTTTTATAGACTTTTTTTCTCCTCCAAAAGTCTGTGAAATATCTCACATTTATAATTGCTTTATAAATGGGACTTCATCCCACACATATTTTATATGTAGTATTCACAGCATGCAATTCCTTTTACTTGCTTCATCTTACTAACTAACACAGAACAAAATTTCACTGAATTCATAATATTGCTCTGGAACTGATACATTCTGTATATTTACACACCAATATGTTTTATGGAAATGAACACATTTCTTCTCTGGAGCATATTTTCAAACTTCAATTGCTCTTTACTGAAGCCAATTTTTTTTTTCCAAACAAAAAAAAAGTGCAATGCGTTTCATGTCTATATATTTTTATTCACGCCAATATATTTTCACAGTTGGATAGATTTAACTAAATTAGTGGTTACAGTATTTGTTCAAACCATTGCATTTTTGCTGGCATCTGGTAAGTAAATGTTATCTGAGTTGGTTTTTTTTTTGTTTTTTAGTAATCAGCTTCCACCAAACCCACATCATTTAAAACAACAGCGACTCACCTCCACCACTCAAAATTTCTCACYCAAAACAAACAAAAGCTCAACTCTTCTGCCGCAGCTGCTGAAAGGGTAATGCRAAAGGCAAATGCACAGACTCCAGGGATGAACATCTGGTGCTCTGATTTCCACACAGGCCAGTAATGGTGCACTYGGCAGGGAACTGCATCTTTTGGGATCGTTGTCTTCTGGAGAGGGACCCTCCACATGARGGAAGCTGTGGTGCCACTTCAGGTGTGGTGGAGCAAATGGAAGTATTAAGGACTTATTAAAGATGACTGCAAGAGGTGGCTGCTATCCAGCCAGAGATTTCTTCAAGGCTGGGGGGCAGTTTCAGTGGGGTTTTCTCATAGATTTTTTTTTAATTGAGCCATGTAAATAAGTCTCACTTTCCAAATTCGTGAGTGTTTCGTAGTTTCGCAACTCTGGATAGAATCTGTCTCTAASTTCTGTCACTAGCAGCTTGCCTCCTCCTTATTTCCTGTGGAGATTTTTTTCGTTGGTTTTGGTACTCTGCAACCASATTTTGACTACTTCTTTGCTACCCTCTAGATTACACAAAATTTACTTTAAAATATATATTATAGGACATGGCAAAGAGCAATTSTTTCTAGAGCTATGTTTCCTAGCTTGTAATACTGGAAGCTTCTCTCTCCCTAAATTATCCATACATCTTCCACCATTTTCTGAATTCAACAAAACCATAATATTTTGCCAAATATATGTTTTCCTTGGGTTTCCCCTCCCTAATCACTGACCATTGACCCTATCAAGGCGCACTGTTAAAAAAAATCAGATTATCCCTTCAGATGTTGCTTGTCTTTCGAGGCAAACTCTAGAGGAACTCTAACCCAACACAACACAGATGGATCCTTCTAGAAGAGGTGGAGTTTAGCTTTTCAGAGAGAAGCCCAAAGTCTTCTTGATCAGGAGAAAAAGCCTGGAAGAAAATGAACAGATCATGCAGCAGACCCAGACACGAAGGGGTTGGTGATCTGAGCTGTCTATTGTGACTGCAAACAGTCCCATCAACTGTTCGCACATACCTGTGACATCTGTGCYATCTAGAAAGGGATGAACAGGAAATAACAGGGAGGAAACAACTAAGAAAGATGGCTGCTCTGCTAGAGGAAGGGTCAGTCTGTTTATTTTTGAGTGAAAACTAACAAGAAAAAAAATGTGAAGTAGGAGAATGCAATGTAAGTTCTATGCTGAAAGTGTATGGGAAGCTGGGCAACTTGTTATTTACCAATTCAGCGAGAGGAAATACTTGAGGACTCTTTCTGAATCATCCTTGACGATTAAATTACTTTGCTTTCTTTAGCGTTAGGAATATTTGTACATATCACCTTGATGAATAACAGGATAATGCAGAAGAGCATTTTTCTGGTTCTGATAAAATGTTTGCCTTCTGCATCTGATTTTCAGCGTTATCTCTTGTTGATATTTTAGGGTATTACYCTTTGTTCTGAATTGTGTTTCCTGAAGAATCCCTGTCCCCCTTTCGGTCTGGAAGTAATGAGGCTTCTGGCCATGAGCTCCAGCTCCACAGACCRATGACAAAGCTCTGTCTGTGTTTGGTTTGGATGTCAGCTGCCACTGGATGTCATGAGATGTCAGTGCCTACAGAAACCATCAAATTAACACAGCTSAGTTAATCAGAAGTATGACATCACATCTGGCAGTTGTAATGATTTTAATGATACATTTTTCTTTCTCTATCAACACATTGCTAGCTCATTTCAGAACCACTTGAGCCAGAAAAGAATGGCAAGAACAAGTATTCCTGGTCATGCCCCTGGCATGGCATGTGATGTAATGTCCGTGTTACTGGGTTCTGGGAAGAAAATGCCMGCTGGTGTTTCTAAACACGCAGATCAGCTTTTCCAAATGTACTAATATGGCAAAGACTTAAAAACCCCATGATGTACAGGCAGGCACTTCATTCCTACACCTGCCAGGGGTCCTCTTTTTRTGACTTTTAATCACTAAGCTGGGAAGACACTAGTATCTTTCCTATAATGTTTCCTGGAACAAGACTACAATCAAAACTATGTCTTGTCAAAAGTACAGAGCTATCAGTCGTCATAATTRATGCAAAAGCACTTCAGGATGGATTATAGTCCTGCCTTAGTGAAAGATTTGAATTGCTTGTTTTGTAGGAATTGGTTTTTTTCATTTCCTCCATCACCACCAAAAAAAGCACATTTGTTGACATTTATAGGACTGCCTTAAAAATGATGGCTTGATCCCTTTTGTAAGTCTAAAATATTTTGGCTATCATTCCCCATTCATTACTGGTGTASCTGCACTCAACCCTAAGAACAGTTGTAAAACCTTTGCCTGTTGTGCATTTTTTCACTAAGAACAAAAAAAACAAGCAAAGCAAGTATCTACTCATCCATTAGAGACAGATCAAAAGTGCTTCCCTGTCCTAGGGGATGTTCCAGTGCAACATCTTCAGGAGTGTTAACGTAATCCTYCAAAGGCATGGAGAGGGACATGATGTTCCTTTCCTCCAAAATCGTACAAATGTTAAAGTCTAAAATGTAATTCTCTAATTTCATTCTGTACTTAATGTGAACATCTTTTGGAGATAGGGGGAACTCAGTACAAATCCTGAAGCAGTCTCAACTGCTGCCAGGCATAATCACCACTTGCTAATGAACAAAATGGAAAATATGACTACAGAATACATAACTTCCCAGATCCCTCTCCAGTGCAAGCTCTTCAAGGTAAAGTTGACAACTGATTGCACTTCCTTGACGATCTGAGACCATGCCCTCTTCAGAGAAACGAGCTTTTAAAGAGCTTCTCTCTCCTATAGGTAGGACTATTTCATCACTTAGCTCTGCAAAGCTCTTTGGTGCCAAAGACTGGGGACATCAAGGTGGAAATTCAGAGCGGTACTGTGGGAAACCTACTGCATGATGTTGCAGAGAAAACCTCAATAGGAAAAGGATGGAACCAGAACTGGAGAAAAACCTGGTCATTACAGGGATTTGGGTGCAGGGGAATCCTGCTTTCTAYGAGATAAGGCAACAAAATTCCTTTGTAGGATGTTTACAGACAGATCCAGCAACTTAAAACCCAGGCACTCAGATTTCATTGAGAGGCTTTGGCAAAAGGTGGCCCGTATGTGCTAATCACCAAATACACAAACGTGAAGCGGCTGCCTGCCCTCCTGGATTTCTCATGACGTTCAGTGCCTTATCTCTCAGAACATAAAAAATTTAGGACCACGATCTGAACGCTACCAACTCTCTCAAGAAACCGTCCAAAAGAACCACTTTCTCCAAGGCACGCAGGGTCCGGGCAACACCGCGAAAAGTCCAGGAAGCTCTTCATTGCCGTTGTTYAGGTTCCTCACGGGAGGAGCCGGTCTCTTCGCCGCCGCGGTGAAGGCACCTGCAGGGCATTCGCTCCGAGGAGCACAGAGCCTCAGCCAGCCCTTCTTTCACCCGCTGTTCCCGGGGAGGAGAAGCAGAGGGAGGAGAAGGGGCTTTAGGCAAGGGCCGACACAGGGGCCGTGTCCCTCGCAGAGCCCGGGCCGCGGCCGCTCCCCGCGGCGCTCCCGCCGCCGCCGCCGCCGCTTCAGCACCGGCTCCGGACAGCGCCCGCCCCGCCCCGCCCCCGCCGCTCTCCCGCGCCGCCCATTGGCCGCGGCGCCGCCGCGGAGCCGCCGCTCCCCGCGATTGGCCCGGGCCGGCCGTCACTCAGAGGCGTGCGGGGCGGGGCCGCCCGCGAGGCACGCCCGCTCGGTGTGTAACGCCGCGTCTCATTGGCCGCCCGGCCGATCCCGGGCAGCCGCTATTGGGCAGCGGCACACGCCAGTCACGCGCCCGCCTGAGGGGCCGGGCCCGGGGGAAGGGGCGGGGCCGGGCGGGCTGGGGGCGCGGCCAGAGAGGCAGCGGGGGCGTGGCCAGCGCGCAGGGAGGGCCGGGGTGTGGCGCGGGGGCGGGCCCGGAGGCGGGGCCCGCCGAGGAAAGGGGCGGGGCGTGCGGCGGGGGCGGGGCCGGGCCAGGGGAGCCTGGCAAGCGGAGATTGCCCTTGTGTCTCGCGCCGGGAAGCGGCTGGAGCGGAGCGGGAGCGGAGTCCCTGCGCATCCCCCTCCCGCCTCCGCCCCCGCCGCCCCACAGCGGGACGGGACGGGACAGCACGGGACAGGCGAGCGGAGAGACGGACGGACGGACGGACGCGCCGGCAGGGGCAAGGGGAGCCGGCGGGGGCACCTGGCACCGCTCCGCGGTGGGAACCTGAACCTGCCCAGCAGCGCCGGAGCCAGCGGAGAGAGCCGCTCTTTCCTCCTCCTCCTCCTCCTCCTCCCTCCCCAATCCACCCCCGCGACCCTGGTCCTCCTCCTCCTCCTCCTCCTCCTCCTCACCCCACTGGATACAGCGAGGGAGACACTGCGGCGGAGGCGGCGGCGGCGGCGGCTCCTGCGGGGGGAAGGAAGCGCCCGGAGAGCGGAGCGGCGGGAGGCTGCGGATCTGCGTGCCTGGCGCCCACCCAGCCCGAGGGGAGCCCCCAGGATGCGGCTGAAGCCCGGCGCGCTCCTGCGCTTCTACAGCCTCTGCGGGATCCTCGTACAAGGTACCGCCTCCTCCCCACCCCTGCCCCACGCGCGGGGAGGGAGGGACGCCGGGGGGGCACCGCCGCGGCCCGGGGCATCCCAGATTTCCCCCCCCCGCCCCCCGCCCCACTCCTGACCCGCTCCCTCCCTCGCCCCTCTACCGGCTTCCCCCCCTCCCCGTGCGCCCCCAGCCTCCCGCTCGGCTAGCGCTATCCAGCGCTGAAGCGCCGCACGGCTGTTAACCCTTCCTGCCCTTCCCCCGTCAGCCTCTTCTCGCCCTCCTTCGCCCTCCGCGCTTCTCCCTCCACCTACCCCCCACCCCGCCGCCGCCAGTCGCTCGCTAGCCCCCGCAGCCGCCCCCCGACTCCCCGTCACCTCCTCGCTCGCCCGCCGCAAACGTGCCCCCGAAAGTGCGGGTGCAGCCGCAGCAGCGGCGTGTGCGCTGCAACACCMTCCCGGGGAAACGTGCGGGCTCCGGCCGTGCCCCCCCGGCGGGGGGCGGCGGGACGGGGGGGTGTCCGCGCCTCGCTGCGCCGCCGCCGGGAGTGCGTGTCTGTGTGCGAAGCATCAAATGTGCACGTAGGGTAATCGGATGAGCCGGGGGTTCAGCGGCGGATCCCTTCACCATCCTGCTCCAGGCGGCTCATCCTGCAGCTAGTTTCCAGACTGGATGTATTCCCCTCTCCCTCCTCCCCGCCGCCGCTCCCCCTCGTTCCCGTTATCCGGCCAAGTCGGATGGAGCGGCCGCCGCGCAGGGAAGCCCCGCGACGCGCAGCCCGGCGCGGCTGCCTGCGGGGGAGCTTCCCCCAGACCTCTCCCGCTCCAGCGGGAGCCGAGCCGGCGGCCGAGCCCGCTGCGCTGCGCTGCCGCCGGGAGTTTGCCCTGAGCGGCGGCGGGATGGCGGCGCGGGCCCCCGGCCACCCCGCCCGGTGGGGACCACACGGTGGGAGGTGGCGGTCGGGGGGCGGCGGCCCCGGCCCCGGCCCCGCGGCCCGGCGGGGGCGGAGGGGGCCGRGGAGCCACCGCGCAGCAACTCGCCGGCGGTCCCCGGCCCTCGGGGAGGCTGCGGGGGGCCGGCGGGGCATCTCCCTGCCCTTCCCTCGCTCGGCGTGCGGGGTGTTTGGGTGTGGGAGGGAGAAGCGAAGAGTCGATTAAACTAAGTGGCCTTGTAAGATTTTTTTTTTTTCCTTTTCTTTTCTCTTTTTTTTTCCCTCCCGCTCGCCTCCGTCATGCCATTTCACGTCAAGTTTAATATATTTCGCGTTTCACATGGCTGCGTCATGTGTCGGGCGATCTCGGCAGGGAGCCGCGGCTGGCAGCCCGGAGCGGGGGCACGGGCAGCCGCCCGGGTTCCCGWAACACGAGACCCCCCACCCCACATCGTTCAGACCCCCCCGAGTGCCCCCGCTCCACCTCCGGGGGAAGTTACCGGCCGAGGACGCGAGAAGGAAAGGGAGGGGAAGGGAGTGCGCTCGGCAACTGCGAAGGACGGGTCCGTCGGGYGGATTTATTTGTATTCTTTCCCGATGTTTATGGGTTGCCCGGTACGTCACCGCACAAGGAGCTGCTGTGTTGGTGCTATACAGGATTATTTATTGGGGCATGTGCGGCGCGCTGCACCTGGGGGCTGGCTCCTCTCTGCCTTTTACATTTCCCTGTGAATTGTCAATTCATTGCCCTGCAACGGAGCTGGGGGTGGGAAGCCTCTGGACTGACTTTCTGTCACCAATAAAATCGGGGCTGCCGCTGGAGGAGGAGGATTTGATCTTTCCTGAGATGCAATCAGCCGCATTCAGCGCAGCGCAGTTTTGAGAGTAAACCAGTGATTAAAAACAGTGATGTCTTTCACTGCAGTTTAGGGAGCGTGCCAGGCAGAATGTAACTCTGTGAACTGCATCAGGTAAAAAACGTGTTGCAAGAAATGGGGTGTAATACAAATCTGGCTGTGACTGTGTGAAAATAACCAGATTGGGCCTGTCCCTGCAGATGGGGGAAAAGCGATGCTTAACACATTACCCAGSTTGCCCTCTGCGTGTGTAAAACATCTCCCTTCTCTTCAGTTTCTCACACAATTATTTTTTCAGCTCCTGATTAAAACTTCAATCAAAAATACTTAGGYGCTCTGTGTACTGCACTTCAGCAGAGTGCTCTTTCAAGGGGATATAAAGAACCTGTAACACTCAGGCAGAAGTGAGAGGAAGTAATTTCTCCAATCCTTTTCTCCTAAGGTAAAGGAGAATGGAAGAGATGAATAAATATTTTCTATAAGACTGTCCTSAACAGCAACTGTATCCAACAGAATGTCACATTCTTTCAGTCCACCTTAAAGTGCAACTTCATAAATGTTGTTTTCTTAGTTTCTGCYATTTATTTTGACAGAAGTAGCAGACACGGTTACCATCAGACACATTTCTTGTTGATAGCTTAATAATTGCATTTAAAAGTAGTTTCTCCTGTTGGCTTGATTTAGTTCTCCAAACTGTACTGTGAAGTGGCTCAATGGATTTATTAGACTCCTCCAATTTTCTGTTTGTGGGCCATGGGACATGCAGGTTTTTTTGTCAGCTCTCTATGTGAATAAGATCTTTGTTGTGAGGATTCGAAGCAGTTCTGAACTGTAATTACTGATGGGTTCTGTTGGTGAAACTGAAGCTAATGAAAGACAAGGTGACAAAGAGTCAAGCTGACATGTGTCCTGTATGGAAGTGTGCCTTTCTGGCAACATCTGTGGAGAGACTTGCTTGAGGAATCTGTCSTGAGTATTGATGAAGCATCAGCTGAGGGAAGAGGACGTAGAATGATGCTTCTCAGCTTGTGCATGGAATAGCATTAGGAGCAAGCAGTCCATTCAGAAAGAAGGCAAAGAAGTAAAAGAGCCCAGTGTCAACTGCTTGCTGAGAAAGGGAAGTGATGGAGGTGGAAGAGGGACTAATAACATGTTGAKCTGGGAAGCAGTTTGTCAGCTGAGTTCGGGTATGATGTTAGTCTGCTCTGCCCTCTCCAGCGTTTGCCGTGAAAATAGTGGGATCYCTGGCTGCTGTTGTTCTTAACTTGTGTGCTGCAGTGATCCTGGAGTACTTAAACTGTGTCCCAAGGGGTTAAGCTGTTATTTATGTTTACAGCCAGCCTTATTTTTATTTTTTTTTCATTCTGATTGTTTTTTGGATTCATGAATTTAGTCTTCGACAAAATTTAAGAGTTTTAGGGGGCATGTCTTTAGAATAACTCCAGTGCTTCATCGGAGCTGCTTTTATGCCACATGACGAGTAAGCTCGTTACTGTCAAACTGTACCACGTGACAAACTGTAACAATAAAAATAGTTCTGTTGGATTCCCGGGATGCAGATACAGGTTAGGATTATCCTGGAATTGTAGCTGCTGTAGCCCCCTGCTGTGTGATAATGCAAATGGCATCTAATGCCTTAATGTGCTCGGCTCTGAGAAGGCACTGGATAGTGCCATGTGTGGGAGCAAGCATCTACCTCCAAGATTTGCCAGCACTGGGCAAATCTTCTCAGCACGGTTGCTTCAGACACTTCAAATGCTTGCAACCTGTCTACTAATGAAAATAATGTAGGGACTTTTTAGTTTGCCAGAAACTGTGGTCACTGATGCAACAAATCAGCCAAGACAGATAATTGCTTGCGGGTGAGATTCTTTTTATTAGCCCAGATCTATTACAAGCAGAATAAAAAAAACTGCAAACAAACCTGGACAAACACGGATATGACTACTTATGAGATCATCTAAGCTGATTTAAGATGAAGTTGTTATGCATTACTTAATATCTTGTGTATCTAGACTTTGTTTTGAATTTTCAGTTGGACTTCTGTTAGCAAAACCGTGGCAACCCAGTGCTGGCTGCATAGGGGTTGTCTTGACAGCTGAGTGTTCATATGCTAATACAGTGTGCAGCGAGTCCAGTGCATGTAGTTTTAATTCTGTAAGGCCTGTGAGGGCATAGACCATTACAGAATAGAAGACAGTAGTTGTAATACAGTCTTTATTTGGAGTGTTTTAGACACAAGTTGAAACATTATGGAGTCTTTCTTTATATGACTTCCATCAATCTAACCAAGGCTTGGTAGGCTTATTAGCTGCKTAGTTCTCAGGCTAATTCATATTTTATGAATTATTTTCCTTGATTTCTTCATGAATTTTTGTTGATAGTCATCATATAGCGGTTCACRTTCAGGTTTAGAACATGAAGTAACTAAACAATCCAAATTCCCATTGATGATGTCACACAACTTCCTTGTGGAGTACATGAATAGGGAGTACTCACATATTTATCACTCTTGCACTCAGTCTTTATCAAGTTTCTACCTTCAAATCAACAGTAAACAATTTTGAAGTTTCTCACCAAAAAAGTAACTCCATGGAAATGCAGATCAAGAGAAGCACCTCCGTTGAAACAAACTCATTTTTCYTGTCTAATTTCCCGTTAGTTTCATTTTCCTTTTTTTTTAGTTGTATTTCAGAAATGTAGAACARTGAATCKCCCTCTGCTTTKAAATTTASTTGTCAGTTGCAATTCCATTATAAYGTACTGTAAATGTCTTTAAGTTATAGTTTGTTATTATAGAATCCTTAGTTCTCATGATTAGCTCTCTCATCCCTCTGGCCTGATCCTACTGTTGACAAAATGTGTTGAATGTGATTACCCTTATTCTTTCCACCAAAGAATTATTCTCTTAACATAAATTATTCTCTTAACATTGCTATGTAAAGTGAAGATTGGATTTTGAGGTGTTTTTTTTTCTCTTTCTCGTGCGTTACCAATGTTGATTAGGTGGCTCATAACAGCAGTTATGTATGGTATGGACATGGACATCAGGTGGTTCCCAAAAGAACAGCAACATAACCAGAGTGTGGCTGACTGTTTTAGAACAACACTTAAATCTAACCACTCCATCTAACACTTAAAAATGTAGAAATAGGACATGTTGTCATTGTCCTCTTAGTGCCTTCTCCAAGGGAAAGAAGGATTACTTCAATTTTGTTTTAAATGRGTTGAACAGCAGGCAGAAACTCTCAAAAGTTAGACCCTCTCAAAACAATGCAGGGTCTTCTGTTGCCAGTTACAAGCTTTTTAAAATACATATTCTAAAAAAAATGTAATGGTAAAATTATTAGACACWGTTTAGTATGAGTATCCTCTGGGATTGCATCGATATTAAGTATGATCTTAATGAGCATATSCCTTCTACCCAAGGAGTTTTTGAGGTGCATTTGAAAGGAAGAAAGGCAAATATCACATTCCAGTGGTAAGGAATAAATTGTAAAATCATGATTTCTCTCAGGAATTTGACCTTGAACAATTTTCTTTCAACATAAAGAAGATATTTTGCAAAGAATTGAGTATTTTCAAAAATGAATGTGGGTGTCTTTGCAAAGTTCTTAATGTGGGTTTTTTCTCTTTCTTTTCCTGAAACTRTTTCAGGATCTTTTCCCTTCATTTTATAAATGAAAATTAAAGACAAAGTCCAAATGTTTGCAGTTTCTCTTATGTTAATGCATACTAAGCTCAGGATGGGTGCTTTAAATATGGATGCATAAAACACTACCTTAATAGCATCCTAAGGTGGGGACAGGAGGCAGAGAACAYTTATGTCAGTGACAGAACACTGGGGGCTGTGTAGCTGTTCTTCCAGTGCTCTCGTTTAATGCTAGAGTTCTGTGTGTAGGACTTTSTAACATGTAGAACTTGGAACAGTCACGGAGCATTTAGTGAAGAATGTAGGTGGTTAATTTTGTTTTGTTTCCTTTCACAATGTCTGCCTACCTGATGTCCTATCTCCTTTCCCTTTAATCTGTAAATGTGAAAAATAAAATCATGCTTGCATCCTTTGCCATGCTTTTATTTGCAAAATAGAGATCTTGGGACCTATGTAAGTCTTACTTAGGAATGGTTTTGCTGTCTTGACAAGTTTGGGATTCTTGAGAGAGAGACATTTTCTTCTGAAAAATGAGCTGAGTTGTCTTTACTGTTTTCTAGTTTAATCAAATGGCTCTTGGAGAGTGTGAATGCTTTTATAACTTTCACATTTTTAAGTAGCAGCAAATCAATTTTAATATAGTTTTACATTACTATAAATTCATGCATTTAACTTCTCTTTCTGTTTTGTAATACTCAATTTAGATTTCTCCTTCTTTTCTTACATAGCTGATGAAGATTATTAACTGTCCAYGGGCAGCTCCTCCTCAGTTTCAGAAAAAATAATTAGTGTATAGTGCATRTTCTTCAATTTGAACCCCTAAAGCTCTTTCAGAGCTGAAAACTTTGCTGTGTAGGTTCTGTTCATACAGAGATAACRTTCCTGAACTACTCTACAGCTTTTTCTTTGTTCTGTGAATGGAGTTGGCAGGGTTTAGGTTTTTTGTTAAACAGTGTGCATCATCACATATGCAGTATGGTGGTGGTTTAAATAGCTTTGATATTCTCTCTATCAATCATCATCTTCGTGTTGGTTGACTGCCTGTTGTTTCCTTTGTTGGATGGGAAGGATAGTGCTGGAGAGACTGTTTTCTTACATTAGAGKTAAAAATATCCTGGTTATATTTTAAACTTGTATGCCACAGTRTTAATCAAACAATGGTTCTAATCCTGGTAATTCAATTACTAAACCTCAGGTGAGGTAACCAGAGTATGCYGCTACGTGCAAAAATAATCTGTGGCCACGGATGAAGATGCAGTTATGGCTTTCTGGATATCATCAATATATGATGAACTGCATTATTGCTGCTTCTTCTGGCAGAAGCTGAATAGGCAGGGCAGCTGTACACACCCATTAGAGTCTTAAAACTCTGTGTTTTTTCAAAGTTCAGCACTGGAGATTCAACAACTGCGACTGACTGACAGCTCTGAAGAGAGTAAGACCAAATTACTTCACAGCAGCAGTTGTAGTAGGCACAGGCACTGTGGTATTTTCTGTCTGTTSCGATATTTATCCCAAACTGACCTACATCTGCTGGATTAACAGTGTAACTTGACCTGCTTTTATTCCTGCTATGCTATAAGGCAGGGAGGCTGTTCTGGTTAGTCCCTAACCAGGGGAAAAGCTGTACTAGTTGAAGCAGAAGCAATCAAATTTCTTTTAATTAAAAGATTGTAAAAAGGTATGTTCTAGCATCAAGCTCATTTTATGTTTCTCATTTTTAAAGTCTTTTTTYCCTCTTCCCTGAGTGTTAATATGTTTTTATATGTGAGAGTTAAGTCTTGACATGCTAGTTGGTGCTTTATTGTGGTACACTGGAGAGCAGTGAAGAATTCTCCATTGATTTGCACAGTTTGTACAGAGAAAGTAAGACTTCATTTGATAMATGAAAACACTTATTTACACTCTTGAATTTCTTTCAACTGAATGAAATTTGTTATGTCTTCAAATACACAAAAACATGGAACTGCAGCCATTTGCAAATTGGAAAATAAGTGCAGCAGCTAAAAATATTATTCACTAAACTGATTACTAATCAAGGATTAACAAACTATTCCAAATCTGTGCCAGGTCATAAAACGATATACTGAAATATACTGAAATATTCAATTTTTATGAATTCTTTTGTTAACATCTAAGATAACAATAGTGAGAATGAGAGAACTTCTTGTCTTTGGAGGAAACCTTAAACTAACATGCCAGTTTTTAAATGACACGTGAAATACCTTCTTGGCATTGCAGTTTTCACTTTATAATCTTTTTAACTTTTCCATTGCAGGTTTCTAATGATGTTATTGATGTGTCCAGGCTTGTGTCATGTAGCCTGGTAATGCTATGAAAAATAAGTGAGATTTGGACTGATATGGAGGAAGATATGAGTACCATCTTATTCAGTGATGATTGTGGTTAATGAAAAATTATATCTGTGCAGTCGAAAGGGAAGCCCTTCAATTTTAAATTAAAACCAATTSTAGCAAAAGTGGCAACGCCTAACATTGAGGAACTTTTCAGAACTTAAATATGAAGTCTGACAATTGATAGTATATTGAATATTAAAAAAGTTTGTCTYGTCTTTTGGTATAAAACCAAATTAGCAGTGAATTAGCTTTATAGACTGTGCTTTCTCTAAAGGCTGGAGTCCTCAGTCTAACATGTCTTGGGGTATGTTTTTGCTGCTTATAGAAACACAGTGAGGATGGTGTGGTTTTGAGCACAGGCAGGGTATAAGTAAGTTAAGTATGGGTTAGAACCTTGACTTTTTGCCCATCTTCTTCAGACCATTCTGCTTACCTKCTATGGATTTTTTTGTCAAGTATTTGACATATCTCTCCTCAGTAAATGTAAAGTTTGTGGTTTACAAACTTCTGGTTAATGCGTCTTTGTGGTATGTAAAATGCAAAATTCATACYGTTCTGAGACTGAATAAATCTCATTCATTCCTTAAAGAATGGTCCAAAGCTCACATAATTTCAGTACTCTCCCCACAAAATAAGCCTGAGTTTTAGAATTGGACCGGAATAAAATTAAAACGTTTTCAGCCTCCTACGTCATCTTTGTTTTGCATTGTAAATTGTAAATTGTAAATSATTATTGCTTTGCTGCATTCTGAATGGTGAATTTTGGAGCTACTGGGAAAGCATATAATCAATAGAAATATATGGGCCATTTGTTTTTATTTATGATAGATAAAAAACCTCAATGGCCTGTAGACTTATTTATGGGACGTTCACATATGTTTAACACATAAGATTAATGTAATTTCAAAATAGCTTGGAATATAACATTTGTCTGAGTGACTAGGCTTTTATACGTTTTGTGGAAGCAATATTTGGGGGGGAGAGAAGAAGTGTTCTTGACAGTAATGTGATTGTAGAATTTCCCAAACTGTCTTTGGATTTTGAGAAAAAGAGTTATACCAGATTTTGTACAGATTTGCTTTTGTCTGTTAGAAAAAGAGGTGATACTTCTGTTCTACAAAAGGCCATTTTTTTTCTGATCTGATGCAAAATGGGGTAGCAGGAAATCTGGATAAAGAAGTCAGTTGAACATGTCCTATAAGGGGCATTCTTCACCTACCGTGATATCTGTATCACAGCATTTGGAAGTGCAGATGTACTTACTATTCATTAGACTGTGCCTGTTGCAAACTGAAATAAACCATAAATCCCAACAGGAAAACAGAATCRTTTCAAAAGCCTTTATCATTTTAAGTGAACAAACGAAAAGTTTTTCTTTAATGAATTAATATCATAGACTTTTTTTTTTCTTTTAATTGGTCATTAAAAACTCTTAGCACTCGAATTTTTCCAGAAAGTAAATATCTTCAGAAAGGAATTCCAAAATAGGTGACTGGCTGGTCACAGATAAACACAGAATAATCTCCCTCTAAGCCTGGTCTGCCCAGGATACCTGTCAAGAAAAACAAACTTCTTTTTTTTTTTTACTTCTGCTTGCTGCTTCAAGGCTTATGTTGGGAAACAGCAGTAGCCCTACTCTGTATGCATGAGGGATTTGCTTTCTTAAGATTGTGAGGATAAAGGCCTCAAATTTGGATCCTGTCTAATCTGTTTACATTGATGTGTCAATTCTGCGACAAGTGAGCTGTGCCAGGACAACACCCCAGTGGCCTTCATGGATGATATGAAGGGATGTGGATAGAAGGAGGACAGGGCATGTGGGCAACTAATTTTCTCTAGGAATAAAACATCCCTTCTGGAGTTACCACAGAAGCCTTTGCCKTGAAAAAGACCAAGACATCTATGAAGATGAGGCTGGAAAAAAACGCTGTGTGAGTGCAGGTTTGCAGGATGCAGTTTGCCTTTTCACCTGTCTCCTGCTATGGCTCTCCAGCTCTTCCTCTCTGTGGGAAATGAAATGCAACAAGTAAATGTTTTAGGGGAAGTGCACTCYTCCTACTTTGAGTAGAAAATACCTGAGAGGGATGTGATAGCAGGCTTAGAATTATTTTGTCCCTTTTTTTGTTTGGGATTTTGTGTTTTGTTTTGTTTTGTTTTTAATTATCAATGTTTTCTTCTCACTACTTCTCTGCCTTCCTCAAATGTGCACTGACCAAAATGAGGAGGAGAGCCAGTGAGAGTCAGTCCCTGGCACTGGAGCCTGACTCCTGCCAGGGGCACCAGCTTCAAATGCTTTTTACAGGAGTAGTCATAAGGCTCTAGTCTGTTCTGTCCATTAAGAACCTGATTTTTCTGCATCAGTACAGCATCGAAGTCTTCTTACAGGCTTAGGTAGGACAGGGCAAATTTGAGAGCTGAAAATACTTCAAAAGCCACCATATGAAAACCAGGAGCTGAGATGAATTTCCACAGATTGGTACAAATGTACTAYCTGAGAGCATTTCAGCGTAGCTCCATTTCATTTTCCTCATTCTGAGTTAAGATAAATCAATTGTTTGATTTGAACATTTCATTCAAATGCAGCTAAAGCACTTTGTAGGTGCAGTTAGCTCCCRTTTTCTCTGTAATGTTACAAGACAGTCCATCTCACTGTAGAATGCAGTACTCTCCAGAATACTCAAAGTATCGATGTCACTTGTGCTCTATTTCAATTAAGAGGCTTACAGGAAAATATTAAGTGAAACGTGTATAAGACATTGGAGTTGACTTATGAATATCAATGTCAAAACAGAAGATGTCTTCAGAAATACAGTTCTGCTGCTATTATCTCCTCATGATGTGTGTGAGAATTTAGGAAATCCWGCATGTCTAGAAAAATAGAATAACTACTCTGCGTGTGTAGCAATGTGCTTATCAAATTTAAACATTGGCAGCTAAACTACCACAACTTGGATAAGATGTTTGCATGGTAGGAGTATGCAGCTTCTTAGGTGCTGCTCTTGTCTCCTGGAAAACTTCTGGATTGTTCCAACACACATCACTCATTCTCTAGAAGGGSAATTCTTCACATGAAAACTTTCAGTCCAGCTGACACCTTAAATATCTACCCCGTTTCTGAAAGGCTTCTGCTGCCTGCAGAATAGAAAAACAGCTCAGAAACAACTTGCAACAAGTTTTTTAAACACGTTACTGAGGCTCTGGGGATGTCTGTGTCATGAATATATTTTTTGTACCTGGAACATGYGTACATACTGTGAAGTGTCAGATTATTTTACAGGGGAATCAATACAAATACAGTGTTTTGGTTAAATTAGGGAAATAGTCCCACGAGTAGTATCAGGAATGGATGAGCAATCCATCCAGGGTTTATGGTGCTTCAGAACAAGATTTGTATTATTGCAAGTCTGGAGCAATCTTGCATGAGCAAGTTGTTTTTCTTTTTTTCACAGTATACACTTGTAAAGCATCTACATCAGATGCTTTAATAACTCCTGACAAACTTGTTAGTATTGTTTCCTATGGCAGTGTGACAGATTTTATTGCAGAATGCACACACATATGTGAGTTCAGATTACAAAAATAAATCAATGGATGATAATATTTGAAAACTTTTAAATAGAGAACTAGGTGGTGCTGTTCTTTCATCTTTGTTGCTTAGCTGAATTCTTAAGWATGGGCTGAGAACACCACGCTACTACTCTTCAAAAATGAATTTAGCTGTTAAAAATGTTTGAAGAAGTTATTGTTTCAGATTTCATTGAGAATGCTACTTTAACAGCCAATAATTGCACAACACTTTATGAAAAAGAACTTTTGCATTGAACAAATGGTGTAGTTTTATTCAGCAGGTCCTTTTATTTTCAGTTTGAATGACTTCAGAGTTAATTCAAATAACTTTTTAAACTCTTTGCTTGGTGTTATATTTAGGATTATTTGGTCTGATCAGTTCAGCTTGTTTAGATGTTTGAACCTTTTAAATCCTTTCCCCTTGTTGGTTTCTTAAACACTGTGGGACTAATTTGCAAACAGCACAATGAGATCATCAATAATAGCTGGAAGAAACTYGTTGTAATTCTGTAGCAGCAGTATATAAACCACAATTAATTAAACAAGAAAACCAATTTATTAAGTTTTATTCCATTTACAAAAAATATAAATTTTTAATCACTGTCTTGCCTCAATGCCATTAATGCTGCAATAGGAAATAGTGAAGCTAGATTATAATGAACTGCCTAGTTCTGGATAGATTTGTTTTATTAGTGTTCAATGTTGCAGCAGAATAATAAATGTCTGATTAGAATCCAACTTCGGTATATAACACTTTGGTGGAGAGTGCCTCTCATTGACCACTGCTTAAGCTAAAATGTTGAAAGAACAGATGGAAGATAAAGAAATAAGGGGAAAATGTAGTTCYGCACTGAAAAAGAAATGAAAATGTGCTCTAGCTAGGTCAGAGTTATAAATGTGTTTGCTCTAAGTATGTAATTACTTATTCAAAAAATAAGCTGCAGCTGTTAATGGACGAGTGTGAAAACACTTCTTCATGGAATTTATCTCCCCTGTTCTTTCTGAAGTGCTGCAATACAGAGTGGAATCTGAAGCAGAAAGTTTGGGTTGTACTTTATGCTTAATAATGAACGATCAAAAAATGCTTTTACTTGACTCAAATTAGAGATTTAGCGAAATATACAAATAATACACGTACAACTACAAAGTGATATCTACCAATGTTAAAAGCAATAATTCATTTTATGTTGATTTTTGTGACACTTCAGTGTCACAGGTGTAGTTATTCCAGTGTTTGGAAAGCACCAAAAGGTGTTTTGGTTTATTTTTGGAAACTGGAAAGAAACCCGAAACAACTTCAAGTCACAAAGGAAGAATTTTAAAAATCCCTTTGCATTCCTGACAATTGAGTATTCTTGGCTCTGAAGCAGGAGTCACATTTTATTATACTCTGTATTAATCAACTTGGTACAATGTTTTTGGTTTGTACCATTAAAAACTACTAATAAAAGCTCCCTGCCGGAGTTAATTCAGTGCTTAGCAYTTGCTTATTCCAGAATTGTGTCTCAGAGATAGTGGTTCAATTTGCATGGGTTAGCAGACTATTTACTTTTAAAAGGGATGTGTTAATAGATTATGTGTTCCTAACCGTAATTGGGTACAAGTGTGCAGAAGATTTCTGAATGCATATTATAAATTGAAAATTATTAAACCAGCTACCTTAAGAAGTTTCTTCTTTCTCCCACAGCCTACAGTTTGGCTTGTGGATTAGCACATGCTCATGAATATTGGAGGTACTGAATTTTTGCAGCATTTTCCTCTGTTTCTCAGGAAGTGTTGGACCCCTGAATCAAGTCCTTCTACGTGCAAGTGTCCTCCTAAAGAAACATTTGACTGGAAAGAGGGAGAATTTATTTCAAGTGGTTACTTCTTTTCAAGTCTTCTGCTTGAAAACCACTAAAATTGATCACTTGTGCACTGWATTGTAGGTGGGTCTGGGCTGTCAATAAATAAATGAAGGACCCCTTATAAGTCTCTCCGCACCAGCCCACTCCTTTCAAAGCAGCTAAGCACGAACACGTGAAGGAGTGAGGTGTTAGAGCCAGAGCTACTGTTGTTGTACTGATTTTTCTAAGTTACAGATGCTATTTAAGAATCTAATTTAATCCTGTTGCGCTGGAAACGTCCTGTGATTTCTACAGCATTCCGCAACATTCCAACATAATTTTTAGAGAACGGATGCTGCTTGATCCTCAGATCTGAGGAAGAGAGAGGGTTATTATTATTTCAAAACAGAGGAGATAGGATAAAGATGATCTTTATTTCTTTTGTTCTGTTTGGGTTCTGGGAAGCACAATGATTCCAAAAGCATGAAAGGCRTCCTTGCCCATGGCAGGGAGGTTGGAAATAGATGATCTTTAAAGTCTCTTCCAACCCAGGCCATTCTCTGGTTCTGTGATCACTAAAGCTCAGATTTGCTTCCTAAGTACATTAAAATAATGCTAAGTTCTTTTTTTGTTTTTCCCCCCTCCTGAGTATTACCAGCATGGGGAGAGATCTGAATAAGGTACKGAGTCTTAGGTAACTTCTGTTTGAAATAATTTAGGTTGGCACTGTAGGTTTTTCCCTTGGCTTACATTGCACTGAATAATTTATACATGAAGTGCAAGATTACACCATMTATAAGGTTACTTTTCTAATCCAAGAAAATGCCACAATGTAAAGGAGACATAAAATACTTAACATTTTTATTTGTGAGAAAAATTATATTTTTTCCAAGATTCTTTGATTTCCAAGGTCTCTTYGGCTTTGTCTTTCACTTTCAGGTTTTATTCTTTTTTAATCTGCTATTTTATCTCTTCTTCCTCCATTGTCTGGGTTTTTRTGGTTTTTATGTCAGTTTGTGCTGGCATAAGACTTGATAATTTAAATGTATTAAATCAGTCCAAGAAGAATAATTTGGAATAAATGTGAAATTGTTTTCTGTTTCGGGCCAAAAATATAGGGAACCTACTGTCACCTGAAACTTCAGCCCAGGATTTTCTTACCTCGGACATAAGACAAAGTTTTGTGGTTTTTTTTTTTTTTAATCTCTTGTTTGGCTTTGAGTAAGGAWAATGGAGATAACACTAAACATTAATGTCTCATTTAGTGAAAAAGACRACTACATCCAACTTAACTTGCAGTACATCCATGGAAGGGGTGTGCAGGTTGTGAGAAGGGGGCAATAGAGAACCACCCTGTTTTTCATAACRATATCTCAGCTTCTGCTGCTGCTGCACCACGTCAAGTTCTTAGATACTTTCTTTTGATATTTACAAGTACTTTCCCTTTGTTTTCRTTGTTTTTAAGTTCCCACAGTTACAGTAACTGTTTATTTTCAAATATAGGCAAAGCAAAACTCTTTAGTGTAACTCCAGTGTAGGGTATGACTTTGGTTTGTTTCTTCAGCACAGCTTTAGACAACTCACGCTTCAGAGCTCAGATGAAAACTAAACAGACATGAAAATACAGAGAATTTAACCTGAACTCTTTCTTCCAAGTATGGAATTTAAAGGACATATTTAATATTTAGAGTAAACTAAGYGCTTACTCCTTCTTTTCCGTGATAATGGGATCTCGGAACATTTGGATTTAACTTTTTAAAGTTAACATTAACTGAATTGAGCTCTAAGGTTACTCAGGCTCTTGATAGTGATACAATTTATTTTGAGAGTTGTTTCATAGTGTTTGTCAAGATGAATTCATCTTGAAAACTTCTATCTGTGCATAACACTGCAAACATAGGGGAATTAAATGAAATTATGAGATGGGCAAAGAATTGTTTGTGTACATTTGTCTATATCAATATTGAAAATAAGGGATAAGAAGATAGGGCAATTATCACATGATATTTGATGAACCTAATTCAGTTAWTTAGCTGACTATGCAAATATTCCAAATATCCAGGAAATAAGATTTTGRTGGTTTTTTTGCCAGMCACCCTTCACTCTCCCCCCTTCCCTGAAGAATTTAAAGCGTGCATGAAACTTTGCTGGCAACACTTAYAAATAAAATTCTGAAGTCCAACTCTTCTGCCATGGAACCAGTTATCTAAGCTAAATCAAAGATTATTGAGTTTTTTCATCTGTGTGGGACTGTCCTGTTTGCAGTTCTGTTTATTTTCATTGTGAAACACATAAGTAATCAGTATCAATGCTCAGATTTTGGTGATTTTGTTACTCTAACTTGTGTGTTGTCTCTGATTGTATGCAGTTTTAATTGTAGGTATGCCCATGTGTCTGCTGTGTACCTGCTTGTGAAAATTCAAAGGTGCAGAAATTCAGTATGTGAAAAGTCATTCAGTCACACAAGAGCGTTGGCATTTTTCTCAAATTGCTGAGTGCATAAGCTGTAAATTTTAAGTAATTGCCATGTAGGAACCTCATACATATAACARGAGCATTTTATCTATGCCTGTTTGTCAGCAGCTGCATCCCAGAATGGATTTGTTAAATAAGTATACTACTGTTCTGCAGCCTGCACTTGTACGTGCTTTTAAGTTGTCTGATGATCTCAGCATATCAAAAACTCTTCCCTTGCCCCACCAAATAATCTTTTGAGATTGTGGAAGTACTAACATTTGTTCAGAAAAGTGAAAGAATCAATAAGGCCTTCAGCCGCCTAAAATGTTGGCTAAATTATTGACTATTGGTCCATTAAATGTTCTATCTCGTTGCTGGCAAGTATCTTTCAACATTTTCATTTTTGAGGCTTTCTCATCTCAAAATTCCACGAGACAAAGGATGGAGTGAAGTYGAGCTCTTCATTCTGCACTAACTCTTGAGCTGAGCCTTTCTTATTCTATATGCAGTGTATCTTCTGAGTAGCTGCAGTTCACCAGCTTGTAACAAGGTTAGGAGGCTKGAAGTGGAGTTCTCCAAACACGTCCCTGAACTGGAAACATCATGGGGTTGTGGTTGAGCTAGTTAGCCTTGTGTGTTGAAATTCAGAGTTTYGAGTGAGATATAGTCCAGTTTAAAATGCACTATCCATTGTGGTCAGTAGAAGCTCATGTGCAGAAGTTTGGAAAAAAAGCCAGGTTGCATTTTCTATTATTTAAGTAAAAATACATGGTGTATAGGTTTGCATTTACTAAATATGCGTATTTTAACTATATTTATATGTAAACTTTTAAACTAAGTGTAACTCTCTATATTCATATCTTCATATGAATGAACTCTCTATATTCATATATTCTCTATATTCAATATCTATGTTTCATCACTTGATTTGCACTGCATTCAAAGCTAATAAATTAAGTATCCATGCATGAGTTGTCTTCTGGCAAGAAAGTGGGCAAAACTAAAGAGAACTTWAGTGCAATAACTGAAGTGTTCTGAAAGTGAAAAGTGAAAACATGCCCCCAAAACGTTTATTTCTGCTCTCTGCGAATTGAAGTCACATCAAAAAATGTGTACTGTTTGTTTTTGTGAGTGTTGATGTCAATACAGCTGGGTTATGGAAGAGCTGTTACTGGGCTGCTTCAACAGAGTCAGAATTATGCTGTTCCAGGTCACCGTGGGTCAGCTGGTTAATGCTGGATGTGAAAGGCTGTGCTACATTCCAGCCTTTGTCCTACTTTCATGAAACAGATGCTCTTCACCAAAGAGACATAATTAATTTTTATGAAGTGGACGGCTGTCCACTTGCCATTCCTTAAATGCAAGCATTTTAGTTAGTTTGGGTGAAATTCTTTATTGTTTGTAGCCGTAGGTGTTCGTATTTTGAGGTTGTGAATTTCTTAGACCCCAAGAGAAGCTGAACAAATGGAAACACAAGTGTCTAATATAAATACTTCCAGGATTTTTAAGCTTTTTGCTTGTTTTGAAAGCATTTGAGCTTATTAACCCTAAAAACCGTAGTTTTAAATGGTAGCAAATATAAGTGTTAATGCGACCTCCTCTTTTCACAAAAACAACCTCAAATTTTCAACACCAGGAGATCACTTGGAAGACCTCTTCTTTTGCATTGATTGTGGTTCAATAAACATTTTCTTTCCTTCTTTGAGGTTTTTTGTTAAGCAGTAATTCTCTTTTAAAAGACTAGGCTATTTAGTAACAAGATTAAAAGGTAATACATCTAAAAAAATATGATAGCATGAATTCCATGATGCAYGTGAAGTACACCCACTAAATTTTCAGTGGCAGATATATTGTTTTTATTATTGGCTTCCATAGGCTGCAGTGAGGGGAGCTGCCAAACCACATCTTCCGTGGGCACCTCGCTGGTGCTGGAGTTTCAAGACTCATCTTGCTCACCTAYAGACCTGAGTGTGCACATTTACATGGGGCAGGCATCTGGGGAGAAGGGTAGGATTTGCAAGGCTGGAAGGCACCGGGGTAGTCATGAGGAAGAGGCTTCAGGTAGAATCTAAACTTGGATGCTTTTCTCTCTCCTGGGCGGTACAAAGCTGAGATAGGAAAATGCAAAGAGTTCTGAAATGCTGCGTGGAAAGGAGAAGGTTAGAGCTAATGCACAATAATATGGCAGAGGGGAGAGAAAACATTGTGCAAGAGTATATTACGTTAGTTCTTCTCCTTTTTTTTCTATATGGGACCTCTTCAATAATGCTACACTTGTTTCTGTGGTTGGTTCTTCCTGTGCCAGGTTTCGGAAGAACAGCTTGAGTGACTTCCTCAATTCAGTTTTTGTATAGTGACAAGTATCTCAGGCTTCTGATTCCAAATGCTGTGTGCTTGACTAGCCTCAATCCAGGGTGAATATCCCTCTGTGAACAGAGCCTATACTAATAGTTTTCAGAATATATATCAGCACTAATCTGCTGTTCTAAGCTGCCACATACTATAGTCCCTCTTATGAACCAAGAATTCATTTATAAATAAGATTAGGAATTTATTGTTACTAATCCTTCCGTATTTTTAATGTCCACTGCTACTGGATTACTTCGGTTGTCATTTACAGGAACTATAATATCTGRAGCTCACATTTGTGATTTTYGTTGTTTTTGTTGTTTGTTTGGGGTGATTATTTTGCTCTTTTTTTTGCTTTGCTTCCAAGTCTTAAAGTGGAAACTTAAACCAGGAAGCTCTCTATAGCGTGCAGAAGGAGTGAATAGCTACCATTTCTCATTTCAGGCTGTTGTAGTGGTCCAGTGCTTCTAGTGATGAAGTTTTTTCTRGATGTTAAATTGTGCTTTTCCCCTACATTGATAGTTCTTCCCAAGTCTATCATCAGTAGATTTAATTAGCACATTCTTGCCTATGTGGTAATGGTTGCTTGTGGGAATGTTACATGAATTTTGTCCAAAGATCAATCTGAGGCTCTCCAAAAATAAGCAGAAGCTAGTAGAATTCGTTTTCCATTTRATATATGAAATGTTTCTTGTCTTAGGACAATCTGAGAATATTTGATTCCTACCTTCTATTTGTGTTAAAAATTATAGGTTGTTGTTTTTTTTTAATGTATCGAACATGGTATTTATCACACTAAAAATATTCTACATCTTCTGGTACAGAACTTGAAATTTGCTTTACTTTTTAATCAAAATTCCATTCATGTTGCATTAAAAAAAATTATACAGATGGAAATATTTTTCCTCCTTGAATCTTCTTCATATATTTGTTGCAAGACCTTACTTGTTAACTGTTCTTTTTCTCCTCCTTGCAAGCATTAATTTATTCTTGCCTTGTTTCATTTTTATGATTACATTTTTTGTAATGTTTTCAACAGGTTTAGGTGAAAATTGATCAAAGAGGACTTTACTTAGTAAAGTTAGAAGCTTCTCAATACTTTTTTGGGTTTCTGCCTGTGGATTAAGATTGTCCTTCCMGACAAACTCTTGTGGAAGTGCTGACTCTGAGTATTTGCCACATTTCATTGTAGACGCTTTAAGTCTTCATTTTGTCCTTCTGAAATGAAAAATGCTTTATTTTTAGGTTTGATTTTTTTCCCCTAGTTCATCAGAAATGTTTTCTCATTGTGCAGTCCCAGGTTATATATTCTGCTCTCTGATTTAGCTACTTGAGAAAACAATGTGTGAGATAATATGAAGTCGAGCTGATACTTTGWGGCAAAAAAAMCCCCMAAAAACAACAGACAAATCCYATCTCCATCAAATTTCTGTATTCCCAATACTGGTACTCAGGRTCCTTGAATGTGTATCTGGAAAGTTGAGAATGTTTTAATTTCTGGTGGTATCTGCCAACAGACCAAACCCACCAAGTAGCCAATAGAGATTGAACTTGAAGSGGAAGCTTTCCTACAGGATTTGCAATGTTCTTCTGTGGGTTCAAATCACAAAAGAGAGAAAGCAGTTGGCATTTTATTTTTACTATTCAGTTAATCATAAACATGTACTTCTTCCTTTGAAGAATATTTTTAAATATGGCTTTTGCAGACTTTATGACTTTGGAATAGCATGTTAAGTTATTTCACAGTAGAATAAAGAAATTACTGCTTATTATAATGTTAATCTTTTTACTAAACTAAAGCTGCTCACCTGGGAACATTATTTTGGCATTCCATTCATTTAACAAGACTATTTATTCTTAGTACATATAGTTTTTAAATGGATTCTTGACCATCTATAGTTGTTCATGTGAAAAAAGTTAAGTTCTAAATTTATAGGAGATTCTTATGACAGAAATTACATTAATCTGTGTATGTGTGTGTGTGCATACTTAAAAAAAAGTGTTAGGAATATCTGGTGTATTGAATTACACTTCTTTCGTTGTTGTCACTGTTAATAAAAAGGAAAATGTGTCTTGGCATCTTTTTACTCGTGGCAGTTTCATGTAATGTGACTGAGGCTGAAGTTATTCTGGCTTATGTTTCTTCCCCTAAAAGGTTACAACTGTTCATTAAGAGTAACTTCTAGAAAGCAGGTAGTGGACTTAAATAACTTAAATAACTCTCAAGTGCTTACATGTGTTCTGTAGCATATAGATATATTGTAGAAGTGTGCTAATATTCTGTGTGCATATATATGTAAACTCTCCTAGAATATTTTCCAAGCATGTTATTGAACATTTAATTTAATGGGTATTCAGGAGCAATCTTCTGTTTCTCCTTTGCTTAGTCATGCTTCTGAAGTGCTTCCTCTGCAGAGCATATTACAGCAAATCTTTTGAAGTGTTTCATCAGAAACTGCAGGTGCCTAAGACAAGTGAGACACAGGAATAGCTGCCTCATGAAATCTACTCATTATGTGATATTCAGACAGATTCATGTTTGTCTACAAGCCARTTTAAAATTCAGCTCTTTCAGTAAGCACCAAGACAATGGTTAAAGATTTATTTCCATCATAGTCACTGAAGAAAGGAAAACCAATAGGATCAGGTAACTGACCTATTGCCACTACACTGTTTTTGAAGATTCACTTTATTGTTGGAGCASATGAGAAAGAAATAGATAAAATAAGTTCAAAGTTGTCGTTATTTGCTGTGTTTACCACAAAAGGCATCTGCTAAAGCCTTACAAAATCCAGGTGCACATTTAAAAAGTCATGTAACTTATTTAAATTATTAAACCRGGGATGACACACTAAAAGACTGATTCGTTGTTTGTTTTAACAGCATCAGTTGCCAGAAAAATTGCTATCCTCCTACATTGTTTCCAAACACTTTTGCTTGGGAGAGTGACCAAATTTTTCATCATTTCTGACTTTGCCAGGATGCATTTGTTCTGTGACTTAAAGCTGTTAGATATGCTCTAAATACTCTGAAAATTACAGATTGCTTGGATGGCACTGTTAGTCAGCATCTTCAGCTGCTGTGTCTTCCAGTCGCTGTTTAGGGGTGATGGGTAGAGCACACAGTGTTGCTCAGCTTTTGGATTTGGCCCTGTGCCTCGGTGAGGGTTTTCCTYGTGGCATCCTTTGTGTGGAAAATGTGGAGCTCATCCTGAGGCAGCAATCCCTCCATCTCCTTTGATTCTGCACTCGCCCATGTGGAGAGAGCTGCAGCTGGGGTAGGGGGGAAGGTGGTGGCACGGCCACCTTTGGGGGGTGGTGGAGGTTGGAAAAGGAGCTGTAGGGAAGAGGGAGTGGTGAGGAAACGTYGTGGTGCCTGCAGGACAGGAAGATGGGAGCCGTGAGGAAGAGGATGAGGCAGCGAGACTGGATCAGGAAGAGGGAAGAGAAGCTGCARCAGTGTGTGGTGAGGAGACAAGGATCTGTGGAATATGGACAAGGAGGAGAAGGAGGGAGCAATGGCCMTGAGCATTTAGAGAAGGCAGAACAAGTCACTCAGACACTGCCTAGAACTGAGCTTAGAACCCTGTTTCATTTGTGTGTTTCTATACTTTTGTAATCATCAGCGTTAAAATCATTCAAGCAAGAACACACACAAAAATAATGATGTATCCTTTGTCTSTTCTGATGATGCAGCAACATAACCAGATGACCCTGGCATTGCTGGAGGTTTAATCCATGAGCCTGGAGTTCAGGACACAGCCAGGGTGCTGTTGACCTGGGTGTGTGTCTCTGCACTGGGATAGTGCTCCGSGACACTGATTGTTTTGCTCCGAATTTAAGACATCTTAAATTGTCTCTYTTACCAGGTAGAACAGTTTTACAGCTGCCAACATTTGCAAGTTTGACAGTGTCATAGAATTTGTTTCACATATGCATTAACTTCTAAAATATATCCTGACTACAAATGCTAAAATAGTTAATATGTCTGTATGCCCTTTCTCTTTGTTTTCAACTGTATTGCTTTGACTGTACCACACATTCCAAAAAAAAAAATGCAAATGAGAAGTATAGTTGAATTGAGACTTTGGCAATGTGCCAAATATAATTGAGAAAAATAGTATCAAACATGTTTTRAATATGGATATTGTAGTATTTTGAAAGAATATCACATTAAAAACCCCAATGTGATTATTTTATGAATATATGTATGTAAATAGATTAAAATAATTGTATAAATATGTACTTATATAAGATTCTGAGACCTTATGTTGTTCTAAACTGTGCAGTAAACACAGTCATCCTGGGAAAATCAGGAAGAATTTCTGTCTAGCTCCTTTCTCAGCTTCATGTCTGGCTTTTGCATGAGCTAAGAATACTCTTTAGTTATCCATCCTTGGAGCCTGTCTGAAATTGTCAAATTTAAAAGTTAGAAAAACYCCCAAAACATCCAAAGACCAAAGCTAATGCTTCCCTCTCCCYCTTCCTTTTTTCCTGTCTCGGACCATTCAGGTGAAAGTGAAAAATACAACAGCAGAAGACATGGACATGTTTTTCTACATGTCAGAGCAAACTYTTCCCCTCTTTCCCCCTCACTGATTTTTCCCTCATCCACCAGGGTGATATTTGGGAGGGAACAGAGGGCAGGTTACTGGATCCTTCTGTGACTGTGGCTTCCTCCTGGCTTGTCAGAACTATTTTGCCAGTTTTATTTCTTCTTTTAGCTGCCTCGAAGTTTATGGCCCATCTGTTGGACATAAACAAGCCAACAAGTTGTCTTGGGTTGCAAGAACTGCCTAATTCAATGGCATTTGAAAGCAGAGCCTGTTGGATAGGGAGGATGTTGTTGGCAAGGATTAGACGTGTGAGGCATTGCAGAAGCTTTTGTAGCACAACAGATATTGGGGAGTGGCAAATTTGAGTGACTTGTGGCTGAAAAAGGGAAGGGGTGACAGATTCCACTGAGACCTTGTTCTTTCTTCCYGTGGTCAGTTGTTAAAATCCCTAAATCAGCTTGATGCTTGCAAGTGATTACTATCTTAAAGGTCCTGCACGGAAATAACTGAAAATACATCATTCCGTTTCAGGGCATCAGGATTCAGCAGGTCCGTAAGTTTTGTAAAGTCAAAAGGTTTTTGCCATCACTCCCTGATGTAACAAATTGCATGGATTATCCGGAATTCAGCTGCAGCTCCAAGCCCCTGTTCTTCCCCRTGCTGGCCTTGCGGACAGGGGTTTTGATACTGAAAGTGTCCATGCTCCTTCTGCTGCATCTGCTGTCAGCTCCRTGTGCCAGAGCATTGCTGGGCTGTAGAGCAAGGCCTGGAGGGTTTTATTTATGAAATAGCCCGATTTTAATGTCGGTGCTTAACTTGATTCAAAAACTCTCAAATCGTCTTTTTTTTGAGAGCAGTGCTGTTTGCACAGTAAAACTGCTACAGCAGAGCAGTTTTATGTAAGGATATACTCCATATTTGTAATGGTAAATGCATCCAGTACATTGACAATGAACACTATTAGCTTTGTTACTGGGCCACGGTGGTCGTAGATGATCTTTTTGGACATTTAGCTTTTGTGTTTTGGGGTTTTTAGAAGCTTTCAAGGTTTTCTGAGTCTCACCACCCTTAAAAAGTGCTTCAATTTGCTATCAGTTGGTCAAATAAAATACAAAACACAGACAAGTAAATTTAAGTTAATGGAAATTTAAAAGTTGCATGCCTGAGATGCAGAGGTCAGCGTTAACATAAACTAAGAAATCATAGGTGCCTGAAGAAATGTGTCAAAGATTTACTGTTGCATATTGGCAGATTCAATGATTTCTCATAATTGTGGATGAATTTGTAAATCTTGATTCTATGAAAAGTGGGCAAGAATTATTTGCCTATTCATGCAAAGGCAAGCTGATGCTAATACAATCTAGCAAATCATCRCTTTAAGCTGATGTGCTCGTTTTGTCTGTAAGTTTGAAGCAAATTCYGTATTTCAGTATTTCCCTTACTTTTATTGAGGCTTTTTATTTGTTTGTTTTTGGTTACTTGATTGGTTTCACTCTTTTGAGGAATTTCTTCCCATACAGCTATACTATTTAAGCAGATGAAAACTAACTAAAAGGGACACTTTGCAGAGTCTTGCTTGAGGTATTCTATACAAACCAGTTTATTTGATCCACTTCCCAAATAGTCTGATCTCTTACTTTCAGTGTATAGGCCAGGATACAGGTGGAGAAAAAATAAAAGTGGAAAACTGAAGTGAAACAAAGAAACTTTTCTCTTGAGGACTTCCTGATTTTGAAAAGATTCTTGTGTTTTGGTTTTTTTTCCCAGACAAAACAGAAATCATGTCTTAAGGTGTATTCTGAGAATGATTGATTGAGATTGTGAAAGATGTTGGATTTTAAAGTGTTATCTGAAACAGGGCATTGGTTCTGGCTGGGATGGAGTTAATTTTCCCCATAGCAGTGCTTGCTGTGCTCTGCTTTGGCAGCTGGGAAGGTGTTGGTCCCACCCCAGTGTCTGGTGCTGCTGGGCGGTGCTGGCCCAGCACCAGCGCTCGCTCTCCTGCATCCCCACTCTGSGGTGGGCTTTGGGTGGGCAGGTTCTGGGGAGGGGACCTTGCCAGGACAGCTGACCCAAACTCACCAAGGGATGTTCCCTACCGTGTGACATCAGCTCAGCAATAAAAGCTAAGGAAAAAGCAGGAGGAAGGTTATTTAAAACATTTGTCTTCCGGAGCAAACACTATGTGTGCTGGAGCCTTGCTTCCTGGGAAGTGGCTGGTCGTTATCTGCTGGTGACAAGTAGAGAATAAAATCTYTTGTTTCCYTTTGCTTCCACATGCAATCTTTGTTATTAGTTTGTTAAACTGCCTTTGTCTTGACTCATGGCTTTTTTTCCATCCTATTTTCTTACCCCCCTGTCCTGCTGAGGGTGGCTCGGAGGACTCACCAGCCAGAAAAGGACAATCCACCACAAACAGCAGCAAAATGTATTGATACTTGGGAGTTTTGCTGAGAGTTCTCCCAGTCATTCTGTACCTCCTCTAGGTGTATCCAAATTCGTTGGATTGACATGAGTTTGCTACTGTTAAATGAGAGTCTGGGTACTCCTATGTACCTCAGTCAGGTGGAGGGAGATCTGAGTATTGATTTAGAAATCTGAGTCCAGTTTAGAAACTAAAAAGGGATTCAAACTCTGAAAAAGCAGGGACCAAATTTACCTCTCCCTATTTCAGAATTCTTCTGATGGTGGAATATTTTGTTATCCATGCAGCTCTAGTGACATTTTGGAAGTAGATGCCAGGGGTTTGGGTTTTTTTGTTTGTTTGTTTTCTATTTGTTTGTTTGGAGTTTTGTAATTTTTTGTTTGTTTGTTTGTTGTGGTTTGTCCTTTTTTTTGTGGTTTTAACACTTGGCTTTTACTGWTCTGTSCTATCACAGGCTTCTGTAACATTGAGAAAATTTTTAAACTGCAACTTTCCAAAACAGATCATGTTGGTGGTATAAGTGCAAATGTAGTCTCTAATCTATACTTGCTGCTGCCACATTGATGTCTGTCTTTGTAATGGTGCATCAATTTCACCTTTCTGCTTTTGATACCAAATTGACTGTGTAGCATTTGGAGTTGCTTTCTGTCATTTACTTCTGTTTTCAATATTCCATTCGATTACTTGTCTTAGRCTAATCAGTGGTTTTGTTCTTGCATCCAGAAAGTATAGTTTTACTTTAATTGTTATATCTGATTTCACATTAGTGTGCAGTATCCTAGCAACTTAATTCCTTGGTAATTTTTCTTACTTTGCTGTTATTACTTCTGCAGTTTGACCAACCTTCTCTTTTCTTGTCTGTTGCAATGTGAATGTAAATAYGATTCTGTCTAACCTGCCCCTTGTTTCTTCAATAAAATGGAGAATATCCAGCTATAGAAATGGAGTCTGGATTAGTCAAGTCTACTGAAAACTGATGCAATGTGGATCTTCTTGCTGTGTTAATGGATTTCTGTTCTTTATMATTTATTCGGATGAGGTAAATGTAGCTTTTTGCCCTGAAATCTCTCTTAACCCTGAAAAACTGTTTTTTTAATCTTTAGTGTACACAAGGTTTTGTTCTGCAGAATTGGCATGCACACTGGGGAGGCCATCCTGACAAGTGTGTGTTTTCATCTCCAAGGCTGTTTGTTTGGGAAACTAAATGAAAACTATTATTTCTGCATATGCCTGATGTTGTAGCAAATAGGTTTTGTTTATTGGGTATCTAAATAGGTTTGTGTTGGGCTTTATTTTGGTTTTCTTTTTTTTTCTTTCATTTCTTTTAGATTTTGTATGTTTGTTGTGATTGGACATGTCTACTGTTAAAGTGGCATATATATTATAATTTATTTGGCATCACTTTTCTTCTGGGTAGTCCCTTTATCAGAATACGTTTTGGGAAGAAATTTGTTTACATTTTGGGGCCTTGAAATAGAAAGCAAACATCATCCTGGAYTTAAGATTAACATCAAGCTTGGAGAAAATAGGATTGGAGCACTGTGCAGCTGGAATTATTTGAAAGTGTGCTGGGCTGAGGAATTAAAGGACAGATGTTCTTCCATGTAAACTAATATGGATATATTAAATATGAGAGTAGTGGTGACATGTTTATAAAAGTGAGAAGCACAATATATGTGTATCTTTGAGAAGAATTTTAAATATTTTCTGACATTGCAAAGTTAAACATCGAAATWAATAAAATTTGTCAAACCTGGGCATAATCCTTAGTTACTGAAGTGCTCCCTAACATGGGGATCAGCTTCACAACTGTAGCTTGATTTACTGAATTTCACTCTTTGGCTGTAAGGAGCCTGTTTGTAAATGACAAAGGTGACAAAGCTATTTCTGTGAACAGAGGGAATGCCTATGCTGCTTCATAATTTTTGCTAAATAAAATTCAAAATGTCTTTGGGGGAAAGAGGTACCTTGTTAGAAAAAGCACAGCTGTAAATACYTGTTACCACAGCACACATGTCCTAGAGGCTGGAAAGTCAGAAGACCTGAGGAGACTGGAATTCTTGAGAATCCCTGTGGTGAGAAGTAGATGTCCAGAGAATCCCAACCGCACCTTCTGGCTGCTGCTGGGCACTGGGAGTCCTTGGGGAAAGCAGAAAAGCAGATTTAAATCTGATCTCACAAATCTGCTGTGGAAGGGATAAGCCATTGCTTCAGCTTGAACTCGGCGAGTCTGTGCTCTGTGAACTTATTGAGTGTAGTTTTCCTTCCCTCTRTCCCCACTTTCCTGAGATTCTGGATTTTTATCTTTGTGTGTAATATTTACCCATCAATTCATCTTTTCATTTGATGGATTGAATGCTTATGCCAGTTAATGAGCAAAGTAAATTTTTTTTTAATCTTSCCAGTGAAAGGCTCCTTACCAGTCCCTTCTCCTTGTGCTTTCAGTACTGAGAGTATTAAGAAAATGTGTAGTTATTATTAGAATTCCCAGGAAAGCAWAGAGAAATTGATCTGCATCTTAGATTAAGAATAGAAGATATTCAAATAAAAAAAAAAATAATCAGGATATTTAATACATCCTAAATCATGGCTTTTACTAATGATATTTAATGTAATGTATCAACATATTTTTCCAGGCACAAATGAAGAAAAATAGAGATCCAGTTTGTTTTAATCAATTTTTATTAATTCTACCCTGAAGCTCTTCATGATTTCAGCATGGAACACAAACATGCAGAGCAGCAGACAGAGGGGAAATCTGTCTCATTAATCTCTTTTGGACAGAGCAGGGTGGAGAGTCATTTAGGATGCAGACAGGTTTTATGGATAATGTGCTGTCCATGTTTCCACCCAGGCCAGAAAGGCCTCTGTGTCCTGGTCCAAAAAGGTGCCAAGCTATTAGCACAGAGAGTGCAGTCAGGGAAAGTTTCCTGTCTTCAGCTTGGGAGGTGGGGGGAAAAGGCAGTGATCTTGGGATTTTTCTTCTGTGAAAGGAGTTACTGATATTAAACCACATAACTGTGTCTTATCAGGGGCCTTCAGTGCTAGTTTCAGGCAGCTTTATTTCTAATTCAYGGGAAATATTTGTAAAACTGTAAATAGCTGATTTTAAATGGATTTCTGTGTAAGTTTTGTTTTTTCAATTTGGGGTTAAATATTTTTTTTTCCTAGGTTTACTTTTAGGATAAAAAAACCCCCGACAATAATTGAAAAAAAAATATAAAATTATGGGAAATACCTTAAAAAAAAGACACAAAACCARAACCCACACAAACYCCCAAACCTGTAGGAGATAGCAGTGGGTGTTTTAATGAATAGCAGTTGTGCAGCAGATTTTGTAGCTTTTTAAGGCAGTTTGCTCAGAGTTATCTACACTCTGGAAATTTCCCAGCTTTTCAGCCAGGAGCTGGAACTCTTCATATACCAGGCTCCAGCTCCAAGCTTTCATGTGCTCTTGAGCAGAGGCACTCAGATTTCTGTGCTCCAAAGTGCATTTAGGCTCTCTCTTCCAGAGAAAGGAGACAAGGACACTTGGGCACAGAAAGGCTGTTCCCTGCCCATTCATACGAGCTGATAAATAATTGCTGGTATGGTGGCAGTATGTCCAGAAATTGCCAACAGGGGAAGGCAAGCTCCCCAGCTTGTGTGCCCTGAAGTTTCTGATTTCATAAAAGGTCAATCGCCTTTGAGACATTTTGATAGTATTTAAGCATTTTCCAGAAATCCGTTAGAAAATAACTAGCTCTGTTTAGAATCAATATTGAAATGCAGCATGTTACAGCTGTGTAAAATGAGATACTAGCCYGCATCTCCAAAGTGGAATATAATTTATTTTACATTTTATAAGTTATTTTCTGATAGAAACTAATATATGATGTAGCTACAGAAAGTATATGTTCTGTAATGGATCACAAAATTATTCTTGTTCTTACAGGGAAGGAAGAATTGAAGCTTTGTGTATTACTGTCCATACAGTCTGTGTTCCTAATCTCTACTCAAAAAAAAATAGGTTCAAAGCTATGCTTCGTTGAGTGTTAAGTTTTATTATTTAGTAACTTCGATGACCATTCATTTTTCCTGATGATCAATATTTCAGAATCTGAAAGAACTCATCTTTCCAAGAGAACAGGGTAGGAGGGAAAAATCCCAGCTGGACAGCTCCCTTGTAATTTGGCATGATAGATTATAAAGTGGCTCTTAAGTATCTGCTTGTTTGTTTGTTTGTTTGTTTGTTTCCCTTCTCCAATATTACTGAGTTTATTGCTGAATTGGCATGAGGGAGAAAAGAACTAAGTGCAGTAACAGTGTCTGCTTTGATAGAGGGCAACTGAGTTAGAAAAGTAAAACTCTGAGGATCTCCATAAAGCAAAAAAAGGCATTTGCATTTTTTTTGCTCTGTCKTCCGTGTTACACTTGCATTTTGGCTTTGGAGACTGATAGTTTGCTGTCATAATCAGTCTTTTTTCTTTGTAATGTGTCTGWGTGCTAAGTCACCATTGTAAACCCTATTTACTGCTACTCTTCCAAAAAGTTAATGTAAAGGAGGATTATAGCCATCATCTTTTGATGTTTCACTACATAATATTATAGAAATTCTTCGCTGTCTGGGTTCCCTAAATATCTTTCCTGTCAGATGAAAGGCGTCAGGAAATGATGAGTATACTTTTGGTTTAGTCTGCTGTCTTCTCTTTCTGGGTAAAAAAACTAAAGCCCAGATTCAYAGAACACCACTGGAGTAGGAGGTAAGATATCTGAGAGGTGATCTGCACTTACCTGTCGAGGAGTCTAGATAGGAAGGAAAATCAGGGTGCACTAAATGAGCTTCCAAGACATCTCCTATTGTACAAGGACCACCACTTTCATATCTCGTCATCTCTTTCGTGCCAAATCAGAGATGCCCCTCTAAGTCATCAGGGGCTCCTGGCAGGTGTCACCTGTCTCAGATAAGTGCTCTAACCAGAGGGCTTGGAGAACACAGCTCCAGGAATTCCCTCTCTAGAACAGCAGGTTATAAAGTGTTTGCTACTCAGTGTTACAATTCTGATAGGAAGAGTGTGCAGGAAAAACTTATTTTACTTGCTAAACAAGCTTAATATTCCCTTGGTGTGACAGCATGGATTAAAACTCTTCTGTCTGGGTAGTGAGTCTGTACTTTACCATTTTTTGATTATTCAAACCACTGCGCTTTTGGGGTATTATACATCCTACTTAAATGGTAGTGGATCAGCACTACCGTGTTCCCTTCTGCTTTCTGTGATGGTTATTTGAAGTACAGAAAGGTTTCTCATTTTACAATTTCAATTCTAGTGATGGCAAWTTTTAGACCTGTTTATTAGACAGTTTTAGATTCTCAAGATACATGCTTAAACCTCTGAGACCTGTGGAATGAAATGGAAGTGTTCACTGTCATCCAACTTGTATATTTTCCTTTAAATTTCATCCTTTGCTCTTAAATTGATCTTTTCTGTGAACGTTCTATGCAAACTGGACCCTTACTGTTGACTGGGATATGACACTTAAATAATTGCAGTAACTTTGCTCTAAAGTAGCAKAGTTATCTGACTGTTAGAGATGGCTCTTGCCAAGTTTGAAGTTTTTTAACAATTTTCTTTTTTTTGAAGCTAAGAAATTCTTCATAATGCCTTTATAGTCTTCTCAAAATCACACAGTTTCCGGATTTGTTTCTTTTTTTGCTGAAAAAGCTAATACCTGCCAAATGAAGTGATATGATTACTCATCACTGCTAGAGAAAATAATTGTCTCAGTTCGATGCAAACCCCAGGTAATACTTGTACAAAGAGAGAAGCAACAAGAGAAATTAGGAGTTGTGATAATGGTAGTCCTGAATGGCACTTGAAAATTCAGTCCACAGCTGGCATGTGTTGGGAAAAACAAATTAATTTTCCRTATAGCCTGCTGTAAGGGTATAGTTCTTTTCTTCTGACCGCCAAAGTGAATGTTTCAGGCTTATGTTGCTGCATGATAAACTCATATGAATATAATAGTTTCCATCAATTTGCTTGTAGAGGTATTTTTTAATAGGTGCTAGCAGCCTAAAAATTCCAAACCAGTTTTCAGTGAGATTTCTGTGAAATTTTTCRTGGTTCAGTACCTGCATTCTGTACAGGTTAGCTGTCCACCATGGTTTGTGCACAATGGAAAGACATTGAGCTAAAATCKCTTAAATGAGGGAGAAAGAGGAGTGCATATGATTTTCCCTTGAGAGGAAGAAATTCCTATCTTTGGGAATTATTCTTTTTTTTCTTACCATGTTGAGTCTTCTAGGCTCCTGATTACAAAAAMCCCTCTCTCTAGCAAAGGTATTTAGATAAAGGAAGCAGTCAGTGGACTTCTGAACTAAACTCAGAGGGCTTATTCCAAGGATATTTTCATTATTGTTCTCTTTCTTACATTTTCAGCAAAGAGTATTTGTCTGTAAGTATTTATGTTTCAATTAAAATAATTTAACTGAATCTTAAGTCTTTTTAGGTGTTCGTATTGGTGACTTTCACTAACTTACTGAAGTGGCTTTAGAATTACATTTATTTTGTAATTCCATTTGATCTTGCTGTATTCAGAAACCTCATAAACAATATCTTGGTATCCCAGTTGGCTGATTAAAAATAAGTATGAATGAGTATTCTGTCATTCTTCTCATATCCATAATTTACACAACATTCTAAAGCCATTCACTTCTTAAATATTTTTTTTTAATTAGTCGGAACTTGCAAAATGTGTGTTAAGTTTACGCAACAAAGTCTTTTATATTAGAAATGCTCTATAATTACATTTTTTCCGTCGTGAAAAATGAATTAGTGCTGCATTTTATGCRATGACAAATTTTCCTGTTTGTTCTAATTTTACTGAATAGCATGCTGTAACTTCTTGGCACAGCCTAGAATAACTCTATTTAGCTGTGAAAGCAGGAACTGTGCTTAATACCAGAAAAGGCCAATATTGTGTGTAAACAATTAACTTACATGAAACCAAAGCAAAACGACTGTGAGAAGGGTGACACGGGGACTTGGCTATCAGACACCAGCACACCAGTTTGTCTAGGCAATTGGGATCAATGAAAGTGCTTGAAATGGAGCTTCAGAGGGACTGCTGGGYGAGTGGTGCAGATATTTTCTCTTCTGGAAATATTAGTTTATCCCTGTCTAGCTTTGTTTTGATAGTGGTGAAGCAAGAGATGGAAGACATCAGGGTTTTTTTTTTTTCTTCATTGCTGAAAAATCTGATTAGAGGCATAGCCAAACTTACATTTTATTTTGTCCTGTGAGAAAGTGTTGTTTTTGTTTTGTCCATTCCGGATGAAAACGGAAAATACCCGGGAGACAAACTCTCAAAAGAAAACGTATTTCGGGTCTGTCAAAACACTTTGTTTTGATAAGTGTGCTCTCCTGTTGTATTGTTTTTAACCTTTATTAGGGATTGGTAATCAGGTTGCCTGCTATTTGATGTAGTTGGCTTGCTAGCCATGGTTCTTCCTGACACTTCTTGGTTCTCGTACATTGTCAGATGGAACCAACCAACCATGTTCTTGTTTAACTCCAGGGAGTTAAGAAACACTTCAAACAAACAAACAAACCCCCCCAACSTGGGGTCCAAGGATTTACCTCCATTTCATGTAGCTTTCTGAGCTAGATCCTGCTAATAAGCRAAAAGAAGGATTTTAGACAGGAGAGAGAATAATATTAATTTAATTCCTGAATTAAATTGCTCTTCTGGTGCAGCCTTCTAATGCTCAGGTTAATACCTAGTTATTTGCTTTTCTTTCTGCCACGTGTATGCTTTTTGCCATTGAGACACTGTGCTTCTTTGTAGTGTATATTTAAAGTTCAGAMTGTTTTTTTTTTAATGTTACAACTAATGTAAGAAATGCATTGTTCAAACAGGACAGAATACTTTCCGTGCCYGTGTATATTATTCGTGATGCCAGATGAATCTCTTGAGTCACTTAATTCCRAGTTTTTACTTGTCAACTGGAAGGCTTCCTCAGCTTTTGAATCTGAATGCTGTGTCAGACGTTCAAAAGCTTTCCAAAAGTCGATGTACATTGCATTCACTGCGCTTTCCTTATCTGCATAGACAGTCATTTTGTCACTGRGGGAAATTAGGTTGGTCGAGCATGATTTGCTTTTTGTAAATCCGTGTTGACTGCTCCTGATTGACCTTTTTAAACATGTTTTGAAATGAATTGTGAGGATTTACGATCTGTGGCTTATGCCTTTCTTGTTATCTCAGGTGGTTGCCTGATTTCCTTTTAAAACACAACAAACCCAAACCCCATAATGAATGATTTTGGCTTTGTTTAAAAGCCTTTGAAAATCTTTGTAAATTCCTTAGATGGAACATCATTAACCTTGTGCTGTTGTTCCTCACAGAGCTGCATTATGTTTCCAGGCTTTTCTTCAAAAAAAGCCATGTTGACTCTTCCAGTATAAATCACTTTTATCCACACATTCTACTAACTCTACTCTTTTTGTGTTCCCTGCTATTTTGCCTAATGTAGGGATCAGGAACCTGCAGTTCCCTTAATAAACCATGGAACCATTTTAATTTTTTATTTTTTAACATTTCTTTTACAACTGTTGTTTCCACTTTATAGAAAGGAAGTAATTTAAAATGTGATGTATTGCACAGCAAGCAACGTACTGTGTTGGAAGGGTGGATCCCAACCAACTTCAACATTTGTGGGAGTGTCTTTGCTGGGTTTTTAAATGGAAATTTTAATTTTAAATTGAAATTTTAAATTGAAATTTTAAAACTGAAAAATATAGTTTGGACTGCCTTGAAGAGCCATTATCAGTTCCTGATGCTGATCAAGACATTCATTTGTTCTTGGCTAAATATGATTTTTAAAAAGTAGTTTGCACCCTAATTTAGCATCTTTAGGCTGTTCCAACAGGCTTAAGGTATAACCCAGTGAAATATGTAATGCAGTTATCCAGTCTTAGTGACCAATGGAGGACAAAAAGTCTGCTTTGGAAAGGAAAGTTTATGAAGTGCTGACTTTTCACAGACTGGGGGAGGCTGTTAGCACAGACAGCCCAAGCACTACAGAAGCAGTCATCTTCACAGTCTAGAACTTGCCACCAAATACTACAGCAGAAACAGTTGTGTAAATATMCTACCTATAATTATAGCTGGCTCCATTATTCTAGTGTGACCTCTGTACTAGTTTATACAGTTTAAGCTGAGTCTAAATGAATTGGATAAGTAGCCAAGTGATGAGAGTAATTTGAAATTCTCTAAGTGTTGCAAAAGCAGAGACTCAGTGCAATTAGGTGCCAGCCTCGCCCAAAGTGAGACTTTTTTTTTCATATTTAAATCCATTTTTTGTTGAAACAGCATGCATGTTTCTGGCTGAGTGTAATGGTTAGTCATGTGGGAATTCGTGCTGCTCCAGCTGATGTGAATTCCTAGTCATGATCTGTGGGTGGTTTTGCCACATAGAATGTAAGACTGGTTGTGCTCACAGAAGTAGTAAAAAAAAGATGCCAAAAGAAATTAAAAGCAAGGTGAACATCTTTGATGAAACTTCTCTGGAACATTATCCTAATCTCCTGTAAATTATGATTAAAATAATACCTGTGTTACAGGTGATGTTTCCTCTTTAATTAGGTGTTTGGTTCATGTTCARTCATCTCTTATCTTCAATAGCTAACTTTGTCAGCAAGCTGGATTACTTTCCTATTCATCTCTTCTTTGAGATAATTTAATAATGGARCATCCAGTTGCTCTCTTAGAGCAGTTAATTGAATATCTCCAATTTCAGTATCAATCCTTGCAGAGCTCCACCAGTGACTTCTCTCTGCTGTCAGCTGTGACCATGTGCTCCTGCACTATTCCTTAGCCAYGTATTTCCTCATGCTGGATCTCACACCTGGAGGCAGCTCTGTTTCTTTAAGCACCTGTGGAATGGGTATTTTTAAAAGTCTTCTGTATTTTGAAGCAGACCCTTGTCCATGGCTTTTTGACACCTTGACAAGACTCTAACAGCTTCCTGAAATATCAGTCCCCTTTACAAAGGCCAGCAATGTCAAACTTTAATCCTTAAGCCTGCCACCTTGTTTTTAGTTGCAGTTCCTAYTAATTTGCTCAAAAAACCCATCAAATTCACGGAGCTGTAAGTTTTCATAGAATATTCAAACCAGCTTTTAGAATTGGGCGTAGCCACATTTTATCCCTTAAWGTCATGCTGTAATTAGCAGTTGAGGGTTTTTATCCCTTGAGTTCATGTAAAACTCTTGGGTGGAAACCATCAGGTCCTGCTCCTTTGTTTGTGTTCACTTTGTGTGCTTAAGGTTTGAATCCAGCCCTTCGAGTCCCCCCTGCAGTGGAACATCAACACGGGAAGGTCTCTTCCCTAGTGACAGTGACTTTTATCTTCTGCTCCTCCTCTTACACATCTCTCCTCAGAAGGTGCTGACTACTTCCTGACTTGTTTCCTGCTCCCATTGAGCTTGGAAAATGATCTGCTATTAATTTTTCTAACTTATTCCCCAAATGTTCTTCAGATGACCTTACTGAGTTCTTACCTTAAACTCACCAAATTTTAAAAAGTTTCCTCCTCATTTGTGCAGCTTTGGAGAATGTCTTGTTTTTCTTACCATAGTTTACTCTGCTGTCAAGCATCTTTTTGTGCATTCTCAAATCATCTTTGGTAAATGTTAATTTGTTTTGGCCTTTTTATATTGTTTGGATTTYTTGGCATGTTTTGCCTCTGTACTGGCTGCAAAGATGAACCCTTTTGAGCTTCCTTTCAGCTTTTTTTTTTGCTCAAGTGTCCTTATTTTTATGCAATGCTCCTTGAAAATAAGCCCACCAGGAATATTGTTGATATAAGATTAAGAAAAGTATGTAAAACACTTTCTCAGTGCTAATCGTTGTAGTTCATCTGCTTCATGTTTGTTCAGGTATTTAAATGGCATTTTATTTCAATATTAATTAAACCCTGGTGGACAGAGAGGTACCCATTTACACAAATTTTGTCAAAACTGACTTTAATTTGTGAAATAAGTTAAAAAAATCTGCCAGGGTCCCAGGAGCACTAATAAGCCTTAATTGCCCTGACCAGCATCACTTGGCACTGGATCCCACACCCTCTGGCCATTGGCCCTGGAGCTCCATATAAGATCAGGCCAGGGAGCTAATCCTGTCTTAAGTYTGTTTCCAGCCTTGCTCCTGAGCATCAGTGGGAATTCCCTACTTGTTCTCAGCTCATTCCTTTCTCTGCTGCTTCCAGGGACACGTGGATGAGACCTCTTCTCATCTCTTTGTGGCTCTGCTCACCTTGTTCAGACACTTYAGGGCTTTACTCTGGCCAGGAAGCACCTTTTGTGCTGGAGTTATCCATGACTTCTTGCTTGGGGAGTAGCCCAGCTCTTGCTGTGTTCTGCCAGTGAGGYTGGTGAGCTCTATAGATTTAAAGCTTAAGATTTAAAGTAATTAAACTGGTATTAAAGATTGTTTCTTCTGGTTATTAAGGATGATATAATTAAAAATAATGATGTGGTGCATATTGCAAATAAGCAGCAGTGGCAGAGTATTCTGTGTCMAAAAAGTGTTCAAACACAAAAGCGTTCAAGTGTCAGTGTGGTGCTTAGGGACATGGTTTAATGGGGTACTTGGCAGTGTTMGGTTAATGGTCAGGCTTGATGATCCTAGAGGTCTTTTCCAACCTAAATGTTTATATGATYGTWTTTTTATTTTTGRTTTGATTGTTTTAAGCTGTGCATTGCATCTCTGCAGAGATTAGTAGTTGTACAAAAGGTTCTAGATSTCAGTGAGATAGGCCCACCTGATGTGGGAAAAAACAGGAGCAGGAATGTGAGATTCATGGAGTCATGTTAGCTGAACAGTGAGAATAACAGTGCATAAATGGAGTTATGTTCTGTATGTGATACTGGGCYATGTAGTTAATTACATGATGTATATGATGGGCAGACATGTGACAGACTTTCTCTGTTCTTAAAGTCAGCTGTRAGCAATGGATGTTTCAGCTGATGTCTCCTGTCTTTCAGCAAGAACTGCTGCTTTCAGTCTGACATTGTCCATGTGCTCAGTGGGCAGAGCTAATGCTGTCAGAGGAAATCGTTGCTCACGTCTGCCTGCAAAAATCCATTGTAGGCTTGACTGTTTGAATTGTGTTGTAAAAGTTGACACRGTGTAGTGAGCAAAGAATAACATTCTGTATTTTTGTAGTAATTAAAAAAAAAAAAGCTTGGGTCCTGTCATGATTGCTGCATGCTCAGAAAGTGCTGGAARGGGTGTACAGATGCAAAGAAAAGTTGCTGCTCTTAAAACATGCAGATGTGCTTCTTTATGCATAAATATATCTGTAATTGAATTAATGTAGAATTAAAGGTAGGGAAAGCCATGGAGGATAATTAAACTGAAAGATGATCTTCCTTYTTAATTTTTCCCTCTCTTTCTTAGCATTTAGCTTGGCAGAAATTTTGCCTGAGTTTTGAGGCCGGACTAGGCGTGCTGCAATTCGGGAATAATCTTCTRCTTGGTGTTGGTACCAAGATTCTTCCCTGGCTGCCTGTGATAGTGCTCTGTGTGCTGCCTGAGAGCTGTGTCTGTGCAAACAGGGTTTTACAGCTGTTCCCAGCTGAATGGGAGCAGTGCTGGCGTGCCTGTTGGACTGTGTTTGGAGCAGCTTCCCTGCAGAGTGAGGTTTCGCAGGCAGCAGCAGCGAAGAAGTTTCTRTCTAAGAAATTTTTGCTGTGAATAATGCAGAACACTCCTGAGTGTCYGGGTTGAAGTTGGTGGGGTTGCAAGCTAAAAATAACTTAATYTTTTCTCATAAACTGAGCAATCTCATTATGTTGTTGTTAGAGGTAATGAATCAGTCTAGGTTAGTGTAACCCTATAGTGGTGCTATTTTTTTAGGTAGATGCCTTTGTGTTTAGCTTGTTGTTGATCTTTTTGAAAGGAACAAATTTTGGAAAATTGTCATGAAACTRCCAYGAGAATTGATTACAACCAAGTTTAMTTTGTTTCAAAAGTTGTCATGAGGCAATATTTTGCCTTAAAGGAGTRAAACTGAGAATAAATACAAACCGAAAATAAATGTTTTAAAGCAAATATGCAATAGCATTTAAACCCACATGCTACTTTAAGGAAGGTCTGTTTCTACTTCTGAGAACTGGCATGTCACACCAACAGTTCTGCTTTTGAGTGCTTAGTTGCCTATTGCAATTCACATTGCTTTCTCACTGTGGCTTTGTCCAACGTTTAAGTTGGATTGCTTAAAATGGATTACTTAGAATAGCAGGGTACCTTTCATTTGTTTTCCTTCCACATGTAGTTGTCAGAGCATGTCTTTGCATTGCAGTGTCTGCTGCTCAAAKTTAATCTGTGCCAATTATTAAGGATTCAGCTGCCAGCAGGAGCTGGAGTTAAACCAGTGTTGCTACCAGTCATTCACCAGACTAAATTTTGGCATTCTGGTGAAAGGCCAATGGAAGATTCAGAGAACTTCAGCAGAAAATATAAGATTGACTTCGTGCACTAAGATGTGAAAAACTCTTAATTTATTCTCTCATCAGCTCCTCTTTATTGTCACCTACATTCCTTTCCCCCTCTTCACAGATGTAGAGAAATCCCTTCTSAAGGAACCTGACTTTTTTATTCAATAGAGGCAGGGATTTTGAAAATACTGTATTATGTTGCCAAATACTTTCTCTCTACAAACTCTTTAGGTTTAAAGCAATGGTAGTCCTTATTTCAGCTAATGAATAATGTATTTACAGCCAGTACTCAATGAAACTATATTTGTTTACATAATTTAAAATGTATAAACTATTTCATATATGGTTTTTTTTGTTGTTTCTSTAAGTTCATTAAGCTTTCCTCTTCAATGGTGGGCGTTTCAGGATGTGCAGTAAAACCTTGTGCAACTCTTGCTTCGTTTCTGTAGTGAGAGCCACAGATCATTCTTATCTCAGACCATCAAATGTACTGATGCTGTAGCTCTGTATTTTTGGCATGTGTGTTTCTTGTTGCTGCTTCTTTGACATGTCTGTTCCTTGGAGCCTCATTTAGATGCATATCTGAATTTGGTACATGGTTGAGGGCTTCAAATATGAGTTTAGCATGTGAAGCCTTTGCTTCAAAGACAAATTATATTATGAAATGACTTCATGTTTATTAGCCATTGTTTTTTGGCTGTCGTTGTTGTGTTGTGGTATAAAATACTCTTTGAAGATAGCTTGTTTTAATTGCACAGTTCTTCCCTTTGTCTTGAATTGTTGTTTGGAGGTCTTTAAACCTATTATTGCTGGTTGTTTCAGTAGCTTCTTTGATTTAAAGAGGCTYGTTTCAGATCTGCTGGAGTGTATAAGCAGGATGACTGAATTTTTTGAGCATCAAATGCTGGGTGAGAAAATGGACTACTTTGTATATATGCATCAAGTTTTAGTGTGTAAAAATATTTGTTTCTTGTTTTCTTGCTTTCATTGAAAGACCAAATGCCATCCGAATAAGTCCCGAGTTAAAATATAACATGAAAACTTGCAAAATTTTATCTATAAAGCTGCCTTTTTTTTTTCTTTTTAACTACATTCACGGGTATAAGCATTTTTTTCAAGTACAGTGGTTGTTTTGTTTAGAAACATTTTTGGTTAGCGGTCCAACAGCAAGGCCAGAAAAAGTGTCTATGTGGTGGCACAGGATGTGAGAACTTGCAGATTAAAGCTAATCATTCTGCTAGGTTATTTTGTGTTTGGATCCCTTCCACAGCCCAGAAGCCAGCACTCAGAGTGTAGGTGGCACAGCAGCAGAAACAAACAAAATGGAATTGCAGAGAGAGATGGAATTCCTTCCTTCAGTTCCTTACAGTGCCTAAATGGATGTGGAGTTACAAGGTAATAGGGACAAAGGAGCCCATCTGAAGGGGATTACCTGCCAACTCAACACTTTGGAAATATGAAAATGGCTTATGTTTCCCCTTATAATTTTATTTCTTTCTGCTTTTGAAGATTTTTGAAGAAATATTTAATTTTAGCYTTGGTAAGGACAGCTGGCATCTTTAAATTTCAAACATTGGCTGAAGGTGTATTTTAACAGTTAATACTTGCAGTTAAATTAGTTTTTCATTTGATCAGGCATAAGTACTTGGACATGTTCTCCTCTGATTACTGGTTGGGTTTTTTTCTTGTTTTATTATTTCTACTTCTTTATTTAAACAATGCAGCTACATTTGAATTGTAAATACTCTGGAAAACATCCAGTTGAAGCAGATGTTTCTACTGTAATCTGTTTAATTACAAAAAAAAATAGTTTAATTGATTTTAAAGTTYGGGAATTCTGAAGTTTAAGTTGGCCTGGTCATACTTATTTGCAAATACTTTGATTAAAAAAACCCCACTAAAATTAGGAAATATAGAAGAGAAAATTAAATATTTCTTGTTCATTTTCATTACTTAAATGAGACTAGCTAAGAGAGGATGTCACATTCTTCAGTTAGTCATTAATTTGAGTTTATTTAATACTTGTAAATAAAAAAATTCCTGTCTTCATACTTAAAACGTCCTGCTTCTCATGTATTGCAAGAGACTTATTTGCAAGTTAATGGATAGATGATATTCAATTGAGAAAAAGTGCTTTTGTATGTGCGATTTCTAATATGCTAGCACAGGATAGGATAACTTCAGTKGGAAGGTACCTTTGGAGGGTTCTAGCCCATCCTCCTGCTTTCCAAGCAGCATCAGCTGTAAGGTCTGACCAGGTTACTCGGGTCKTGATCCAGCAGGAGCTTGAAAGCCTCCAAGGACTGAGATTGCACAAGCTTTCTGGGCAACCTGCAGTGCTGCCTGCCTGCCCTCACGAGGAGGGGGATTCCCATTACAGCCAGTTTAGACCTCCCTTATTTCAACTTATTCCCGTTATCTCGTGTTCCCACCAGGCAGCACTGAGGACCCTGCCTGCTTYGGGYRTCCACCTGCTCTGGTGTGGGGTCCCCCACGGGCTGCAGGTGGATTTCTGCATCCCTGTGGTCCCCCATGTGCTGCGGGGGCACTGCTGCCTCACCATGGTCTCACCATGAACTGCAGGGGCATCTCTGCCCTGGCACCTGGAGCACCTCCTGCCCCTCCTTCCCCTGGTGTGYGTGGAGTTGTTTCTCATCCTCACTCCTCTCTCCCACTGCTGTGTCTATTGTACAGGTTTTCCTTCTTAAATCTTAACCTCAGATGTGCTGCCATCGTTGGTGATGGGCTCAGCCTTTTCCAGCAGTGGGTCTGCCTTGGAGTTGCCTGGCATTGGCTCTGTCAGACATGGAAGGGAAAAAGCTTCTGGCAGCTTCTCACAGAAGCCACCTCTGTAGCACCCCAGACTACCCAAATCTTGCCATGTAAACCCAATACAAGCAGCTGTTTGCTTAGCTTTGGCCTGTTGTTTTCCGAAAGGTGGTAGCTTGGTAAAACTGCTGAAGTAAATTGTGTTGGTAGTGTTGCTAGGTCTGAATGTATATCTAGAAAGGCTTAGAAAAACAACACACCACCTATTTGGTATTTCCTGTGATGCTCTACCACAGTTCCGTGAGGATAAGAACAAGAGAAAACTGCTGTGATGATAATAATGGGGGAAAGTCTTGAAATACAAAATGAAATGGGAGTAGCGTAGGGGTGGCAGCAACACGGAAGAACCCTCAAAAGTAAGTTTTGTGTAAAAAAAAAAAAAAGTTGTCACAGCCTCTGAACAAGAGCTGTGTGTACTGTGAGAGTGTGGTGCACACTACTCAACAGAGAAGAGTTGTGTTGGAACTCCAKGTAGGAGTACTTGAAGCTGTGGCATAAAGGATGATCACAGGTRGGCTCACTGTTCCCACAGCTGCTGTTTGGAAGACCAAGTGAGGCTATGAAGGTGRATTAATGAGGCTGCAGTGTTGCTCTGTTTCTCCATTCCTTTTGCCTGGTAAGGCACTTTTATAGTAGGTCATCTGACTCTGGCCCCTGGTCTACATTGTGGCCATGTCTCTCTGTATTTGTCAGCATTTTGGAAAAAAACTATTTCTAAAATACAATGAAAAGTGATTTAAATAAGCTTTTTCAAGAAGCTGTATTCTTCATTCTAAGTGAGGAGAAGAAATCATGACAAATCAATGTCTGGATTTCACATAAAATTGTTGAGACTTATTTATTGTGTCTATTACCTTTTCTGAAAARCAAAACTCTAACCTAAAATAGAAGCAGTCAAATAGTAGATGGTTGTATTTCATGTTACTTCATTTTCAAACTCGATGACAATTTTCCTACCTGGTTATCTTTATAAGAAGCTAAGTTTAGTGTGTGTGGATTTACTTTTTCTTCACAGTGTTCTACCACTTATAATTTTTTTGACTATCACTTTTTTCTCCACTCTTCTGTATGTGGAAGATTGCATTGCCTTCATTGTTCCACACAGGTTTTCTCCATAAAAGTCATCTCTGAGAAGCTGGTGAGGCAAAATATGGCAGGGACTTTAACTTGAAATCAACAAGGTTAGTTGGGAAAACARTTGTGTTCACTGAAGGTTAAGGTCTTCCTTTAGTTTCCTTGCCTTTTCAGTTGAGTATTTGTGGATGACCTGGGGGCAAAGCATATTTCAGTCCATGAGATACATTTTGCATAAGTTGTTTGATATYGGACAGTTGCTTTTGGCCGTAGAGAGGTAATTTGCTTCGCCATAAATCCAAGAAAACCTCTTTGTCACTTCCCTCAGCTGCTTTCCAGTGGGCTCTTTTTCAACCATTTTGTACTGGATGCATGGTTCTGAGATTTGATTTTCTATTTTAATTTCCTTTTGCTGTTTCTTAAAGCAGTGTCTTATTTTTCAATGTGCCAAAATTGCTGAGAAATAACTTTTTAAGRAGTAACAGGAGATAAGGGCAAAAGACAACTGTGGAATGAGACTCCTACCTCATTGCAACACTCATCCAGATCTAGAAGCGYGTGGAAGTGGCTGTGTTTTCCTAAAAGCTCTACCTCTGCTTTTGCTGCCAGTTCTCATGGATTATGGCACTTGGATCTGTCAGCCTGCTTTACCAGGACGTGAGATCACTGCCAGCAGAAAGGAAAAGGCTGTGTGGAGTTAAACCCTGTGTTACTGGAGTATTTAGTTCAGATGAGCCTGTGCGTGTTAGAGCTGCCCTGCGATCCTTTTGCCTGCTTGTGACCTTGAGTGCCCTGGGGGAGCTGATGCTGCCAGGCTGGGTGCCCAGGCCCTGCCTCTCCACAGGGCTGGGGACAGCCTGTCCTGCCTGGGACCTGGGAATAGCACGGTTGTTTCCATCTCAGACTCCTTCAGGCTTRGAGGTGGTGTTGCCATGGAAAATTTGTTCCTATCCATGGAACAAGCTACCAGTCGTGAGCTTCTATGGAAAAATGGTGAGGAACAGCCCTGAGAGCCCCAAGAGGACAGGGAGAGCAGGTGATCCAGGTGCAGGAGCAGGGATTGCCCTGCAGTTCYTATTGAAAGCATGTCTAGATAGTCCCTGGCAGCCTGTGGACAGGACCATGGCAGAGCAAATCCCCCCACTGCAGTCCATGGAGAGCCCTCACAGGAACACCTKTATCCCAAAGGACTGCAGCCAGCGGGAAGGTCCCATGCTGGAGCAAGGGAAAAGCACAAGGAGGAAGGAGCAGCAGAGAGGAGCTGGGGACTGACCACAAACTGCTGTCCAAGCTGCCCAGGGACGGTGGAGATGGAGGAGCCAGGAATGAGGGAGTAGAATGGGGCAAGGTGTTTTAGTCTTGGTCTTTGATTCTCACTGTGCAACTCTATTTTATTTGGTAATAAATTAATTTTCCCCAGGTACAGTCTACTTTTTTTTTTTGTGATACTAATTTGTAAATGATCTCCCTGTCTTTATCTTGACCCAGAAGCTTTTTCCATCTTCTCCACTGATGAGAAGGAGGAGTGAGAGCAGCTGGGTGGGTGCCTGGCAGCTGGCCAAGGTCACCTCATCACCACRAGGAAGTGAAAATCCATATGTGCTCTTGAGGGTGTTTAGCACAATTGTTTAATTTCAATTGTTTTCCTGCTAAAGCACTTCCAGAATTTGTGTGTCTAAATGTAGCACATCTGTGAGATCAGCAAAATGTAAGTGATGTTTTACTTAAAGTTTTTAAGAAGCTCTTGAACAATACATCTCCACTAAGGCATGGAAAAGGCCATTCAGTTCTAGGGTGCTTTGCCAGTTAAAGTTTGTTGAATAGAAGCAACTCTTGTGTTTTCGTAGCTAATTCCAATGAGAGAAATTAATATTTGATAAATGAGGAGAACTTGATGTGGTAAATAATAAGCTCCTGGAAAGATTTGAAATAAATASTGTAATAAAAAATATGTTGAGAATTGTCCTAGAGTGCCTCCATTCACAGAGAACAGATGGCATGGAGATTATTCATGGCATACAAAGCTTTTTACCTCTTGGTCATGAGTTTGTACTGCCATGAGGCTGGACATGATTGAAAGTTGTGACCATCTGTCCAATGGCCTACATGAAATGAGTTAGTTGTCTAAATCCAGTTACTAAAGAGCATCACCTTCATCATCATGTAAATATCACAAATAATATCCATTTTTGTCTTTAATCAGTTTGCCTTTTGAAAAACTTTTCAAGAATAGCCAAAGCTCCTCTGGATTGCAAACATATTTTTGCCATAAGAGGAATTTGCTTTGTTTTTCCACAGATATGTGACKGAACACATTAATTTAAAATATCCTGGTTTTAAGGAAATATATTGATGTCCTGGCGTATTATGTTGAAAGAGGCATTTTATTTCAGTTGGCAGCTGCCAAGAGTCTTAATCTGACTCTGATCCCACAGTTATGCCACTGCAGTACCTTTGCTGTGCTCTGTCTCCACACTGATTCAATGTTCCAAAGGCTTTAAGGCCATTTTTATTAATTTTAAACTTTCTGGCTCTCTAAAACTCGGAATGATATTAGCAAACTGTGTACTCTGTTCACCCTGCAAAGCAAATGTTGCTGTTTTTCTTTTGAAAACTTGAATGATGTCAAACAAATAAAGCCTTTTTTTTTTTTTTTTTTGGTAAGCAGATGTTTGTAAGAAAGCCTGATATAAAAATCTGAGCCTTTTGATTCTTTAGGTTTTAGCTCATAGGCTTAATTTGCAGAGAGGAAAAATTCATAAATGGAAAAAAAAAAATACTGCGTTGAGAAGAAAAGAAACAAAAAAACCTTTGCACCCCTAACTGTTGTCTTTGATATGCTTACTGTATGCACCGTGGAGAAGAATTTTTATACAGAGCTGGAAAATTTATTAAGATATTTGACATGTTTCATTATAAACAGCTTTTGGAAAGGCTTGAAATKCTGACTGCTTTCTTTTAGAGGATTATAAAAACACAACAGGTCATGCTGAGGATTCCTATGCTCTGTTTGGAATGCTAATAAGGATGTGAAAGGAATCAATGGACTTTATTACTCATCTGTATCAGTCCTTATGTGTTTTTCCTAGTCTTTTAGTGACCAGTTTCCTAACAAGTTACCATGTAGTGAGAGAAGGACAGGTTAGAAGAGATAGGAAAATGAATCTGGATGCACTTTATCATAGCCAGATGCCTTTATTTCACTGAAAATATTTGCAAATATTTTGGTTTACTTGTGTTACATTAATGAGTGAAAAACAACTGAACTCACTAAATCTAATCCTGRATAACTTTTTGTTTTACAGTTTGATCCTAAATAACTTGTGCTTTTTTGCTCTCATGAAAATTGTTCTGTAAAGCGTGTAACTTATTGGTTTTGGCTCAATAAGTTGATGCATGCATTGGCTATGCATAGATAGAAGGAATTCTGAAATAGGTAGAATTTCTTCATCCTCAACATCTTCCCTTATTGACAGTTTATCTTGTACCATATCCAGTGAAAGGGGAGGGTTTTCTGGTGTGCTGAATAACAGTTCAGATAATATTGTATATTCTGTAGCCTCTCTGCATTATGAAGGATGAGGGAGAGCTGGGGATGGACTTGCTTATGTCATCAAAACTAAAATTGTCACAGGACAAGAGATGCTCTTGGTAGAAGCAAGAGGTAATTGAGTGTTTCCCACTGAAAAGGTGAAGTGCCTATTTAAAACTTAACATTACTCCCTCTAAGTGGGAAAGAACAGATTACAACCTAGTGAGAATGATAGTTTTTGCAGTCTGAGAGGATACCCTTTTCTCTTTGTTCTTTTGGTCATAAGTCACTCAAAAAACCYCAAAAATCAATGAAAGAGGAACTTGCTGAAGTTATGAAGAAACCCTGCTAAAATGCTGTTAGTTATATCCATCCACTGGTTCCTCTGAAACAGTTCTGAATATTCAAGATTATGGASAGGCAAAATACTATTTATTTATTTTTAAATAATAGATTTTGTAGCTGCAGCACCATAAAAGGGAAATAAAGAAAATAGTTGCTTTTTACACTGAATGAAAGCCTGTGATGTCACTGCCTTCTTTCTGTCATGATACTCGTGGTCAGAGAGATGATAGCAGCTGGCAGATATTTTCCTAATGGTTAATGGACTTTAAGTTTCACACTGGAACTAACATAAGAGGGAGATTGCTTGGGAGACATCCTTCTTTCAACTCCAGAGCATCAGTGAAAGTGCTGTAAACAGGACACCTCTCCCCCAGTCCATAACAAAATAAACCCTGTGTTAACTGCCCAGATCTAATATTGTTAGTACATTTTAGCTTTAGTGATCTTTCTGCAGATCAAGTGTAGATGCTTTTCAAATGTTTATTTGTTTTTAGTGCTTGTTGATGAAGTTTTTGGCCCTGTTAGGGTCTTAGCGAAATTTTGGSATGTTATGCAGAAGTGACCCTCGCAGAGGAAAGGCAAATCTTAAAGGCTTCATTTGGTGTTAATAATGCCAAGGTTGTGGGTTTGATCCTATATGGGCCATTCACTTAACAGCTGGACTTGATGATCCTTGTGGGTCTTTTCCAGCTTGGAATGTTCTGTGATTTGTGGCAGGTAAACCCAAGTGTGTGTGTTCGCTTTTCTTTGTTTACTCCTGACTGGAATGGTGAAAGCAGATTTCCCCTGTGATCATGTGCAGGATTTCTTTAAGTTGGCACTGACAAAGCTGTGTGTTGGTGAGAACCAGCTGTTTGAATTTGCAGGAAGAAAATGTGTGTCATTACCTAGGAATGTTTTATGAGCTTCTGAAGTCACGTTCTGGTGTGTTCTGCAGTGTTTGTGGTGTTCTGCAGCTGCTGAAATCGTCAGGCTTTAAACACAGTGTAACTTTATSTGCTGTGTTGGGATGGAAATAACACAGATTCGTTTTTGCAGATAGAATACTGGTCGTTAATATGCAAGCAGATAGCCAATTATTATTTGTCCTGCTGTTTTCGGGCAGTGTCAGTGCTGGGRTGGGCAACAAGCTCCTTAGTGTGAAAGGTCTCCCTCGTTTGTGATTAGTTCTGACATGCATGCTGACTTTCTAAGGCTTCTTCGGTCATTAGGCAGTGTTAAATATATTGCTTTTCCAGTAATTTTTAGGGTGTTTAAAAATGAATTTTGCTACAGCATTTGAAATAATAGAGCTGATATATCTTTGAAGATACTTGGTGTGTTGCTCTTTTTCTCAGGTAACTTATAAAACTATGATGATAAAATTAATATAAACTAAGAGCAAGATAAGTTTCACAGGTAGTYGAAAGATACAATTGGGTTTTGGCTGAGTCTAAAAAGCTGCTTAACTAGAAGTAATACAAGTTAATATTTTACAATTTCATGTGAACTGTGTCTTCAGAATTACCAGGTTCTGTAAAAATGACTAACTAGGTGATGCAGAAAATACAGGTTAGCTTATTAGAAACTACTAGTGGGGGAAAAAAGAACCTGAAGCCAAGCAAAAATGTTTAGACTTTGTGTAAAAAGCGCACATAAAAGATTTCCATGTGTTCTGCCTCATTTCCAGTCTTGAGCTAAACTAGGTGCGTATGGGGTTTTTTTTTCATGTTTTATGCTTTGTTCTGTGGTTTTACTGATGTTAAAACATGTTTCCTTTGTGCCAGCAGCAGACTTACTGGGTAACAGAACCAGTGTTGTACTTCTGTAAATGTAGAACTAACTTAGTCCCTTTTAGAGGACTTCTTTAGGCAAAGAGAATTTTTCATTTTAAGTTCTTCAAATAACTTTTTAAAAAAAAAAAAACAGTATTGGCTTAAAACATATATTTGGCCTTTTGGTCGAGGATAAGAACTGTAGGTAATAGGAATATATTTGTTGCTCCTCTGTCAGCCCTGATCTTGGAGAGAAATGCAGACCTGAGAGGATTTTGAGGATTTGGGGTATTCTTTGCATAAATATGCAGCAAGATGTGGTTTTTACTTCCTGAAGAAAAGATTGCTAATATATATTATTTGGAATGGAAGCTGATATGGTATTGGTAGTCATTACAACTTAATCTACCCTTCTACACAAAAAGCCTAGTAACATTCCTCTGACTGATTAATTTTGTCCTAAAAGAGTAGTTTTGTGGCAGAAGTTTGTCATGGTTTATTACCACATCTGCACAGAAGCTTCGGAGGGCATTTTATATATTTTGGGTTGATCCTGAAGCATCTGTCTTGGTGATTAAGCTTGCCAGACCTCATACTAAAGTATGAGTGTATTTTTACTGGCCTGTATTACTGAGATAGACTTGTTGGGATTTTCCAAGTTTTTTGAAATTCGAGATCAAATGGATTGATAAATAATTTTGGAGCTGAGGGTCTGCTGGGTTGTCTGCAGCCCTTAAAGTGAATTAGTGGGAACTTGGTTAATTTTGAATTCCGTGGAAGTAGGTAGGCTGCTATTTGAGAAGGAATCGTGCTGCTTGGGAAGCACTCCCAAATGTGTCTGTTTTATGCTGAATGGTGTGGGGCATCCTCTCTGTAAGAATGTGTTCAGGCTGCAGGCTTTCACAATCCAGGATGCTGTTTATGATCCCTAGGTAGGTCCTTRAGGAGTTTTATTTTAAAGCAAAATTATAAATAACGTAATTTTCTTTCCTCTTGATGACTTAGATTCTTGTTAGAGCTGTGAGATGTAACCCTCTGCTAAGAGATGTGTTTGATGTTAATCTGCACAATCTTGCTCGCAGTATTTACAGTGTTCCCGAAGTAGAAATAGTGACTAGATCTATTTAGCACATTCTAAAATGATTTTTTCCTTATCAAAAAGATGTTCTTGAGGTTTTTTTATTGGAATGATCAGTAAGTGAAGCACTGAGATAGTGCAGAACATCAAGTTCTCTCTTACCAAATATATGTTAAAATGTTACCTCATGTATCTGAAAGGTTGTTAAACACATTTGGCTTAACGTGGTGAGGTTGGACCCATTTATCTTGCAGTTTTTGAATCATCTTTTGGCTTCAGAAGAAGCAGAATGTTAAATTTAGCAGTGAATATCTTCAATCTGAAATGTGRTAGAGTTCAAGTGATAAAAGGCACTTTATTTTCTTGAGACTTTTTGTGGCTACATTCTTTTTTAAGCAGGATGTCTTCTAGTTTGGGGGTATTTTTAAGCAAAGGTCTAAAAGATAGCACTACACAAGAGTATGAAGGATAAGATGATTGTTTCTTACTTCATTGGCCTGAGGTGTGTTTTTTCTTTTTATTTTCTTTATATTTTTTGATAATGTTTTGTCTGAATTAATGTAGAAATTTAGTTCTGTTTGTAGAATGCAGATCTAACTCAGATGCTGAATTCTGTCTGATAATCTGATTTGGTTTCTGTAGTTGCTGTTGTAGTATTTGGTTAAATGGATTTTTTTCTAATAGTTTTTTGAATCCCAAAATAAGATGTAAGCCTCAAGGAAAAAAATGAAATTATGTGATTGTAGCTTTCTAGTTTAGAGAAATTATGACTGATCTGATATGATTCATAAATCTATAAAATATTACTTTTCCCTAAATTTTATGTCAAGAGCTGACATTGTGACAGATACTCCTGTCTCTCTAGGCTGGAGTTTGCTTTTGCTACATCACTCCAACATTTCTAACTCCAGTCCTCTGTGGTGAAAGCCTTTCCCTGACTCTCCTGTTTCAAGCTTTGCAATGAGCAGCASACATCCTTAACTCTCACTTCGGTGTGGCTGGTGTGTTTACCTACAGTGTTTTCCCCCTGAAATACCAATTCCAAATGAAGCTTTCAAAAGGAGCACAATCGTGTTGAAATTGGAAAGGATTTATTCTCCCTACTTGTGTTGTGCTCCCTTTTGTTATGGGCAAAAAGCGACTCACTGTGTGTATACAGGGCCAAGAATTTATTCTTAATCTTTTTAATACTTTTAGCAGTCTAATAATCCAAACAACCTAATTAATGCAGGAAAGTCTCAAAAACAAATGTTAAGTCTTCATCTGTATCCATGTAACCAGTAGCCTACACGTATCAGAAAAGCAGCAGTGAATTTGGTTTTGGAGTGGTAAATGAATCTCCAGCTTGCAGCCCTTTTAATGAGATTTCTTTTGCAATTCGTGTGCTGCACTTATGGGCTGGGGCAGAGAGGATGGAGTGATTCTGGGTTCTGTTGAAAATTTATGCACGTAACAAATGATGGGTTGAGCTGTTGCATGTAGCAGCAGCTCGAGAGCTGCAGCTCAGTGCAGCAGCCATCCATATTTGATGGAAGAGGTGAGAATGATGGAGATAGACATTCAGACACAAATTGAGTGGCTGCTGAGGTGCAGCCAGTCTGCACCCATGAAACATAATTTGACTGAATTTCCATGTGTGATTTTCTTTTTTTAAAGCAGATGTTACTTCGTGGGAGCACATCTGGTTTGGATGCTCTTAGGTCAGTCAAAAGCAGAGTGTTTCAGTTTAGAATTATGTACACTTACGTACAAAATTTGTTTTGTTCTGATAAACTCTTAAACTTAGCAAGATTTGTGGTACGATGAAAAACTGCTCTGTCAACTGTAGAGACATGTCAATATAAGAAACGACAAAGTGTTTCTATTTTTTTCCTTTAAACCAACCAAATATGTAGTTGAAACCTGTGCCAATGTATATTTGTGTTTCTTCCTTGAATGAGTTTTGGCACAATAGGTTTAAATTGTTTGGGGTTTTCTGCCCTAAGCTTGTTAGTTACCTAAAATTAATCAAATTTTATCTAATGAATCCCTTGACAGCTGTGGAAGTTACTTCTTTCAAGACAGAATTAAAGTAACATAAGAGTGGGRTCTGAATCTTGTTGTACCTCCATTATTTAGGGGAGTGATTTACTAATACTGTGGCAGGAATTTCAAAGGCTTCATGCTGCCTGTCAGTTGTGACCCAGGTGGATATGAATTTCTCTCTCAAGCTCACCAAGACATAAAGGAACTCTTGAAAAGTAATATATCTTGCTACTTCTTGTACATACCTTGTGTGTTTACATMCAACAGTTATGTGGTTTTAGTCAATGGTTTAAAAAAGTTCAATTCTAGCACTGAACTAAGAAGTATTAGTAAGGTGAAAAAATAGGAAATACACATTCATTTCTGTAGTTCGCTAGAAACCATTTGCAATGAGAATAAAATGGTGTGAAAGATTGGATCGAATGACAGGAGCAGTAGTGTGAGTTGGGGAGGAAAATAAAGAGTTCAGGGTGTGTTGATTATGTGTGTTTCARAAGAAAAATTCTCAGATACCCAAGCTGCAGCTTCAATTCCTGAAATAAAGATAAATTATGCAAACTGAAATAACAGGGATCAGCAGAGGAAATGCTGGRATTTTAGACCCATGAAGAGTTCTCAAAGTAAGACTTTTCTGTATGAACTTCCCTGTAAGGGAAATATTGTTAAAGATGGTATAATGCTGAATTAGAGTTTATTTTCATGAGGAGTGAGACAGACAATACTTGCTGAGCTCTAGACTTGTGAAACAACGTAAAATGAACAGATCTACCCGGACAGTGGCATTACGCTCTGAACCTTAAAACTTAACAGTAGCACTGAGCGTGGATACTGAATTTGCAAAGGAGAGCTAACAAACGATATTTCATCTATAACTATTAGCTACACTTCTTCAAGCTCAGGGACACACTGATTTTTGTTGGCTGTTACACTGCAGCCGTGGTTAAAGYGACAGGAAACAGGATAGTTGAGAAACGCAGAGAAACTTCGTTTACACATCAAACAAGGTGCTCTGTGGGATGTGTGCAAGTGCTGCAGTGCAGATCAGATCGGTGGTGCTGGCCCCAGTGTRCCAGGCGAGTACAGTGAATACTGACAGAACTGGTGCTTGGAGGCAGCTGCTGACTTGCTGCTTCATCTGAAATTCCTGTGAGTCACACCRGGGAAAGTGTTGAGCACGGAGTTCTGTATAACAGGCTCTGATGAGAGCAGCATGCTGGAGAGCAGCCTCAGCATCGCTTTGCTGGCCTAAAAGCGATGAAAGATGTGAATGGGTCCAATTGCACCAAGTTAGCTTTCTCAGCAAAGGTTGGGTTCTTAGAATTTATGTAGAAGATTTTAGATGATTTGCTATTTAAATAGTGGTTGTAAACTTGATTGGTASAGGATGTTTGCATGAAAGCCTAAGATTTTCAGTTTGGCTATGTTCTGTCTGATCAGATTTGTTACTAATATTTGGAGATGGCAAATTTCAGGTAGTTTGAATAACTCAGTGAACAATGCTTCAGATTCCTCCCTTATGGGATATTTTATTGACTAGAAATCTAAATGTTGACTGAATCTGGTTAGCAAAAAGTTCTAAAACACTTTACATACAASAAACAAAATGTACCATTTTCTGATGATTGTGACACAGCAAAAGTGGTGGCGTGTTTAAGGCCTGAAGCCAAGTTGGAGCAATGAACTCGTTTGTCTCATTTGAAAAAGGTGTGAAAGAGGTCACACTTCCTTTTTTTTTGGTTCCACTTTGCAGTAAGAAGTGATCTGTGATTAGGTCATAATAAAAAGATCACAGTTGAGATACTGGGTGGGGACTCTTCATGAATTAACCATGCTGCTTGATATTAGATCTTGAATTACATCAAGAAATTCTAAGCAGAAAGAAAGGAAAGCTCATTTGGTTTAATTAGTGATTATTAGGGAATACTCACTGAAAGTTACTGTAGTATTACACCTCCAGAAAATGGCTGGAACAATTGTCAAGATTGCAGATGTTTTGCTAGGAAAGAAATGAGCTTAATGAGAGACTGTCTCAGCTGGCTGAAACAAAGAAAACTCCCCAGCAGGTAGCAATTGAGGCAAATAGCAGGGTTAAAATGTGAGAAGCATTTAGTAAGGATTTGTGGGTGAAATGAACCAGTGCAGTCTTTATCTGGTTTCASTGTTTTCAAAGTTTAAGGTGTGATATAAAAATATTGGGTTTTGCTTATCCACTGCAAGAAGTAATACTTGTTTAGATATGGTGAAGCATTAACTACTGGAAGTAGTTCTTAAATTTAAAGAATATGGAGTTCTTAGATATTTTTTTTTCCCTGGATCTGTGACCACAATACCAGCTAAATTAGGAATACAATGTTACAGATTTGTCAATCMCCCCCAACTATTATTGATCTCTCCCACTTGTTTTTGACTGTCTATAATTTTTTTCTTCCATTACACTGAAGTAATAGTAGGAAACTTTAGAAGAGGATGTCTTTAGTTCCGGTTATGTTGCCAGGTTACACAAAAATACAGGAAACAAGCAGAAATGCAGAGATTGRATTCAGCTGTCCTTCAGTAACTCATCCCACAACTTTATCAAGCCAGCATAGTCCTTCCATCTCTGCCTAGAGAAGAATCTAGTGATGTTGCTTAAGTCTGTGTTTGCAGCCAATGTTAATCAGAGTGGAGATGTGTGTAAGCAAAGACAATCAACAYAGTGGCTGTAGGATGGTTTGATTTTTCTGTTTTATTTTTTAAATGACCACATTTTCTATCTACCAATATGGGTCTTGGAGAGTTCTGTTCTACAAGATGATAACTTCAACAGGTTGAAAAAAGCTCCCCACTTAAGAATCAATGCTTGGCAGGACAGCAGACAATATGTTCTGTACATAAGTTAAGCATAATGTCAAAGATGCTGCTTTCACTGTGTCCAAAGTGTATAATGCAACTTTCTTCAAAGGTATAAATTTGGATTTATTTTTTCCTCCTGATTCTAAGCTGGASTATCTTTATTTGAAAGATGGGAAARTAGGGGTTCTTAAATAAAATTTTGACCTGAAGAGATATTATATTGTCATAGGAGTCTTATACCTTCCCTTTTTTCCAGAGAACCTACACAATATTTCTGAAGCAGTAAGGATGACATAAGTCTTCAGGGCTATACTTAAATGTTTAAGGAAGAGAGCTTGCTGGGCTTTCCTTTCARTACACAACTTGTTTTGGAGTAATTTCTGTACTCATTTCAAAAAAAGAGCCTCCAAAAGAGAAGGCAAGCCAACTGACAAATGCTGTTTTCTTATAGGTCAAATAGAATTATAGGGTTTTTTTACACCAATCAGACAAAGCTCTTTGCCCTGAAATTTGCTTTTTTTTTTTTTTCCAGATTAGCACAAGTTGTTCTGTTTGTTGGAAAGGACKAGGAAAGCAGTAATTTGGTGCACAAAGATGCTTTTGCTTGGTCATTTGTAAATARTAGCAAACTACAGAATTTGAAAATTGTTTATTTTTTGATTTCTGCCTCATGTAGGTAAATTCGGGGTTGAAGTGGCATGTCAGTCAGCACTTGTTTTTGAGACAGGAGCTGATGCTGACTTACAGCTTAAACTTTTGATCCTGTTTTGAATTCCTAACYACCAAACTATAGACAACTTTGTAGCCCAGATGCAGAACAGGTGTCTGGACTGAATCAGGCTGAAGGRCCATCTATCATTCTCCYGTTTCCAGCAGTGAACACAGTAGCACAAGTGTTTATGATACTACCCCTCATATCTCTATCTTAATTGCATGAATTTCTAGAGCCAGATGTGGGGGTTTACATAATTGGCTGCCCTCTTTCTGGTTGTTATTGCATGAACTTGCCTAGTCCCCAGAGTAATATTTAAGTTTCACTTATCTTTTGGCAAGGAGTACAGCGGGTTTATCTCCCACTGCAAGCAAACTCCKTCCTTTTGTTTTAAATTACACATTTATTTTGACAAGTACTGGCTCACATCTTAGTGTACAGTGATACTTAACTGCTCTCTCTGTGCCCCTGGTGACTCTGCAGGGTTTGTAGTCATGGCTTTTAAATGCCTGAGTTAGCTGCTGCATGATTTTGTCATCGCTGTTGCTCACTGAGTTTTTCCCAATATTTTTTTCCCCCCTGTATCCTTGTAGATGAGATGATCAGAATTTAACACAGTACTCAAAATGCAGACGAACTGGGTTGGTACCCTAGTCCAGTGATGGCCTCTGTTTTGTTTAGTTTTCCTGATAATCACTAGCATTCCATTTTGGGGGGRAAAAAACCCCAAAACAACAGAGTATTGGCTTGATTTTTATAGCATTATCTAGTATTATACCAGAACCCCATTCCTGAATGGGGACAGTCAACTTAGCCTCCATAAATACAAACACGAAGTTAGGATTTTTGCCATGTGTATCAGAACTGGTACTGAAATTCGTGTACCACTACATGTACTTCCATTTCATTGCAAGTCACAAAGCCTTATTAAGATAATTTGCAAGTTTCCATTTGCCCATTGTACTTACTATTCCAAGTAATAGCRTCAGTAGAAGCATGTCAATTTATTGGTTGTCCCCCTTTTTCTAGATAATTTGTGTGTATTTTGATTTACTGCTGTCTATAGGCTTTTGGTCGAACTGAAAATTTGGGGGTAGAATTGTCAGGATAGTAATTTTCAAGCTATTTATGGGATGGGTCTTTGCYCATGGTATCAGATAAAACTCCTATCTCCTTTTGTTTGTTAAAATCCCTGAGGCTGTTGTTCCTGCTTGTCCCTGCACAATATTAAGGTTTCTCTTTGTCCTTTATACTAAGCCAGCTCMATTTCCTGGTTTTTAGAACTTTTAAACTTTTTCCCCTCACTGTTCTTCAGCTGTGTGAGCAGCTCTCCAAAGTAATCAAGCCGTTTCCCATCGCTACTGTCAATTGCAGGTAAGTACAAACCTTTTCCAGTAACTCCTGGAAAAACAGTCTTTGACTTGTTTCAAGTCATTACATCTTCATTCAGCTTCTGTGAAATTACACTGAAACCTCTGCCTGACATTCTGTTCCTTTCTCTGTAGTCATTCCTCAGGCACGGGCTCTTTTTGGTTTTGTTTTTCTTTCTTGTAGATATATTAAATTAGCAGGCATCCTAGTAGGAGCCTGGTCTGTGTTTTGTGAGCTTTACTACCACAGGTGAATGAAGAATCTCATACCGAAAGCAGCTGCTGCCACTAAATGTAGTGGAGCCCTTCTGTAATCATGTGCATTAATAAGGATGCTTGCTGTAGTTATGGGAACTGAGATTCTAATTTTATCTCTGTTGTGCCATTAGGCTTTCAGGTAAAGTTAAAAAAGCCCCGAAGTATCTATCTTTTTTCTTTTAATTTATTTCCTAAGATTTTGTGATGTGAATTATGAAAAGTAAGGACGGTAGGAGATGGGTTTTATTTTCCTGCACTCTTTCATGGGGGTTGGCTTTTTACTTGATCTGAATGCTAAAATGTTATTAGGATTCCTGAAAGATGCTACATTCATTTACTGTAAAGAAATCCAGCCATATTTGAGCTCTATGCTCAACAGAGGAAGCAGTTGGACTGGCTAATGTGCATTCATGCTTGAAGTCAAATTAGGTGATGGRAGGGGTGCTTAGCACAATGAGTGCTCCGGACATGGGTGAGGAATGGGCTTCTTGTGCTCAGCTGAAGTGGGAAATGAGGAACATAATAGAGAAGGGAGTAAACCACTAGCACTCCAACCAAGATGATTGTTTGGGAGTGATAAACTTCATTAGGAGAGGCAGGTGCAAAAGATCTTGAACTGCTTGAAGAATCTGGAAGAGAATCCAGAATTCCTGAGTCTCAGACTTTGTCAGGTGTTGGCAAATAGCCTTGAAATCCTGTTTTTTCCAGTAACTGCAAATGTGTGCTCCATTTTTCTCCTACCAGTTCACACAGCTGCTCTTGGTTAAAATCTTGGATCGGTTAGGACTGTCAGCATTCATGTCACTTTTTCAATTTTAATTTGCCCCCCATTCTCCCTGTGAGTATGTATTATTAATTGTCTTTAATTACATGTTAACACCCTCTTTCATTGGATTCTTACTCAATTTAATGGATAGTATATGGAGAATGAGAGCCTGTACAGTTAATGAAGCTGTTGTCTCTAGGGCTTCTGCTAGCTTGGTGCAGAAATAAAGTCATGTAGTGAATGAAACAGATAAATTAGGGAGAAGAAAAAYAATSGTSTTCCAATGTAAGCCATTCCAGAAGWTTACTGTTCTCATGGCTTMCAACTTTGAAGTTGTTTAAACCAGCCTTTCATATGTCTCCCAAGCTCATAAAAGTGGCTTTAATACCTTGTCACTTCCATGGTAGGTGTCTTGGAGGAGCTTTTCAGATGCACCAGAACAGTAAGGAGGGAGGATGACTTCACTTAGCATGCTGGAAAGCTGAAGGCAGGAAAGTCCTTGAACTCACAGCTACAGATGGTGCCGTGTTGTGCCAGGGTTCACAGTCTTAAACTTGTGGGATGCTGACAAATCCATAACCTTTTTTAAAAAGGGAGAGGGCTTAAGAGATTTCTAAACCAGAATTGGATGACTATTTTTTTTTCCCCTCCTTTTTTAAGGAAATCCTGGGAGAGTGCTGACCTGTACCCTGTCTTGGTCTGGGCTCGTCTGTCTCACTGTCCTTGAGYTGTTTTTCCGTATAAATCTGGTGGAAGGAAATGAAAAAGCACACTTAGATTTTTGTCACCCTCTGGTTAAGGCCCTGTTCACTGCCCGGTTTATTCAATAAGAGAGGCTGTTTGACGGCTTTCTACTCCCTGTGAAATCAGAGAAYGTCATGAAGGCTGAACGGTGCAGAGAATGGCTCCTCTTGTCAGCGATAGCAGACTTAGGTGTGAACTGCTGCGCATTTCCATGATAAAAGAAGTTGTATTTATGTACTGAAAATAGACTTCTTGAAATCCCTTTGGCATTTTGTAGTAGTAGCGCTTTGCTGGCAAAATGTTGTGGTTGGAAGGCTAGCCAGCAGCAGTCCTTGGTTCTATCCCTGGAGCCAAAACAGTGAGGGTTTGGAGCCCAGGTTCTTCACCATGSATCCAGTCACACTGGGGCTTTCTGGCTGTAGGACACAGGAAGTCATGGCCATGCTGAATGRAAATGAAATGCTCTTCCTCACCGTCCATATCTGAGACTGGCTGAATTGAATTTATCTGTAATATCCCGGCATGAGAGGGAATGTAAAATAAGAGTGGACAGTAAACCTCACATTTTCTGAAATGATGTTGCCTTTAAAATRGTCGGTGATTTTTTTTTTTTCCTCACTTTTTGTAAATTACTTTTCCACACACTGTGTAAAAATGTCTTGCAACTAACCAAGTCAGATCTCTCTGAAACGACCTTCACGGAAAACATTTTCTCTGGCAACTTTTTTTAATCACGGAGTGCTGTTAGAAATGCTAGCACATTTGTACCAATGCAAAATAGCATGCGTGTTCAGAGTTCATAAAGTTAAATCCAGAGAGAGGTTTGCTATAAACACAGAAAATAAGTTCTCTGCAGTGTATGTGTGTGGGATGGTTGGTGGTTGTGAGGTTATAGGAATTTTAATGGGCCGCTATAAACATATTCTTTAATATTAAAACTGTGATATTTTATTTTCCTTACCATTGAAGAAAGTTATAGCAACATATACCTTTACCTAATGGAATTTTTTTAGTAAAAATAAATCGTAAATAAGTTTGTAGAGTGCTGAGCTACATTGATGAAGATGGATAAACACAAGTACTCGATTCAGAGAAAGAYAGTTATTTTTCAATAAATGTTTTACAAAAATGCATTTAAGGATGAGGAGAATTCTAAAGTACTGGTGCATCTATTTTATGGGCTGAACTTTCAAGATTTTCTTATATAATAGTCTTCTATTTTTAATGCCATATGTAACAAATGTAGGTGTAAGCCTTTTTATGCAATTGTTCTGTAAATGTGAGCTTAAAAAGTAAAATTCTGACTATGGGTAATGAGGCTTGATGATATGCCATTATTGTAAAAGGAACACTGGCAGAACATCCTACTTTTTATGGTACTGTATACTTGCGATTTTTTGACATTATTAAGAGAAAAGGTAAATAAACTCCTCACCTTGGAGGTGMAAAACTGGGGATGTTTTGCTTGCAAATTTTCATTTAAATTATTTTCTTTAGATAAAATTTTTGGCTATTTTTAACAAAGTTGGAATTTTTTTAGAATGGTCAGTCCCATGTTATTACCAGATAGACAATAGCAGATGAAGAATAAAAGCAGTAAACCAGAATGTGAATTTAAAAATATTTACACTGACTCTAATTGCTCAATTATTAAGGGATTTAGRATTCTTGAGGATGACCTTTAGTTGAGTTGTTAACCAGTTCTGTTCAGTTTTCTTCTAATTAACTGAAGAGCACTTAGAGCCTGATATTTCAAAGTGTGAAAAAACCAAAGCTAACCTTTCACCTTTTTTTTCTAGGCTTATTTTTTTTATCAGTAATGATTTTTGCTTTTCTCGAGTTGCCTTCTGAATCACTTGCTTCATTTCATAGTGATAATACCATTGTGTATTGACAAGCTGATTTCAGCAGAGTTGGTGTTAACCTGCTCTCTGTCAGAAGTTTGAGGAAAATGAACGAAGTAAAGGAAGGGGCTGTGGTATTTTGTGAAATGGGGTGGATTTTAAAATAGAGGCTGTAGTTTTGCTAGGATTTTATTGTTTGTGAGGGAATATGTTTGAATGTCCTGTCAAATACATGCACAGCAAGCATGGCCGCGCTCAGACTTTGTGCCTTTGCTGAAAAAAACTGCCTGTAGAAGAGAATTCTCAAGGATTTCTTGTAATTTAGCTTTTCTTTTTTTAGCCCAGTTATTCCAGTTGAAGTTTCTGCCAAAAGAAAAGCTCTGGCCAAAATAAGCACGCTGTGTACCTGCAGGTGTCCTGTGGTGCCTGTGAAGGTGGTGGCACAGGGCATCAGCAGCCCTGTGCCTGCGTGAGCATTTCCAACTGGAGTTTTCAAACATCTGCATCCTCATTAGCACAACAGGCTCTGATGCAGCTCCTGGGGAGATGGAAAGGGATGTGTGTAATTTGCCTCAGTGACGCGTGTGTATTAGGCTCTGGTTTTTTTCTTTTAATTTTCCTGCAAGGCTCTCCCAGAGGAAAAAAAGCTTTGCGTTTYGTAGCTGTCAAAGGATGCTTCATTTAAAAGTGTGCTGATTTTCCAAACTCTAGATCTTTATGGGGAGAAGCAAGTTTATTATTTATTCTTTAACTCAGAATCGTATGATGTCCTTTCTTGACCTGTTGTCTTTTTCAGGCTGAAGGGTCATAGTTATTTCTTCTACAGAAATAATTTGGTACCTTGTTACTCTGAAATATATTTCCAGCTCAGCTGCTGGAAGAACAAACTCTCATTTAAGATGCATCTTTCAGATTTCAGAAATGAATAGGGGAAAATGAGATTTAAGGCTTACCAGTGCCTTTTAGCTCCATCTGAAATCAACCACCGTAAGAATACATTTGCCATTCCTTTTTCTTTCACGCATCCCAGTCAGGATATTACTGTGGGTTGTAATCTAAGCCTTATGTACTGTGAACCAGGTCCTAATGTGGTGATAAGAGTSGATCTTTAGAGTTTGACTTAACCACAGTAACAGACTGAAAATCAGACTAATTTTTGACCTGAGAGTTAGTTTAGCTTTGTCGCTTTGCCACCTCTGAAAGACTGAGTTTGTAACTCAGTACATTTGCCTTCCTTGCTTAAAGGTTTCGGAGATCAACACATGTTGTTCAGAACCCTCCACAGGAGTAAATATCTAATAACCAGTGAAGTCCATAGTGATCAATATTTTTCCTGAAAAAAAGTGACTACTGTACTTCAGTGCGCAATAGTGCTTTGGTTTGTGCTATTTTAGGAGAAATTAGAGCTCAAAACATGAAAGTGAAGTGTTTTGTGATTCTGTAAGGAAGGTAAACAKAGAGACTACACTGCTTTTCCTTCTTGGGTAGCAAGTAAATGGAAGGGAGGTCAAGGCGGTGAAGATACTATCACATTTTGTACTTTAAAGATCAGTATAGTTGCTAATGTTTTTTTTTTCTAAAGTTGTAAGATGAAATTTAAGAAAAGATTTCTAAAACAATTCTTAATCTCTGCCCCATTGTAATTGTCATATTTCGTTCCATTTCATRGTTTGCATTAAGACCAACAATCAATAAAAACAAACTATTTCCATTTTCAGTGTTTGGAAAGCCTCTGAACTGTTAGAAACTTGAATAAATGTTGCAGCCTAAGAGGACAAAAAGAGGCTTTAAGTTTCCATGCCAACTTCAGCTGTCTGGCCTTCCTGTATTGTATTAACATTTTAGTGTCYGAATATTTGAGAGGCTAAATCTTCAGCAGAGCTTCATATCGATGTAGTGTGTGTAGAACTATCTAAGGCTGTATCTCGTCTCAGCCACCTCTTACTTCTAAACATCAGGATAAAGATTGATTCTGRGAAGATTTATGTACAAGACAAAATTTATATAACATTAGGAATCAAATTGAGGCAGGCTGGTAATTTCCAGTAATCAATCTGCTTTTAAAAATCAAACTGCAACATTTCTGCCGTTAAAATTCTTTGGTTTTGTTACATTCTTGTCATGACTGTTATGTTCTGAAATAATTCGAATGTTCAAAATTATTTTAGTGAATCTGCAATTGAGCAAGTCGAATTTATCTCTTGTCCTGCAAACCAATTATGGTAAATTACAGTCATTCAGAACCTAAAATCTGTAATAACTCTGACAGAATTATGAGCAAACTAATGGGTCATTTATTATCAGATAAGTTTGCTTTCATTGAAAATGAATATATACTCGGCTATTTTTCCTTCTAACTCAAGAATGGCTGTTAAACCAAAAAACTTGAAAGATAGCCTGCTATATTATTGTAATACAGTTCTACCTCATACTGCGTTAACAAAGCTCTCTTAGATTGGAATAATATTTCACCACTAACAGAACTGACCAAGTTAATTTTTATGTCACTGGAGCACTTGTTAACACTTGATAGTTTTCTGTTAGATGAGCACAGTCTGGGTAATACTACCCACGGGGTGAAAAAAAATTCTGTTTGGCTGTTGCTAAAATGAGTATTTGCATTAAAGACTATTCTCACCCTTTTAAGTTGTCTTCCTCACCAGAAAGTAGARGATGTTTTTGTGTAGTAACTTCTTTGTAGGGTATATCTGTGGAGTGAAATACCAACAGCAAAGCAGTCCTCATGGAGATATCAGGTGGTTATTCCCCTAAAATTTGGCAAATGAAACTATCATTGTGTTTGCAGATAAATTTCAAAAGACCTGTATTGAAATCAGGTATGATTTGTGTTTTTTTTTACACAGCAGCAGTAATCACATGCACATCTGGATATGCATTATCTAGCATTGGTATGGTTTCTGTACCAAAAGCTAAAAGACAAATAACTTGGGTTCTGAGTAATGTCAGTGTTTTTAACCATGTTGTTTTTTGGGTTATGGATTATTTCCTATGTGCATATTGGTCTGTTACTTGCTCTAAAATTCAAAAGTCTGTCTTAAACTGTAATTCCTTCATTTCAGAGAAACCTGATGCTGCCTTGATCAATATATCTGATCTAATTTGAAATTTAGGTTTGAGCTGTATGTTTAATTGTGTGCCTAAGAGGGGAAGGATGTAAGTTTATAGCTGGAGGCACTTTTGAGAAATGTTTGAMTAGGGTAATTGATTGATGTGATCAACCAGCCTAATCTATAAAATYACAGGGAGACGGAGGAGGCTTTTTTTAGTAAAGGATAGTTAACAGAGGGGTTCAAAAAGATCAGCCATCATGATTAATATCAGTAAGTGCCAGGAGATTCTAAGCCTCAAACTGCCAAGGAATKAAGTTGCTGAAGGCTGTTACTTTTGCTGAACTTAATCCAGGGGAATTTAAGGCAGGATGATAGAATTTGGAGTTGCTAATAATTTTTAATTGAATTTATGAGACAGCAGGAATCTAAATAAAGGTGGAGGCAAATGTGAAGATGTAAGCCATTAAAATACCTTTTATTCTTCCAAATTGTTGGAAAAAATAAAATACTTGGAAGCACCAAAACGTTGAGTATGAAATAATATCTAAACAGTGCTTGAAACTGAGGCATTTTGCCATCACCTCACTTCTGTCTAAGAGCAGGTACAGAGGAAATGCAAAGCCTGGCTATTATTAATTCTGGTATTGAGACATCCAGCTTGGGAATGTGGTGTGGTGCTGGACTTGYTAGTGTGAGGTTAATGGTTGGGCTGCATCTTAGAATCCTTACATTGGAAAGGGCCTTTGTGTATTGTTGATTAAAACTCACTGAGACGCTGTCAGTTTGCCAAGATGAGGGAAAGAAAAACACCTCTTAGGGTAAGTACATTTCAAGAGATGCAAGGCCTGTGGTGAGCAGGTTTGTGGTGGAGTGGTTGTGTTTATCAGCTGGACTCTCTGGTCTTGTCTCCTCTGACCTCAGTTAACTTWGTGAGGCAGTGATTCTCTGGTTCAGGTGTATTTGCAGCTCAGTTTTGCTCAAAGTTCTGTTTCTCCTTTGGTTGTTAATGCTGAAGTTGGTTTTTTTTCTGTATTTTTTTTCCTCTTCTGTTGGCCTTCAATAGTAGGGCTTTTGTACAACTGCAATTTGTGTAAATGAATATGCATTTTGATGTGCTCTGATTTGTGATAAATAATCTTTTTTTCTTCATCTTAGTTTTGTGTGACAAATACAGTAACTGATATCAGTGTCATGTTTTTGAAAAGCTCTTTGTATCAGTCTGCATTTTTTTTACCACATTGGTSTTTTTATTAGCATCATTAGCTGTTAATGATGTTTCTGGAGAAAACCAATTAGGAAAATTAGAGTTTAGCTGGTACTAATAAAMTAATCATTAAGTATCTTTCATAAAGGCATCATAAAAACCATATATTGCAGATCATTTTCATAAGAGATTTTATTTTTAAAAGAGAAAATGAAATGGAAAACGCTTCAAAATCGGAAAATTCAATCTCCAAATAGATATGAAACACCAAAATTCTGTGGTTAGATTCTTTCTTGCTGACAAATGGATACTTGCAATGTCTTGCTGATTACATTTGAAGTTATTTTGACTGTGACATTTGGATAACGCTGTAACTTTTTGTTGCAACCATGAAGCACTACCTTAGTCATCATTTAGTCATTCCCGTAATTGTGGACAATATAAAAGAGCAGAAACTTAAGGCCAAATGCCTATTTGAAAAACGTTATTTAATGGTTCTGTATCTAATACTTAGGGTTCATAATTTAGCTTATAATGAAGAAACTAGGGTGGGTTTTTTTTTTTACTCTTTCCATTCTTCAAGAGTTTATTTAATTCACAATATAAAATACCTTAAAGTAGGATTTCTGATTATTGATGCTTATYGCTTATGAAGCTTGGGAATTAATTTTACTTCACGAAGAAAACTAATACTAAATACTCAGTTCAGTTGCAAAACGAGTCTTGAGCATCATTTATGTTCAAGTTCACAGATACTGAAGCGTCTACAAAAAATGTAGTCCTCAAATGCAGTGTAAGCCATAGGAGAGTATAAGCCTTGTTTCTTTTTCTGTCCTTTGTCTACAGGAAGGCAGGAGGAGTCTATTGCTAAAGACAGGTTTATACGATGATTGGTAGATAAAGTGACCAGAATTCTGCTACCATAGGGACAATGGACTAGAATGAAAATATAACAATATATTAAATAGGTGATATCAGGTGTAAAGACAAAATTAGGCTTTAAAGGAAAGCAAGGGCCCTTGCCAACTTGGACTCTTAGATGTTGTTGTTTAGAACTGTGCAAGCTTGTGTTATCTAATGGAAAGGTTGATGAAAATGATGCATGGTTGAAAGACAATTGAAAATGAAGATATAAGAATAATAACAGAATTGGATGGAAGAATTAAAATTATTACTAAGGGCTTAGGGTTTTTTTTTAATGGAAATGGTTTCAAGTTTTTGAGAAGAACAAGAATACAGATGTCTACACAATATCAATATTATGCATGTGTTTTTGTTTTCTAGTTTGTTTAATTGCTAAATGCAGTCAGAGTCCTTTATGTCAAATTTTTTGGGAGACAGGGTAAAGTATTCCATACAGTGTGATTATTTCCCTACTCTTTTACTATGATTATATTTAATTACTTTTCTTCTATATATATAAATAGCTAGTTGAACATTAAGTTGAYCATTTTCTCTATGGTGAAGAAGCTGAGATGGAGTATTCCAGGCTTGAAGTAAGAATGTGCCTACCTAAATTGGAAGTCAAGGGACCAAACACTGGTGGTCACTGCCCCATCCCTGTCAGTGTTTGAGGCATTTGGACAATGCCATTAATAATGTCCTTTAACACTTGGTCACCCTGAAGTGGCCAAGCAGATGCACTGGGAGGTCCCTTCCAATTGAAGTACTTTCCCATTCTAATTAACACTGTTGTTATCTAACTCCTAGGYTGAGAACAACACTATGAGCCATGAATTATAAATTACTTTTAGAAAGAGAAAGGGATGCACAAACATGCTGAAATGCCTCAAAAAGCCTCAGGCTTGGTTACTTTTCTCTCTTACCTCATTCACAATATATTTATCAGTAATMATGTCATTGTAGTTGACTTAAAATGACAAACATAATGTCCCTGTTGAATTGTTTTTTCATTCAGAACTGCTCACAGTGTGTTAATGTAGCTTAAGGTCACTTTCCTCAAGCTGTCTTTTTGCTGGAATCTAAAAATCCTTAATTGCAGGTTTGCTGTGTAACAAAACACATYATTATAAATGACAGAGAAAATGGAAAACTCACTGATAGCAGATAACCGATATAAATTTTGTTTTCTGCATTTTTAGTGTAAARTAGAAAGTGAACAAGTCCAAGATTGCTACAGGCAAAACTTATTTTAGGGCAGAAGGGTAGAACTTCATGCACACACTAGATCAATACATACAATCAAAATCTCTATTAGGTCCCACTACAAACTACGAGTGAAATATTTTTTTTTGTTRATCTCTTCTGTTTGACTATAAGCTGTTTTACTCTTTAGACATGGCTTTTTTTTTTCAGCAAGTCCCTTCTGATAGCACAGACTGAGTATATTTTCTTAGACTTTTTGTASTCTTGTTTCTTTTTCAGAAGTGTCACTTTCCTTCATATTTTTAGGGGTAAAGCAGAATGATGTTTAAGTTATTTTGATGATGAAATAGTTTCACTTAGTGAAATMATGTCTGTTTTAAAAATTCCCTTTCTATTCTGAAGTTATTGAAAACTGTATGCAGCCTGTCAGTAACTGATTATTTCTTGTCTCATGTTGRAATGAGTATTAGTCTTTTTATGTGATGCAATAATGAGTTGGGACATTCTGCAGTCAAAGGCAAAAAGGGAAAGTTTTTTGGCAATGATTCTGGCGGGGCTTGTTTTTCATAGTAATTTGCTGAAGTTTGGTAGAACTTCTGTATTACAATTTCCCTGGCATTGTTCTTTCCCTTCTAGGTGTGTACCACTGGCCAGATAAACGTTTCCATAAAGCTTGGTGTGTAGATAAATCTTTTTATGCAAAATGTTTTTCGTTTATTAGATGGTGTTAAGAGCTTCAAACTGACTTTGTTTGGTCAGATCTGCTGTGAAGCAGAAGCAYTGATGCACCTCAAATGTGTGCTTCAGCGAGAACTTTTACAGCAATTATGCAAGCCATTAAGCTCTAGATTATACCAAAATGCTGGTTGTAACATTGTAGTAAGACTATCTCCTGATTGCCACAATAAAAACAGCTTTGCTTAGTCGACCATGAAATATTTGTAGAGAAAAGAAAAAGATGCACATTAAAACAAAGCCGAAATCCCAGCAGAGCTTATGGGTGGACTGGGGAAGTGAGGGCACAGGAAATATTCTTGCTTTGACGCTTTGTCACACTGTTCGTACAGTGAGGGTGTGATATCTCAGCTTCCTGGAGGATCTGTTTAATTCCTAAAGTAACTCCCTTTGTTACACAGTCCTTATATGCCTCTGGGTTAGCTTTTCAGTTGTCTAGCTGGTGTGCCTACATGCAATAGGTTTCTCCCTCTTCCCTTTAAGTACTTTTCTGGTGCTCATGCAGGTTGTTGTCCTCATGAGAACTTAATTCTGCTTGATTCTTTTGTATTACCAATAGTGCCTRCATGCACCTTTGTGATTTCCCCTCTCCAGACTCAGTATTTGAGTGGAATTGTTTGGCTGAAAGCTGATGGCCTTGCTCTTTCTCCTTTGTAAASCCTTTTGTGGGGGACCAATGCTGGGAAAACAGCTATGTGTTTTTTTACATTCTGTTTTGAAAGCTGTTGATGTGAAGAATTCAAACCGAACCCTTCMTAATCGTGCTGAGCTTGTATTGAAATGAAAAGTCCATTATTTTGTTGATCAAAGTTTGTTGCCTCATAATGGCAGCTTCATGAAGGACCATGTTCTACAGTGCATATGGAAAAGAGATCTCATCTTCTCCCTCAAGAATAGTAGATATGGTGTATTGCAATAAACAGGAACACTAATGTTTTAATGCCTTTCATAGTTGTTTTACRATAGTTAAAAATAGGAAAAAAATTGTAGAAAATTAATGCAACAGCTTTTTTTGGTATGTTAACRTTCTTTAATTTTAAGAACTCCAATATCATCCTGTGAACATGGAAAATATTGTATTCATTCTTTGYGTGTTTTTCTTTTCATCTAAACAGCTTCTCTTTAAAGCAAGTCACCTACCCAAATAGCGCTTGAGTTCTGTAGGAGATGGCAAAAAATTCAAGGATTCATAGCAAAGTACACAAGCGGTGAGAAAGAATGGCTGCTGCTAATTGGCTGCATGRAACAATTTTACTGAAAGATACTTCTGTGAAAAAGCTGATGCTTCTTCCTGAGAACATTTGGTTACCTGGATAAATGCCCATTCCTTGCACTTAAGGCTGCAAAAACTGCAGRTATATTTAATTATCCATTGACAGCATCTAATGACTATGGTAATATGATTAGTTAGAATTTGAAATTTTTAGTGGTTTACTRATTTTTTCTTTTGGCAGGGTTTTTGGACTGGTGACTCACATGCTGTGGCTGCATTTCTTTTCTTTGGTTTCTTCTGTTTGGGTTCCTTGAGATTCCTTGGAGGGGGGGGGTCTCTGGCATACCCAAATTCAATGCTGTTTGATTTTGCAGATCCCCTTTTCACATGTGTGTGGTTTTTTTTCCACCGTTAGCAGTGTGATGTGACCTTTGGATTCCTGCTCGTGCTGCTGCTGACACTGTTTGGGTTTCTCCTAGGCTGATCTTGAATCTCAAGGATTTTGCATAGGTAGCAGTTCTCCCTGGAGTATGAAGTGTGTATTATTAGCCAACAAAGCATGTTTGTCTGCAAAGTCGTGACACTTTTGCACAGTCAGCTGTTGTATTTTCTCTCTTGACCTGTCTCTCCACCGTGCTTTAAAAGAGAAGGTTAGAACGTAAAACCGCTGGGTAGTGCTGCCTTTGTGAAACTCGCTTTCCAGGTTTATTTTTCACACTGTGTGGTTGCATTTCATGTAGGCTTGCTTTCAGGTCAATTTGGATGGATCTAGACCACTGTTTGTAGCCGGCAAAGCATTCCCATGGAGCACAAGTCCAGTGCAGAAGCTGCTCACATCAGGCCGGCATAACTCTGGTCTGCATTTCCTGTTCCRTGAAGGCAGGTGATTATCTGGGCATGGCCTTTTTGTCAGAGGATTTTCACATCAGAGTTGTCTTGGGTGAACCTGGATGGGATTGCATAATAACCAGATGCAGAATGAGTCCTGCAAAGAAGCCCATATGGAAAAAAAAAAACCTGATTCAGGAGCAACTGAGACATTTTGGTAGTTTTGTTAGTGCTACTCATGTATTTTTATCTTGCCTATATGTTGCAGGATATTCATAATGGACGCTTTGAGCTCAGGCCTCTCATTTCCTTAAATACTTGCTGTAGCTTCTATGCTCTGTCCTGAATTTCTGGTTGGTTTTACTTGAGAATTAAAGTAGTATGGGGAAAATATGCTCAAAATATGYGTTTTAGTCTGATGCATAGTCTTCCTCCTCGTAAGTTACTGGTTTTAGCTCCAAAGCAATTCTTATCCTATTATCTTACATAGACTCATGTCTCTTCTTCAGACTTATATTTATGTCCATATTRCCATTGAAAACAACCTGTCTTTTGGAACAATTTTGAGGCTTGATGCACTGTGAGTAACAAAAGCAAACCAAGTACAAACCAGGTAGGCCATATTTTGGTAGGGTTGTCAGCTGCTGTAGTGCTTCAAAACAGATGCTGTTTCAGCAGGCAGCTGTTCTGAAAGAAATGTCTTTAAAAATGGAAGTAAAATCAAGTGTTTGGAGTGAAAAAAAAAATGAAACACTAAGCTCAACAGAGTTTAGGAAGAGATTGCCTGAGAGCACTGGGAGCAAGCCAAGCATAAAAATTAAATGCCTATCTGCTTTTTGTCTTGGAGAAATATCTTAAAAGCTGATGTGSTGAAATGACCAGCAAAATGGTGCACAACCTCACTGTGGTCTTCCTAGGATAAAGCTGCTTTTCTGAAGCTCTGTTAAATTGTATCTGCTATTGTGCCTCAACTGAAGTTCTTAATGAGTCAAGGGTGTGCAGCTTCCTTGGTTCTCAGCCTCCCACAAATGTTCCCTGTCTTGTACAGAGCAGAGACTTCTTTAGAGAAACAAGACTTTCTGGGTGAYGTTGTACAGACCTCAGGCTGATACTATTTARCTACATATAAATCTAACTAGACAAAGAACTTAGGGAGTACCTAGGAACTTCAGGAACATCTATCAAGCTGTTTTTTTATAAGTGTTTTATTTTTGTGGATTTAAAAAAATCAATTGTTACCTGTATATACCCCATGAAAATCGTGTTAAATGGCTTTATGTTGTATGCCCAGGTGAACAAACTTTAAATTTCTTCTTSTTCTAGAGCAAATGTAAACACAATTCAGGTTCTTGCAACTTTAACTATCTGTTCATGAAAAATGAATTTGAATTCTTCTGTAGTCCTGTGCCGTTATATGTGGTAATTTTTACTTGCTCTTTTCTGTAATGAWCTCTGCAGACAATATAGACCTAAGATCAACATCATAGTTATGGAATTTCTACATTCAAACTGAATATTTCATCTCAGTTTTCCTGCTGAACACATGCGCTGGGTRTCAGTACTATCAGAGCATTTCAGGTCCCTAATTCTTAGTTGGACTTTTATTGTCCATGATGAGTGAAGTTGGAATTGCCAATGAGATCACAGTGTGGGAAATGTATCCACATTACTCAAAAAAACTCTCCCAAAAACCTTCTACAAATTGTGATCCACATGTTGTACTGAAATTTCAGGGTAATGGTTATCACAAGGGCTTTGTTTCGACAGAAGCTATAACAAAGAAAAACAAAACTTGGGGAAATTAGTTTGGTTTTGGTTTTTTTTTTTTTGAGTTTTGATAATGTTTTGGGTTGGGAGTAGTGTTCTGCTAGTGCTTTCTTGAATGKGAGGGTTTTTGGTGATGTTTATTTTTTTTTTTCTTCCCTTGGAAAGACACTTCAGAGTTTTCTTCTTCCTTTTCTAATGAGTTGTAGTTCACGAGGAGGAAATGAGTGCAAGGGTAATGCCCCAGCATTGAAGAGATACAGGGAAAGACCAAGTCTAAATAACATGTTCAACAATTAAAATGGTTTTTTTAGTCTAAAAAGTTTGTTACAGCACCCTGCTTAAATGTGCTTGTATTTACCTGAGAAGCATCAGATGGTCTGCTGTGAGATGCAGGGAGTGCCTAAAGGTTAATACTTTYAAAAAAGGGAGGGGGAGAGAAGAAGGCAGGAGGGTGGTAAAAAGGGTTTTCATTGACTCAGTCTATGCAGTCCTACACCAGCACAAAATGATTTATGGTGATCTAATTAAGTCTGGAGAAGATGACTCCTAGGTAGATGAGGAGGAAGGTGTACAAAACTGTAGTGAAGAACAGCTTTAAACAGAGATTAAGGCTGGTAAATGGAAATTCTGTCTCCAGTTTAGAGGCTTTTGTGAATATTGGATTTCATAATCCCATGAGAATTTGCAATAAAAATTAATTGGGACAAGACATCATCACCTGCTTCTGTTAGTAATGGTTGGCCATAATATCTACCTGAGTAAATGTATGCAAATTGCTTCATTTGGAGACTACTTAGTATTGTAAAATGCCCACAAAGGTGAACATATATAAGAATATTCCTCCCTCACTTCAGTGACTGATGAAGAATTTTTTTATTACTGTGTGAAAAGTGTGATAGTAGCTGCTAAGATAGAGCCAGTGCTCAGCGTGAATCCCGAATTGGTCACTTACACTGTGAAATTTTCAATGCTAAAGGTGTTTGGAGGTTCTTAYACCGTAAATTAGGGTTCTAATTTTTTTCTGTTTCCTGAAAATAGGCAGAAGTCTAAAGGATTTCCTTATTCACTGTTTCTTATTTTTTTATTTTATTGTAGTTTTAGCAAGATSTGCAAGGTAACTTACCTTTCTACAGTGGACTCAAACACCACTTTAGGAATTGAAAGGGTTTGCATGAGTTATGTGGGGACCTTTTGGTTCAGTAAGTAGCAAAACAGCACAAAAGTTTTTGAGTAAGGAATCTGAAACTCATTCTAAAGCAAGCAAGCAAGTCTAAGGAAATCTCCGTTTAAAATAGTTTAATAGTTTGGTTTTTTGRTGGTGTGTTGTGGGTTTTTTGTTGTTGGCTTCTTTAGTGTGGGGKTTTTTTTTGTGCTTGTTGCTTTTCTGTTGGGTTTGTTTGGTTTTTTTTTTTAGTTGGAATAATACTACATTTTTCTCATTCAGTGTGTGCAGTCTGTAAGCCCCAGATTGTCTCTTCTGGCCAATGTGACACAGTTACTAGGAATTATGATAAGCAAGGACAAATAACACTGTCCTGTTTCTTTACCCTGCTGAAAAGTGGCCCAGGCAACTTCTAAGTAATTTCCCATCAGAGTTAAACTGTCTTTGCTTTCACCCCTTCCCAGCCTTTGATTTATTTTTTTTTTCACTTTCAAAACTTGGTACATTCTGAGCTTTTTATTCTGTTTGAATAATGAAGTAATAAAGTGAGTTCTTTAACTTAAGTATTATAGATGCTGACTAAAATTAGTGATTTTTGAGAACTGTTATGGTAAAATTAACAGATACTTGTATATTGCTCATAATTTTTAAGCATTATCGTTTTACGACAAACAATTTCTCATTTGAAGAAAACTTTAGTCTTTCAGTATTTGAGTTTTGAGAAGCTGCAAAAGACCCCAGAAGCGCTGTAGTAAATGTGTGACTAAACATGCAAAGAAGTTTGAATACATGTGTAATTAAATTCTGTTACTTTATGTTCATGGGAAGCATTTGTGAATGTTAATTAGTTCATTTGCAAGACAGTCATATTAGCAAATTATTCCTTTCTTTTTATAGGGTCAGATGTTACAGTAAAAGTAGGTGAGGGAAACCTAAGAGTGTAGCAGTACTTTAGCAGACCTGGTGCCAAGTCCTGGTTCTGTGCATTTCCTGTTGGACCATAGCCCTCTATCTGTTCCATGCTTTGCTTTMTTTTGATAGTGACCTAATGATTGGAAAATTTTCCCTTTTCCAAATAAGAAGTTGAAAACCCAGGTTATTTCTAGTTGGCTGTAATATATGAGCAGCATAGTTTCCTCATTCAACAAACACTTCATAGAACRTTTGTACCACATTCATAAAATCAGGTTAAGAAACCTTGGGTAGAATTTTATARTGAAATAGGAGGAAACTGTTTCTTAGCTCATGGTTGTAAATCATTCACACACTGATGGAGAGAAAGTAACATAAAACCTCCTGATTTATTCTTCCCCCCCCCCATCCCATGATGTTTCAGAAGTGGGGTAGAGTTCTAGGGGAAAAAAGAAACAGGTTGCCTCTACCATTGTTGAAGGCTTATCAAATGAATTTAAAGGAAAAATGTGCTAAAAATCTGTTAACACGTGTCTGCTGGTACAGATGGTGATGTAATKTACCTGTTTACCTTTCACTGAGCCAGCATGGAGTGTCCAGGTCATAAGAAGCAGACTTAAGCTTGCCTTGAGCTCCAGTGAGTGTGTAGGGCCAGTTTGATAACCTGAGCTAACGTTTTCCAAGGCAGCTCTTGTGCATTCCTGCTTTGCAAGACTTTGCAGTGGTAGTTTTTGCATTTGGGGCAGCAAACACTGAGGGTAGATCAATTCCCTTCATTTGCCACCATCTTTAGTACTTTTTGCCTGGAAAGCACTGTTCTCAAATAGATCTCCTCCCTCCCCCCATAAATACARTATTAGGTGGATAGCACAAGTACATGTAAAAGGAATGTTGTGTCGCAGCTGTTTCTTCTTACTCATTGCCTTTTTCATGTAGTTATTTCAGTCCAGAAAAARTGAGGTTTGTTTGAGCAATGCCATGCTTTGATATCAGATCTGTTTTAATTTTGAATATGATGGTCATTTATAAACATTGCTTTCTTCAATAATAAAGCATATTTCATTTCTTTCAGGCCTGCTGAGAATCTAAAATTGTTTATAAACACCAGTCAAAATATTCCCCTGTTATTCCTATTTTCCAGGTGGGGGTTGTGAGACAAGGGGGAGATTGAGTGACTTGCCCAGTATAAAGTTAAGTATCTTCTAACAGCAAGCTCTTTTCTTGYACACTATTACCTTTCTTCATTTAATGCATATAAATGCCAATTTATTACCAGAGATGAACTCAGAAAACTGGGAAAGAAAATCCTCTGTACAGAAAATCAAAGATGTGTACCTTTATGTGCTGTCAGTGCTTTAGAGGAGGGATGAAAAGAGGCAATGTATGCTGTGATCAGACAGCAGATGGTGTTTTTAAGCACGGGTGTAAAGGTGAATCAGGTTTTTCTCCTGTTGAAGTGTGAGCGTGGTAGGCTTGCTTTTCRGAGCTCAAACCTGCAGGATGCAGTAACCTGTAGAGCCAGGGCTGTTGAGTGCAGCCCTGGGAAGGTTTGGGGTGTCCAGAAATAAGAGTGGGGTGAGGTCACCTGCCTTAACACCTTGGGCTACCATGGCCAGCGAGGGCAGATCTGCAGCAGGAAGGCCGTGTCTGGGGTTAGTGTGTTAAATCTTTTTAGCCCCAGTGAAGCTCCATGTGAGTGTCAGATGCAAAGTTAACAGGCTCATGTGTCCTYAAACACAAAAAWAAAAGCAGAAAAGTGGCATSTRTAAATAGCTGCACSTTGGGTACAAGGCTGTGTAAGAACTGGGGTGAGTAATGGAGTTTGAATTCTGCTCTGGTGGCAGCTGGCAACAAGCATGCAATGCACTGGGCTTTYACTTTTGCATGGGAAGAAGGGAGGAGGGAGGGAAACTCAGTCCTAGCCTACAAACACACAGTGTGCTGTTGTTTCATGAGCAGCCTGCACCACTCAGAGCCGTTCAGGCTTGGGGGAAGCTGTATTTTTGCCTAGGTGAATCTAGCTGATAACTAGTTAAGTAAAAAGTATTGGGTCTTCTGTCCACTGCATAGGCAGAAAATGAAAATGGCTGGTAGCAGGTTACATAGCATCAGCAAAAGCAAGTTAAAAGCCAGTTAAAAGCAATTTTGACCTTGGAGCAGGGSTGGGAAAAGAGAAGGAGCCAGAATGAGCAAGAGGGAAGAGGGATGGGCTGCCATGTGCTCACTGGGCTCTCAGACACAGAGGAGAGGTGCATGGTGGAGCCTTACCCTGCTCTGTGATTGGGTTGTGATGAAGGCATAACTTGCCAAATTTTTGTTTGTTCCATCATTTTGGCCTGGATTGATGTTCTTTGTGATCTGTGCCCTGTAATTTGCAGGAGTTGAGGGTGGACAGATCTGGTGGTCGTTTCTGGACTTTTAATTATCAAAATGTCTTGTGTTAAGTGTAAAAGTACATAAAACCAATTAAGGGCCCTCAGTGTGATTGAGGAGTGCAATGCAGATTATAGTCAGATTAAGTATTAAATGTGGATGTTTTGGGTAAGAAGCCTCCTGAAATGAGATCTGTTGTGGGTTTAGTGTTGCCACCTTCCCGCACTACACTTCTGAACTCYGAAGGGTCACACAAGCATTCTCAAAATATCCAGCACAAAGACCTGAAACCATTCTACTGTTGGTGCATGTTTGGGGAGGATCARCCCCTTTCCTTGTGCGCTGCTGGGAAATCCACTGAACGCTGCATCTCGGGGTTGTGCGCGGTAGCCGCCAAATTCCACGGAATGCTCTCGACAATCCTGACTATACATGAGGCTTCCCTGCCTTGGGATCTRTTGTTGAGCAGGGTTGACTGACAGCTTGCACGAGGTCGTTTCAGGTAAAACTGGGAGAAAAGCCAAGCTGTACTGCACACAGACAGAGCGTGGCTCTGCACTACCCTTCGGCGGCGGCGCTGCCTATCAACGTGTGACAGCGCTGCTGTTCCCCTGCAAAGGCATTTGTTTACTCCTTGAGCCTGCATCCACTCCTTCTCCCACCTTGAACAGGCTTGTTTTCTGTAGCTGTGACAGCTGAACCATGGTCTCTTCCAAGAACTAAGGGAAATCCTGGAGTATATACTATTTAGGTGTACATTTGTTTGGCAGCCTTTAATGTAAATCAACACTGTTTGTGCTCTCCAGAGAAAGAGCAGGACAAGTGCTTGTTTCTGCCTGGGATTATACCTGTGAATAAAATGATATGTTTACACATGGAAGTGTCAACTTGCATTCTATAGATTCCATATACTCTGTTTTATCTTGTAGTGTTTTATTTGTTGGTGCTTTTGGCTTGGATTTTCTTGTTTTGTTTAGGTTTGTTGTTGTTGTTGGTTTGGATTTTTTTTATTTGTTTCTGGGGTTTGTTTTTTTGTTGTTTTTTTTTTAGGTCAGGTACAGATGATGTTTCACTCTCTGGGGTCCTCTACTATGAAATCTTTCAACTCTAGCCAAAATKATTTCATGTAACTTTGTAAGATGGCAGAACTCTTGTCTTTTGTTTTCCCATCCTTAGTTAAGTACATAAGATTATAATRGGACACATCAGCTGTAGGGGTCTCAGAAGATCCTTGCAACAGATGGAAAAAACAGTTTGTWAAATGTAGATGTTTCTGGGAGGCTCAGAGAATCTAGAGTCTAGTGAAAGATGGCATGTAGATGATAGCAATGAATGACTGGGAAGCAGATTTAAGAGGACAGAGAAGGAATTCGTTATTTCTCCTTGGCTGTTTCTCCCAAACTGAGTTGGAAAGTAAGGGCTGTTCCATAGGAAATCCTGCTTTTTAATTGTTACTCAAATTCAGGACAAAAATTCTGCTCGCCACGGAAATAACACCCAAATAATTTGGGTTTGGGTGTRTTGAAGTCTTTTTGCCTAACTGATGTTGAATCATTCCTATTTGATTTTGAAAAATCAAAGCATTATAGGTAGAAATACATCGAAATTCAAACAGAAAAACAGAAAAGCAAAGTTTTAGCAAAATGGAAAAATCCTAGTCAAGTGTTTTGAAACTTGGCGAGATAGAAAATGTTTTCAAACTATTCTGAACAAAACCCAATTTTGATAAAAATACTTTTTTGATGAAAAARTGTCTAACTTCCCTTACTGTTTTTAAGTCCTGTAGGCTATATCACACAGAGATGAAAATGAGGTAGTTGAAACTATTACCAGACACTGTTAGCTAGAGAGCAATTGTAAAGGTGGTGGGCTGAGATGGCATCCTGCTTTTCCTACATTTCCATGTTGCTGCTGAGCATCATAGTACCTGTTTAAAAAGATACAGCAGTTCTTGTATGGCTCAYARCAGACATCAGCTCYGTGTTTTTAAGGACCTGACTTGCACTGTTGAACTGAAATTTTCTTATCACAGCAAGAGATTCAATGGATGACAATCATGCTGCTCCTACAGAAGTCCACAGAGTTAAAGTTTGCATTTATATTTGTCTAAAACAACTCGAGGTGAGGGAGTGCTTTTTTTTTTTCCTAAGCAGCTTTTAAGGGATTAATGTAAGGAGATCTCCTGCAAAGCTGACTGGAGAAGTGACAGCAACAATCAGTTCTATGTTTGTGTACTTTTGCATAGAGTTGTACTGTCAACAAAAGCAGTAAAACAGACTTTCCCAAATTTGTATAATCCCAGAGGAATGTACAGAAATCATACAGTGCTGGTGATGCACTTAATGAAATAGGTGCATATGAAAATAGGAGAAGCAAGTTTTGTATACTTGCTGTAGGTGTAGCAAAAAAATAATCCAGGCCAAGACCATTATTTCAAAACAATTTGTAGTARAAGGCAGCCTTAGGCAGCAGTGCAGAAAAAGGCTTCAGAACTTTTCATAACAGTTYGAACTTTAATTTTTAGAATAAATCTTGGGGGTTTTGTACAAGTTKCTCTTGATCTTGTTTGCCAAGATCACTAACAGAAGACATTGATGTGAAATAAACCATCAGGTAACACTGAGTGAATGCTGTGGTGATCTGCCCATTCCAGTGGGGTTTCAATTACGTTTCTGTGCTTAAATTTTAGGGTACAGGTTGATATATAATCAGTGTGATTTCRGCCTATGTAAGAGGAATCAAATCCAAATGCACAGAAATTCAAGTGCCCATAAGCACTGGCTTTTTTCTGTCTTTGCTGTGTAAGTATTGTGTAAGCAGACAAATTACTTCAGAGAATGTTGATAAATGAGTGCTGGTGTATCAATATGTATTTCACCTAAGAGAAAAAATAGGCTGATAGAGGCTTATTTCACTAATTTTAGAGTACATGTCAATTACTATGCATTTATGAAGTAGTTAACCCCATCAAAAAAAGGCATCAAACCCCAAAAGTCTAAATATATTTCCACAATATATTGAAATGTACCATAAATTGACATGGAGTCTTTAATGTGATTGAATTCCATGTCAGGTGTTTGTCTGTTGGATATTTTTTTAGTGGGAGATTGGTATGTTCTGTGACTGGATTTCCAGAGTTTGTACTGTGGGTGAGTAGTATTTAGGTGAATAATGCTGCCTATTTATGTTCTTCTCTAATTTCTGTTAACTTTATACAATGAATTAATACATTTACCTAAAAAAGAAAGCCYCCAGTCCTTCCCAAGAACACAGCAATGCAGTATTTGTAGTGTTTTTAGAAATCTCGAAAGATAGGTAAAGCTATCTATTCCAGGTCAAAAATATTGGGCACTGGGAGATATCTTTATTTATTACATGGTAGGCGACATTGCAGTTCTGTTCACTCAAGAAACTGTCTTTGATTTTAGTAGAGATCTTACTTGTTTCAGGAAGAAAATACAATGTGGAAAAAATATATTTATATATGTATACATATAAAAAGTGGTGCTTTTCTGTGTTTTCTCAATAATTAACCAATTTTCTCACTCTGAACCAGAATGTGTTACTAAATCCTTCCCAGAACATTACTTTAAAACACTTACACTCAGTGTATTCATTTRTACAGCTCTTGTTCATTCATGGACAACCTCTTAAGACTTAATTGCTGTCAAATAATAAGAAACATTTGTGATCAGTTGATGATTTACAAGAAAAGATAAGATCCTGAATTTATTTAGATTTTATCAGACAAATTAGGAAGCTTTTCAATAGACAGCAATTATTTTGAAGATGGGGTCCTTGGTTGTAGATTCCCTGAAGAAATAGGGTGCATTAATCTCAGTCTCTTTGACTTCTTTATTTTTATGTTCAGAAATTTGGTTTTCAAAAGCGTGTTTTTTGAAATGCTTAGCTAATTCTGCAGAGATTTTACTGTTAATCCGAGTCCTTTTCCTAGCAGACTTTTTTTCCCCGCCCTCTTTTTTCAATGTCAAAACCTTGWTTCTAAGCAGAGGTTTAACCTTCCAGCATGGGAGATGTTAAGTGATTCAGCCACAGTCTGACTTTTATTTTCTCAAGAGAAGTAAAACCCTTAGGTAAATAACAGGAATAGTAATAATATATTGGAAAGCCCACTAATACTTTTGGATTTTCTGAACCTTAATATTTTGAATAGCCTGGCCTTCAAAGGGTTTTCATATTCTGTCTAGCCATTATGAAATTCAAGAGTATTTATTCTGTGTATATAATTTTACATAGAAATACCTATAATTTTTCAGTGTGATCTTCACACTTCTTAAGCAAATTGRACCTGTAATTAAAGTTCCTATTGACTGTCAATGCTGCTCTTCCTAAGAGATGAGGAGATAAAAGAGAAAAAAGTTTGTTACTAGATCTTTTACTCTGTGGGATGGCTTGCATCAAAAGGATCGTTTCTTCCATATATATTTCAAATAATTCATTTTTAATTTATTAGCTCTCACTTATAATGATTGTTCCACAGCTGTACTTCTATTACTACAATTGCATTAAACATATAGAAAGCACTAATATTTTGTGTGTTTTGGCTTTCATCTTTTTGATTTTGTTTGCTGGGTCCCAGTGCAAGATCAAGCAGGGCAATTGAATTGTGTTTGTGGCCTTGTTGGTGATGCTCCTGAGGACGTGGCGCTGCCTGAGAGTCAGACCAGTGTGTTGGGATTGTGTTGAGGTGTCTCATCTAGGGTGGAGGTGGTTGTGCTGTGAGAAGTCAAGAGTAAACATATTGCTTCTGCTTTCCCTAAATTATAATATTATAATTTAGTATTATAATATATATTTTCATTCTTATTATTATTATTACATTATTATGTCTGAAAGTGGCAAATATATCATAGCTGGATCCTCATCAGGTGGGACATGACACTGTCAAACATGGAAAACGTGGTCTTTGCAGGATCTTTGGAAAGAAGATTGTACTTTTACAGTGATGGGTTGTTTTTTCCTTGTGCTACATTAGCAACTGGGTTTGCTGTTAACCACAGAAACCTTTTAGATATTTTTCTCCTGCTTTACTAGAATGTACTTGTCTGCTGGGAGGTTGAGGTTAACTTGATTTCTCACTTGAATTGAAAATCAATTCAACTACCCCTTAGTCATAATGCTATAAACTGCATTTGAGAAGCTGATCTAGAGTTGAATTATATGTGTTTGTGCTGGGRATTGAGTGCTAGCTTCCTGAAATGGAAGTTGTCATATGACAGGCTTTTTTCCCTTTTTTCTTTTAATAGCATCTGCCTTAATGAGAAGTAGCTATAAATTATATTTTACCAAAAGATGGAGGAYGTAGCATTTTCTGACTTGCTGTTTGTGGGGTTTTAGTTGTTTTTTTGGTTTTGGTTGTAGATTTTGGWGGATTTTGCCTGCATGGATACAGCATAATGTAAGTTTTTTTTAATATGTGTGAGAATTTTTTCACATTTTATATGTGAGAGTCTTTTCATTAAGTGTTAGTGGTCAGGTTGCAGCCCATAAAGACAAATYCAGTAAACAAGCAGAAATACAAACWGGACTAATAATTCYTGGCTGTCTGTAATAGAGACATTTCTAGTTTGGGTTTTTTTTTTCTTGTTTTGATAATGTTCAGGCTTCCTTAAGATGRWG